>CM021766.1:6128105-6613986 GCA_011076525.1 Nettapus auritus
AAAGGGAAAGGGAAAGGGAAAGGGAAAGGGAAAGGGAAAGGGAAAGGAAACTTGCCTGTAAATATCCATGCTTTTCTCCCAAAGTGGAAGTCCTCTTCAGGAAGCAGATATTATTCCTAAAGTGTTGTGTTTACTGAAACATCCAAAAAAGAAAAAGAAAAAGAAAAAAAAAAAAACAAAAAACACGAAGAAAAAAGAAGGGAGTTTTGACGGATTATTTCTGGCCTCCTACAGTTTCGTTGCAGTCAAATCTGTCAATAAGAAGTGGACAAGTGACTTGAGGGAATATCTGCAGACATCCATTCCTAGAAGATCAAAGGGAGCTTTGCTGATGAATTTACTGTCCTACTGACATATTTTTTTAGAAATCCTAGACACCTGGAGAGGTGTTAAAAAGATGAAAGGGTAAAATAATAATAATAATAATAATAATAATAATAAAAAATAATAAAATATGCTGCTCTTCAAAAATTCAACCTATTACATCCTCCAAACCTAGCTTCAACACCTTTTCAAATAACAGAACAAATATTGAAAGAAAAGAATAAGCTGTAACAGATCCATGTGCTTTTATACAATTTACACTTTTTTGTGATGCAGCTAATGGCCCAGCTAAGCCACCATGTGTTCTCCTCATCCTCTCAGTGCAGCTTCATTCCTTTTCATTCTTTCTTTGCAACGTCTTTGCTGCATCATCTTCCATTAGACCATAATCTCTTCAAAGCAGGAAACCTTTCTTAGCATTTGTATGAGCAGGAGAGACCTCAGTCATGACTGAAGCCCCGAGGTGCTATCATGGTACAGATGAAAAAGAAGAAAAAGGAGTGAAATTTTGTAAGGGAAAGTAAAAAATCAAAAAAAGAATCTTGGTATTTTTATTGAATTACAGTGTTAAAGCCTCTGACATGTTGCATTTGGATAGCATAAACTATCAGTGGCCTGTATCCTGAACACTTTGCAGACTCAAAGATGTACAGGAAACAAAAAGCAAAGATGCTCACAGTTAGGTTGCTGTTTTCTAAATATCTTCAAGCAGCTCAGGTGGACATGCCCTAAAACCAGCTGGTCTTTATGGGTAGAGAAGCAGAGCACCACAGTCCTAATTTTGGCAAGTTACTTAAGCACATGCTTAGATTTAAACATGATAGTAAGATCCTGAAGTTAATGGGGTTAATCAGAGGTTGTGTACACTGGGCAGTGTAAAATATGTCTGTCCTTACCTCACTCTAAAATGTCACAAAGATGAAGCTTTCTGAGGGAAAACATCTCCATAAGTTTTGGTTGGTTTTATTTATTTTATTTTACTTTTTTTTTTTTTTTTCAGCAAATGGAAAAATAATCACCCCTGACTTGTTCAAACCCTAAAGTAAGTACCTTTCACAGTCACCATCTCCTTCTTAAAGAAATATAAATGAGGAAAAAAGAAAAAAGCAGCAACAACAACAGACAAACAAAACCAAAGATACAGATACAGAAAAGACACCTTTATAGGAAATATTTATCCGAGCCCTGCTCATCCCAACAAGTACTGTCTTGTGCATACTGTCCCTGGTTCATAGGTCTGACCATCCCTAGCTTATGTTAATAAGACCCAGACCCTCAAAAATAATGAAATTTAAAAATATTTTCTCTCAAAGACAGTGATGGTGGAGCAGTTAAGGCCCTTAATGGGAGCCAAGTTCCCTTTCTACCCGAGGTGCTGGGATATAATTCCACCTGCCCCAGGTAAATGGCTTGAAAATGTCCCCATTTCAGGAATACAAGTTTTGTGAGTCAAAAAGTGTTTATTCTGCAGCCTGTTGATAAGGAGCAAAGACATCTGGAGGTCCTGGGCTGCTTTCAAGCATAGTTTTGCCTTGATATTAAATGATATTCCATAAAAACACACAATGACTGCACGAATACATGAACAGGAACTCAGTGGTACAATTGATTTGTATTTTTATTTGTTTCCAGCTGAACTGTGAAAAAGGAAGAAAAAGACAGGAGCAGTATGGAAGTGGTGAAGCAAAAAGGAAAAATTAGCCCCATTTCTCCACCATTTACACAAAAGATTCAAGGAGTACATTGCTTTGGGTCAGTAGGGGAGGATTTCAGGGATACTTTAGCCTCAGTGTCAATGGTCTGAGACACACAGCTGAAATTCACACACAGCTCATCCTACTGCTGCTTAACTGACTATACAAGAGATGCCATCTCTACTAAAGGAAGATCCCAAAGCTTAGATTTTCAGGCAATTTGTAGGCAAAGCTGTGGGAGGAATAAAAATAAAAATAATAATAAAAAAAAAAATCCTGAATTGGTTGGTAGATGTGGTAATGCAAGGGCTGAACTTCCTGAAAGCCATGTTGGAAATCATAGTCACTTTTCCCCAGGCTGAGCTCAAGACTGTATGGTCTGTCCTGTGAAAAGTAGATGAGAAATCCAAAAATAAAATAGCTGACAGCAAGTTGCGATCAGCACACTATACATATGTAAATCATTGCTGACCCTGAGAAGAGCTGCCTCCGCATTATGATAAGGTCTGAAACCTGATTGAAATTTTTCATAAAGGGCATTATTTTGGAGGTGATCCTTATATGAGCAGAGAAGGAAAATCATCAGTCTCTTTCCTCAATAGTCAGAAAAATAGGTTACCGATGAGAGGGACTTTAACCAAATGAGTTTCTTTAGAATTCAGCTGCTGGATTTTCTATCTCTCAGAGTCCTCTTTAATGACAGAATAGTTCTGGGACACAACTATATAATTATTATTGTGCTGATAATGTGCCGGCATTTCCTAATGTTACCACCACTGCTGCTCTAATCTAGTTGATAAAGGCCTTTCACAATTCAATATTCATAATACCAGTGCATGCTGATGCAGTATTGCATCACTGTCCCTTACTGGGTCCTTTTAGCATCAGCAAGACGATGGAACAAAACAGCACCAGTCATCCTTACAACACATGCATTTAGACTGTTTGTATTTTTCCTTATTAATAAAGAAGGCTATAACAGCAGAAAGAAACAGAGTTCTTCCCACATTGCTCAGTCACAAAAGGGCCCTTTTTATTTTTTTAAAGAAGGGAGAGTATTTTCCCAAAATTGAAAGCCAGAACAATTTCTGCTTGCTGTGAACATGCCAGGCAGACAGCTGGAAGGGCTTCCTCTCTGCTCTACATGTGAAGGGTGCTCCTGCAGCTCGGAGGAGAAGGGGGAAAGCTCAGCGTTTGGAGATGCTCTGCTTACGCTGGTGCCTCTGCACTTCAGTTGCTCAGAGATATTCAAATCAGATCCATGTTGAGAAAATGGCTTTCTCTTCACTCCTATTACTGCAAATCTTTGGCTCAACAATCTCCTTGCAGTTTTCCCAGTGCCCCTGCCCATCTGAAAGGTTGCACATGTTTCGGCAGCAGCATGCTCCCTTGGAAGGAAGGTCAGGACAGGCTTCTGGGCTTCCCTTGCTGTGGTTGTGCTGCGTTCTGTGCTGAGCTGTGTGTCTCTCAACTGATGTGGAATTTACCTATTCCCTTTCAAAAGTCCAATATATACAGTGGGAAGGGCCAGTTTGCCCAGGAAAAACTGGCCAAGTACCAAAGGTCACTCTGCAGTCTCTAACCAGCAACTCTTGTTGCATGGCCTCTCAGAGTCACCCAGAAACACAAAAAATGCATAAAGTTCATCCCCTCCCACCTCATCCCCTCTCAACATTGCCTTGTTGCTCCAAGAAGAAGAAAGGGAGAAGCAAATCTTTCACCTGACTGTGCTATGCTAACTGCTAGGTTTTTTCTCCCTGTTCCATTTTAATTTACAAGACCTCAGAGGGGGAGAAGATGGAGGATATCTGAGCGGGAACTACTCTATGTGCAGAGGAAGAAGGATATCTTTATTTTTTCCCTTGCAGTCGTGTTCTGAAAATGCTCTTTTGTAGGAGCTTTATCTTCCACCCCAGGCACTGGTAAATGTTTCTGCGTGCTGTCCCTCTGAGTGTGTGTACGCTGTGCTAAGTAAGTCATCCTTCCTAAATTAGCTTTGTAGCTTCCCCCCCAACACCTCTCCAGGTACATCTTCTTCCTTCCCATCTCCCACCTACAAAGAAAGAACGTTCCTGATTTAGTTGTCTCTGTGTTTCTGCCTGTGGGAGTGTTTGTGGAGCTCACAAATGGAAAGGACGACTCCAGGGCGTGAGCACTCGTACATCCTCTCCTCTACTTTGGGGCCAAGGCTGCTGGAGGAGAAGGAAAGAAGGTTGGTTTTGGGTTCAGCTGGGGGCAGGAAGGTCTGAGTGTTATCTCCTACTCAGGATATGGGCAGTGAAACCTGTTGGATACATGGAGCTTCCCTCATGGAGCTTCCCTCAGCTTTCCAGAAAGACTGTCAGTCCCCAGCCCCTTCTATCCCCTCCTTTAGCTCTATTCACAGTCTTGCTTGTCCTCAGAAATACCAGGCATTCTTGGCCTATAAATTCCACTCATGTTTGCAATGTTAATATTCTCTAGAAAGACCCTTCTTTCTTCATCTATTTAGGGCAATAGTCACCCAGGTATACACACAGGGATGGCAAGGATCCTGCCTGCACCAGCAGACCCCAACAGCTACATGTTCACATAGTATGGATCTGTGCTCTCCACCCCAATGTTCATGAAGCTTAATACTTGCCTACAGACCATGTTCACACCATGAACACTCTGAACTGTTACCCAGACCTGCTCAATATTTTGGTTACTATTTAACTCTATTTTTCAACTTTTTGCCAAGCCATAGAAAAATGTGCAGCAGGAATCTGACACTGCATTGTTTGTGGTGAAGAACTTCTGGTAACCTCCATACAACAGACCAAGTCTCCATCTCTGCCTTAGCTGATGCTGTAAAGAATGATTTCCAGACACCACCAGAGTGAGACCTGTACCTTCCTTCAGACAGGAATTGGACACACAGTCTATGAATTTATATGTAGAATGAAAAGGAAAAACTTCCAAATAACCTGCTTACAGTAAAAAGACTTGAAGAATTTTCAGATGAAAGCATTTCAAGTTGGAACATAGCTTACCATTATTTTTTATAACAACTAGCAGTGGGTTAGTAGACATTTAACACCCACAGGAATTTAAAGGTGTAGTTTTATCTGCTGAAAGAAACCTGTACTATTCCACAAGTATGATCAAAACAGATTGAAATTTATATGATGAAGGAAGCAAGCTATTTGAATTGGATCAAAATCACCTAAAAGTTCCAAAGAGTTATGCATACAAAATTCAGATCTTTACTAAGATCTGAATTTTGATGCTTTGTGTCAAATAATATGAGACTGGAGTCTGGACAGAATTTCTTTTTTAAATCCAATATTTTGTTCACAAATGTAACTAAAGCTGGTGTATGTAATCCGGTAATATATTCAACTCACATTAGTTTAAGATGCTTTATAAATAAATAAATAAAAATAACTTGACTATGAAACAGCTATTGCTTCTAGACAAATCCTCAGCAGATTCAGTCCCTATTACACATCATATATAAGAACATTAGAGCTTCTTTTACCCTGGCTTCAGATAACTACCCAGACTCTCAATGTGAGACTGCTTCATTTATTACCTCCAGTTAGACATATTAAGCACATTGCTATTCTCATTAACAAACAGTGGTTTCCCTGTACATTACTTCAACGACCAACTATTTTTATAATTACCTTGCAAATTTTAGCTTGAAGTAACATTCTCCTGTTTTAAGCTGTTTTAACAAATTCAACCCCTTGAGCTTGATCCAAGTGAAAATCCAATGAAATCAGTGGAGAGGCTTTTCTAGACTTCAAGGGATTTTGGAGCAGTTCCTATACATACTCCATAATTTGTACATAGAAATGTGTTTATTTGTAATCTCATCCTTGGATGAACAATAACACTGTTAGGGAAGCTAACTCTGCATACTACTAATCTAAGCCAATGCTTTTCATTAAAATATCCTGCTTTCCATTTCTTATAATTCTGCAAACTTCTGGTCGTATTAAGGAAACATTTTCCACACTAAATATTGCCTCAGGTTGATTCCTTTCAATATAATCAAAAGCAGTCCAGACTTTTCTGAGAACACACCTGGCTGAACAGGGGAAAAGAGTCCAGTTTGCTAAAATTAAATATTGGAACCAATTTTTTCCAACACAGTATACCACTCTTGGGAAGAAAGACTCATACTTGGGAAGAAGGGTGGCAATTTTGATAGCATCTTTTCCATTCTATAATTGTTTATGATTTTTACATATCCTCTTGTTTCTTGATTCTGTGTTCTAATCTCTGCCTGTAGCACTGTAGGTTTTAGAAGAGAAAGGAATCTCAGTCAAGAACCTCTTCTTTTTGCTTTGCACTGAGTTTATTTAACTTCTGCTTCGTATTTTGGACTAGTGGACCTGGCAAATGCTGTGATGCTGTGTCCTGAAGCAGCAGCACAGGCTATATAGCAGATAAAGCCACCTTCCTAAAAGCCCGTGAATGCTCTGAATCCCCTTCCCTTCCCAGAAGTGTGCTGTATGTTTTGAGACGCACTCACCTTGCTGTTATTTTGATATTTCTCCCAAAACCTGAGGCTGCCATTCCTCTGGATCTGCTTGTCTGGAGAAAACAGAAAGCAAAATCTCTAGAGAGCTGCATTTGAGATTGCTAAAGAGCAAACAACATATTTTGATGGCTTTTTAATTCTGGTCTAGATATTTGTCAGGCGTTTTTTTTCCGTACTTGTGCAGTAACTTGGCTATCATTGCCTGTCCTGTGTCAGGTCTTCACATCAATAGAGTTAGCCACGACTGTAAGTTTTCTTGTACCATAAGGTGTCTGGACAGACAGAGCATTGTGACAGGACAAACAAGAAGTGACCAAAGGATGACATTTTGCCTTATTGCCCAGTTAAGGCCATCTCAGCAGAAAATATGGGACCCTCACAGACATGTGCAGTGTCATAGGACTGTGATGGAGAGGCAGATGGTTATGGAGCTGCATGGACATTCATGCTACTCCAGCTAAGATGAATCCAGTTTCTGAAGCAGCTTGTTTGAAAACTGATCATCTGTTCATTGCACTGCAGTCTCCAGAACAGCATTCAGAGGCAAAGGATTACAGAGGTTCAGTGCGATTTTTGCAACTCATATTTTTATCCCACTTGTAAATTATCACAGAAAAGCTTGAGGGAGTAGGATATCTCTGATGCTGTGACCAACACTCCTTTTCTCTATAAGCTCCACATCCACCAGTGAGCCCTTGCTGAGCTGACAGTCCGAGCAGTACAACTGTATCATTACTTCTATACCAATCAATTACTTTGCAAAGCATACAGAGAGTGTACAGCTCTATATAAAGCCAAACTCTTCCCTGCTGTGTGGTGCTGAATGTGTCAAAAGAAAGAAAAAATAAATAAATAAAAAAGATAAGAGAATTCCACTATAACTGCAAAAATGTTTATTGTTGTTACCGTTGAACAGCTCTGCACCCAATGGAAGACAATTCCTCTCTCATTAACTCATGATGAATGATAGATATGGCCAGCGGCTAAGACTAGTTCTTAGATTAAATGTTGTGAGAAATGTCTCTCTACCACCAGGCAGGTGAGATCATTTCTTTTTCCCATTATACCAGTTTCTTCTCTCTGTTTCTGAGTAACACAGCATGACTTGATAGTTTCTGCCTCTAAACTATTGACGTATGTTTGCTTTGAGAGGGGCCTCCTAAAGTGTGAAGAATGGGCCAAAGAGCTCCTAACTACTCACAGTGAGTGTGGCCATTAGGCTGGAGCTGCTATAGTGCTTAACCCTTTGGCAGGTGTTAAAGAATTAGGTCCACAAGGTCTTGTCAGATTTTCCCCTCTGAGAGGCAGGAAGTAGGCTTTCCTGGTCTGATCAGCTGCGGTCTCTCTTGATGTCTAGATGTTCTTGAATTATTTGCCTCTCCCACTTCAGAGCTTGTCTTTGCACGTCTTCAGGTGTAAAGAACCAACTGTAGCCTCTCTCTTGGAGAGGACTACAACCCTTCTTTATTGAAGAAGTCACTTGGGAGGGTTTAGTGGGCTAATAGTAAGAAGAGAATTTTGTTCCCGGAACTGTTCCTGACTGATTTTGACCAAGAGAAAGCTGCTTTGTCAAAGTACTCCTCCCATTGTCCATTCAGACCCTGACCCTACACCGCTTTCTATGTACATCAAGTTTCGACATGTAAAATTGAGCGAAGCTGTATCATTTTGGATCAAGGTCTTAAGACTGCAAGGGAATGCACAGTAAATCAGAAGAGAGCTAGGGAGGAAGCCCAAGTGCTGTCCTCTTAGCCACACATGTGTTAATTGTTACCTTGCTTCCTGTCTTGGTCGTAGTGTCCAGTCAGACCTAGTACTTGTATCAGACTTAACAGATACAAGTACTAGGATTTTTTTTTTTCTTTTTCATTCTTAGTTGGGAAAATAATAATAATAATAATGGAAAGAAAATCCCATGTGCCATGAGCCTTCCTCCATGTGCCAGCTCCTTGCACTTTACCAGCAAGCAGGGCTTTTATTCCTATTTCAAGATGAGATAAGGAAAGAGAGAGTGGTATGCAAAGCAAAGTTTGGAAACATTGGGTGTCTGAGTTGGAGGTATTAGCATGGATTGTTTGCAAGTGACAAAACAGAGTTGGAGGGTAAAGGACAGATTCTGAAGCCTTGTGTTATTTGAAGAAAACAACCATTCAATTAAAAATACCTTGCAATCCCTTGGAGAGAGATGTGAGTTGCAGAACTTTTGTCTGGATCTCAAACTCTCCAACAGTTCCAGGATATTTATTCCTGTCCAGAATTTTGGCTTAGATCATTGGAGGGAAGAGTCAGCCATGAATTTTGGATCTAAATTCAGACTGTTCTATCATAAATCCAAAAGAACTGGACGTTCTCATCCAGAAATTCATTTTTTCCTTTAAAATGTGATTCACTCAGCATGATTAAGGGCATGTCTACATGGATGGACGAAAAACTTCTTCCCACTCACCCCACTATCCAGCTCTTTTCCAAGGGTTATATAGCCACCTTGGCTTGGTGTTTCATGTGACATATTAAGAGTACTACCAGAGAGAGGCCTCACAGTAACTGCTGTGAAGTGGACAATTTTCTCCTTTTAGATCTGACTTTAATATTCAGTAATTAGAGGATTGATTTTCAAGAATTTGACCAAAAAAAAAAAAAAAAAATCTGGATTATATGTATGTATATATGTGTTTTCACATAAATACAATAAATAAATAAATCCCTTTAATGTATGCCTCAGCTGTGATCCTATAAGATTCCTGCCTATTTGGATGGGACTATTCCCACATATAAGTGCTTTGTTGGATCAGGGCCACTGCCAGGAAAGTGGAATGTATTTCCTATATTATTCCGATTACAGAGCAAAGAGGATTATAATTAACATCTGCACTGCATTCCGCCTTCTTCAATCTGCAGTAAAAACAAAGCTCTAGTAGAAGTGCCTACATGTTTTTTTTTCCGAGTGCTTTACCTATTAGATGCTTAGTAAATCTCTTGTTAACACCATAAAGGTCAGATATAAAGACAGAAGGAATGTATATATAGAAGACATCACTACCCATAAGTGAATTTTCACACTTTAAATTGAAACTTTTCAATGTAAAGAGAGCGTACCAGTCACTTAAGAAAAAGAGATCTTAGAAAGAAGCACATAAAGGTCTTATTTTCATCTCTGATACCAGTGTGCATAGGATTACATCAAAGGTGGTGGACAGGGTATCCTAAAAGAAACAGAGAAAGTCTCTTTGAATTGAATTACAGCCATATCATTTTTCCTAGCAAGAAGTTTCAAAAGATTTTCATTCACTAGCCCAATATCTGTGAATCTTAATAAAAGATTACATATTAAGGCATAAACACATAAACTGATCTTAGTCATTTGCAAAAGAATCTAGCTAGCTCAAGTCCTGCCTTAGATGAGACCTAAATACTTGAAATTCATCAGAAGTCCCAAACAGCCTATGTGTATACAAATTTGCCCTTCCTTGGGTGTGCCTAAATCTACTAAACCTGAAATATCCTTGGTCGTGCAGCTGTGTTCACTCACCCGTCCCAACATGTCCTTAATCTGGAAGACAGTGGCCATCTCCAAAACAAGGAGGTGATACTAGGGATGTTATCCATGACTACAGCTGCAGTAGAGATGGCAGTATGGTGTGGTGGAGTTGTCACTGGTCTCTGGCCCATTTCTCTCATGGTTATGGCATCCAAAGTTGGGTGCCATAACTTCTGTCTTCTCGCTACAAGAGACTGACTAATCTACCTCTTATTTATCTCCTGAGGTCCTTAACCAGTAGGCCATGAGATAGCCTAGAAGTGCCTGCTCTTGAACTCTCTTCTCTTCCAGCTGTGCTATTTCTGCAGGCAGGAGAGCAAGAATTTACAGGAGAGGAAAGGAGATGAATGACTAATACCATGGACTAGATGAGTGGGAAAGAAGTGGCAGGTGGTCAAGAGAAAAGACTAGGCTTCAGGTCTCATACTTCTTCACTTACCCCAGTGATGAGTTAAAGAAAATGACATGGGGTTGCCAGGAAACTGGGTCTGGAGCCCAGTTTTGATTTCCTCTACCTAAGAGCTCTTACGGTTTGCCTAAAGTTAGATTTCTCCTCTCTCTCTTTCTGTCCAGCCTACGAATCTGCCAGCCCTGGCTGCTCCCTGTCCCTAGGAGAGTGCTGAAGACTGTCACAGACACAGTCCCAGTGCCAGTGAGCATTGTCTGGGATGGACAGAAAAGGTGCCATCCCTCTCTGGCTGAGCACAGTTTAGAGACCAAGGGACCAGGGTCTTCTACTTCCTGGCCAAATACGCTGCTTTCCAAAAGACCAGCATTGCTATTTTCACCACCACACCTCATCTGTTGTTGTTTTCTTTTGTTTGTTTGTTTGTTTGTTTGTTTTGTTTTGCTTTTTTAAGGGTTTTTTTTTTAAAAAAAAAATTTCTGGCTTCTCATTACCTCCCAGTACTGTCAGGCAAACAGGCAAAAGCAGACTGAATTGTCCCATGGACATATGTATGATCCAGAGAAAGTCTCCTGAGTATGGAAGAAGAAAGTACCAAAATTAGGTAGAACAGACTCTAGTTTGAAGGTCTTGAAAAGGGTCAGACCCATTATAGGAAAAGGTACTTAGGTACATTAGGCAATCTGGACTGCATCACCCCCATCCTCCTTCAGGATAGGGTACACACAATCCAATGAAATAGCATACAAATCAAGTAGCCAAGCATGGTCGAAAGTGTTCTATTAAATGCTAGTAGAGAGGAGAAATGCATCTCTTTCATGTGCATTCTTCATGTAAGAACAACAGCACAGGGAATAAACAGAGTGTTAAGGAAGATTTCCACATATCAGAGAAGCCATCATCCCCTACTATTTTCCCCCTTTTTATCATTCAAAAGCAGGAAGCAGAATATCAGACTCCTGTCTTATCAGTGCCACTGGGCACTGGAGGAAGTTGTTTTCCTTTCTTTACCCAAACAGGGCAATAGTCTCTTCAAGGTTTTGAGAAAGTTCCTGGAACTGAGTCTAAAACTGAGTGGTCTTGATGATAATTATGCATCATCAAGCATTTTCATAGTGAGAGAACACCAGGTTCGAAAGGGCTTTGTAGAAGAGAAATGTTATCATCTAGATTTGGTGCCTGTAGGTTCAACTAATTTTAAATAGATAAATGGCCCCGCTCCTTTCTTTTCCTTTCCTGAAAGCCAAAAAATGCAGAAATTTATCAGAATACCAAGGATAAAGAAAGATTCTCCATAGACTAAGTTATCCAGGTCAAAAGTAGATGTGTTTCTGGAAAGAATTTTTAGCTGGATATACCAGCCAGGACTGGTTTGGTAACAATGTTTTTTTTTTTTTTTTTTTTTTTTTTTTTCCTTAGCAGTTCTGAAGGTTTTCTGGCCTTAAAATCAATAATATTTGGTCTCAACTTCTATAGTCACTGAAGGTTCAACAGTCTTATAAAGATAAGGCTAATTCCAGTTGATTTTGTTTAGGCTTTAGAGGTCTTCCAGTGGAAATAAATATTTGAAAGTGTTGGTCCTACCTTAAAGCAAATTTCACAGTATACCTAGGCTAAAAGGACATGATTTTTGATGGGAGGGCCAGTACAACATTATTTTTCCTTCTTTATTGTTACTTATGTAAATATTTTCCTCATTCCCAATGGAAAGGTGTTTAAAAGTCTTTAAAAGTCTTTTTTTTTTTTTTTTTTTTTTTTTAATTTAATCTAGGAAAAAAGTATATTCAGAATTGTTTCAAAACAAAGTTGCTATTTATAATTTAATTTGGTTGCTTTTGTCTTATTTCATGACAACTCATTAGCAGTGGTGGCTTATACCTGTCATATAATGGGGTCACAGAACAATTATCAAAGTGTGTATTTGTGTCTTTACAGCCCTGAAAAGCACTTGTGATTTAATATAGATTGAGGCATCCTATTTAGCAGCCCAGCCTCTTGGAGTTGTAACAAAATAGCTTCATACTTTGAACAAGGAGTGAAGATGAGAATTCAGTGTACTAATTAGAATAGTGACTAGTTTTAGTTTCTTTGAAAAGATTCCTGAATATCACAATAAACAATACAGAAGAGGTATATTTTTCCTAATTATTTGAAGTGTATAAATTGTGCTTCTCTCTCCTGAGTACCTTGGTGGAGCAGTTCTGTTTTCCCCATTGGTTGTGAGCAAATCACTCTAAACGTGGGAGGGAGCCTTACCCCAGTGCAACAAACTGAAGACAAAGAAATACTCAGGATGTATTCCTCTGGAAGCCAAGCTTCCTGCTGTGTATGTAACAGGATTTTCTCTTGGCTCTTCCTGTAGGTCTTACCCCTGCTATTCACACAGCCACATTTTGACTCCTTCATAGGGAAGTCCCAGAAAACAGCTATCTGGGGAGGTGCTGGAGATTTTGGGACATTCAGATAGTTTAGCTGAAGTCCAGCCTACAACTACCAGGTCAAACAAACCCTTCATTTCCTCAAATCATTCATTTCATGCAAGGTTTATTCCTGTTTCACATGTTAACCAAGATTTCCTATTTCCACCAGGAGCAGAATTAAACCATTGAACTGAAATCCACTCAGGCTGCTCCTCCGGGGACAATTAATCTCATTCCTGAATTTAGATGTGTGTTGAAACCTGAACAACTGCTAACATGAGTGGGAGATATGAGGTATAGACGTTGGGCTTGGCCAGCTTCAGAAGATTATTCTGGACCTGGTTAGCTCTGCACAAGGCCTGGTCCAGCTCTGATCTTTCGAGTGACTCACAGTCCTGTAGGTCCTTGGTTCTGCTTTGATTCTGCTTTAGTTCGCATACACCTTTGAGGAAACATTACCTCTAACAATGTCATCACAATTCCCATACTGGTCACGATAAGAGACAAGACAGTGGTTTGTGGGCCCTTAATCTGACCCAGTAGGTTTCTATACTATGCTGCAAGCTGCATAATAATATGCACAGAGAATACTAAAAATATACTGCTACTGATAAAATACAGCATTTTTGTCAGGATTTTCCTTGCATCTTATTTCCCCCCCTTCCCATAAAAAAGAATTGGCAGCATAATGAAAATCAAGATTCAGTGTTTATCTTCAGAATGCATATGGTTTAGGTAGCTCCAATGTGACCTTCTACTCAGGTCTGACCTATGAAGAACACAGCTAAATTATGTATAATGGTTTTGTGATGAAATGCAATGCCAATTATAGGAGTGAGATGAGGCCATAAACATACTGCACATAAAAATCAGAGAAGGAACTTAAATCCCAGTCCCAGAACCAAAAGATTAGTGTTCTAACCACTGACTGTAGTCAAAGCTTCCTTCTGGAAATTAAGGTTAAATTTCTTCTTGCATTCCTGCTGTGTGGTCAGAAGAGTAATTTAAATGCTTTCAATAACATGGAGGTTAGAGTTTTCATCCTTTTTTCTTTAGGAGGTTTTCTACATTTAGTAAAATATTTTTTAATCAAAATTCAAGCAGTTTGCTTGTAAGGCTAAAAATGGATAATGACTTTTCGGTCAATTGCTTTTGACTGTCAATATGAAGCCTGCATTACCATTCCACAATATCATTAAACAATCAATAGCAATTAGTGTCTAGTCAAGCCTGGTGTTTTAATCATTTAAATCAAAATGCCCATAATTGTTATTGTATGTAAATATTTGAAGATGTTTATGGTGGAGATGAATTTTACCCATCCAGCCAACAGACCTAGAACTGGTGAGCACAAAGACGGGCTCTGAGCCTTGCGTCCCCTCCTGCTGAAACTGGGGCAAGAAGGAATGGGAACTTTCCACATGTGGGGTGCAATCCTGTCCTAACAAGGGCAATATGTGTTTGGTGGTGGGCGACCACTGTGTTTTGGGGCTGTCGGAGCTTTGTTTTACCTAACTTCATAGAAACATAAAATCCAGAGACTGCACAGTGCATTCTGGCCACAGGCTGCATTTGCTCCCTGTATCACAAACTATCACGGACTATTTACACACAGAAGAGCCCCTTGCTCACTGACATCATTATTTCAGAGCAAAACTGGAACTCACGGCACTGGTACTGATGTATTCTGTATCTCAGCTTACATAGGACATTTTCTGTATTCTTTCTCCAGAGCATGTAAGAGGATTTCCTAGTTAAGGACATTTTGCTGGCAGTCTTTTTTGTGTGTAGCAGTATAATGTAAGCAACAACAGAGTGGGTCTTCCCACTGCTGGCTTTAGCCACAACGATAGCAGCTGTGCACAGTGAGCTATATGCAGTGCTGGTGCAAAACTCACCGAGGTCGGGCAGAGAATGAATTTGTCCTATTAAAAAGACCAGGAATCTTACTGAGGAACAGCATGTGAATTGTTCTTTAAAGGAGCAGGCTATACTCACAAGCACGGTTGCAGGAGCAGACCATGTGTCTCCCAGCCTGCCACATCCGTGCTTGTAAGTACAAGTCACCAGTTCATTTGGCCTGATCCATCACCCGTTCTCTTCCACAGAGCAACTCTTAATTGCTGTGGGAGGGATTTGCCATCGCTAGAGATTGCTCAGGCTCCGAGTCTTATTTAAGAAGCCATATGGGAAATAGTGGCAAGAGAAGGTGCTTGGATTTTCCACTGTTAATAATCTCAGATGGCTCAAAGGCATTAGTAGAGAATTGGCTGGACATAGAGAAGTTTGAAAGAGGGATACATCACTCATAATGCCCTTATTTTGGGTTTAGCAGGACATATTGTTTCAAAGTAGCACAATCAATGCTAACATTAAAAGGCAAAAAAGATAAGTAAGGCAACAGAGGCAACAGGAAACCCAGCAGAAAACGACCCAGGAAAAATGTAAACCCTGTTAGCTCATCGCTTGAGCTGACATGCAACCAGAGCTATGCCATGAAGATGAACCAAGATGCTCCCCCCAGGCAGTACATTCATTTTCCAGCTAATAGAAGGAGTAGAGATTAAGAGAGTGCTGAGGGAACGTTAAAAAACCCTGTGTCATACAGGTCAGTTCAGAATATGGAAATAGAGAATCAATTTTCTTTGGATTCAAGTCCCAGACATCTAAATATTTTAAACCAGCTACTTGACATTCCAAGTCACCATTGACAGTTTATTGTTCTGGTTACTAATCCAGCCCTCATCTCAGGAAAGGCTTGGGAGAATGTTTAACAATAAGCTCAACTAGTCCCAACTAAATCAATGTGTTCAGGAGGCTGAGCCCTTGCAGGATCCTTCCTTAGACCTCCTCGATATTTTGTCTGTAACAGATCTCTACCTAGAAAAAAAATCAAACAAACAAACAAAAAAGAGCTCTAGATAAATGATAAGACAAAACCCAGAAAGCAGTTTTCACCCAGCAAAGCTTTTAGCAGGATGAAGCAATATAACCCATGGGGAAGTGGTGGCAGAAGGACATTTTGTATTTGTCATTTAAACACAATGCCATCCCCATGGCTCCGATGTCCCTCATGTCACACAGACATTTTCTAGGGTGTCTTTTTCTCACCATTTGAATAATTGTCCCATTGTTAGGGCTGACATGGTTGGGAGTAATTTGGTCCTGATTGCTTGAGAAACCCAGTTTTGCTCTTTAGGGTATTCTGGGAGATCTGAAAAACCTATTTCCTGCCTAGTGTGAATGACCAGTGACTATCCGGAAGACTAACATTCACAACCATTGGGTAACCTCTACAAAACTGGGATTCCCAGCTCTCCCATTACATACAATTTCTCCTGGGTTTGGTAGTTCACAAACAATCAGGTTTTAAATGTCACATTCTTCAGGCTATTTTCTTGTGTAAACTGCAGCCTGAAATAGGTTCAGCAGAACCTATGCAAAATATCAAAGCAAGCCTCCTACACCCTCGAAGTGTTAACAGCAGAGCCTGCATTCAGACTGTGAGCCTAAAAAATTTCCAATATACCATACCAAGGGATGCTGCTGCACCAGGATCTGATGCCCCAAAAAGAGGTATCTGGGAAAAAAAATAAATGAATAAACAAATAAATAAATAATACATTTGCACAACAATGTTTTGTGTATCCAAAGGATCTTTTGGAAGCTTTGGAATAGTTGCAAATAGGAAATTTGTTCCTTGAATCTCATGATCCTATTATGTTAAGTGACTAAGCTAACAATGACATTCATTAGATTCATGGACCAAAGGCAAAAGAAGACCTGGTTAAAGAGTTGTTCCCCACCTCCCAGTACTGCAAGCAAAGAGTTTTTCCACTCTCTTTTTGTCCTCTCCTTCTCCACCCCTCTCCTTCTATTGCTCTGCAGCTTGTGCAGTATCTCTTCACCAATTCAGCATCTGGGTACATCAGAAATGAGCCTGAAAGACTGTTGAATTCCTCTCAGAATTAGTTCCCTAATAGACATTTCAGCTAAAATTTTTCATCTGGTTCCAGTCAGCATCCAGGTTTTAAAAAAGACAAGCCAAGCACTGCTGGACAATCAGTTCTCAAAGCAAAAGGCTCTCCAATAACATGCCAGTGGAGGAAGAATTTTAATAGAACCCACAGGAATTTAGAGATTACATTTTTTTGCTTATACCATTTTTTTATTTTTTTTTTTGAAAGACAGGTTTTCCCTTCTGGTGAACTCAAGCAACAGGCAATTTCCATTCATCTCTTGAGGAGCTCAGCTATTCAGACTAATGGGCCAGTTGCACATACACTATTATTTTCCAGTTAAAAACACCTTCCAGTTCCAAGCCAGCCCATGGGGTGATGTGGAAGATTTCCAGCAGTGTTATCACTCTTAATTTTGGGATACCCCTACCCTAAAAAACGTAAAAATAATGCAGCAGGACTGACATATGCTGCCACAACCAATTTCCCCATCACTCTGCTGAAGAGAGCTGACATTCCTGCGAGCAAACTGTTCACATGTGGTGGTAGGTCAGGGGCTGCATCCACCAGAAAGCAGGGGGAGGAGGAGACCTGAAGATCCTCTAAACTGGAGAAAAGATGTAATGAAAGATCTTCGGCATTTTTCTAATATAAAACAGCTCTGCAAAACTAGAGAAGTGGCTGTGGGAAGCAGTTAGAAATCTGCTCTTTATCCCATCCCAGCACTACTAAATGGTGAGAAACTTGGCAGAGGGCCCACACTTTTACTTATCTCCTAAGTTTAAAATCACGCTGCTTTTTTTTTTTTTTTTTTTTTTTTTTTTTTCTTAATTCTATGCTAAGCGTCGCACATAGAAGGGAAAACACTGCTTTAGATTTGAAACCGGCAGCAGAGTCTGTGGCGTTCGTGTGTTTTATTCCATCAAAATGAGCTTTTCTTCCAAGGTGAAGTGTACAATGTAACATTACTTAATTGCCCGCGCTGCTTGGTGGATGCTGACATATATTGTGGAAATGTTAACTGCTTTACATTTCAATGCATTCCCTCTCCCAAGCCCTTCTCCTCCACCGCTTTGCTAGGATGCTGCTGGCCAGCTGCCAGATGGGAAGCTTATTTTTCACTGGTGATCATAACTCTGGCTGCTTGTAGCAAATAACGCAACGCGCGGCGTTAGGAGGTTTACACAGGAAGCCCTGCTGTGCTGCCTTAATTGGGATCACTCTTCTAGCAACAGAGTAAAAAGGTATTAAGTTAAGATAAATGAACTGCTTATTGGAAACTACAAATGTCTCTCTGCATCAAATTCACATATAGGGAAAATGAATGTCGCTCCTCTCCTCTTTCCTCCAGGCTCCTCCTTCCATCCTAGCAGCTCCCCAGCCAGACATTCCTCCCCTCCAGCCTAGCAATGCTGCTTTTACAGCCCCCACCAAGGCTACGTGGATTTGTCCGCCCTAAAGACCGGATGGCATCCTACAGCCAGCTCAGTTTTCCCTTGTTCTTGATGTCCTGCTGCCCTGACAGAGTCAAACCACGGGGCTTTTCTTCAACCTCCCATGCATCTGGATTCTGGCTCTTTTATAGGGCTGCTCTCCGGAGGCCTTCCTTGCTGCATGGCTTGAAACTCAAAACGCAAACCACAGGTCCATGAAAAGAAGGCAGTAAACATTTACATTGTGTGGCTCCGATGGTGGTACGAGATAGAGAGGAGTCTGAGGTTGCTGCAGCCAGGACCAAGTTTTGTCCCTGTATTGTGAGGATGCTGACTCCAGAGATGCACAAAGCACATCCCATCAATCCTTCATGTTGTCATCTCATTGTCTGCTAGGTCTAGGCAAATTGGATCCAGGGGTCTGGCCAGTTTTCAAGGGTGACTTGAGTAAGACATATTTACACAACCCAACACAGAGGAAAACTTTTACATAAATGTATTGGTCCAGCAATTAGTGCCTGCAAGAGGTGCTGTGAGCTCTGAAAGGACCAGCTGAGCTACACAGCACAATGAGGCAAAAGTCTACATGAGGAAATGCAAGGAGTTTCCAAATGCTCCCATCCAGATCAAAAATAGCTAAGAAGCTCATAGGTACCGATTCCACCAGTGGTGACTCAATTTCATTTCTTTAAGCAAGGTCTGCTTCAGGTCTCTCTCACCCTCCCAGCAAGCTGATCCAAATGTGCACTTGACTGAATACATGCTGACACAGGGAGGTAACATCTGAAACCTTGACTCATCACCCATGCAGTTCATTGTCCCTCCTGGAGCTAAGAAACACAGGAAATGAAGAAATCCTGCTGGCATTATTATTGAAATGCCAACACATTGCTTCATTCTCAGACTTGTAACAAGACAAAAAGAGAATAGGCCAGATTTGTCTGATTTGGGTCTAATCACAAATACCTTCTGTAAATTGGACATCTGGTCCAGACCTTTCCCTTTGTGGTAGTCAGACACGAACACAAGTGTTACAGGGGCTCTGCAGGCACCTCTTGGAGGGGCTGAATCCCCTTTTCTCCCTCTCAGCTACAAAGGATGCCTGAAGTGCTTCAAACTCAGCCTCCATATTTTAGATGCATATGCTATGCCAGGTGAATCTTAGATGAAGTTAGATGGGTGTAAATCCTGACTTAGATGGGTGTAAGCCCTGTTTAAAGCAGGATCTTGCTCCCCTCTCTGGGCACGTCAGCCCCAGAGGGGCAGCAGCAGCAGCAGCAGGTTTTCCTATCAGTGACCACCCCTCTTCCACCACTGTGGGACAACCAAGCACAGTGTGCAGAGATGGACCCAGGCAGAATTGGACCTCACATGAATCTTCACCCTCTTGAATGCAGGAAGAGAGATCTGAGTGACTTTCCTAGGACCAAATCTGGGGAAGCAGCTGAAGACTCAGCCCACTTTTCTGTAGGACAAACTCTGAGAGTGCACAGCAGATCATGCCTGTTACCCACAGCTGCACAGAAAGCCCTGTGCTTTCCAGGCTGGCAGCGCTGGTCATGTTAAATGTTCATACTTCTGTAGGAAATTCACTCATCCTTGCAAGACACAGTTCCGACACTCTCCTTTGGCTTTAAAAATAGGAGGCATGCAAGAGAGTGTTTCAAACCACAGCAGGTGCTACCTTCCACCTTTCTAAGTGCAGTATTTCAGTCTGCTCTCTATGATCAAGGGTCACAACTGAAATCTGCCTGACCCAGCTCTCATCTAGCTTCCCCTTTCTCATTTTCTAGAGGCCCAGCATAGAGGTCTCTTCATTCAAAGCCCAGCACCACTATAAGCTGCTGTATTTTTACTCATGCTATTGTCCTTTCAAGACGTGACGACAATTCAGCATTAGCTTGTTTCCAACTAGCCTTGCCAGCACCCCTATGGATTTGATGAGTGCTGCTCTCCGGTTAAGCCTGCACCTGTAAATACCTGCAGCTCACTGCTGCTTCACCTTCCAGAGCTCATCTGCCATGCCAAGTTCCTCCTTGCTCATGCTGGAGGGCTTTGGGTGAGGGGACGAGTGGGAGTAGGATGTGCAGGGTCTGTTCTCTGCTCTGCTGGAGAACGTGCCATAATAACATCAGCAGGCACTGGGGAGCAACTCACCAAGATATAGAGGCTTTGGATGAAATATCCAGCTTGGTCCTTGGGTGCTGTAGAGCTGTTAGTGATCACTCATAGCCAAGGTCCCTGCCAGGGCTTGGTTTCAGCTGGGCTGTGTGGGTCCATCAGAGCTGTGTGGTGTCACCCATGGGCTCACCCCACATCAGCTTCCTCTGGCCTGGGCCAGAGCATCCTAAAGGAACAAGTCCCATCTCTTGGACATGCTTAACCAGGGGTTTATGCTGGAGACGTGAAGTCTTTCAAGAGCAGGATCCTAATAAGAGACAAAAATGCAAGCTGTTTGCACACAGAGCTTCTTAGGTCAAGGAGGCCTCCTGTTCTTTGCTTCCACTTTACTTAGGGAAACAGGATTTTGTTGGCATTGTTTGGTGAATAAACAAAAGAATATCAGCCTGGTACCTGGCCCAATTTGCTGCTTGCTCATCATAACAGAAACAACCTTGCAAAGCCCAAGCAATGGTATGCCACTTGATCACACGGCAGCAGCATTATTCCCTTATTTATCCAGTTTTGCTCTTTGAGGCAATGGCAGAGATGAAGAGAGAAGACTTTGCTCTATTTATTCACTGCAGAAATCAATACTGATATATCCACAGTGGGTTTGGGTGGGATCTCAGGGACCAGGTGCTGCTCTGCATGCTTCTGCTCTGTGGTTGAGAATCGCATCACCGTGGCATGAAAAGGCTGAACCCCATCCTCCAAACCATGGGAGACACCTGCAGCACTCTGAAACCCCCCATTTTTGTCTGTCTGCTGCATGGGATGAGAAAAATCTGGAAGGAGTTGTGGGGAGGTTGCCATAATCTTGAGGATCAGCAGAGCAGGGAGAGGTAGGCTGGGAAGGAGACCTGCACGTCATTGTCACCCACTTCCACTGTGACAGCATGGTGACAAACGGCGCCGTGACATTCCCATGTACTGCCCTGACAACCCATCAGCAGGTGCAAACAGCAAAGTGTTGCATGATAAGGGGCCTGGCTTAACGGCTCGGGAGAAGTGCAGGTAGGCAGTAGGAAAGCCAGCAGTTCACACGTACCTTGTTAAACATGACAAGAGTGTTATATCCACAAGGCTTAGAGATCTCCATTTTGGTGAAAAAAGAGATTCCAAAACCTTTTCATTTTCAAGGCCATTAACATCATAGCAATACTTATTCAGGATGCATCAGCAATGTCAATATAACATCTCCAGGTGGCTCCTGACCCCTCCACACAGCTCCCAGCCCTCCCCTATGGACTGCTGACCTCCCCAGCCACATGCACAGCACCTCTGCCCTCCTGTGTATGACCCCACAAATCCCACCATGGTCTACATCCCTCACATGTCTCCAGAAACCCACCCACACATACCCTCACCTGCACAACCTTTCAGCTTACCTCCTCCCAGCCATACATGCCAGCCCATAAACCTTATCCACCACGCCTGGACTGGGATTCACCAAGAGGGAGGGATGGGATGGATTAGAGCTTCTTCCCATGGGTACCCCAAAGCTGCTTCTGCTTGGGCTTCTACAGCATCTAGTCCCAAACACTGCACTGGGACCAGGCTGACTGATCCAGTTACCCCACTTGAGGTCTTTCTTGGAGACATCATAGGAAAGATCCATGCCAGGAGCTTGGAAAAGTGAAAAACACTTTTGAGCTGGTGGTAATTTAGGGACACTAACATTTTCCCCAATAAAGGAAAGTTGTAGACAGTGAGGAAGGCTGTGGAAAAGAGATTTGTTGAACCAAATCCCATGTACGTTAGAGATGGGAATGGAGAACTTGTTGCCCTTCCACAAGCCACAATTCCATTTCGTATAGCTCATGGACACATTGTTTCTTGGCATTATTATGGGCTGACATTCATTTCTGGTCCACCAAATGAGTCCGATAGGCTGAGTCAACTCTTGGAAAAGTTTTCTAACTCTCGCTTCAAAACATGAATAAAAAGCACCTGCCCTGCCCTAAACAGTTCACCTCACATTGCCAGAAATCCTTTCAGAGCAGACATTAGTTCCAGTCTGCGTCTCTGTGTGATTTCTCCCTGTTTGCAGAGCATTGCCCCATACATGCTTCTGTCTAGCTGCTTTCCTAGTGCCTTCTCAGCGAGATTTGATCTGGTTGTTTATTGAACTTTGTCCAGTGTTTATTATTTAAGGAATTCACAAGATAGATGTGAACACTACTAGCCTAGCTGTGCTTGGGATTACCAGGATGATTGTTTAACATGTCCCAGCCTCCACGGAGCTACTTGCCAAATAAAAGGGTTCCAGTGGGCTCCTGTTAACCTCCTTGTATACTAAAATAATTTCTCTCCTTATTTCCTATATTTCCACCAAAGCTCTTCAGTCATGCCCAGAGCTGGGCAACCTGCTGGCTGTGAGCTGTCTCACAAAGTCAGCTCATTTTCCTGTTTTTCCCCACTAACCTGTGCTGTAGACCTGTGCTGACATCAGGATTGTTCAAACACTGATCATGGCTGCTATGAACAAGAAGATCCTGGCCCCTCATCTGCTCCCCATGCTGCCAAGACCAAGTGTCCCATCCCACCCTACAAATGCATGGGATAGGACAGGGCATGGAGATGTCCCATGGCTTCACCAGTGCTTCTTGCATGAACGTGTGAGCAAAAGTGTGCTTATTCATGTGTTGTGATGCAGAAATAATTGCACACTGGAGTGGCAGTCACACTACATGGTAACACAGTTTTCCAGGTTATGTTTATATGAGCTAAGGTCTGAAAGCCCATCCCACTGTTCAAGTCATTTCTGTATAACTGTCTGGCACAGCTTGGAAAAGTCCCTGAGAAATCACCGAACACTGAAAATCGGTTCTGAAGTATTCTGCACAACCACTGCAGCATGGACAAATCACACAGACTTGGAAATATGCTGACAGCAAGGACTCCTCCATTATCTATGGTTATTTTTTGTCATATTACCCCTTGTTCCACAGGATTTTGCCTTAAAAATATATGATGGAGCTATTTGTTGCATCACTACCCAAACTAGTCTATTTTTTTTCCTGCTTTTTCTCTTTCTTTTGGAGTCCCTAGGGAGGTGGGGTTTCAAAGGGACCTTAGTAGTGGCCCTGAGTCGTATGAGGGAACACTTTGAGTGTCCCATGTAAGTGACTCTTATCATCAGAGGTGCAGCATGAACAGGTAGACACCTAGGTTTTGGCCATACAAGGGCTCAGAGTTGGTCACACTATGGAGGAAACAGGAGGGCATGAAGGCCTCACTGAGCAGCTCTATCTGGGGCCAAAACCAAAAGCCAGGCTCCACTGTTCAGTTTCTTGCTCTCTTTTCAAATGAATCAATGCTCCATTTACCTACATATCTCAATAACTTCATCTCTTATTCTCTTCTAAGCAACATCCATGATATCGGTGAAGACACACTAAGGAGACATCCAACACTTTGTCACTCGGGACAGTTTCCTGCATGCCATGACTGGCAGGTGTCTTGTAATGTGACAGGAGGTGGCAGAAGACCTGCTATGAGACCTGATGTGTGTTAGTACTGCACTCCTAACAGAATCTCCAAGGGGAATCCTAACAAAGTGGACTGCCAGAGACACTTACCTGGTCCACAGCTTTGAGAGGAGCAAGAATTCATGGGAGAAGGGTATGAGAAAACAGGTTATGAACCTGCTGAACTTGCCCACAGGCCATGTCGTGAGCATCCCTGAGCTGTGGAGAAAGCTCAAGTCCTGGAGCATCAGTGTTTGTGTCTGAGTGATAGGGGATGGCAGGCTGCACGGATACCTCCAGCCCTGCCTTTTTGCACATCCAGCTGCAATCAGTATGTCATAAGAATCTGTAAACAGTCAAAAAAAAAAAAAAAAAAAAAAAATTTCTTTCTACAAGCCACCTGCCGCCTGTCAATGTGGAGCACAACCCTTTGTGTAGCAAGTCCAATAAAAAAACCATAAAGCATCTGTCCTGGAACTGGATCCCAGTCCATGACAAAGAGCGAATCTGATCCATGACAAACAGCTGGGAAGAGCACTCAAAGCTCACACTGTACTTCACAGCCCGTCTGCAGTTTCCTACCAAAGCCAAACACAACTTCTGCTCAGCACCACAATAAAGGAGAGGGGGAAAGAAAAGGTGAAATAATTCTGTAGCATGGAGAGCTTAAGTAGGATAAGGGAAGAAATGGTGATTGCCACAGTTTTATTATGACTGAAGACCACAGATGAGCAGTCCGACTCCATTCTTATTAAATTAAAATGCAAATTTCTGAGAGCTTTTATGAAACTAGGGGGAAAACAAAACAAAACAAAACAAAACAAACAAACAAACAAACAAAAACACATAGGCCACTTTCACCTATACGATTAAGCAGTGTCACCTTTAATGAACAGAAAGCCTTGACTTAGTCTTTCATTCCAAAGAGTTACAAGTCCTGGTAGACCAGGAGCTAAGCTTTCAGCATTCAGGGCTAGATTTAGGGAGTTGCCATGTCAACACACCTCCACCGTTAGCAAGAACACCTCAGAGACTGGGATGTGAACTAGAAGCCCTATTTTTAAGTCTCCATATTCAAATTCAGTGCAACACAAACCTTGGACTCAAATTCCCCCAGCTGTGGCAAAACACTCCCTGCTTCACCCAAGGTGGGATTTGGCCAACGACCCCGTGTCCATCTTGGGCAAATAAGGTAAAAAATGCCCCTTCTGCTGAGCAGCAGCTAGAACATCCTTCTTCCTTAGAAGAATACCAGCCCATGGAAAAGTAAATTCACTCAGATATAACATTTCCAAGGGGGTAATTCTTCTCTCTCACTCTCAAAATGGGGGAAAGCTCTTTGCCGGTATGTAATTTCTTTCCTAATCACATTGCAGTGTCACATACCAGTGAGCTAAGGGCTCCCGCAGCAGCGTTATTCTCCAGCATATGTGACTTTGTATAACATGTGCTTCGCTCGGCAGTCATCAGCAACAGAGAGCAAGAACATACTTCTTCCTCTATGACATTATTAGGCATTAAGAGCACTATATAGCAGTGCATTTCAGCTTCTTTATTTTCTCCCAGTAAAAGCAGCTTGGCCACCTGGTGTGCTGCACACACAGTTAAATTCCAAATGTAATGTATTTTGTAGCGAAAGAGATTAGAAAGCTGCTGTAATGAATCTCATTACCAGTGTCTTTATATCCTCATCTAGTTGGAAGCAGAGATCATCCAGACCTAGGTACTGTACTTATTTAAAAGAATATCATCTACCTCTCAACCCTGTCATTACAAGACAAATTGTTTCCTTTGGCTTGATGTTCCAGCCATGCTTTTCTCAGTCTTAAAACATGTTAGCAGACAGATTTTCTCAAGAACTGAAGGCCAGATTTCTAACTGCTCAGCACCCACAACTGGGCTAGATTATTTTACGAGTGTTGGATTCCCATTTAGTCACCTAAAATAAGAGCCAGATTTTCAGACATGCTCAAAAGCCTCCAAGATCTTCTGAAAATCTGGACCTAGACTTACTCTAGCAACTTGCCAAATTAGTGGAAATTAAAGTAGACAGCATCTCATCATGTTACTCATTGCAATGATAAACACACAATCTCGCTGTTAGATCCATTTCCAAGGCCCAGCCCCCCCTTCCAAAGGCAGTTATTTGCCGGTCTATTCAAGCACAGTCCAATACATCCAACTGTGATTTCCATGTTTAAAATACATATGTATATATATCCAGATTTTCATGTCTTCATATGTTCTCAGAAGAAGAGAAGATATCATTTAGGCTGTATTTGCCCAACATTTCCAAGACAGTTCATCTAATGGCAGATAGTGGCAGAGAGAAGCTGCCAGGAAATTTCCACCCAGACAATGAACATTGGGAACAGAATTGCAAAGGGCTAGAGGGAAGAGTCCTTTGCATCTCTGCAAGCTGAACGCACGCATCCTCCACTGGTCCACTGCTGGGCTGTGACAGACAGGACCCCCTTTCAGCCTTTCTTCTGTACAACTGCTCAAACTTATCACCTCTGCATGCTATGAGTGCTTCATGGGACTGGGGCTGAAGTGGAAGAAACCCTTCTCCTTTCTGATCCCACCTCTCTGCAGTTTGACTGACCTCAGGCTTCAGGATGAGACTTGGCCCAAAACTGATCTTCCTCTCTCAGAAAGGTTTCCAAACATTTTCATATGAGCATGACAGAAAGCCTCCAGACTGAAAATTATGGAGGTGCTCAGTCACCCAGGAAGAGTCACGCAGAAGACTCCTTTAACCAGTGCCAGCCAGACCGGGGACTGCTCCGGGCTAAGCCTCAAACACTGCCAGAGCTGCTCCTCTTTTGTACAAGTAACTTAGCATTTATTAGGCAATCAGAAAAGATTTACTATCTATCATTTGGGTGGTCAGAATAAACAGGACATTATAATTTCAGGGATGGAGACACGTTCCCTTCTACTCATTCCTCAGTTTGTTGATTTACACATATAAGGATTTCAGCTCAGCCAAGTTCTGATTTGTGCCTCTATATATCTAATTATTAATTTGAGCTGATCTGACCTGGCTGTTCTTGCAGCTGCTGTCTCAAATCTCAATATGGATGAACTCTTCAGACCAAATACACAAATTGCCAAAGGAAATCAGGAGTTATTCACACAGGATCTGCTGACTGGACATGGAAATGGCCCTTACGAATACTCTTTGTAGGGAAATTTTACCTGTTCTAGAGGTAAATAATAAATTTCAGTTTGAAAATATAGCATATCATGGATGATAAAACTTGTTCTAGGATCAGGACACTGGAAAAAAAGACCTGGTTTTAGTTCTCTGATCTGACGATACACACTTTCTGCATGACCTTGGGCAAGTTATTTAATGTGTTAGTTCCTCTGATGAGGATAAAGTCACCTCTTTCCACCCACTCTGTCTGATGAGTATGGTCTGCTCTCTTCCTATTTGTTACAATGCCAAAAAAATAAATCGAGGACCTCAGTCCTAGTATTTTAGAACAAACATATTTTAAGGAGAGGAGAGAAAAGGAGCCAGCCAAATGTGCATGCCCCATTAAGAAAATCTAAGGCATTTCAGGTGACAGATTCAGTGCCAAATAGCAACAATACCCATATACATATTCTAAAGAGAGTTTTCAGGTTTCCTCAGCAGCCTGTTTTGCCAAAGCTGGCTCTGGGAGCACCACCCTATCAAACCCTAAAGGCAAAGATATGTTTTGCAGCTCCTTTTGGAGGCACACAGATAGGGAGGAGACCTGCTGGAAGATTCAAGCAAAAAGCCATGCAAGTAAGAATGCCATCATTTACAGATAAACACAGAATGCATTTTATTTTGGAATCAATGAGGTTTGGTAGGCACAACAAGTCACCCAGTCCCTGCTGCTATCCTTCATCTCTCGCTCCAGCCTATCAGCATTGTAAGTCAGCATATCTGGATGGGAAGCACTCCCCACATGAATGGGCCATTCATCTTCTGACACTGCACAGGCAGAGCATGCGAAATGTCGGGAGATTAGACACTGCCAGAGTGAGAGATTCCTCAATGCAATTAAAGTGTGAAGAACGCATAAATCACAGATCCAAATGACTCCATCCAAGCAGCCGCCGCTGTAACTGGCACCAAATCCCACAGAGGAGCTGGGTCTTGCAAAGAGGGGATGCACACAGGGACGGAGGTGTCCTCACCTAATGGGCTGGGATGGAGGAGGCAGCGATGGGCTGCTCTGACAGGTGAGGCAGGGATGGCAAAATAGCCCAGGGAAGCAGGGCGAGGAGCATAGGCGAAATGAAACAGCAATATTTGAATAAAGCTGGTGTCAGAGAGGCGGCCATGCCGATATAATATCAGCAATGAGAGGAAGAACGTAAGAAAAAATACATGGTAAATTAAGCACCAAGGCTGTTAAAGGTCCAGTTATTTTCCAGCTAGTTGCCTTCTGATTGTTCATTAAAGTACAATATCCAGCCCTGAAAAACAGCCAGTGAAAGTTCACTCGTTTTTCCTGTTGGCAAGTGGTCGCAGGAGCTGGAGGCAGCCCGGCTCCCCAGATCCTGACACTCTGCGGTGCTGCCTCAGTCATTAATATTCATGCAAGGGCTAATGGTGCAGAGCTGGGTGCTTGAGTTCGTCCTTCCTGGTTTTTCCTGGGCTCGGGTGTGGGCAGTTTGCACATTTTCTGTGGGAGAGGCACAAGACATGCTGCGGTGCTCACGCCCTGCCTGCTGGAGACAAGCCGGGAACCCCATTTTTCATTAAAAACAAACAAGATACCAGAAACACGTTCCTCAGAGACGAGGGCTGAAGAGTGACCTCTGTGTCAAAAACACCAGAGGGTGAGGGAAAATAATTGATTTCTGTTTTGTAGAAATCTCATGATTTTTAAGCCAGTCTCCTGATTGTGGCAGTGCTGAGCGTGATGTTTTTAGCAATTTCTGAGTCATCAATCCTGGCTCTCCCAGCAAGAGAAGAAAGGAGAAGCAAAGTAGCGATGTCCTAAAACAGCATATTTTCAGAAAATGAAAAAAAAAAAAAAAAAAAAAAAAAAAAAAAAAAGGAGGGTCTGGGGTGGCTCTGGAGGACACTCATTAAAGCTGCCATCTCTTTTTTGGTCCTTGACCTGCTCGTCCCACACAGCAGGGACAGGCGGAGGCAGGGTGGTGGCAGCCCCAGGCTTGGCAGGGTGCTACCTCCCCTGTGACCACCACATCAGGGGCTGGGGACAGGGCGATGCTCATTGCCCAGATGCTTAACACAGCACCACAGGGGCCTTGGGATTCCCAAAACTGCATCGGGGATGTCCAGGGGAAACCCATCAATGTCCCTGTAGAATGAGTATGAAGCAGAGTTTAAAACCTCCAACATTACTCCCAACCCCACCAACACTGAACCCCATAATGACATGACCAAGCCAAGCCGACTTTCCTAAACCTGCTGAACTGCTGAGACACCAACATGGGTCTGCAGGAGCTGTCAGCATCATGCAAAGGGTGCATCAACAAAGTGTTCCCTACCACAGCTGCAGACCTGAGCCCTTCTGTGCCACTGCAGAAGGCTTGTGGCATCCGCAGGGTGAGCCACCACGGCTGCAGCCCTTTAGTAATGGGGACAGGGAGAAATGCAGGAGCTGAGCACGGGTCCCCGGTGCCCCAAAGTCACTGTGTGGGCACCGTGAGATGCAGCACCTCAGCAGCTGGCAAGTTATCTCTGAGTGAATGGATCTCCAAGGATGGGGAGGAGGAAACCAAGTAGCTAGACACACAGTTTGGCTGGAGGGACTACCCTCGAAATACAGGGCACCACCACCTCTGCTTGTGCCTGGCAGCAAATCTCTGTTGCATCTGCTGCTGCTCGTTGTGCTCCAAGGGAGGACTTTCGGGGCAGGGACCTGCTTCTGGGCTGGCATCGATTCATCTGCCGCGGCATTGCGGGGCTGCAGGAGCTGGCAGAAAGCTCCCACACTGATTTTGTCGGAGCGCCGGGCAATAATGGAACGACACTTCGGCGTGTTTGCAAACAAACACTGACTCTCTTCCTGTTCAACGCCATCTGCCACCCAACCCAATTTCCCTGCCCCCGTCCCTCCCCAAAAATGACAGCCAGAGACAGCTCCAAAAAGCAGCTGCTAAGATGAGCAGTGCTTCGTCTCGCTTGCTTTTGAAAGGTGCTGGCAAGGAGGAGGCTGTGCTCTGTACACACGCTGCCCCTGCGTGCACACCAGTACACACCTCAGCACCACCCAGGCTGGGAGCTCATCCTTGCTGCTGAAAACAAAAAATGACTCAAAGAGAGTTTGCTCTCTAGCTGTGCCATTGCACAGGCTTCTTTCTAATCTGTTTTTGCCTCCATGCCTGGTAGCAGGAGCTGCTGTGAACACACTTCAACCAGGGTAGGGGGAAAAAAGCATTTCTTTGAGTAAAGAGACTGTTTGGTTGAAGAAAACCAACCACTGCTAACGGCACTGCAGGTGGGAACCTGCTGCCTTATTTAATGGTATCACGGAGCTGCAGAAAACATAAAATGAGTGTGTTGCATCCCATAATACCCTGGATAAGATATTAACACTTCTGCGACCTCTTTACTCTATCCCTCCCTTACCATTAGCAACCAAGACTGTTAATTAGAAGTCACGTACTTTACTTTAAAAATCAAAGCCTGCTTAGTGCCTGCACTCCATAGCACTCATGTCTTCACATGGCAGAGGTGTCCCTGATGTCCAGCCCAAAAACTGAGGAGCTGCCTCCATCCTGGGTCCAAGCACACATCACCTGGCCTCAGCTCTTTCACTCAAGCATGGAGGCACCCAAATTCCTGTATTTAACCACCACCCAATAGACTCACTGTCCTGATATCATCTTAAGACACCGCTTAAATAGAAGTAGTACAATTACTTCAAAGTAATACCCAGAAATAATGTAGACTGTCAACTGCTGGCATTTTTATGTGGCTGGTCTTTACACAGTGCTCATCCTTTGCATGAAAGTGAGTGGTTTGTATTTTCAAGGCTTGCTTTATTTCTTCTCCTGTGATGGGATAGATTAAGGCCAAATGAGTGTTATCTTCCTGCTCATCAACAGCTAGGCCAGGCTCACATCCATTGTAATTTGAGGCATAGTTCAAAAGAAATCTCTCTGGATCTTTTTCCAAGCTCCCATTAATCATCTCCTTCACACCCTCTTTCTAGCAGCTCTCCGATAAGCCATTTGGAGCTGGATTGTATTAAAATGCTTGAGCATATTTAAGTCAATTCTTGCTCAGAAAGTCTTCCGTATTTCCATGCTCACTGCTTTTCAGACTCCACAACCCCTGTGGGTGGTTTCTGCATAGTCACAGAAGGTCTATGCCTTCTGGGGACACCAGCAGAGGTTGCTGAGGTCACCGTGGACACCTCTGGAAGTGTAAGTCCCACAAAATTAATTTTTAAAACTGGAGAGGTCAATCTAACTTGCTGGAGGGGAGGGGATACAGGGAGGGACATGGGGAGGTGGCCCCTGATGAGTAACACACTGGTGAACTTCTCATCACCTCCTCACCTCATCCAAAGTTTAAGATTTTAGGCAAAAGCGCCCCATGCATTTGATGCAATTCTTGGCCTCTGAGTGTGCCGAAATGTATATTGCTCATGCAGCATGTGATGCTGCACCTGAGCCAACCTTTCCCTTCACTGGGGAAGGAAGGGTACGTCCTCGCTTGCTTGTGGCCAGTCTCTGCAGTACCAGCAGTTGCCAGAGGGAGGACGTCTGCGTTAGCCTTCACCCCACAGACCGTCATCGCCTACACGGAAAAAGCTAAATCCCATCAGGGCAGCCGTCTGGGTGCATCGGCCAGTTCACCCCTGCTCCCATGGAAGAATCCTTTCAGTGGGCTGTGATCTGCCAGAAAAAATGAAGTACTTCCCATCTAGGCAGAGATGTTTTATTCCTAGAACAACAACACGCCTTTCTTTCACCGGCTAATTTAGTCGTTTCTGCCCTAGTCACTGACCTGGAGATGAAGCCATCTGTCCGTCCTTCAATAGCCTTCGCGGTACATACCAAAATGTCACGGGATGCAGCACAGATGATCTTTGCAAGGGTCAAAATGGAAAGCGCTTCCCATGACCTCACAGCATTTCAGATTTCTCATAATCCTCTTTTTGCCTTTTTTTTACCGGCAGTAAGCCACCTCTGATTTTCATGTGATTGTAAAGGGATTTAAATATTTGAGAGCCACTCTGATAATAATTTTTAACTGACTTAAGTATGTTTCAAGAATTAGTTGCCCCCTAGGTGGCTGGACTATATAATGAATGCAAGAAGGGCACATCGTTGGCTTGCTCAACAAGCAGCCCAGGTACGTGGTGGGTTATGGGCTCTTGCTACCCCCAGGAATTGAAATACCTCCTCTTGCACTGGGGAGCATCACCTGTTCTCACCACAAACCACAGAGTCCCTTTCAGTGATGTTTCATTCATGCTTTGGGGATCTCCAAGTCTTGTCTTTGCCTATTTTACTCTCCTGGGACTCAGATCCTCATCCTGCCCTGTCTGTGCACCCCATACATTATGCTTTCAACCCCTACCTCCCCTGCCCTGACAGCGTGTGTCCCAAGGGATGGGCTTCTTGTGTCCTCCGGAGACTTGATTCACTGTGGCTCTATAATCGCTGGAGAGGGAACTGGCTTTGCCTGGTTCACATACAGGGACTCAAGGTGCAATCAGAAGAGACAGGAGCAGCTGTGAATGATGCCCTCCATCCTCATCCCTCCTCAATCCTTCCTCCAAGGGCACAGGGAGCTAACCCTACTTGCAGCTATTTCAGCATGAGCCCATCGTCAGCATAAATCCCAGTTATTCTCCCTTCTGCATGTCCTAGCCCTTTATAAATCCCTGCATGCATTTTCATTGAGAAGTAGTATATGCATTGGGGTTAGTTTGACATTTTCCTTCTAATTCTTGCAAACAATCTCTACCTGACAGGTTTTGGTTTTGTCATGGATATCTAACACTAATATATTTTTATCTCTGCATTTGTGTTTTAGAGGAACAAACCAAGAGCCAGAAGGAGTTCTCCAAAGCAAGCCCACATATCAATGTGGCACTCAGCAGTGGATTCAGTCCTCTTTTGCCCTTCAGGATATATATTCATTGACGGTTGTTGTATGAGCTTCTGTTGAAGCTGACAGGCAGTTTAACTCTACATTTATGCTGTAAAGTCCTTCATTGCCTTTTAGGAAACATATAGTGCATGCATCTTCTGCCACATCAAAATCAAAAGCCCCCTGCTTCCTTCCCTCACCTCTGGAAGAAATACTGGCTTTTGGAGGCTTTTATTGAGAGCTGCTATTGCTTTTTCTGGCTGTACATCCCATCCTGAGGCATATATCACCCTGGGTTACTTCATATGTAGATTTTTCTGCAAAACAAACTCTTCTTTCACAGCAGAAAAAAAAAAATCCTCATCATGGTTTTCCATTTTATGGTTGGCCAGCTCAGTTGTCTTTGCTTTCTAAATGCCCATCTTTTCAGCATTTCACAGCTTCCTCCTTTGCCACTGCTGACAGCCCTGTTCTGGGCCAGGTGAACTTCTCCTCCACCAGCAATCAGCAGTGGTTTATAGCACTCGTAATGATGAAATTCCATCTGTCTCACAGCAGATCCCTCAGGAGGCTGCTAATCAAACAACATTCAATTAGCCCCTCTAGCTCCGTCACATATTCAGCTACATCATCTCTTCATCCTACTATGAAGCTCAAAGGAGCCGACAAAATTGCTAGGCTGTGGTGCACAATACTCTGTTACATCTTTTGCAGCTCTTCTAAGCATTTATCTCCTGGTTTCTGAGGTTGTAACAAACTCCTTAAAGGTGAGTGGGTTTTATTGCTACTGAAATCAATTTTGCTTGGTGTCTGTCGGTTCTTATCTATAATCGTCTCTGAAAGAAAATAGTGGCCCAACTATTCACTGTATTGCTGGCAATCCTTATTTTCTTCATTAAGGACTTCCATTTTTCCCAGAAGTTTCCAATTCTAGTTGTATAAAAGGACTTCTCAGGTCAGAGCAAACTCTCTACTCAGTTTGGGAAGCTGCTTTGTTTAACCTGTTGCTGTGTTTAATTCATTTACTGCTATATGAACTCTTACCCATGAAACAGAAAGCAGCGTATTGAGGAGACAGGGCCTGATCCAAAAAAAAAAAAAATAAAACTAAAAAAAAAAAAAACAGGACAATTTGACTTCAACCTTTTCATCTTCATTAGTATAACCTGCAATGTTGTCTCCAGAGATCTGCTGCAGTGATTGCAGTGAGGAGACTCAGAAACACGTGAAGGCAGAACTGAGCCCTCTCTTTGCTTTAGTACTGTTAGGACAGAGGTACATTGATTTTGGGGAACATCAGTAGTTCTGTGCCTGAGTAATGGACAGATGATGTGTTATTTAGGATGTCAATTCAGTGTCTTCTAGGATCACTTGGTCAGAATTAAAAAAAAAAAAAAAAAAAAAAAAAAAGACATTTGTCTGAATTGCTGCAATTGATGAGGACTGAAAAGCCACGATAAGATCTGGAGGCAGATGATATCATCTAGGCTCTTCCCCACAACACTGCTGGATTTTAACAGGACTTTGTCAAACCTGTTAAGTGAACACGATAGAGCTAAGAGGACAGAGATATATGTCCTCCCCACCCACCCAGAAATACCCTCTGAGAAATCAGATAACAGCAGACTTTGAATAAGAATGGAAATTTTGCCAAGCCTGCAGAGGAAGTCAGATCCGGCTTCATAAAGACGTGGTTGGTGCCTGGATGAGATGCAGGCTGAGCAATAGGAGAGATTTGGGGATGGCTTTGCTTTTACACAAGCCTGTTCACCAATTGTTGGGTTCATATGACAACCTTCCATAACCTACATGCTGGGTTTGGTTTGGAAGCAACATCCCTTGAAAGAAGTTTCACAAGCAACTTTACTGACTGCATGAAGCAGCTACAATGGCACATCTTTGGATGGAGGCAGGAGGTAGACAAATTGTGCTGTGTGTCATGAAAAGTTTTGGTCTTCAGTGGCTACTCACCCTTCATTACCTGTCATTAGCAATAAGAGGAAATATCAGAGAAGGAATTAATACAACATTGTGTGCCTTGTGTAAACAGTAGACTACTTTTAAAGGTTTAGAAAGTGTGGCACCAGAGTGCCTTTTAGGTACAGCCTATCTTTTCACTGCCAGACAAGGATGGATGGATTTAATGAAGCGGAAAAGTGGGATCAAGAAGAGCAGAGTCAAACCCACTCCCCTGCTGAGGGTCTCTGTGATCCTGGTGTGTGACATGTTTCCTCTGTGGCCCAAGCCACCATCACAAAAAAGGGCATGATAGTTCCTTCCCCCAGTGCCTTGACTTTCAGGTTTAGCTTAAAGCTCTTCAGACAGTGGCCAACGTCTTACCTTATTTCTGCTGTGCTGCCATGACATGACCACAGTGCAAATATTAAGCTGAAAGCCTGCTTCCAACTTATTTACTTAGATGTCAGTAAATGTCATGGCATCAGGGATGACAGACCATGGTGCAATGTAAAAGAAGTGACACAACATGCTGGAACTGAGACACAACAAAAATTCAAGGTGTGCATATAGCCGTTCCTGAATCTCTTGTCAGTTGGTGGGACAAAGCCAGAGTAGGCCCTGGCAAGCACATCACTTGTTGCACATCTTTCAGAGCCTCCAAGAGATTAACAAAGTAAACGTTCGGCTTGGCTGGGTTCTGCCTTCATTGCTGAACTCCCTTGAGGAGCAGAAGAGCAGGTCGCTGGACAGAAGGGGATGTGAAGTACTTAGCTTCTAGGTCTTTCCAGACGAGACATATAGACCCTTGTACATCCATACCGAGGTGGTCCTGGTTAATCTGCTCTCAGTGCTATATACAGCTACACCAAAACAGGCTTAAAAAGAGCTCATCCGTGCCTCATGCAGATCTGCCTTGCCCTTTGCCTGGGCCCCCTCTGCCTGCAGGCATGCACCCCATGGGGCCAGGATCCAGCGTGGGGCCGGCAGCCGCCTGCCTCTGCCCCCAGCAGCCGCCTGTCTATGCCCTCATGTTGCTGCCTGCTGCTGCTCAGGCTGTTTTTCTTCTGCAGATCAATAGGGAACTCCAGGTCCACCTCATCCCGGCTGTGCTAAACAAGTGGCACTTCAATACCATGATGACAGCTTCCTAAAATACTTAGAGAAAGACAGATAGGGCAAAGCCCATGGGTTAGCATAGCGTGGGGTGGAAGATTAGCACTCATCCAAAACACCCAGCTTTCCTCAAGGGTGCCCTACCTGTGTACCAGCCCCACACACAGAGTTTTCCCCTGGCAGGGGAAGGTGCCTTTGCCATGTGCAAGGTGCAAGTAGGCAGTGAAGGCTGAATTGGCTTTCTTGTCCCCTTATCCAGCACCCCAAAAGCTGAAGGTAAGTCCGTGTGCAGGCAGCAGGCAGGAAAGGAGCCTTGCAGGTGGTGGCCTTGCATTTGGAAATCCTCTGCCAAACACAGACTTGCTGCCACAGAAAGCTCCTCCTTGAAAAGAAATGTGCCCATGACCATTTTGGAGCAATCTGACCTTTTCCATGGAGATATATGCCTCCCTGTCAATGGCTCATAAATGGATGAACAGCTCAGCTCTTTTTAATAGAGTTAGGCACAGGGTAATAATAGACTTGTGCAGCTCTCTCTCTTTGCTTAATTCATCTTTCTACAAATCATTAACATTGTTGGAATAACTGCTATCATTAGCTTGGATTCCTGCTCGCAGCAGCTAACGGCAGCGTTATGGTGCACAGTGCGTGGGAAACGGGGTTCCCTGCTTGTGTTTGCCTAATAGAGACTCGGGTCAGGGCTTTTCATTCTCCTTTCAAAGAAGGAAAGGTGCAGATGAAGCTCCTTTCCTACTCCATGAAAGAGGGGATCCATGCAGCAAGTGCAGACACAGCAAAGACCCTCGCTGCAATATAAACCCAGAGCAGGTAAAACCCATGCAGACATCTTCCACATCCCATAAGATGCCACTAACCCATCTGAACAAACCTGCAGTCTCCATACTTAAGCAAATGATGCTGTCCTGTTGTCACGCTTCCTGCAGGGCTGATGCTTACCAACAAATAATGGTAAAGCTGCCTCTTCTGCACTCACTTTCTTCATTTCTGAGCCAAGAGCCAAGTGCATATCAGGATCAAGGCATTGCAAGGCCGTAGCAGTGATCTCCCTGCATAGTATCAAACAGGTTCAATGTACCTTCAGCCTGCCAGGCTGATATTCCTTTTAAAGTGTCAGCAGTTCTGTTTGCTGATCTGGTCCTCACTGTTGTCCAACAAGGCAAATACAGTGCTGGTCTGAGCTGAACTCATCCTGGTCATAGCCTGGTGCTGGATCAAAGCATGCTGCCTCCATTCCTGCTCTGGGCAACTCTGTTTGCTGCCACCACCACCTTTGGGGACATCACAGTGCAGGGGGGGAGAGCACATCTTGACATGTAAACACGTGCTTCAGTTCAGCAGCAAAACATCCCAAAGTTCAATCCTATGGTTCCTCCGACCCCAAATTATTAAGCACATCCATGGCAGCAGATGGGGCCTGATCCCGTGGCTGGGATCTGCACATGTATCTGATTAGCGCTGCGGGATCATCCTTTAATTAAATTTACTGTGTTTGGTTTATAAGCACAGTGGTCTGGATGTGATGACAGCAGAACACAGGATGGGGTCCGCAGCTATTTATGCATGTTGGGGCTCTCATTTGTGCAGCCCTAAATGATGTCCTTGGGATTACACATGTGCAACTGAGAACAGCAATTGGCCTGGGTTTGAGAGTGTTGTGTGACTTTTCCAGTAATCTGAAATGGTCATTTCCTAGCAGTCTGTTTGTTTCTGTGTCAAGGGAAAAAAACTAATTTGAGTGCTGTAAAATTTACAATTATTGTGCAACAATTTTAACAAGGCGGGATGGAGCGGGGAAATCGGGGGAGACAGCAGGATGAATTGATGCGGTGTGAAGGTGAAAGCAATCAAGAAAGAAAGCTTTCTCCCCAGAAAGCTGAAAACAAAACCCACCAGTCCTGTACAGTGTGGCCATCTGCAATTAATGAAAGCTCACGTGTGACCTCTCTCCTCGTATACACCAAGAGTGGAGCAATGCAAAGACGAGAGACCTGAGAGGCACATGGCTTAAAGGCATCAGCATCCTCACAGCTCAAGCTGTGTGCAAAGCACTGGAGTGTGCTGCTCTGACACAACTGTTTCCAGCAAAGCATCTGAGTCACCTTACATGTGTTATCAAACCTGCTCAGACAACTTGAAGTCAAAGGGTCCTGAGCCAGGTCTGTACATGTTGTGTTCTTTCATAAAAGAGCTCCGTGGCGAGTTCTGTTGGTCCTGCATTCAGCCTGCCACGAAATTATAAATCTCCAGCCCAGTGATCCTAGTCTGGTGATGCTGCAGAAACAAGGCTCTGGTCAGGTCTGTGCTGGCCCAAGGATATGGGAAGTGGCTGCACAGGCTTCCCCAGAAACACTTCACATCCAGATCTTGCTCACGGGGAAGCATCCAAAGACCCAAGCAAGATTTCAATGCTGCAGCCATAAAATTCTGTTCTGCTCATCATATGCAAAAAGCCAGGGAGACCTTTTGTAATTTAAACCATGTGATTTAAGTGAAATGCAGAAAGTGCTGCAAAGGTGACAGCAAAGCCCCAAAGGTCCACTGTGCTCTTTTGGAGTGAAAACCCAACCCATGCTGATACAGGGGAAAACAAGAGACCCACCAGAGTGAACAAACTACCCCCGGGGTGGCTGTGACAGGAGGCTGGGGTGGGAAACAAATGGACTGCTGTGTGCTTGGGAAGGCAGGGGCAAACCTCAGGGTCAGGAGACCTGACTAGGGCTCCTCACTGCTGGTGTCAAGAGAAAGCAGTGCAGAAGGAATGGCTTATACCTCCTGGAGTGTAGAGGAAGTCAACACTACAATGTTTGGTCCTGTTTCTCTGAGAAGGCGTTTTGCTGGTTGTGCTTCCCAGAAGAAGAGTTCTACGTTCTCCACCATCATTCAGCTGCTATGTTAGATATGTCCCATGTGGCCCAGGACACGAGCATCAACTGAAGGATCCCAAAGAAAATACTCTGGGGTAGCATTCTCTTGGCAGAATGATGACCAAGGGAGGACATGCATAGTGTATTAAATGTATAGTACCTGCATAGTGTATTAAATGTTTCTGCTCATGATTCCCCAGTAGCCTTGTGCTCATTCTCCTGGGGAGACTCCTCTCTGTGTTTTGGAATTGCCCATGTCTTGCAAAAACCCAGACTGAAACCATCTTTCTCCAGACATGCAAATGAACCTCTCCGGGCTCAGTTCATGGTGGCCATTCCCCAGTTCCCTCTGCCTCTCCCTGGTGTCAGACAGAAGGGGAACCTCAGCCTGCCCACAGCTGGGTGTTGAGTCTCATTTAAAGCACGCCCCGAGACGACACTTCACATTGCTGCCTGAGCCACTTTATTCCCAGCACACAAGCAGCACTCGAGCTAATGCACAGTGAGAGCCCTGGCAGGAAGTTCTTCAGAAGGAGGTGAGAGCCAATATGTAAAGTGGTTAATGAGCTCGTCAGACAGCAGCACATCAGGTTACTGCCACCAGAAGTGTCTGGAGCCAAGCAAACGCTTCTCTTCCACAGTGATGAGCACCTTACAATTTGTCCCTGCCCCAGGACCAAGAGCACTAAGAACAGGCAGGATAGAAAGGAAGAGCACATCTCGTGACCCAGTTGAAACAACTACCACTTGTGCCTAGAGGCAGCAGGATGAGAAACAGCCCACCTCCATTCCAGGACCTCTTCCACCTCCCTCTTCAGGGACTAACAGACTCTGCAGGCAACTAAACATGTGTGGTCTCTCCCAGAGCTTTGGGGCTGAGAAAACCACCAAAGTACAGGAAAATGTGGTTGTAAAAGGGAAAAATCAACTTTGGGAGTAGGAGTAACAGAACCAGCTCTCACTTCTTCTTTTATGTAGTCTAAGTTAAGGTAACAGTATTCCCTTAATAGTAACAGGTCAGTAAGGGCTGTACAACTTCTAATTGATAGCACATAGCTCACAGGATGAATTTAAAAAGCTTGAGGAGAAGGGTACTTGGTACTGTGTGTAATTCAACAATGGCACTGCGCTGCAAGAAACTGTGATGTCTTGACCAAGGCTGAGAGCTCAGAAGCTTGCAGAAAAGGGAAAAAGCATTTAAATAGAAATTGCTCAGACTATGTGGACTTGCCATAAACTTGTTTAGCGCACAGATTTTGGAAGCAGAGTGGAAGTGAAGGACATTAACCTGCACCAGGCAATGTCTAACCAAAGAACCTGAGGTGTGAACTTAGCTAGAAGGGGGGGTTTCTGGCTGCCACAGGGCTCTTTGTCCCTTGCAATACATTCTGCCAGTCACTGCCATCTGGTGGAACCACCAGTCTGACCTAAAGAGACTTCTTCACCATCATTCCCCCATCTAGGCCATGGCACTATGAAGCCCAGCTATAAACCAGAAAACACTGCAGCTAGGGGTGGGTGCAAGGGGCATAAACCAGAGCCCAGGTGCCACTTTTAAAAGAAGAAACCTGGAAGGCCAATCTAGCACATCAGTTCAAGTTTTCAACACACTGTTGTGTCACAAGGGTGAGACAAACCACCTGAAAGGCCAAAGAAGTGCGTGATGTTGAGACGATATAGATACAGGGAACAGGAGACTCCTGACATTTTAGGGCACTACATTTTTTTTTTTTTTTTAAAGAAGGAACAAAATTGCTAACAACAAAACAATTGTGTCATCAACTTTGAACACTGAGGGAAAATGCAAGGAAAGGCTTTCCCCTGGCCCAGGCTACTCTGAATGTGATGAAAATGCAGAATTCATCTAAAGTTTTTCTACTGTTTCAAAGCCCCAGATGCCTCTTGAATTCTGGAACCGTTCCTCTGCCTTATTCATTCAACCTGCTGACTGGACTGCGAGAGCACCCATGGCAGGGGTGAGAGCAGATACTTTGCATACCTTCGCCTTTCCTCATTCATTTCTTTTCATAAGTAGATATAGCCCAGGAAACAGTCACTGCTCAAAAGGTGTGAGGGGAATGGAGCTTGATCTTTTCACGTCGTTAATGTGAGATGAGCCTAAATCAAGGATCCTGTCTCAGCACCATGCTAATTTCAACACATTATTCTCTTTAGGCCTTCCATCTTGTTCCCCATAGAAACCATAATTCATGGAAACATGTAGGAGATGGACTTGAGGCAAAGAACAAGGACAGGACAAATCATGCTAATTTAATTTGCTTGCTTAATTACATTTCATATCTCATTCATTTAAGATATACAGATGAGTAAAATTCATATGGACACAGACATTGAAATGCCAAAAATAAAGTCATGAGCAGTTTCATCTTTGAGTTGTGCAGAAAATGAAAGTGAGAAAAGAGAGAACGTGTTAGTTAGCAGATGCAGCAAGGGGACAGGGAAAATACAGTTTGTTCCTTCTGTAACGTCTCTGACCTCATCTTTCCCTTTTCCACACTCTTCTGTAATTATTTTGGTCTTCCTAGTTCTGTCGCTACATTCTTCCCTTCTCAGGTTTGTTTTGCTGCACAATCCATCATTCTGCAGTAGCAGGTTCCCTGTGCCCATTGTGGCCAACTGAAATATTTCCAGTAGATTGATCAAAGGGAGGTACAAATGACTATGAGTTCCTCCACTACAACCCAAATCTATCAGCAGCTGAGCTCTAACTTCTGTGTATGATCCTAAGGAACTGCTCCAACAAGTGAGGTTTCCCAGTTTTCCTTTCTGAATTGATTAGGAACAGCATCAAAGAAAAACAGGGATCTGCTAGTCCTGTGGCACTCAGAGCTTCAGATCCTAATTTTATTGCTGTGTTGTATCTTGAGAGCAGCTGGGAATGGCTGAGAATCTGGGCCTCTGACTTCACACTTCCAAATATGTCTTTAAACCTCACTTATTCAAACAATCTCTCCTTAATTTTTTTCAGCATCTACAAGTTACATGTCCCTCTGTCCTCTTCTCTGATATCTGCTTCTCATTTATAGAGGTGTCCTTACTTTGGAAATGGACTAATTCTCATCTGCAGCCTTGCTTTTCCACATCACCCACTCACAAGATATTATAACTATCACTATTTTTCACTGTTGTTAGTAATAAACTTGACCATAACAATATATTCTTAAAAGTATCAGCCAGTGACCAGATGTAAGGCTTCACAGATGTAGAAGCTGAACATGGGTTCAGCTAAATCAGACACCATGAAGTTCTGCATGCACTCTTGCAGAACCACAGGATTGTCACCAGAGGAGTCTCCAGTGCTTGTGGCTGGTCAGGGAAGTCTGAATAAAGCAATGGGAAGTTCTGGCTGTGAGAGTTTAGCTACACAGACAGGAGCTGTGAGATGCCAGTGGCTTTTAGGAGCAGAGCAAGAGCCCTGGTCTCTTTTATTTGTGAGCATAGGCATAAGCATTAGGTCTTTAACCATAATGTGTTTTTTGTTGTTGTTTTTGTTTTATTTTATATTTTTTTGCTTCTCTTCATCTCAGCCAATCCCATTGAATACTCGTCTTTATCTGCATAGTATCCCAGGATTGCTTCCAGCAACACATTACCCAGTAACTACTTATGCTTGATGTCAAATCAAAACACAAAAGGAAAAAGTATTATTACAAAGTTACTGAAGCAATAGAAATCAACAGCTGAAGGAATTAACTTGCAGGAACTGTCTCAGGGCAGTACTGCAAAGAGCACAGCTCTCAGAGAAGTGAGTGACAAATTGCAAATCATCATCTTTGGCCCGGGCTAATGTCGCTTGGCCCAGCCACCACGCAGCAGCCATCTGAGTGAGCTGTGTCCAAAGCCTGGTGGGAGAGATTCATCTGACCAAGCGTTCGCCCTGGCAGTGTGAATGTCTCCATCAGAGCCGAACAGCCTGACTCCTCTGTACCCCTGCAGAGAAGCAGGCGCTTTTATTGTGCGCTTCAGCTCATCCTCAAACGGCCAGCTTTAGGGCCAGATAAATCACACCAGTTTCTCTCTGTTGTCTCTAAAGGAAGCCAAGGGAGGCTAGCACAGCCAGACACCCTCATATCGCCGGGCAAGTTGCACCTCTCTTCTCTGCCTGAGCCCCATGGGCACAAACTCTTCTCCTTTGGTGAAAAACTGCTTTAAGTGCTGGGCCATGGACATTGGTGACCACACTAGAGATGTACCCTGCAATGGCAGCCTCTGCCTCTGCTCTGTCCTCTTTGCTACCTCCTGTGCCAAGCAAATCCCCGAAATACAGGGCCAAAATCTTCAGGAAAACTCTGTAATGAGCACCCTAGCATTTATCTTCAGGTAGGTCTGGATCAGAAAGGTATTTGGCTTTTCCCCAGTAGTTTCTTGAACACAGAGAATTCATAGACGTATCGAATTAACCTGTTTTCCTGTCCAGGTCTAGCACCATTAAGCACATGGAGAAGACCTTCAATGTCATCCAAACAGTTTTTTTGTTGTTGTTGTTGTTGTTGTTTTTAAGGTTTCCTTAAAAAAGGACCTCAAGTGCTTTATACGGAATCAGATCCATGCTGTACTACATAAAAATCACCCTTATGCCTTGTTCCTATAAAAACAATAAGTATTGGGAGCGTTGGTGTTTGCCCAGGAGGTAAAGCCTGTGCCAGTCAGCGCAAGGCAGGCTGCCAAGCAGGAGGTAGACACGGCTACAGAAACAGCATTTTCTAGACCTGGCCTCTGAGACTGGTGAAAAAGGTTTCTGGGAGTGAAGGAGGTTTCCCATACCTGTTACATGTCAAAGGCAGGCACATGCAGAGGGTGGCTGAATGCTGCACTGATTTCACAGCTTAAGTGTGTTACAGGTGCAAGCTCTGTGGTCCTTTGGTGAAAACTAGCTAAGGCAAAATAACCATCACCTCTAATTATGCATAGAGAAGGTTAAACCTCTCTTCTTCCCTTTCCCTGTTTATCTAATTGTCTTGATTTTTCAAGAGAATTTTCAAGAAGTTGAAAAATTCAACAGTCAGTTTATTCAGAACTTTGTTATTTTTGATCTGGAAATTCTGTGGTGTCTTCTGGAGCTGTATTTGATCTGTTCCACACTCCTATTGCTGTCATCATTACCTACAGAGCAGCTGGATTACATCCTGAGTAACAAACATGAGCTACCTTTTGGGAACTCTTACTTGCGGCATTCAAGGACAATGCAAAGGAAGCTTGGGCCGTAGAGGGCAGTGGATGGAGTAAGCTGCAATTTCCACAAGTCTCTCCAGAATTATTTCCAAATAAACATTTTTATTTTTTTTTCTGTTGGTGTGTTTTTGTGTATGGTTATTAGAATTTTAGAAAAGAATGACAACAACATTTTTTTTTTTTTTCATGTCCCACCTGGACATGATCCTATTCTAGGTGACCCTGCTTAAGCATGGGGATTGGATCAGATAATTTCCAGAGGTCCCTTCTAACCTCAACTATTCTGTGAAAATCTAGAAATTTTGTGTATATTTTCTTATCAGAACAAAAATAAAATAAAATTAATATTCTCAGAAGAATAGTTTTCCTGAAAATAATGCAGATTTTTATTAGTGCCAGGTTTATCTTTTATCTTGTCCCTTTTGCAAACCGTGTGGATAGGCTGGTGAAAGCAGAATGACCAGTGATGGAGACATCAGACGTACCTGAGAACAAAACTACTCACTGTTGAAAAGATCAGGGCAGCTCCCATCTAATGTGCTTTTCCAGGCCACCTGCAGGCTCAAGAAGACATTTCTGAACTTATTTGCTCCTCTTGTGGTTTTAAGAGTTCCTTTATGAATATCACAGCAAGGAACACTTCTCGTGTTAAGATCTGAAAGATTTGGGAGACTTCTAAAATATTGTTTTGTTTTTTTTCCACCTCACCCCTCGCACCCACTTGGAAATACTGAACTGCTGTTTCTCCAGCCGCTGCAGCCACATACACATCACTTGGTGAAATAGTTTGGGCTGCTCCCTACTCCTAAGCAAAGCTCATGGTAAGGCACAGGAGTTCTCAGCCCCCTTTTGCAGACATTTAAAGAGAAACAAGAGACGAAAAACAATCAGGTCATACGTGCCAGTAAGCACTTAGGAACTATAATCTTGCACTCTGGCAGAGAAGTAGAGCCAACCAAACTACGTTTACAGTATTTCCTTCCTATCATGCATATTTCAGGCATAGTAAAAAAGAAAAAAAGGGCATCAAAACACAGCCAAGTTGTAAAACCTGACCATCTGCAGGGCGGCTGGTGGAAAACCATTTTTGCTTTGCCTTGAGAGGCATTTTTCCAAAGCTGTCAAACAGCTATCACCAAAGACCACTAGATTATTTACTAGTCCAACATCTGTCAAGAAATAATTAGGTTGTTAAAGGTATATTGTTAGTTACCAGCATTAGGCATCCATTAATATTAATTGAACTCCTCAGAATTATTTAGGAGCAAAGTCTGGCCCCATTGAAGTTAATGGGAGCTTTACCATTAACTCTTGACTGCCCCAGTGGATTTGACTCAAGGCAGACAGAGCAATCATGTTTTTGTGTTCAAGCCATGTACCTGTGAATGGAGACATCTGCTGTGGGGACATAACCTCAGAGAGGTTGCACAGTGAAAGAGTAGAGTATTGGTAGTAGGGTGATGGCTGGACCAGATGATCTTGAAGGTCTTTTCCAACCTTAATGATTCTATGATCCTATGATTCTATTTCAGATAACCTGGCCACTTCGGGGTATTCATTAGAATCTCATACACCATGATGTGTCTATTCTCCACTTAATCTGGACACACACACTAGGACTTGCAGATTTTGCTTCTTAGTGAGCCTACACATCCATACTTTCACATCAGCACAGGGATCCACGCTGTGTTTTAAAGATATAGTTTGTAAAATCCATCATCCTGGATCCAATGCAATACTTGGGGAACATGAACTGCAGCATTCAGAGGCTGGCATGAAGGGTAAGTCAGAAAAGCCTGTGAGGTGATCCAGCCATCCCGGGCCTTCACATGCATTTTCCCCTGCTGGAGCTAATGTGCTTCTGGTCTGCTAACAAAAGTGTCCATGGTGACTTTGTGGTATGAGGGACTGACCCCTCTGCAACAGCAGGACAGAAGGAAAGGTGGCCGCTACACAGCAGAAATTCATCCCATCACCTACACTCCTGGCACTTCCTAAAGACACATTTTCAAAGCCATGTGTGTCAGCAAGACACCAGTGAACTCGTTGGTGGGTAATTAACATTGCTGATATTTATACCATTAAGGATCCAGGGAGAAACAAGACTACACCTTATATTCACTGATTGGAGATGATTATGTTTCTGCTGATGCCAACATTTCAGTGCAGCAATTTGCCCCCTCCATTCCCCCTCAACACACCAGCTTTGCAGCCCATCGGGACAGATATGATGGGGTCTTCAGGTTGAGGTGAGAGGGTCTAACCTCGCTGCACATGCAGCAGGTAACAATAGGCTATCCAAATGGAAAACCTCAGTTTTCCATTAATACAGACTTCTGGACTTCACTGCTAGGTTAAGAGTTAAACTTTTAGTTATTGGATCCCTTGTGTGATATAAACTATCATTATGAGATACATTTTCTTTCCATTATGCTGTAATAAAACCCTCCTCCTTATAATATAAATATATACATTTCCTCCGAGGCATCCTATTTGCTAAAGAACATCATGGAAATCTAATCTCCTTTTAATCAATAAAACACCAAATGATGTTTCTATTTAATGCAAACTTTGCTTCTTACCATGTAATGAACCTGTTTCTATTAAGAACACAGCCATTAATGGAATAAGTAATGCATTACTACGATTCCACTGCTACAGTCAGGTTTCTCTTAGTATTTCCACATACACCCTGCTATTTAAGGATCTGCAATTTGCTGCAAGCTGAAGTTGTGCCTATAAAATCCTTTTATACTGCTTGAGGGGTTGGGGTTGGGGCTTGGGTAGGGAAGAAGGTTGCAGTTGTTGTCACGTGCAGGGGCTCTCTCTTGCTCAGACACAGGCTCACCGAATGACCCTGGCCAAGTTGTTTGGCCTTTTAGAGCTTCAGTCAATCCAAATGGAAAAAGGTCTGAAAAAGAGAGAGGCCTCAGAGACGAGAGAGATCCAAGTTTAACTACATTTAAAAGGATGGCTCTAGGGACTGATAATGGACTGGAGAGACTTTTGCTTTTGGGACATCAGTACAATTTATTGTAGGTCAGTAATGAAAAGAAAATGGAAGCATGGCATTGTGCCAAGAACAAGAACTATGGGTGGCTGCTCAAACCGCTTGTGATGGATAGCTGTAAGAACAGATAAACAGCTGTAATTTGGGCCAGAAAATGCTTATGACCCAATCTATGCTTTTGCAAAGCAACTCTTTATTCCTAAGCTTTTGTCAAGCTTTTGCTGAAGAAAGTTCAGGACCTTTTTCTTCACAAGATGCTCACTCAGAATATTTTATATCCATATTGGGTTGCAGTTCATCTCAGTCATACTGTTTCTATTATCTGATAAATGGCAGGGCTTTCAAGGAAGAGAATAAGAAACATGTATTAGGAAACCCTTAGACATGTAATCACTGGTGCAGAAGTTGAAGGGAATTTGAGGATTAGCAAACATTTTGATGAGCAGACAGCAAACTAAAACAACGGGACAGACAACTCACAGCTGAATTTCATGCTCACATCTTCATGAATGCTGTCACTTCCTATGCAAACAAATCAGACTGGGAGATCAGAACCTCTGACAGGACGAGAGAGATGTGGCTACCAAGGAAAAGGTGGCAACACCTAGCAGGGGCTGTTGAGCTGAAGCAGCAGTTTAAGGCAGCAATGGTAAAACAGTTTGGATTTTAGGCTGATTTAGCAGCTCTAGCTGAAGCTGAAAGGAAGGATGTTGAGCAAGGGATGCTGCTATCTGAAGCTAATATCCAAGTTACATTCCATTTGATCTTGTTCCAACCTGCGTGAAGAAATTCTTGCAAGTAGTGTATGAAATGGCTTCAGTGTATGAAGAAATCCTGCCTGCAGGAGAACTGGGACAGCCATCCTCATCTCCCCTTTTCTTTCCTCCTCACCCCTGAATACTGACTGGATAAAGATAAATCCGGGCCTGGGAACATTTCAACAGAGGGACACCACAGCTCCAAACCCTTCTAGATAGCTGGCACACCAGCCTGAAGAACATGTGTCCTGCACCCCTGGAAAAAAAAAAAAAAAAAAAAAAAGGTCTTCTTTAACTCTCAAGGAAAGGTTTGAAGGGTCAATAAAAGGTCCTCTGTTATTAATCCAGTAATCAGAGCATATTTGCTGGGACTTGCTGCCATCTTCAGTCTTCAGGCAAAGCTAAGGCATGAATGACAGGGCACTGCAGCTTCTCAGTCTTGTTGTGGGTCAATGATCCTCTTGTCTTCAGCCTCAAAACTATTGTGCCAGTAGCCTACACATGTAGGTAGATATAGTTTTCTCCACTGTGTTCAGTTCACAGTTCCAAGTTCTGCTTCACAGGTGTGTGTGCAAAATGCCTCTTTAGACATGGGAATAAATCTCACTCTGATCCAATTGCCTGAATCCAGAGTTGTAAACAATCCCTGCCTGTAAATAAGCAAGAGAAAAAGCAAGAATCTCTTTCTCCTGACAACTGGGGATCATGAATCATGAATGGTGTTTAAACTCATTTGGGAACCCCATAGCGGAGTCGGGAACCAAAGTTAGTTCTCCACATCCCAGCAGAGGGCTGTGGTCATGGGATGGGTCAGGTAGCAAACAAGATATGCAACAGTATTTGATTAATGATTAATATTGAGTAATTTGATTTATATATATATCTGATGTGTTTCCTGCACCTGAAGCTCAAGGCAGAAGGCTTGGGGAAAGGCCCAGTCCATACATATGGTCCGGCTGTCAGCAGTGATGGCACTGGCAGAGAGGGCAGAGGAGGAAAGAGCAGAGGAGGAAATTGGCAGAGAGAGCCATCACATCCGGAGGCTTTATCCTAGCACAGGTAACACATTCTTTATTTCACATTTATTTTCTTGCCATGTTAGGGAAGGGGAAAATAGACACGCTTATTTCTCCTGCTCATTTTCCTGGACCATCTGGTGCTGAAGTAGAGATGACATATCACTGCGAACAAGGGGTAGATGTCACAGTTTTCACTAATAGCTGTGGGAGGAAAATAATTATTTTAAAAGTATGTGGGCTGTACAGACCGTACTTGTTAAGTCAGATTACCGGCAAACTTACTTCAAACACAAAATGTTTGATATTAAATAATCAGTTATGTTAGAGATCAGCAGTTCCAGCCGTAAGTGCTGGGCCCAGCTCTGCCCCTACCACAGCCATAACTCAGGCACTGCCTTGATGAAGCTGGTGCAGTTTTCTGCACTTACTGGATCCAGTCAGAATGGGAAATTATAGACAAGGCTATGCCACATATTATTCATACTGTGTGCATCAGTGATTGCAATCAGGTAGGGAAATAGGTCAGGATGAGAGGTAAAGCCAATAATGTGACAAGTATCACCTTCCAAGCAACAACAAGAATGTATTGATTTTGTTCCCCTTAGCTCTGATCACTTCTGTACTGTTTCTGTGAAGTCCTCAGGGCATCTGTGTAAGCTTACAGCTCCCAGTAATTTCATAATAAGTGATAATTAAACTTTGAAGTACTAAAGATGTGAAGAGAAATGAAATACTTGTCCTACATAGGGATTCTCAAGAAACATCACTCTCACTGAGTAGACACACATGGAATTCACAGCTGTTGTTCACCAGCTTTAGGGACCTTTGGCAAATGTCTTGAAAACTGCCACATTCAGCACAGAAACCTGCAAGACACATGGAATAATAATTGAAAATAGAGCTTTTTGAAAATCAAATGGAACAATTTGACTCATAAGTAGTCTTCTTTTTTGGAATGAAATGAACATTTCCTCTCCCTCCCCCCAAACAAATCTGTTTCACTGAAATGTTGGCATTTGAAAAATGTTGATAAACTCTAGTTACAATGAGAGCTAGTCAGAAAATGGAAACAGATTTGGTAAATAAGTATAAACAAAACAGCTTGAATTTGATTCCTGGTATTTTGTAGAATTGCTTTGCTTTTTCTTTGCAAACAAGTACAACAACAACTTCGGGCATTCAGAAAATAAGCACAATGCCCAGAATGCTTCCAAATTCATGTCAGGATGAAATAATAATATTCATTATTCAGTAGTGCACAATTCATTATAGTATTATTTTCCCATTTAAAGCGTTCCTTTAATCAGATAGCAGCCAATCACCCAATGGAAGTAATGGATAGGCAGAAAAAAGAGTATATAAACTAAACTCCTGAAAATTGTTTTCCAGAAAACTTTTTGAGCACAGAATATTAAACACTCTTGGAGACATTTGGGCTAGGTGTACTTGTAATGATGAATTTTGGATACAAAAGCAAGAATGTGTTCAAATGTCCCCCTTTCCCATAGACATCAATGGAGTTACTGTACATCTAGTGTACATCATTTTTTTCCCTACGAAACAAAGATCATCTCAGTGGTATTCTGGGCAGGTCTATGAGTGTAGCTTACATTGCAAGACTAAGTTTTAAGTGTTGTCAACCCAGAATTATTTATCAATACTAGTTGGAAGGTATCTTTCATACAAATAAAAAATAAAATAGGAACTTAATTCAATAGGACTTTGTTAAAAGTTCTGGAGACAAGGTCACAGATGAGACCTCCAGAGGTTTTTGTTGGAAACACTGTACTTTGTTCTTTCACGTAGAAGGGAGCTGCCATATCCAATTGGAAATAAAAAATGTCTATTGCAAACTTAATGCAATTTTGTTGGAACTAAATTCAATCTCTTCATTTTTGATGCAGTAATGGGTCAGCAAACAGAACTTGGGAGCGTAGCATCAGACAAGTAATGTTCCTGTGGTCAGAGATGCCACCACCAGAAGTATACTTTATAAACAAGCAAGCCCTGAAATATTATTTAGAATATTTAAAAGAATGGTGTTCTTCTCAGTTGCTTACAGACCCACAAACATTCGCCAAGCTGTTTCTCGGTCATCATTACAAGCTTAAGCTTCAAACAGAAAATCCATGCCCTAGATAAAGAAGATCACTTCTCTAATGTTATTTTTTCTCCTTCCTCAAATAGGTTATACAGCAAGCTCTCTGCTTTGGCTGATTAAAACACACCATGCATAAGGGAGTGGGAGACACACACATGGAGTCAGACCCTCGATTTATATAATCTTCATTGACTTCAGTGGAGTGACACCAATTTATAGCAGGAAGGGGCTGCCTACAGACTCTTAAAGGATTGATTGGTAACATACAACAAACCATTTTCAGGGAATAAGGTGTTTTTGTGAGAATGATTCTTCCTCTGTCTTGACTATGAGAGAGAAACTTTGCTAACACAGACAGGGGCTACACTGTGATATTTATGATACCCAAAAGGAAATACTTTGTATCTGAGATGCTCGATAGTCTAATTTACATGTTTATTGCACAAAAAAGCAATTTATTTACAGGAAGAAAAGTACCTATACATTTTAAAGCAGTTTTTAAAAGGGAATGATTTTGAAAGTGCAGAATAAGAGGACGTTTTTCATCTGTTTGGGTCTGTTCTTCCTCTTCTCTTGGTCGCTAGGAAGAAATACTGGAAAGTAACACTTCAGATAGTAGAGATCATTCATAGCATCTCCATCCACTTTCCACGCCTGCTTTGGCAGCCTGGCTTGTGTCATAACTATCTCAAGTTTATTTATAGTTCAGCTGTGTTATGAGAGGTCAAGCAAGGAGGAAGATAAAATCACCAGGGAGTCCAGGGAGGAAATTTGTTGTGCTGTTTTGGGGTGGGTTTTTTGTTGTTGTTGTTGTGTTTTTTTTTTTCCGTTTTTTTTTTTTTTTTTTCTTTTTTTCTTTTTATTTATTTATTTATTTATTTTAAATGTTTATCCCCAAAATAACATGCTTTGGAAGCTGTTCCTTCCTTACATTTCTCCACATTCCTCCTCCATCCCCATGGCTGTTTTGTCAGGGATGCTCTGGAAGACAGCAACTGCTGACACCTCTTCACAGAGCCTGCACTGCAGGTTGCATGAAGTTTCTGTGTCGGTGGCCCTGGGAGTTAACAGAGATGGTCCTCTGGCTGAGGAACTGGGGACTCAGCCTCAAGAAGCACTGATGTGCTGCCCTCCAAAGTGGCTGGTTTTAAAAAACTACAGTTGTTTGGGACCAGAAGCAATGAGCTTTGCTGATCTGGAAGAGTTCATGGGCAGGGTTTGCCAACAACTGGCCTCATTGCTGGAGGAAGGTTGCTACTAGCCCAAAATACTGAATCCCTGCTCGCCTGTGCACCCAGGATGGCAGCTCCCCATACACTGGCACTGAAGGAGCAGCTGGATGCTAATTCCCCCAGGACTGAACCAGCTTCTTCCTCTCTTTCTCCTCCACATAATTTCCCTCCCTTGAGGGTGTTCTGGGGTGCTCTGCAGAAGGATGTCCTCCATGTGGCAGATGAAAATTTAATGGTTGCCATGTGTCTTAGAGGTACCCAGCAGCTCTGGGGCAGAAGTGACCACAGCCCAGGAAAACAAGGCTTTCCTAACATCCCATGCTGGCTTGGTGGTAATGCTCTCTCTGAACTGTAATGAGGAATATCAAGGACTCTGGTGAGCAGATACAGGACAAACAATTTCCATACCACTGCATGAAGGGTGCAGTCAGGATGCTGCTTCTTCAAAAAAGGCAGTAATGCAGTGATGGCAGGTCAGAGCTGGTTAATATATCACCTTCTAACTGGGATTGAATAGATTTAGTTGGTATATGCAGCTATAGACAAGGCCCTGTTTTCAATATCATGCTGCCTATAACACATGACAGGGTCAACAGGCTGCTGTAGAGATCAAGAGAACAGATCAGCCTTCCAAAAATTCAATATTAATTATTGAATATTTATGTTTACCAGGAGGAATGAGTGATCAGAGTCTCTCTCCAAGGCTGTGTATGAATCTTTGTATTTCAAGAACAATATAAAACAGTCCTTTTTATTTGTCATCTATGTGAGATGATAATTAACATCACAAGCATTATTAATAAGGCATGAAAGACAGAAAGAAGAGAGGAAGCAGAGCAGCTCACTCCCTATAAGTTTCTCTCTCTGCATTACGTAGGTTTATCATATTCCAACTCCCTACCCTACCCACCACTTCTTTTCCCTTTTCTCTGGCAAATTTGGACTTTGATAGCATTCATACACCACTGATTAATATACCTCAGCCATAAAATTCATCCTAGCATCAAGCCTTGTATCAACGGCACCAGGTACCAGATCCATCCTCCAGGGTGACACAGGGGGAGGCAGACGGAGGTCTCCAGGGTGGATGAAGGCACAGAAAAACAATATGTCAGAGCTAAAAGAGAAGGTAAAGGATCAGTACAAAGAATGTGCAGAAGAAGGTTATACAGACAAGACCTATCGATCACAACAGTCCTTCTGGCCTTCAGAATCCATTTAATAAAAGTTAAGTCTCGTTGGCTTTGGGCCACTCAGCCATACATCTCAGTCTGCGTCCAAAGGGAAATTATTGTCCTCACAGGTGAGGAAAGTGAGGGCCTGACAAGTAGAACCACAGCCTAAGGGATACTCAGGTGTTTGATTTTAACGGGATTTTGCCTAACACTGACATCTGTCAGCTGTGTTGGTCAAGAGCTTAATCCTCAGACTTACAGCTCCTTTGCTCAGACTGAGCACAGAGGCAGCTGGAGGTAATGGGAAGGTGGAAAGAAGTCCCCCTGTGCCTTGGTCCTTCTGGGTGATTGATGCACAGATGAAAAAACTCTGAAATTCACATGCAAACCCAAACCCTGAGAGCTGATGTTATGAGTTTATTGCTGCCTGCCCATCTAGAGAACTGTGCTGAACCTTTGGTGAACACCCAGAGGTGGAAATGGAATTGTCGCCCCATAACAGGGAGTAAAAAACTGCAGAAGGTTGCTTGGACCACCCTGAGGACACCTTGGAGATCCTTTATGGTGCTCAACAGTGTAAAACCTGCCTTTGAACAAAATACATTTGGCAGAAGCATTGCTGTTGGTGAGGTGTAAAGGCAGGTGAGGTGGTGGTTTCCTTAAAATGGATCGCTAAAATCAGGGGCATTCCACTGCCAGATTTTCCAATGTTCTGTTTGGTTTAGTTTAGTTTAGTTTCAAAATGCCACTTTGTTCTGCCTCCTCCCTACCCCTTACAAGAAGTCCATGCAAGCCAGGTTACCATCAAAACAGCTTTTTGGCTTCTGTCCCCCACTGCACATGCCCTTTGGGCCCCCATACCAGGTCTGCGCCCTCTGGGTCAATGCATCTCCAGCTGTGAAGACAAAATTGCAGCAGCTGCTGATTTTCAGCTCACGTTTTTCACACTATTTACCATGCAATATTGATATATTAAAATATTACACCTAATCATAATTAACAATGATACTTAGCAGCATCTATATGGCTCTTCACACCTTTGAAGTGCTGTGCAAACACTCATTAATTAATCTTTGCTTCGGGGATCCTGTACGACAGCCTCTTCCGCAGGGCACCAAAACCTGGTCCCCAGGTGTGGAGCTGCGCTTGCTGGGATGTGCTGAGGGCTGCCCATGGAAATGGAAACTGCTTCCCAAGGGGAGATTTAGCTCTCCACTTCTCCAATGTACCCAGAGCTGCCTTTCTGTCCCCAGGGGAGATATAACAGCAAAACCCTGCTGGAATGAGCAGTATAGACCAGACAGGGACAAATGGTTGTGATGCTTTTGGTCCCCAGCCCTGGTGCTGGTCCAGCTTGCTGACCTGAAGTCATCTAATAAAGGCTGATGCCTTTTCTTAGGTCAATCCCAGCCCTGTGTGCCCATAAATATGGGATCCTCATAGCTTGCCTGAAGCTGAGGAAGGAGGGAGGGGTAGTGGTGGGGGAAAGGTGACAATCACGGGACCTGCTCCAGGAGCATATCACAGCAGCTGCCCCTTCCTGTATGTCCTTCACACACCACTCACCCCTATTCAGATTTGGTCCCTGTGGTGGATATCTTTCCAGTCTGTATTTCTGAGGTGAGTGGAGGTGGTTTTTTTTGTGTCTTGTGCAGCCCGCTCAGTGCTGGTATCTCTGCCTGGATGAAATGCATCTTTTCTCAGCTTTTCACTGTCTTGCTCTGAAATCTCCACTCCCATCCCTCTGCAGAGCTCAGTAACAGCTTGCTTCATCTTCCTACTGTCAGCACTCTGCTTTGACCCTTTAATCAGGGGACTTGGCTTTTATCTGGAAGACATATGCCTTAGGTGTCTTGTATAAGGTGCCACACAAAGCAAATTCAGCCAGGCCTGCCAATAACACATCATCTAACCAGATGGGGATAAACAGACTTGAATTCATTTGCTCCCTTTTCTCCACTCAGTAGTAGCAAGCACCAAAGAAAAGGCTGTTACAAGCTTCATGCAATGTCTCTGGGTATGGGGATTTTGTGCTTTGCATTTGAGGAGAGCTCAGGTCAGCCTCACAGCTTCTTTCTAACAGGGTTGTTTGGCATTAATAAAGCAAGAAGCTTTTTGCCACTTCGTCCCTGTGACATTGTAGTCACCAAAAATGAATGGTGTCACGGAGGTTTTTTTTTTATCTCAGTAAAATCTCAGTTGTGCTTTTTTGTGCAATTCGGATAAAACAAGGGGGAACTGTGAGGCCCCCTAGGTGAAGATAAATGGTTTGTGTTGAATCATCAATGGAGAAGTGACCAAGCTCATTTTTTTCCTTTGGTGACCTCAGCAAGATTGATATCTAGATCTCATCAGCTGAAGTGAAAGAGTTATTATTACAGAGCCTGGAGCAGAGCTGACATACTTGCAATGAATGAAGCTGTTTCAAGCTTAGGGAATTCAAATAGCCAGGCCAGGGGCATGTTCTATATGGGAAGAGCAGAGATACCAGCATTCCAACCAACAAAATGGGTCTCAGACAGTCAAAAGATCAAAGAAACTCTTTTGAGAAGAACAGATTTTTTTCCAAAACTGTTAATTGGAATATATGATAGCGGCATCATTCTCTCTCTCTTAGTTTTCATTTTCCCAATGCATTGTAAAGCCGTTATTTTCCTTTAGATTTTCTCAGTCAAAATTACCCACCTTTCTCCTTGGGAAATTTAAAGAGAACAAAGCAAAGCAAACAGGTTTGATCAAGTTAAGAACAGACATGGAGACAGTTGCCTTTGTGCTACAGGACATACCCCTCATGTAACAAGGCCAACCTCTTCCCTGTTGTGCTCTCTGCCTTAGGTGCACTAGGTATACAATTTTAAGATGCGGACAATGAATCACTATTAAAATCCTGGACAGGAGTATTTCCATGGGAGAGCATCACCTGGGGTGGCTGTCAGGGCTTTGTGTTTATTATTGGGTATAGGCAATCCTGAAAGTGGCACCAACCCCCACGTTGTTGCCCTGGAATTTGCACAAATGGCGATCCTGAAGAGCTTATATTTTAAATAAAACAAAGTGCATGCCCATTTACTGATTGGGATTACAGGCACACGCAGATTAAGACCCTGATCAGACACCTACTGAAGTCAATGAGGGGAAAAAAATTGCAACCAGCCTCACTGAGCATATGGCAGTCTCAGATTCAAGGTCATACAGATAACATGCAACATCACTGATATCTCACACCCCAGGTGAATGCATTAGCCCTGCTTGGAAATAGTCATATTTGCTCACATACCTTAGCCTGAGCTGAGAAGAGCCAGGTCTGTGATCATGCTGCCTGCCAGCTTCAACAAAAAAAATGACAGAGTGAAAGAAGTCTCAAAGACCATGAAACTTTAGGAGCTTAATTAAAAGCAGCATCTGGGCAATTTAAAGGAGAAAGACTGAAATTAGTGCCTCTGCAGACAAAGAGGCAGGCAGCACCTTGCTGCTACACATCTGCCTCTGCTCCAAGGGGGCTCCGCAAGGACCTGAAGACACCGCAGGGACAACTCCATCCGTCTCCTCCATCACCACTCACAAAGCCACTGGCTCCTACATGAGGTTGTGCAGCTGCATGTGTATCTGAAGACTGGGGACTTCTCTGTGGATAATTTCATATACATGTTGGGAAAAAAAGTTGCATAAAAAATGAAAAAAAAAAAAAAAAAAAAAAAAAAAAAAAAAAAGGATATTTAGGGTAAAAAACATTCGTGCCTATTCCAAATATCCTGGTGACTCAGAAGCCAAAAAAAAGCCAAGTAGGGCACTCTTTTCATTTACTTTTTTTTTTGTTGTTGTTGTTTATTGTTCACTCAGGTGTCAGTTCAATCAGACTGTCCACAATGGCCTTTTGAGATGTGCCACAGCGTAGTTCAGCTTTGGGCCTCCTTAATCTGATAGAGCAGAGTGGTGAAAATAGGCAAGGACAGATGTTCAAATACTTTCGCTTTGGCAACAAGAGGAGCAAACGCAGTGAAGAGGTCAAGGGCCAGCAGAAGAGAAACGGAAGAAAGGCCACAGCTCTCAGTAAAGAGAAGTACCACGGCTCAGAGCTGCATGGAAGCGAAATAATGAAGTCAAGGACCTCACATGCTTCTGCTGCAGCTGGAAAATGCTTAAGCCTGAAAAGTCGGATTTAGATCTGTCATAATAACACTATGCATTTCAGATTGATTGAATTATAACTCACAGGTGCTCCCTGCTCCGCGCATTTCATCTTTCTTCCCTCTACAACAGGCTTTAAACTCCAGCACAGGAGACAGATGAAAAAGATTGCTTCCCTGCATTCTCCTTAACACCGCGAGGTCCCCGTTGCATTTATAAACAAGTATTTCTACATGTAACGCTCTGCAGAGGAAACCCAACCGCCGTCAGTGCAGGCTGTTTTGATGGACTGGGTAAACATGATACTCTGGTGACAGGTAATTTTCATACTCCGCTGATTAATTCCAGAGCATGGGAACAATGGGGCTTTTTCAGCTGCTGAATAATGCATGTATGGCATTGCAACTGGTAAGCAGCAGGGTTCCCGGTTAGCAATAGAAATTCACACACCCATGCTATTTTAATAAGCTATCACTGTTAAAGAAGTCTATTTACGTTATTCATCTCCAACATTTGCACAAACATGTCAACTGGGGAAGTGTGTGGGGGGAGGTAGGAGGGAAAAATGAGGTCATATTCATATACACTTTCTTAGCTGTTTAATTTATATAAGCCCTAAAACAAGCAAAAAACCCTACTTCCATGGGAAAGAAGGCACCATGACCAACACCTGAAACCTGGAAAATATGAATGCAATGAAAACAGACCATAGCAGAAGAGAAAGAACAGGACAGGGATATGCATAGGGAGCTGGGCATAGGATGTTACAGAGCTTTGCGAGCCAGAGCTGTTCTGGGTTTCAGTCACCAAGCTGGTCCATGGTGCTGGCTCCTATTAACCCACCTCAGACTCTTTGGAGCCATCTGGAAAGTGTCCCCATCACTGTCTCCCCTTGAACAAGCCATGAGCTCCCAGAGGAACCAGACCTGACATGTTTCCCTGCTGTCCTGCTGCATTTGGTTTTGAGACAGGGGCCACGAGGCTGGAGTTCAGGACTGCTTCACTTGGGTTGTGAAGGTGGAGAGAGCAAAAGGAAGGAATCATCTCTTAATTATGGGATCAAGCATTGACTCACTCTTGAATTTTGGTGTGCTATGAGCGAGGTGATTCATTTCCTTAATTGTCAGTGGAGACCTACTCAATGCTGAACGTGTACAAGTCCATTTTTCTTGACTCCTCCTAATATTGATCAGGGGATAAATTCATTTGCATAAAAAAGAGGCATTTAGTATTGTCAGAGGCTCCAGGGTGTCCTGTTTGGTTTTCAGCTGTCTTCCAGAGGGGTGCAGGTTTCCCACGTATTCTGGGTAATGTTTGCCAGCCCCAAGGGGATATCTTGGATAACCCAAGGGTATTTAAAATGACACTAGGTGCCTATGCTTAGACAACTGCATCACACCCTTGACTTCCATTGATTATAATGGGAGTTTGGGCAGCTGGACAGCTTAATTTGTTGTGCCTTATTCTGTGAGATGAATACTATGCAAAGAAAATGTCAAAGTCTCCATATTTTCACTGGAGGCCAGATTTTCCAGAAAGCAGCTCCTATTTTGGCATCTGTTCAGCTGCCAAACTTTCAAGGGTGATCAAAGGCAAGGCTGAGTCCAACTGAAGAAGAGGGGGTCTTGAGCAGGTGAATTGTGTTTGCTACATCAGCTCCTCATGCCTCACTGCTCAGTAGAAAAATGGAGGTAAAGCAGAATCTGAAGACAGACTTGTAAACCTGGAAGTCCCAGACCGGGGAATTTGGTGTGCACGCAATGGATCTATGCACACACAGCACAGGAGACACAACCACACATGATCCCACAAGTTACACTGTCAGAAATTCAGCAAATCTCACCACAGGCAATAACATTGATGGAGATGGGCTAATTGTTCCTTTTATCCTTGTCTTTGTGTCCCTTATTCATGTCCCTCCAAAATAAACCTATTTTAAAGTGAGGAAAGCCTCAAGAAGTTAATCTCATACATTGTTTCCATTTGCCGTTATTTTGCTGGTTGGAATCTGGGTGCTGGTCCAGCTTCATCCCCTACAACTTCACATCTAAGTTTTTATTTGCATGGCAAGTACTGCTGTCATAACATGCATTCTTTTAAATCACGCTCACAAATTTTGTTTCCCCTTAGCTGCCTGTGAGGTTTCCTTCTCCCTTTTTGGGGATTCATCTCTAGAAGATGGTGTGAAGATAATTTCCTCTGTTTCAGAGAGTGGGGCCGTTTCCCAAAACAGCATAAGAATTGTATATACATGTTTTTCAGGACATGACTATTTCACTACATAACAGTCCAAAAATTTATATCATTACACTGGAAGCTTTGAGCTTAATTCATTTTATTTCATTTCTTTTGGCTCTGCAAATAAAAAAAATAGGGGAAAAAAAATCTCCAGATCTTTGCTGTGGGGCGCCCTGGCATGTATTAATGCATGTGGGGGTCGAGGAGTGCCCAGCTATGGGAGGAAGGAGGTGGAGCCCAGGGCGGCCCCAGCATCACGTTGTGCAATGTGTTATTTCAGCCTCCCTGGAGGCCAGTAATTGCGCACGTCAGAAAAACTTTAAGGTAACCAACACACAGGGTAATGGCTGCATAAGGAGACCAACTGGCAGAACACATTGAACCAATTTTCTTCCAGCCTTCCCCCCAAGTCTTTCTTTAAAAGCCTCCCCCTTCAGTCTGGGGAGAATCATGAGAAACTTTGCCCAAGGTTTTCTGAGAAGCCAAGGGAGGAGGAGGAGGAGGAGAGACGGTGATGGGTTACAGAACCTCACCTCCCCTTCGTGGCTCCCTCTTCTCCCTCAGCCCAATTGTAATTAAACTTGCTGTTGCACCCACTGTGCTAGACACTAATGGGAAAATGCAAATAGACAGCCTTGCTCTGCAGGGATTATATTCCAAAAAGATAAGACGAGGGAGTATTATTCTCCCGTTAGCGCAGCAGTGGTAGGCAACAGGGATTTTTAAAAAGTTATTTTCCAACGCTTCCAGCCAGCTTTGTAGTGTCTGCAGGAAAAAAAAAAAAAAAAAAAAAAAAAAAAAAAAAAAAAGGCGTTTACTCTTCTCAAAGTTTGAAAGGAGCTGATTTCGTCAGGACCGATTTTGGTTGTTTGCTGTGAGATACCACAGAAGTGTAGCCTGGTTTTCCGTGATTTGGCTTCTAATGCTCAAACATAATTTAACCTGGCTCACTTTTTTTAATATCTCATGATAGACTACAGAGTCACTATGGGATTTTCCCCATAGCGCCCCACAAAACACTGCTCTGCAATGATGTGGAAGAGCAAAGGAAGAGGGAGCTGAAGGAGAGCGGAAAAGGAAGCTATTTTGAGCACAAAGCCTCTAGGCAGATGTTGCTTGTGGAACTATCACATTCTGCCTGAGTTATTGGAGCAAATCAATACTAATTATTTTAAGGCTGAGGCCTTATGCTGGGGCTTCTCAGAGTACTCCTGGTGATCTTCTACTGCTTCTTTTGTAAACTTGCACTACGAGACATCATCACAGCATGCAGAGCGAGGATGTTGTAAGGCAAGGGGACATCCCACCAGTTAGCCTCACCATGCTCTCAGGCACCCATGCCCAGCTTCTGTCTGCAGCAGGGTGTGTGGGTGCTGGTGGAGGATGAAGTTCATGCTGTGAGTCCTTTGCAAGATGGGAGAATCCCTCAAACACCTCTTTCTTATGGACAGGACTATGCTTAGGCTCCTTACTTTAGGAGATGAGTAAAGGACCTCATGGTCTCTTCAGGAATCTCAACTAGAAATTAGGACCCAAATGAGCAAGAGATCCACAAACAAATCACCGGTGCTATCTCAAAGCGAGCAAGAAGACTGCATGTTGCTCAACCAGTTGAGTTTGCAGCTTGGCAAGCACAGGTGAGTGCACATTTCACTGTCTCCACACAGCAATGAACGTGGCTTCTTGAAGAAGCCATTCCCTCTCTGTTGCCAAACTCATTTAGAGGATACGACCTGTGTAGTTATCAGCCACAGCACGAGACCAGGATGCTATAGAGGATCCAAGCCTCCCCTTCAACCAACACAGCTGTTCGTTGTGACTCCACTGATACTTAAGATGAATTTCAGGCTCATATCTGCAACCAGCTCCCTGAAGCTCTCAGCCCAGTGGCTGCCCAGCCCAAACCTGAGAGCTCTCCTCTGATGAAGGCTGATGCTTCAGATCCCAGTCCTGTCCAGCACAGCCTCTACAGGGTTTGATACTTAGCTGTACCTGGCAGGATCACACCACAAAACTGACCAGCAGCACCCGTCCCACTGTATTTTTATTATTTCCAGGAGCTTCTGCATCCCTTCTGCTTTCTGCTGATCTTTACACAAGAGAAGCTCATAAACACAAGTGCTCTGCAAACTGATTCCTGCAAGGGTCCTGCTTTACAGAAAACGAGGGAATTCAGGCTGGAATCTCAGCACTCTGCTTAAGAAATCGTAAGCACAGCATAGCTGGCTTTGATGCATGACATAGGTCTGGGAAGGGCAAGGGTAGCCAGAAGGTCAACCATAAAAATCAGTGCAGTGATATCCACTACCACTCAGTTTCTCCACATTGCAGGAGGGGTTGTAATGTTTTTCTCTTATAAAGGCTCTTCTCAGCATTGATTTTATTTTTCTTGATTCAGTGGCTGAAAGAGCAAACACAGAAGTTTATTTCATTTCATCCAAAATGAAATATTCCTTTCATTCTCTTTGTTTGTTTGTTTGTTTTATTTATTTTATTTCGTGGCCTTTTTTTGTTAAAATAAATTGTTAAAATAAAACTACTTTCCCAAGCAAAATTCTAGATTGAGATGTAATGTTTTGGTTTTGTAGAGATCAAGCTGCGGGGTTGTAATCTTTCCAAAAATAGTTAGCTTTCATGCTTTGGGGGTGAAAAACCTTGAAAATGTGGCATGATTTTGCCAGTCTCAGGTTAACCAAAACCGACTTGTTTATGGCAAGTGAACTACTGTCCGAGAACTTGCCTTGTGTAGCTCCATTCTCTACTACCACTTTTTTGTCTTTTTAGATTTGAAATTCTTCAGGGAACAGACTGACTTTCCGTTTGCACTGGTGAGACCACTTTGAAGATAAAAATTGTTAGAGCAGTGCTAAGTATTGTGTAGCCTCGGAAGAATGTGTTATCAGCTTACAAAGCCACTTTGAAAAGTAGCATACACTCAAAGGCACAGAGATCTGTCTGTAAAAAAAAAAAAAAAAAAAAAAAAAAAAAAGTGTAGGTGGGATTTACTGTCTGCTATATAACTTTCTCCTAGACCTTGACTGCACGAAGCACACTGCAAACGAGGCAGAGTTTTTCGCGGTAACAACTGCTCTCGATGAAACTGGTTTTTAAGGATTCAGTGGCAGCACAGGGGACGCCAAAGCTTTCTACACCCAGATCCAAAAGACCTCCCCAGGTCACAGCAGATCAGCCCCGTCTCTGCAACACCGTGATTCATCGGATCAAGTTTTATTAACAGCCAATTTGCAGGTGACTTTTCTTCTCAGAAATGATTTGTTAAGAGCATTTGTGGGGGGAAAGGGAAGGGTTCCTTGTGGGTATCGCTGCAGCAAACTGAGTCATCAGCACAAACAGGGCTCCAAAGCTGCATACAAACTACATGAGACCCAACTGTGCTGTACTGTCTTTATGAGGGAAAATAACTTAAGACTTATCCCTTCCTGGCTAGACAGTCTCTCTCAAATCTCCAGGGATGCCTGCTATTCCTTTAATCAGAAAAATTGAAAGTTTCTTACAGACTCTCCCAGGTTTTCCCATGCATCTCCATCACCATCCTGGATCTCAGGTGTGTGCATGAAGTCCAGATGTTCCTCCTACTCTCTAGTCACTCATGCATCTGCTAAGGGGCTCATCAGCCTAAATAAATGGCAATTTCCCTACCCAGACATTGCAAAATGGCATCCACTCTTAATTGGTCTTCCCCTGCCCCTGAGGGGACTTGGCCTCCTAACAAGGTATGTGAAAACCTTCCCAATGCATAGACTTGTTTGCTGCTCCTCATTCCTACTCAAGGATCACCCATGCCCACAAACACCATTCCTCTTCACTACAGCGCCAGCTTGAGAGGGGGCCGATATGTTGGAGTCACTCTAAAGAGGGCCCCTTTTAGCAGCTCTCTCTAAAATAAGCCTGGAAATCTGTGCCGAAGCTCTGCTGCCGGGGAGGACATGGAGCATCACCTCAAAAACAGCAGCAGGCAACGAGGTGAGCTCTGGGCTCCCTGGGTACCTCCATCCCATGGGGGCTGCATCCCTGCTGTGGGGTGCTGCTAGAGGTACCCCTGCCCTGCAGGGTCTTCAGCTGAAGAAGAGGAAGGTTTGTGGGAGGGGATTGTGAGTCAGGGCTCCCTCTGCTATGGCACTCCACTGCCCTCTGGCTCACAGTGAGCCTGGCTGCCTCCCACCTCCGAAAAGGGATTCATCCACCTAGAGGAACATGGGGAAATTTGTTGTGAAATAAGGATAAACACCTCAAGACATAAGCTCTTGGCTAAACGGCAGCCGACCAGTTGTTGTTATTATTTTTATTTTAGTTCCAAGGTTTCCATTAATAGCAAACGTATATCCTGGGGTAAGAGAAGAGCTGAACTGTGGCTTCTTGAAGCCTGTGAAGCTGCTCACCTGACTGAGGTGCTTTCTGAGGACTTCATCAGCACTTTCCCAGTCTCAGAAGAAAAAGCTGAGCATTTCCCCACCTGGCACATCTTCCCCTCCAGCATCTGGCGTTTGTTTTCTGTACCTGGAACAGTAATTTTGTCTGACCCCAGCTCACATTTAACTCCTGACTTGCCACGGACAAGAGAGGCCTTTGCAGCCTCTCAGGGTCACTCCAATCTCCCTTTTGCTCAGCAGGACCTTCCAGAGCCATCAGTGTCCACCTGATGACACGAGGTTTTCAGAGTATCTTTGCCCACAGACAACAGCTGAAAAATTTTAGTAAAGGGAAAGTGTGGCACAGAGAGTTTGGAAGCCTCCATCCAAGCTGCCACAGTCCCAGCTAAACGTAGGCAGCTGTAGGCCATCATATTGCCATTTCTTTCAAGCCATATTGCTATTTCTTGCAGCCCCAGAAGGTGACCACATGTTCAAGGTTATCATAGGATGGCCCTGTGAACCAGAAGACATTTTCAGGATGTCTTAAACATTTTCTGGGAATGTCTTAAACGTTTTCTGGGATATATGGGCACAAAGTCATTTTTTTTTTTCTGTTTGTTCAGATCCTCTTGCTGCACCACACTGACTCCATGTGGTGCTGGCTGAGGGAAAACTACCCAGGAGAAGGAGGGATGGCTGTGATGGGCCGTGCTCCACGAGCAGTGATGTTCACTTCAGACATTTCCCAGAGCACATGTTTGTGGTGCTTATGGAGCATTTCCAACTACACGCATTCAGATGCTCAGTTAGTGGAGGAAAAAAAAAAAAAATCACACTACTGTAAATTTCACTCCAGCTTACGTTGGGACAGAATCTAGGGGTTGTGACCCTAAAAAATGATCTGAAGAGTTACTTCTAGCTTGTTTTATTGTGGAAATGCTGTTTACACACTCATAGCTTATGTGTTTTCATCCTAAACAACTTTTGAATCTAATGGTCACTTCCCACCAAGTACAAAAGGGATGAAGCACTACCAAACCTAAGCAGTTCTTCCGAGTATCATAAAAATGGGCAGCCAGCAGTTGAGAGAGCCCCAAGCAGAAGGAAGTGTGGAGACCCCCAGTCAGCATTTGACAAAAGGGAGAACAAATAGAAACATGTACACACACATGCATGCAAACCTACGCAGCTTTCAGTGCCCTGGTTGACAGAAAATCCTAACTTTGTCCCTGTGCCAGAGAATACAAACAGCAGACACGAACCCTGGAAATGAGGCTGCTTTGATCCTGCCGCATGCTGAATCGCTGATCTCCTGTGGAATTTGCCCTCCTGAGGCTGCAACAAAGAAGTCAGATGAATGCAAGGAGGAAGGACTGCAGCAGCCACCTCCGTCATTCTGCCCACGTCCTCCCTCACCCCTCTGCAGCTCCCCTTGTCATTTGCTTGCCATGTCCTTACTGCAAACACTGCTTCACTTAACCCGTGACTGCTCTGCCTGGACCAAAGCAGACAGCATGGTGGGAACCCCTGAAAGGACAGAGCCTTCCCACGGTGACACATCAAATCAAGCTAACAGCATCCCTGGGAGATGCTAATGAAACATATCCTACCAAGGGGGGTAAACCCAAGGGCTGTTAGGGCTCAGAAGTCCATCACTTATGGGTCAAAGCTCTTGCCTGAACCTCTGTGCTTGCACCTAACACATCCTGAGCCACAAACCTTCATGAGGTGGACCCAGCATGGACCCAGCAATGAAACACTTCTAAAACTGCCACAGACCTACCGAGATGAGACAGAGAGTGCTAAGGAGGCTCAAGCCCTCCTTTTCCTCACTGCACACGCCTATGTTTTGGCAACAATCCCATGGACGCAGCCTGTCCCCTTTTTGTGTTGGGCTTGCATCCATCTCCAGCTTGAGCTGCAGGAATGCACAAGGGCCAAAGACCTGGGATGGTTTCACTAGCTCCTTCCAGTCTCCAAGCTGGGAATTCAGAACAGAACCATTCTCCCCATACTTACTTTGTCATTAAAACTGCAGGGACTTGCAGAGCATTGAGCATAGTAATAAATAGACCTGCTCTTAGCATGGTATTTTGTGACAGCCCCGAGAAGCCAACAATGTACTGGCCCATTACTCTCAGTGCTGTGGAAATCTACAGTCAATGACAGCTTCTGCTGCAAAGACCTGCAGGTGGTGGTTTATGCATCTCCATCCCCACCTCTCTGCAGGCCACCATCTATCCAGCTGGTGGGTGCTGCTGCTCCCAGATTACGATTCTTAATTTGGAGAGTCTCTTTTGACATTTTTACTACTGCAGAATGATGCTTACATGCTCACGGGAGCACGCTGTGCTCAGGGAGGATGAAATTCAGCTCCTCCGATTGCACTCAGTTTCTCCCTCACACTTTCTTTTCTTCCCATCCTGATTCATTTATACTCAACTATGAAAAATGTCACTGGTTTCCAGGAAAAGCAAGGGTCTGACCAAGGCAAAAGTCAACCCTTTAATTTAAAACAGTTGGGGGGGGGGGGGACACAATTCGGTGAAGCTGTTCAGCTAATGCACAAACAGTTTGTAATTACAGGAGCAGGCTGGGAAAACAGCACCTACCTAGGGAATATTCTTATTAAATAAAGCAGAATTCTGTCACCTTCTTAATCATGAAATATTGATGAAACAGTAAGCAGCCCCTCTGAGGTTTTAGCCTTTGCCCTCTCCCTGTGTGTGTGTTTGTCCACAGAAAGACAAAGGGGGGGAAAAAAACCTCAAAGCCTAACGATGGAGTTGCAGAATACAAACCATGCTGCTCCATACCAGTGGATTTTGCTGAGGTTGCATGGGTGTATGGATTGGAGAAATAAAAATTCTTCACTCACCACAACCAGAAACTTCTTTTAGCTGATTGTGAATAATGGAAGGGCGATTAAATAGAGACAAGTAAGAAAGGACGTATCAAAGGGAGGACGGTCCCATAAGTCAGCAGGGGAAGCACCAGGTGTCGATGCTCTTCCTCACCTTGAGCCACCCCATGTGAATTGGAAGCAGCAGGGGGCTACTGGACTCCAGCTGTTCCAGGGTGTTAACTCTTCCTCTAGCCTTACAAAGCTCTGTTTGCAGCTCTCGTTCTTTATCCTGGGTCAAACAACAGCTGGCCACAGAAAAACAAGCACTGGGGTCCATCTTCATCAGCCAAAGACCAATCAAGGCAGCAGCAAGTTTGAACATCTGAGCTCTGAGCATCCCTGCTGTCCTTTGGGAAGTGTAGGGGTCCCAGGGAAAATGGTACCCAAGAGACTTCAGCTTGTGAACAAAAGCTGGATGCACTCAGTATTTGCAGCTGTGCTTGGATATCTGAGGGCAAGCAGCCTGGCCATACCCAGAGGTGGCAAGAGCTATGATGAGAGCCCTCTGCCACTGCAGGCAGAAAAGCCCTGAGCAGTAAGAGGCAGGGATGATGAATAGTGTCAGTGAAATAAGTTTAGGGAAGAAGTCACAGCCAAATTTTCTTGCCTTCACGCTTCTCTTTTTCAAACCATACTAACCTTGCTCCACTTCACTTCTGTGATTCTGTGCCATGGTCCTACCCCTGATGAAGAAAGAAAGAAAGAAAAATGCGAGCTTCCCAGAAGAAGAGATTTTGGGAACCACAAGAATTGGAAGACCAGTGCATCACCAGTAACAATCCCCCAAAAGCAAACATTCAGCTGGGCCTGGGTTTTTATCTCTTCAGAAAGGGGTGGATGAATGATGCTGGAGAGAGAAAAATAGATGGGAAAGCAGGGCTGACCACAAGGATTGGCCAGGAATAATAGTTGCTACGTGAGGTTATTGGGGCTTTTCTCTCACAAAAGCATCGCCTTTGGGAGGAGAAGCTGATGGTGAATGAACTAGAAAAAGGGACCGGGGCCAGGCTGGCTGGAAAGCAGAAGAAGGAAGGATCAAAGCGCTGGAGGAGGATGGAGGACAAAGATGGGAAGGCTGCAATAGCTTAGAAAGGGAGAGATGCATCAAGCAGCAGGGGAGCCTTCCCTCTGCCCACTGCGGTAATGGGGCCTTTGTTCTGCTCCTTTCATGTTCACGCACACCCCGGTCCATAAGGGCAGCCGACAGGAGTGGCATCAATCACTCGCTGGTCCCAGCGGAGGGCAGGGCCTGATTGATTTGCTCTCCCCGATGGTTGGCTCTGAAAGGACGCGCTCTCATTACCGCTCGTTTCTGGGGCCTGGTTATTTACTCGAGGCCTAGTCACTGAAAACCCTCTGACTGGAGTGGATTTTGTGCCGTGACTTCATCTCAACTGCCCAAGAAAGCTGTGGGAAAAATAAATAGATCTGTAATTAAAAAAAAAAAAAAAAAAAAAAAAAAAATCCATGAACTTTAAAAGTTGCTGCTGAAACATCAGGTTGGAGCCAGAGCTGTGGATGCTTTTAGTGCTGGTCTGCTCCAAATTCCAGTCATGCCTATCACAGGCCCCAGCCACTCCAATTGTCAGGCACAGCCCTTTGTGTTCTTAATCACCCCTGAAAAGGCCTCACTTCCCCGATATGGCTGGGCACCCCAGCATGGTTGCATTTGGGGACATGGGGTAAGGTGGTCCTGGCCCTGCTCTTGCATGCTGCAGGCTGCCAGATGCTTCCAGAGGGCCTGGAGAGGACAGAGCTGGACTCAGGTCACCACAGCCAGAGATGGAAGTGATCTGCCTGAGGGTGAGAGCTGGTGGCACCAAGACCAGCCTTGGTCTGTGGTCAGCTCAGGTCTCCCAGTGGGTCTGGCTCAGTTATATCGTACTTTCTGCAACACTGCTGCGGGATAAGTCCAATATACACCTAGGGCAAAGGATCATCCACTTCAGGGTTTTCCTGTCTCCATGTACCTTAAGCATCACACCAATTCCAGCCATGGGTGGAAGGAAGCTGTACTATTAACTACCAAGCCCATTAACTTCAGCCTTTAATTAGTCACCATTTAAAATCCTTCCAACCTACATGTTCATGCATTCCTCAGTCACTCTTAGCATTAAGCAAGTCAGCCTGGGCATTGCTATGTTCTCCTTTAAACATTGCTTGTGGTGCCACAACAAGTAGCAGCCCACCCGGTGGGATGCAGCTCAGCATGATGCTGCTCAGCTGCTGCAATGGGCTGAATGCTGTGGAGGATGCAGAGGCTCACAGACAAATGATCTTGCTAAAAAAAAAAAAAAAAAGCAAAAAAAAAAAAAAAAAAAAATGTACCATCCCATGGCTTGGTTGGAGGGGAGAGAGTCTCAGAGGCTTTGGGGGTCGTCAGCTGGAGATGAAGATGCAGGGTTTGGAAACAAATCAAAGTGCCTGCATACTTGGGAACAACAATCAGAAAATTGCAGTGAGTTTAATGCAAGTTAGCACCACCACAAACTGAAACGGCTTCTTTAGACCTGGATTCTACAGGTGAAGTCCTGTTGAGCAGGTCCTTACAATTATCCTGCCCCCTTTCCTGTCCAAGGAGCTGGGTACAGTACCAGCTCTGCAGCCTGATCGAGCTCTGGTTTCTGAGACAAAGCACACTGACATCAGTGCAAGGTGCATTAGGTAAGGACCTGCACAGCCTTTCATAGCCAGCTATCAGCTGGGCTGCTAGTGTGAGAATGTCTGAACTTCATCTCCAAGCTTTGACAGTTCATTATGCCTTTTCATTAGTTGCATTTTCCTTCTGGAAACTACCGTATATCTGTGGCACTACATCTTTACAACACAAAACCCAAAGGGTTTTATACCCTCCCATGAGTGTTTATAACTATTCCCAGCTCTCAGTGCTAGAAAAATCTGCTTCTCCTGGCTGCTTACACTGCTCATGTATGCAATACATTTTCCAGATTCCTTCCACCTTCTACTCCTTTTTACTAGGGATGTGCTTCAGAATGAGAAGATTAAGCTGAAGCAGAGGAAACACTGGGAACAGGTTGGCTCATCGGGTTTATTGTAGAAATCTATTCTGAAATCTGTGTGAAGAGATACAGTGCACAGATGTCAGTACAGCCCTTTGGTTTGTATAACTTCAGCTTTGCTTTTAATAAATAAACATCCAATAGAGGCCACCATCCTCAAGAAGTAAAATCCCTACTTTCACTAAAAATAGATGATATAGTAGTATATTAATCAGGATATGATGGTGATTTCATCTTATACTCTATGACAAGGCGCAGCAAGGGCCAACTGCTGCCTAAGGGATTGGGAGCCCTAGGGTAAGGGTAACATGGAGACATGGCAAGGTACAAGCTACATCTTATCTGCAACACCGTCCTAAACACAGATCTGAAGTCACCACTTCCAGACAAAGACTTTCAGCTGTCATAGCTGGTCATTTGTGCCCTGTATCTCTGCCTGCTTGGTCCTGGCTCCAGTAGAGCTCACCTGGTTTGTCCCAGTTCAGAACTGGGCTCTCCAAGCTCTGCTAGGATTTATGATAGCCCAGTAACCAGAAGTAATGACAGGGAACAAACAGGTCCTGTTGCACGAGGCTCTGCAGAAACATGAGATAAGAGACGATATCTGTCCCAAGGAGCTCACAAGCTTTGTAGATGAAACAGCAAATGGCACAGAAGAGAGAGGAAGACATTGATTGAACATGGTATAGTGTTGCAGGTTGGGTGTCTGAATGCCACACAATGATTATGCTGTTACAACACTGCTTAGACTTGTATTTCTACCCTAATGCACTAAATCCTTCTGAGGTTAAGCTCACCCAATTTAGGAATACAAGTAACCTCAAAAAGCCCCATTTTGGAAGCCTCTGCGCCTTGGTAAGCCAGTGACAGAATGATGATGTTGCTCTAAATTCACCTCCAGGCAAAGTAGGCTTAGTCACTGCTGTAAAATTGTTGCCTTCTTTCCTGCCTCTCTCCTGCCTTTCCCGACTGCTCCCCATTTGACACTTTTCACCGTGACAGTCATCAGCCTGTGTATAACATAATCAAAAGGCTGCTTCTGGCTTCAAGCCGTTCCAGAAAAAAATTTTCCAAGCAACCTACATTAAAATGCAGCCCCTGTCCTGTACCTTCCTCCAATGTAACTTTCTGTTCCTTTCCTCCTCTCCATGCTTTTGGGTTTAGGGTGTTTCGTTTTGTTTATGTTTGCTTTTTTTTTTTCATACTATCACATTATCCCATGTTGCAATTGTAAAACCACATTATAAAAGCAGCCAATATTGAACTAATTTTATCACAGGGCTAGTAATAAAGTTTAACACCAACTATAATATTGTTGTACAACAGAAATATTGCAACAGAACAGTAATATCCTGTTAAATTCATTTTCCATCCAACACCACAAGATCTGTTGAAAGATGTTAAGGGTGAAGGGTTTGTAGGCTTTGTTGTTGTTGCTTGCTTTATTTTTGTGAAGTACCATAAATGTTTAAATTTCATTAAAAAAAAATACATCAGTTTGGCAGTAATCATTCTGGTGATATGTCTAATGCCTTCATTGTCTGAAAAGTAATGGATGGCCAGCAGCTAACCTGCAAAGCAATGTACATCATTAGAACCTGCTCATGGAAAGGAAGAGGCAATTTTAACATGGTCCCCATCACTGCAGTATCTTGTCCCTTTGTAACGCTTAATATATTTATTCTTAGGCACCCCAGGGAATCAGATGCAATTATCCTTTTTTTCTTGGGAAAAGAAATGGGTAAAATGTTAAGCAGCTCGCCCCCAGTGACACCAGAAGTTTTATGACACTTCATGGATCTGAATCAGCATCCGTGGGGCAGCGGCTGGGCTGTTTGCTCCTCCCGTGGGATGAGGACAGGGATGGCTAAATGCTTTATCTTGCAGCCGTCTCTGTCTGAAAATGATGGCTACTTTCTGATGCCTCCGAGGAAGGCCTCATCCACCTGTAGGAATGCACAACATTAATTAAAGGCATTTTTTAAAAGCAATTAATTTAAACAGGTAGAAACCCTTGTGTAGATGCTCTCAGTGGATTTAAACATTTATTTAAAAAAAAAAAAAAAAAAAAAGTCTGTTCAACTTGAGGCTGTACATTTGCCAGTTTTGTCCAAAACATCTTTTGCATTATTTCAACTGCTTCTGGTTTTAAGCCAATTTTAATTAAGCTCATGCACTCTGTGTGGTCAAATCCCAAAGGGTCTATAAAAAACACAGGCAGAGACACTAGGAAGAGGAGCCCAAGCTGGTTCAAGGCAGTCCCAGGCATCACAGCACAGTTCTTTGCTGGTGCCAACTCATTTTAAGTTCAGTATGTGGACAGTGAAATGTGATGAACTCACTGTGTCCATAGAAATTAGTCTAGGCATTAATGAGTTAATTTGTCCACAAACAGGAAAAATGAGACCCCCCAGAAAAATGAGCAGTGGAGAGCAGCTTGCTATGGAAAATCAAGAGCAAAGCGGGAGGATACCCCGTGTCTCTCAGAGGACAGTGCTGCTGGCTCCCTGTCTTCTCCCAGAGCAGGGCTAAATGTGGCCTGAGGACAATGCTCAAGCCTGAGCTTTTGAAGCTTTTCAAAAGCTGTACTCTTTTTGAATGATCATTTAGTGGTTCTTTATTTGTTAATGCATGTGCCTAGCGGACTGTAGACTGAAGTATGGAAGTTCTCTCTGAGCTCTATTCCACTGTTTTCCATCTTCCTGTAACTACAGCTCAAGGACACTACTGCTCCCAGGGTTTCATTGTTTGGGTTTGGTTTTGTGGCTTTTAAATCCCCTTCCCTCCTCTGAGCTAAGCCTAGGCTTTGATTTGTCAGTCTTTGATAGTCCCCAGAATGGAGATGGTCATGCAATAGTTAGTGACTGTCTCTCACTGTTGTAGATCTTGTCTCTGAGGACAGGCATGAAAGCCCACGGAAATCTCCTGGTCAGACACTCCATGCAGCTATCCTTTCCAAAATGGGCATTTCTATTACCATGAAATAGCTCTGATAACACAGACATTTTCAGTTAGGAAGTTCACAAGCATTGTCTTAAGCCCATGTCCTCAAAATGTCTTTAAAAAATCAGCTCTCCTGCAATCTGAGGCCATTTGTCCTGTGATGAGGATTACTTTGTGAGTTGATATGGGCAAGGACTGGTCTCCAGGACAGCACCATGTGCATGTGTGCATGTACAAACATTAAAGCCCCAATCAGTATGCCCTAGTGCTCAAAACAACTTTGCATTTCTAGTAGGAATTGTAACTTTCACAGGAGCTTCACTTCAAGTAACAGATTGAGAATGAGAGGAAAAAAAAATCTACTCTGAGAGTCTTTGCATTGTTAATTTATTCCTCCAGAAACTAAGATTCTTGTCATGGAGAGAGATAAAAGGGAAGAGGAACATTTTCTGAAATTGGGTGGCAATATATTAGTGGAAGGATTTCTCATGGCCATTCTCCAAGAGAAAGCTGGAGAACCTGAAAGTCTGTGAGCCAGGTAAGGGTGCATGAGTCAAGCAGAAGCTTCACTGCAAGTGGAAAGCAGAAAGGCAACAGGATAGCTGAGATGGTAAAAGTTTGCCAGTGAACTCTGGGAAGGAGGTGGAGGATTAAATGACTTCAACAAAATGTGACAAGAGTCAAGAGGTAATGGGGGGACTCTCACTGAGCAATGATTTTCTAAATCTTTTTTAATGTTTTCAAAAGATGTGCTTTGATTTCTGGTGGGAACAACAAAGAGGAGATTTCCTGCCACCTTGCATCTTAAAGCACTTTGTAATGCAGTGACAAGTGGACATGAAAGGGACCTTTCTGAACTGCCACAGGTTTACACACATTCTGCAAAGTTGGAAATAACATCACAAAGGGGACAAGGTTGGAAATAAGTAAGTCCACTTAAGACATTGTCAAACTGTTGTCTACTCGTAAAAAAATAACATGATTTCCTTTCCTCTTTCCACAAATTTACTTTTCTACCAGGATAATTATTTACTTAACTTCTCTTAAGCTGTCCCAGATTTGCAACAATTTAAATGAGTAAGACCTTTTATATTATTCCCCTACAGTGTGATTTACCCTCGCTGAGAATTTTGATCATATCTGGAAAGGTAAAATCAATCCAGCTTGAAGAATGGCTATGTGTAATCCTATAGTGCAGCCCAAGGGAAGCTGAAGAAAAGAGTATGAGGGTGTGAAGCCAAGACATGGGTTTTAAGGCCAGGAGAGACTGATAAAATCAGCTCAGTTTATCTAATAAAAGAACATAGATTTCCGGAAATGCTCCAAAGGAAACCCCTGAGATTACACAACACATCTGTGGTGGAGGTGGAAAGAGAACCCAACATGTCCTGCTACATCAGGTCACCTGCAAGACCACAGTTCAATTCTTTTAGATGGAAGCAAGCTGGCGTTTCCTTTATATGTCACATAAATCGGGATACCCTTTGCTTTTCCTATATCTCACATGACTGTGACCTGGGACTGTGCTCTCAAGCAGGCAGCAAAGTAAATCAGAGTGCAAATTGCTTGAAAATTTTGTGCAGGGGGATAACAAAAAAAAAATGAGCCAAAAGCAGTTCTCTATGGGAAGGTAGTGGGAGCAACTTTTCCTGAAAACAGAATTATTGCTCCCGTTGGCATAAGCTGTTCTTTCAATATCTTTCCTGAACCCTGATATTCAGTGCAAGAAAACTAAGCAAAGCCATTTTCTGGATGATTAAACCCAAGCTGTCTTCTTCTGAATGATTTATTTGTATGGTTTCATGTTGTCCCACAATCAGAAAAGCAAATGCTTTAATAAATAAATAAATAAATAAATAAATAAATAAATAAATAAATAAATTTAATTTACTTCTCTTGTCTTTACATACCAGAAGGAAGTTTCAAAGTTGTCCTGATAAAATGTCCTCCTCTTCCCCCTCCAGCTGCAAAGCCATGTACTTCATGTCTTCCACACCTCTTCTGCAATGCTTTAAGTGGCTTTAAATGTCAAAGCTACCTTGCTTTTAACAGATTGTGCACACAAACAGAAGAGACTTTAAAAATGCAAAGGAGTCAACTGTTAGAGATAGGAGATAAAGCCCTTATCCTGTTTAAGGTCTCACCATCTTCACTGGCTCTGGACACAATCACGGAGCAGAGGCACCTGGATCCCATACAGATACTGCACAGAGTTTTTCTGCCAGGAGAACCTAGAACTTAATTTATTGTACATGTTTACCAAGCTGTCTTTGGGGACGTCCATAATGATTCTGTTTTTATCTGGCAGCAAAAGAGGACAAAGGTGCAGTGATGTGAAGAAAGATACATTAGCTGTCAGAAGACAAGTAACACATCTTGCTAACATTCTCCATTCCATTTCCCCCCAAGTAGCTTGGAGCAGTGTTTTCCTTTTAAAAGTATCCTATCACCTCTGACAGATAGATTAAAGCTTAAAAGCATCAATATTTTGGGAAAGTGGTACCTGCTAGCAAGGTAGATACAGGTTTGTCATTCAAGGGGTTTTATATTTCCTATGAGGTCCTTTTCCTGGAAAGCAGCGACCGTTTATTTTAAACTTTATCTACTGGTAGAGATTTTTCTTTTTCTTATATTGTTGTTTGTTTGTTTGTCTTGTTTTGATTTTTTTTTCAGCAGACACCTCATCTGTCAGTAGTGAGGAAGGGTGGGAGTGCTTTTCTTTGGCTGTGCTGAAAGGTGAGTGCTTAAAAACTGCCACTGCACTTGCTCAGAGTGGGTTACCAGGAGGTTATTTCAAGGGATTAGATGACAAAAAGGATGAACGCTACCCCAGAAGCAGATTTAAAGAGTTCTAATAACTGAACTTTTCTACCTCTCCCAAGAAAGACTGAAACAGTCATGTTGTTCTTATTCCCCATCACATTTCTGATGGGCTGTTTTGCTTATCTGGCATTTCGGCTCAGATGCATCCCACCAAATAGTAGGCAGAGACACCAAACTTAGGACTGTCATTATCCGGGTGCCAGCTACAGTCACTGAGAAGAGAGAGACACCTCAGGAGAGGGATTCACATCTGAGGAGGGTGAATCATGCTCTCAAGATGCCAGTATTTCTCCATTTCTCAAGATGCTGCTGGCACAAACAGCAGTAAGTCAGTACAATGAGGCTTCTAATTTAGGAACCTTGGTGAAATGCCTGAAGTTTGATGGGTGAATGTAGACTGGTGAATCTTTCTCTCATCATAACTGCAGCTTGATGGAAAGAGAGATATCAAAGACACTCACCTCTTTGCTGCACAGGACTCCTATGAAGGGAGATGAGCAGCTGAGTAGAGGAAAAGAAGAATAAAGAGAAGAGAAACTTGGAGCTTTCTAAGGGGGAGTGATGAAATCTACTCTGCTATTGCCTTTTGGCTTTGTGAGCTGAGTTACACGGCTTCTTGTCTATGCCACCTCCACAGCCAGAAGGCTGCTCAAATACAGCATAGGAATCTGGCCCAAAGCTCAGGCGGGAGCATAGCTGAGGATTTGCACTGTTTCCATCTGCTCCCCAACTAGTCTTCCTCAGTAACTTCAGGAAGCCAAATGGCTGCTGTTCTGGGAAGGTCAGGGCTGGCATGGCCAGTGACTTTGTCCCAAAGACTCAGGGGAGCTGGATGTATTCACTAGAAGGATGGAAAAATATTAGCAACCTCAGTGCAATTCCAGAAGAGAAATATCCCTCCTGGAGACTCTTTGATCTACAGTTTTCTCATTCACAAGTATTACGCAAAGTACTAAGAGTTAAAGAAACTGAAGCACTTTATGGGACTAAACTGTGTTAGGAGGTAGAAAAGGAGGGTTAAATTGGAAAACTCAGCATTGAGCAGATCAGCAATGCTAACTTATTGCAAGACCCCAGCTCCGGGATGTCCTGGTAGCTGTCTTTGCATTGCTCTTCTTTCAGCCTTGGTAAGCCTTCTCCAGAATGGTCCCAGCTCTGCCACTTCCTCAGAGCTGCCCCAGAACCATCTCCAGATTACTCCTACTGTGCTCAGGCCCACAGAAGCATCAATGAGATGCTTGACAGAAGCTCTCTCTTGGCTGCATTCAGGTTTCCCAGCTCAGCCCCTCATGGCTGTGTCTGTACTGGCACTGCTGATGCAGCTCTCCTCCCTTTCCACTGCCTTAGGGAGATGGTGGCTTCCCAGCACCCTGCTTCCCACCATCCTGAGCTCAGATGTTCATTTCATCAGATTCAGAGCACCCAGTTCTTTCACACATATGAAATGAAGGTAGGAGATGGACAATTCAGGACTTTGTCCTTGCTCATTAACCAGTACTGGCAGATGGGTCCCTGCAAATGTCAGGACGGCACATTAGGGTCTATGAAAGACACAATGCATCTGAACACAGCCACACCAGCTGCCCTCTGTACTCAAGAAAGAGGCATTTATAAAGGGCATTCAGACCACTAGAGATCTAAATCATGCAGCATAGGTTTCTGTCATTCTTCATAAAGAAACCCCAGAGCAACTGCACTATGGTGGGACATGAAGAGGGTGAAAGGAGGATAGTGATGCCATGGGGACATATGCCATTTTTTGGGTCACAAACCAGACATAAGGGCATAGTCTTTGCTTCCCATCTCCCCTTACCCATCACTTTGGGAATCCCAAAGTCATGGCTTAAAAAAGAAAATACAGTGTCCAGACTGAACATGGAAGTGAGGATAGGAACCTAAAGACCATACTCAGAATAGCATGAACTGGGACTCCAGGACCCTTGTTACTCCAGGATGGGATCCCAAGTGCCTCGTTTTACACATATCAAACCTGTGGGTGACTATAATTATCAGTGTTGCTTGGCTGAAAAAAAGAAAAAAAAAACAGGGAAACAAGCATTTACAGGGAGACTGTGTACCACCTACTACCACTTGTAAGCATTCCCATGAGTAATTCCAGTGAAGCCAAGGATGTGTGAATAGTGTTGGATCTCCTGGAAAAAGAGGTTCACAGGTGGTCCAGAGAACTATTTCAAGCCTCTAACAGGTCCTCTGCAAATCACTCAATCATTTCTCTGCTTACAGACATTCACACTGCAAGTTTTGCCCTGCACCTAATGGCTTCCCAGTTAATGGTTGCATGAATTAAAAATAATGTGTTCACTGCACTGTGTCACGTCCCTGCACACGTGTAATAGCAAGACATTATAATACACAGTTTTCCAGACACACTGTAATAAGATCTGATAGTTTCAGTACCTTTTTGGTTGCCATTTTTCACCTGAGTGACATGCTTATCCGTTTTGGTATATAAACTTCTATAAGGTCATCTAGGATGCTGTGTTTTACCTTGATTGATAGCACAGTGCAAAGAAGCGTGACTGATCATAGAATCATAGAAAGAATCATAGAAAAATTAAGGTTGAAAAAGAACTTCAGGATTATCCGGTCCAAATATCCCCCTACCACCAATGTCCCACCCACTAAACCATGTCCCTAAGCACCACATCCAACCTTTCCTTGAACAGCCCCAGGGACAGTGACTCAACCACTTGCCTGGGCAACCTGTTCCAATACCTGACGAGTCTTTCTGAGACGAAATGTCTCCTAATTGTTTTAATTGTTGAAGGGTAGTGCTCTTTGTTCAATTCTTTAATTGTTGAAGAGTAGGGGCATGACTGTTTCCATTTTTCCACTCACCAGGGACATCACCCAGATGCCAGGACTTTTCAACTAGGATGGAGAGAGGCTTGGCAACTACATCAGCCAGTTCTCTCAGGACCCTGGGATTCATGCCATCAGATCCGATAGACTTGTACCTGTTTAGATTCATCAGGTGGTGTCAAACCTGCTCTTTGATTACAGTGGGTGGGACTTTGATCCCCCAGCCCCCATCTACAGGTTCAGGGAAATGAAAGACTTGAGAAGCCCGTCTACCAGTGCGGATGGAGGCAAACATGTTGCTGAGTACCTCAGCCTTCTCCACGTCTGTCATTGCCAATTACTCAGATATAGAAAATCACTCCTAGGACACGAAATTAGCCACCCATAATCAAGGATAAGAAATTAGCCACCCATAATCACTTACACACTCCTATTTTCACCCCTCGGTCTATTTTCACAAATGTTAGAGGTGCGTGGTGGCCCTCGGGGACTCCTGCTGTCACCCCAGTGCAGCAGCCCAAAGGAAGCTGGGTCCTCTCTTGTGCTCTTCCTCGAGGCTCTGTGCAGAAGGGCTGCCACCTCTCGCACAAGGGCTGGGAGATGGGAAAGAAGCACTCATGCAAGCCCTGAGAATCAGCAACAGAGTGGTTTATTGCCAGGATGTCTTCTTGCAGGTAATCCTGTAGGATGTCCATGATGTTTGGTGGCTCCAAGCTAGTGCTTGGGATGAAACCTGCTTGACAACGAGCAGGGAGCTGGCCGGGCACTCCTGCGACACTGTTTGTGCGCTTGGAGCGCAGAGAGCAAAGACAGGCTGCGGGAGTCCCAGGTCTGTTCTGGTGGAGGTGGATCCACTTCCATCAGTTCCTCCACGTCTTCTGGTGGATCCACCTCCATGGGCTCCACCATGTTGGGCAGAAGCATTAGCCAGTCCTTGCCCGGGACTGCCTAAATGGGATGCCTTCCATCATATATGTTTTCTGGCCAGGGTGCCGCACCAGGGGGTCGTCCAGTTCCACGCACAGGTCCCATGCCACTGTCTGGTTCTTTTCCATGCATGGTTTCCATGCTGCTGTCTGTTTTGTAGCCATGGCTGGGTCCCACTTTGTATTCCGGATGACAGGCACACCTCTGCTCCACACATCTGTCCCTTCGCTCCTTGCCACTGTTGTGACACTGGGAAGGCCCAGGCCCCCTTTCTCTGTATGGCTGAGGGGGCAGCCTTTTCCCCATGTCGTCGCGGTGCCAGTGGTACCACCTGTAAGTGTCTGTGGGCTGGGTGCCAGAGGTACCTTGATCACTCGTGCTTCTTGTGCCACAGGTGCTACCGCTCTGCCCATGACACTTCTCTTTATCATTAGCTGCCTTCCTTGGTGCTTTCTTGGACTGCATTGCTGTAGTCTCACACCAAGAATGGCTGGCTCTCACCTCCTTGCTTCTGCTCTTCCTCCTGATGCACAATCTGGCTGTCAGAGGGCCTCAAAGCTCAGCGAGTGGTGGGCCAGCAGCAGGGGCCCTGTTTTATAGGGCCCGGAGCAAAGGTGGGGCAGTGGTGGCCACTGTGACCTTGGCAAGCCTCTATGATGAAGTGGCCCACACGTGAACAAAGGCCTTGTTGGGAGCGGCCTGGAAGATACCCTCATGTGGAGGAAGGAGGAGGGTCGGGGGGGTTGAGGACCCATTATCTGGGGCTGGCTCCCCCGGGCCATTTGGCTTAAAGGCTGCCCCATGCGATCCTGCCTCAACATGCTTTTCTCCAGATCTCCAAGGGTTAGGTTCTCTCATTAACAAAAGAAAACAACACCAACAAAAACAAAACGGGCCAGTTCAATCAAAACTGAAGTACCCATCATGACTGTTAATAACTTGCAAAAGTTTTTACTGCACATTTGGAATGTGACGGTAAAATTCTGCAACACGCACATGGTGTGGGAGGAATAGAAATTACATTCAGAGTCTGAGTCTGGAAATTTGTGCCTGAACAGGGAAAAGCAAGGGATGTGTTTAATCAACAGGCTCAAGCACTCTCTTCTTACAAGAGAGAAAAAGACAGCACTTAAACTTGATAACTCCTTACAAATAACAAGTGAGGAATAAAGATAGGACATCAGCATTCCTCAAGAGGGAGAAGAAACATGAAATAGAGTTAGAATTAAACATGTCCTTTACACACACACATGCACCGTGTATTGTAGAGTACATGAGTGCACGTCTAGTGATTTCCCTATCTGCACTCCCAGTTGGATTACTGGTGTCTTATCTCTGCGCCCTGCAGTACACCCGTTTATAAATCATATTATTGATTCACCGGGGGGTAGGAGCTTCAACTGAGAGTAGGGTCCTCTGGTGGGAGTCATTAGATACTCCTCAACCTCTTAGTGACACAACAGCATTGAAATGAGTAAGAGGAAGGAGACAGAAGCACTAAAAAGGGAAAACCTTTGTTTAAAAAGGCTTTAGGAAAGCCAGGAACACCAGTCAGGGTGTCTGATCAGCAGCCTTGTGCCAGGGCAACAAGAGCCACAGTGAAACACCCAAGTGGATTTCATTTTGAATGGGAGTAAAAGGGGCAGAATAATGAGGAACTAAAAACTTCTCTCTGGACATCTGAGTGGGACTGAACTCATCCTGGAGAGCACTCCCACCTTGATCAGACAAGAAACAAGCCACTGAGACTCTTCCCAGACTTGGGGACCAGGAGCCAGACTTTTTGCCTGATTCCCAGGCATCACAGTGGTTTTCTATAAAGAGCTCATTCACTGGTCCTGCCACAGCTCCCAGGCAGCACCACACACTTTCCCAAGCTGACACTAGTGCTGTCACCAGCGAGTGTGGAGGAATTAAGCTATCCATGGGCAAGGGTTTCTGGACAAAGGTGTTGGCCCACCTCCTTCACAACAGCATTCACCAACCAGAAATCAGTTCTGAGTCAAACAGAAAACAGGGATCAACACTTTGTTCATCTAAAGGTTTTGCAGACTTCAGGGAGATTCTTGAAATACTCATGCCCCATTCACATCAGACAAAGATCTTGCATCTCTCCTGCTAGCACCAGTTCCCTGCATTGGCTAGCAAAGCTTGGAGGATGAGTGCAGGCAGCAGCTGTAGCAGAAACAGCACTGAAAATAAGGATATAAGGGAGTGACCTGCAGATAGCAGGACTTTTATTTTGCCACCAGAAATACTGACATTCAAATGACCCTACCGACACCACGTATGTTCTGGAAAGTCTTCCCAGCACAGACAGAGCTGATTGTTGCATGAAACCCTACACTGTTACACCAAGAAACGCACCCCTGGCTTCCTGCATCAAACATTCACATCTCATGACTGAGATAGAGCACTTCTTCTCAAAAGGCACCCAAATCTTGATTAAAGTGGTTAATTAACTTCATTGTAAAATGGAGTGTTCTCCTCTTTGACTGATTTCATCTTAACTGTTAATTTTAAGCTACGAATGCCACTGGACTGTCTACTTGAACAAAGAGGGGCTTCCCAGGAAAGATGCCTTTCAAATAGGATATAGCATTTTTTCAAAGCAAAGATGAATTTCCCCTCTCTCTCTCAACAGGGAGAAATGAGATTCTGACTACTGTAGTGTCACTCACTGAAATGACAGGTTAAGGATAAGTGTGTATGATTGCAGACTGCAAGATGGTAAAGTATATGCAAACCCTTTTCAAATGCCAGAGTTTGTATTACTGTCTTTTCATCCAGGAGATAAAAAATAATATTTTTTTTTTTCACTATGTGAAAGGTAGAAATACTCACTTTGGGCACTGTGTTCTGATCTCACACCACTATAAACTGACTTCTCAACGGCTCTTACAGCTTTGGGCCAGTGCCAGCAGAGCCCTGGACCCAGATCTTTGTTTATTAAACCCAACTTTATTTTACTGTTTCAAATCCCTGAAATATTGTGAAGTAGTTGTGAGAGCACCTTGCGTCTTTAGATCAGCGTGACTATGCCCGCCCTCCTAATCCTGTGCAAAGACGGAAGGCTAATTAAGCCTGTGTTTGATTTATAAATGTTATCCCTTCTGCAGAGCAGAGTGCAACTCCAGCTAAAAGGCAATACTGTGCTTACTTGACTTCTCCACTGGCTCTTCTCTACATGCAGTGGTTTAGGATATAAATAGTGCTTTAGGGCAGTGAGTGGTTCTGGTGAAAACTAAGCTCAACTTTTGAACAAATCATGAAAAAGAGTAACTTGAATCATACAATGATTTCTAGGAAGCTGAAGCAATTAATTCTTTCCTGGGTAAAATGTAAGCCAAAAAATAAAACCTCACTGTCCCATGGTGACAGCAAAATTTAAAAGTATGGTATTAAAGAAGGCAGAATTCCCTACTTGTATTTGAAAACAATGTTTTCATTTAGGCCAGTGGAAATCTGGACTAGTTCCATTTGGACCTCTGAATTTGCTCTGGATTTACCCCAGGGTAAATGAGAACAGAACACAATCCTCCTTCCAGGTTTCCTTTTTCACTCCTTCCCATTGATTTCTAAAGAAGAATGAGGGCCTAGTATCAATACAGCTCCAAGATATCCATTGCCATTGGTATCTGCGTGGATGTAAATATTTGTGTTCCCTACGGTACTCCTCTCTTTGGTAGGGCTCCTCTTTAAGAGCAACCACCCTCCAACTCTATTCCTGTAATGTTACCAGCACTTTGGCAAAACTTAGATCAAATCCTGAACAGTTGTTCTTATTTGCAATAGGGCAATAAAGAATCTGAAGCCATGTACATCTAAGTTAGTGTAGGATATTACAGTTCAGACAGAGGATGATGACATCCTTGGGAAAATGTATCCCATTTCTCAGTGAAGATGGCTATAATTGATAAGGCACCTATTCAAAAGAAAAAGAAATTTAAAAAAAAATAATTTAAAAAATCAAAATCAACTAACCAACAAACAAATAAAAAAATAAAACTGACCTGGTTTCACAATGCAGTGCCCAAAATGGTACCAAGAGTATTTCACCTCCTGTTAGCATCTCTACTACCTTCATGAATCTATGAGAGCAAATGCTGTTTGTAGGTCCCACATCTGATACAAGGAATCAAACCAGCCTAAAAGGTTTCTGGGGCCAGGACAAGCTGTCTGCACTGCACCAATACTCCTGCAGTGGGGACTCAGACTCTCTAAGTTGGGTACCGAAGGTTTGGGCTAACATGAGGGTGGAAGATGATCACTCAGTATTTTTTGCCACGATGCTGCTGACACCTCTGGACACTTCCAGAAAATAATGGCAAGATCACAGAAGTCAGGGCAGAGGGATGTGTCCCACAGATGACTATAATTTTTTACTTGAATTAATAATAGGAAGATCATGAAGCTGCTTTCTATTATCTTAAGCAGAGTGTAATTTCTTTTTACTTATACTTTTCTCACTCCACTTATGCCCCTGTTCAGCAGAGCACGTCCAAGCTCAACCTTCAATAGGAGCAGAAGTCCCACGGAGGTATCTGCTCATGCCGTGAAGAGATGCCCCGAGGCTGCAAAGCCAGACAGGGCTCGCAGTGAGTTTGCAGGTGCCGTCTCTGGAATAGATTTGCCAAAGGGTGCAGGACAGACAGCGCTGCTGGCTTCAGCTGTACTGAAGGAACTTTTTTAGGTCTGGACCCTGAACAGAGCCAAGTGTGAGGGAGGAAGCCAAAGAAGTAAACCCAGACCTGGCTGACACACTTCGCACCCATAAAGGGAACCTCAGTTAGATTCATGCTCCCGAGCCAGCCCAGCTGCAGCTCAAAATTCAGCCTAATGTTTGTTCTGCCTTCCTGCAGGTAATATCCCTGTAGCAGTGGTTTATGCTACTGTAAGAAAAGTATTTAAAACACTTTAATGGCCTGCTTTATATCCATCCTTTCCTTCAGTGGGTGCAAATAATTGCTGGTGCAATTTTGTACCCCCAGTTATTTGCAGTTATGGTGTGTGTCATTGACGTGTCTAACTAGCTGATAAGATACGTGGGTGCAATCAGATGCCGTAATTAGAAGTTTAAATGACACGAACTGCACCCACACATAACTGCAAGTGCAAAATCGTATCCGTAACATCTTAGAAGCAACAAAGAGAGGAAGGACTTGGAAATTTGTCCCTGCAAATGTTAATTTGCATGGCAATAAGCTTGAGCCTATTTGGCAAATACACTTTCATTACACAAGATTTAAGCCAATTGATTCTAAACAACCTGAGAGTGTTCAGACACTTAGCATTAGACACAGCATCTTGAAAAATTATAGTAGTCTGCTCAACTAGGGCAAGGAACTTTTCCCTTCAGTTAGGTAACATGTAATTCACGTCTTCGTTATTGCCTTCACTGTGGCAAGAGTAAGCAAGACTCTTTGCTTGTGATGACAGATTTTTATAACGATTTCTCAAGGCTGTAGCACAGTGTAAGTACATTTCGTATTTCATGATAAGCAAATGGCATGTAACAAATAAGAAGGTTTTTGCTCTGGAGTCTCTCTTGGCACCATAATCATGTAATATACAGCCATATATTCCAGCCTAATGCAAGCCAGAAATTATAATCTGATGCCTCTTTGTAGACGTTATCCAAAGCTTTGGGAACCTTAAAGGTTCCACTGCTTTATTGGGAAAAGACAGATGCATTTTGAGGCTAAATCAGAATCACTGGTGTTGCTCTTATTTCTCCCTGATCTGAGCCCCCACAGCTCCACACTTAACCTTCCCCGTGCACTGCGGTGTGCACAACACCACTGGAAATATTTCCTGAAGCTGTTTGTTATTTCTCCCTCTCTTCTATCCAAGGGAGGCCGAGAGAAAAATTGAACCAAATCAGACAGAACAAGCCAAAGAAAAGCATAACAGAAAAATCCTAGAAGGACAAAAACAAAAAGCTGAGAGGGGGGAGATCGCTTCCTTACATCCTTACATCCCTGCTCCTGTGTTTTGGCTCAGAGCTTGGCATTCCCCTTGCTGGTAGAGACCGGCACGAGAAGCCCATGGCAGAGTGATGCGGTGCAAGCCCTGGTGGGATGCACCACTGCAAGCCTGAGGGCAGGAAAGAAGTTTTCAGACAAGGAGCATCACTTTAGCTCTTTAGGGCAGACAAAATGCAGTGGTGTCTACTCTGAACCCTCCCCAATGACTCCAGAGCCACATTGTCCTTCAGCTGTCCTGCGCTTGCTTCTGCAGCTGGGATATTCCTGCACCCAAGTGTCTGAGGACTTTCAAAGCTTCCGGAGATGCCCATCCCATGTTCAGGAGGTTTTTTATTCCTCAGACCCCAAGAAGCATCAGCCACCTCAGCTCAGGAGCCAGTACCTCCTGTGTATTTCAACTCAGCTCAGACCACGGTGCTTCTGTACTGCATCCAAATCTGCTTCTCATCTCCCATCTCTACTTCAAATGCTTTGCAGCTGACCCTAGAAGAAACAAGCCAAAATCCCAGCTACCCCAGAAGCAGTCCCCAGAGAGCATGACTCGCTAATGGCAAACAGCTGCAGTCATTAACGTTATCTCAGGGGATCTGGGCTTTAACAGCGAAGGTCCCAGGTTCAGATCCTGTTGACAGTCTGTAAGATTAATACTAACAATCTTGCCTAGCAAAATACTGCAGGGATCACCTTCTCTGAGGCCTCAGGTGCTTGGGAGAGCAGGCGTCTGATGATGTATGATGCATTGTGTTGTCCTCTTGGCTGGATAAACAGAATGATGCCCTGGTGGCTTTAAAACTTTTTTTTTTTCCCTACTTTTTTTCTTCCTTACTCTGATGTTTTGCATTATGGCTGTCCATAGACTGATGGTTTCACATCATCCAAACCAAATGTCTGCTCTCCATTAGGACCAAGGGGTTTTGCTATGTTCCGGATGTTTCTACTGCCTTTTTTTTGCTGCTGAAACTGTGGAGATGCTGGAGGTATCATCCAAGCCATGCCCTTCAGCCCCCCATACCTACCAGCTAACAGTGGGATGTGAATAGGGATTACAAAACAAATTCCTGGGTCAGCATGGGACCAGTGCATCTGTAACCTTTGACTTCCAACATCCAGTGCAAGGCAGAGTGCCTGCTGCTGGTGGTAATTCAAAAGTGGGGCAAGACAATCTCACTAAAGCAAAACCACTGAGATGAAAATGATTAGATAGCATCAGCCACGTTTGTCAAATCAGCTGGAGAGAGCTCTTGGTCCATCTTTCAGTGGACCTCTGGCTGCTCGAAAACACCAACCTTCACCTCCATCCCCTGGGACACAGGAGAGGGCAGAGGAGCCACCAGCTACAGATAAGGTTTGGCTGTGGTAATAAGGAGGCCATTGCAGCCATGAATAATCTGTTTTCTACAGTCTCCACAGCCCGTGTGGTGTGAAAAGCTGGACAAGGATTTGTAAATGAATTGAGCCCAAGAGTAATTACACGTTCCTGCAGATTACTTGGTGCCGTAATTGCACTTAGTATTTACCATGTGACCTAAGCCAGAAATAATCATGTATTTACTTTATATTTATATTGTAACGTGCCATGTACTGTAATTATACTGCCACTCCATGGTACTTAACACATCATCGAATGTTCCACAATTATCATGTTAGTAAATAGCACTTACCGAGATTTGTGGCCTGTAATTTCAAGCATTACCTGCTAAAGATTTAGTGTAGCAATGTCAAAAAACCTGTTTCTTGACAATGTCATTTCATATAAAAAAAATGCAAAGTCCTAGAACTTAGAAGTCAGTTTTTAAAAATCCATAAATTGAAAATAAAAAAGGAAAAGCTAGATTCAGAATTAGAGGTTTTTCCAGTAAAGTAATCATCCATTCCATAAAGAATTCTCTGAATCCTGCTACTCAGGGTGGCAGAAGATTAAAAGTGAAAACTTTCAAACTCATGTGATTAGATGGAGGTGTTAAATCTAACTTGAGACTCTTAAATAAAAAATATTTTGAAAGAAATTAATATCTACTCAACCTCTCATTTAATTCCAATTAAATCTCTGAGTGGCTAAACCCAAAACTTTTACATTGGATTTTCTGAATGGGCTTTTGCTTACATATACATTTGCTCTTAAAAGTGTTCCCCCTGATTTCAGTAGTTACTCATGTGACTAAAGTCAAGCATGTGCTTAAGTGTTTTGCTGGTCTAAAGCCAAGGTTTAAGTATGGAAGTCTTAAAATGTTGGTCAAAGTAAACTCAGTTAAACAGGGAAGTTTTAGAATATTCTCAGATTTTCCTGATTGCCCCTTCAGCAGAAATTTTCCATACTATAACACTGATGGATGCTTGGATATCACTTGTCTCTAGTAAAAATTCAGTCAGGACTCACGATTTGCAGTGTGGGACAATCCCCACATTAAGTACGTTACGAAACCTTTAAGGAAGCCATCCCACGCTTCACTTCCTTGCTGATGTTTTATTTCTTGGTTTAATACATAGCTCCATTGAATGGCATCTAATGTGGAGACCCAAACCTGCAATTAAGAATACCTTTTTTTGCCCCTCTGATTTAAGAGCACAGACAAACCATTACTTTAAACTGAAGGATGAAACCCTGGTTGCACATGTAGTTGGCAGTTCTGTTGTTGAAGTCTTCGTAGCCCAATTTTCTCCCTCAAAACCCGATCTCTTACTTCAGCCTTGATCTGCCCAATATATACAAATGAGCTTAACTTTAAACACTGATAGTACCATTTACCTCATTAACTAGAGCTGGATGAATAATTCATAATGCATAATTTATCCAATGAATCTCACTTCTTTTTGTGTTTGTGAATTGTCTGCAAATAGATTCTTGATTGGACTCTTCATCTAAAATTATTTGCAGGTTTCTTCAGTGAATCATAATCAGTCTGCGGAGCATTTAAGTGGTGCAGAGCGAGCAGTCACAGTTTGCAGCTCACGCTGTGTGGGTTCGCTGTAGGAACGTCAAGGTAACGCTCCTGTTCCCTCGCTGGAAAAATCTTATGTAACTAACCAACAGCAGTATGAATTCTGAACTGCACATATGAGCGTAAAACTTGGAAATTCACACCCTTGCTGAGTGTTGTTGTCGAACTGAGAACCTTCCTTCAGTGAACGGTCAAACGGTACTATAGGAAAGTAAATACCAAAGCTGCAATATGTGCCTGCAGCAAATCTGCGGGCTGGGAAACATGAGCAAAGTTACTGGAGGGCAACACATTTCAGCCTAACAGCTGATCCACGATAGCTGTCCCTGTGAACGCTCCCATTAGGAGGCAACCTGAATTTATTGAACCTTTCCTCAGTGGAGGTTAAACCAGCAGATTACCTTGCACTTGCTAGGGGCTAGGAGTTTTCATATGGATGCAAATTGGCAGTCGCGGGGGGACTTGTTCATGTTTCTGAGGCCAGAAGGTTTTTTTCCATCTAGCTACCCTATTTACTGTAGAGAATGAAGATCTCACACAGGCCAAGTATCTTCTGCAAGGGCAATGCAGTTACTTGCAAAATGCTCGGGTCCACTGCCTCAATTAAAGCTGGTGGGACAGTAGCTGGTGGGGCTAGAAAAACTCCTGTCAAGCTTTTGTAATGAATACTGCACTGGCATCTATGAGCAGAGACAAGAAGCCAGCCTGCTTTCGACTATGATAGCTCCCACCACTGCTTCACTGTTTGCAAGTGACCTAAATTTGGCGAGGGAAGTAGCAGAGAATCCCTCTTCTAACACCCCCCCTGCCCCTCATTCTGCAGGGCTCCCTGAGCAAATCCTTCAAACCCATTGACCCTATCACAAGTTAAGCACTTGCTTTCCGTAAACCATGTGCTTACGTGCTTTGCTGAGTGGATTTGGTTTGCTAAATTAGGACTTTGCTTCTACGTTGGGAGATTTTGTCTGATTTAATCAATCTTTACTATAAAGGAACATAATAACCCTTCAAAAACAGAAACATGCAAGCCCAAAACCGATGCAGTGTAGCCCAGGGCCACGTTCAATATGTAAAGATTAATACAATTTAAAAAAAAAAAATGCTGCTGTCATAAAACAGTCCCCAAGGTGGTCAGATGCAGAGTAGACTTTCAAGTACATCATTTTGCAGAGAAAGAGGCAGCAATGAATATGCAGAAGAGGATTGGAGCTGTCAGGCAAGTGTAGATAAAAGCATGTGACCAGTCACCCCTTTGACCTGCGCATCAAATTTCGAAGGGAAAAGGCTAGTTTTCAGGCTGCCTCCGAATACAAAGCAACCACGTCTGCGACCACTTCACATAGTGCTGAGCAAAAAGGTGGGTTTTGCGGGAGGAAGATCACAAAAGCAGGGAGGATCTCCCAGGCTCAGCATTTGTTCGAACACGAAGAAAAAGTCAAAGACATTTTTTAATGAGTACGGGGCTACATGTTGCTCCAAAGAGACCATGGGGGACCAGAATTTTTTACTTTTCAGAGGAATAGATGCTGTGATTATCATCAGCCAAGATAATGGATTCACTGTTCCGGCTTTGCCATGTCTGTCAATTCTGGCACAATAGTTTGATATAAAAAGTGCGAATGGAAAAGATGGCAGTGAATAACTTCTATGACATTAGGGCAGGTGAGCTCCGGTGGTAATGTGATATACTTTTTTCATGCTTGAGGAAATATTTGGTCTTGGCAGGCACATCGTTAGCTTTATTACACAAGGCTGTAGGACAAGAGAATGATAGGAGTAGCACAGGAACGTATTCCTTGCATTGATCTGCCATCAGTTCTTAAGAAAAGTCTTGGAACTAGACATGGTACCTGCACTGGACTTCTCAAGGGAAAAGATTATCCTCTGTGCTCTGGTCTGAGCTGGAAGACATTTAAAAAACAAGGGATGTGCAAGTATTTCATTGCAGACACCTGTACAAGCAAATCACCCTCCAGTTCATGAAAGAATGCCTGAAAACTCAGGCTCTATGATCTAGAATGTGATCACCCGTTACACCCACCTGGTTTCTGGTATCAGCACACTGCACCTCACCCTCAAGACAAGGAGCCAAAGATGAGTCCCCAGCTTGCAGGGGGTTAATGAATGGGGAAATAGATTAACCCATTTCTTGGTGAGATCTTTAGTGTAACCTCATTCATCCCGCAAGTAATATGAGCAAACTTCACGACCCCTTATTGTTTTCTAAGTCTGCCTGTAAACATCACCAAACATTGAGTCCTGAATCCAGGACCAACAGTGCCCCAGGGATGCCCTGGTACTCACAGCAGCTCCTCCAGCCACTGTCCAGCCTCGTCTTTGCTGGACCAGCCACCAGAGAGGCCAAGTGTCCCACAGCACACAGTGGGGCACGTGTCCCACCAATGAGTTTGGGTAATTCTGAGCCACTTGCTCTCTCCCATAAATTCTTTCCTGCAGCAAAACAGTCTGATGTAATGAACATTTTACACGAGCCGTGAGCTTAGAGCTTTTGCTGCTATGCATGTGCCATTGATTAGAGTGGCTGCAGATGGTTTTATTTTAGATAATCAAGCTTGCTGGGGTTTGCCAGCATCAGAACAAAGGCATAGTTTCCCCGCTTACTAACCAAATTTGCAGCCAAGACACTTGAATTGATCTTAGCTCTGATGGATGGTGAGAAAGTGGGGAGGGGGGAGAGAGCAGCTTTCCCGTATACCTCAAGCCAGGTGGCTCATACCTCTGCACACCACATTTTACCTTCACATTAGAGGAATTGTATTCCATTTTGCTCCTAAACAGGGCAGGAAAAAAAAAAAAAAAAAAAAAAAAAAAAAAAAAAAAAAAGTGTCCTTTTTCTTTAGCAACTCCCATGCTGCCCGTCTGTATTATAACAATATGCAGAGCTGCCGAAAACAAAGGAAAAAACAACAGCGGTCACAACAACCCACGCAAACACTAAAGCCTCCGGAGCTGGAATTCCTCCTGCGAGATGTCCCCTCTGAAGTCTTGAGCCCATTCTGCAGCACCCTGCTTCGCATGTCACTCCTTCTCAGTTGTTCCCACACAGCTGGAGAACCTCTGGAGGCTCCTTCCCTGGGGAAGCAGGCCAGGGAAAAGACAAAAGAGTTGTATGATACTACAGGACACGGAGTCATTCAGGCTAGATCTGTTTAAGCATTCGTGTTGGTCTCAAAAGAGCACGGTTTTATGGGATACTGACTAATTTTCAGCCTCATTGAAACCTGAAGAAAGGTATACAGCAGCTTGCAAGATCTACTTGTTTGGCTTTTGTGTGTCTTGGAGATGTACAGAGCAATGGTGGTGTTTAGGTACAAACCAAAATCCCTCTCTTTGCCCTTTCCCAAGTGCAACAAGATGGATAGAAGCAGTGGGAACAAACATATGGGATCCTTTGCCAGGGCCAGATAAGCAACACCTCTTGCTCAGGCTCTGCACGGAATATCCCCTGTTGGAGCCTCGGAAATGCATCTGCTTGCCAAGGTGTTGCTGGCTGAGACAACAAAAGAGCTGTCCTCTTGCAAGCAGTCACTCTGTGGCCTTTGTTTAAAGCTACACATTGTACCTATAGAACAAGTGGCCTGAATGTAAAGGGAGAGAAGAAAAAAAAAAAAAAAAAAAAAAAAAAAAAAAAAAAAAAAAAAAAACTCAGAAAAATGAAAAGGAAAAAAAAAAAGCATGCAAGAGATAAATCAATAGCAAGCATTTAGCAGCTGGGGTGACATAGACAAAGTGCATTTAGAACCACAGACACTTGACTTCAGGGCTGGGGGGAGAGAGTTGTTTTATTTTGTGCTTTGCTTCTTAATATTTTTCAGATTAACAGTTAGCAATTCTCTGCTGAGCTGTAAGGTCTCGGAGGCACTGCCTGCTGGAACGTTTTGATCAGTGTAAGCCGGGGCATTTCCAACAGACAGGTTTATTAACTGATTTACTGACCACATGAATTTTGCGTAGCTGAAACTATTTAGTTGGTCTCTTTCTCTCCCCTTTCCCCACACCTCCTGCTTATTAATCATTAGGGAACTTTTTTGCTTTTGCATGAAAACAGCCCCCAGACAGTGCTGCATTGCCTCTAGTCACACACAACATGACAGGTCCAACTTTTCCTTCTGCAGCAAGCTATGATACAGGGCAAATGGGGCTTGTCCTCTGCATGGGAGATGTTTTGAAAAGATGTAATGCTGTTGAATATATTATCTGGACCTACTGAAGATAATTGCTTATAAATTCTGCTATCTCAGAGAATTTTGGAGTCTCTTCCATGGAGAGCTCCAAAAGCCGCCTGGCCATGGGCCTGGGCACTCTGCTCTGGGTGGCCCTGCTGGGGCAGGGGTTGGGCTCGAGGGACCCAGAGGTGCTGCCAGCCTCATCAGGCTGGGATTCTGTGAACTACCACTTTGGTTCAGGTGGCACTGAGCCACCAAAGGCTTTTCTGTGAGCTCCATTAGGGGAGCCAGGGAAGCAAGATCATTTACAGCCAAGAGAGGATTCACCCTCCAGTTCGACAGTAATGTATGCAAGGTGCCACCTTAGATATTTGACCACCACTTTATATAAATATATGTATATATATATATACAACATGCAACATGCAGAATGCAAACAACACACTGTGTAAAGATTACCCAATCAATTACCCTATTATATGGACTTAAATTTCCAGCTCAAGGAAAAATAGCTTATATAAAGGACACCATCCACATTTAATGATGAATTTACTCGTTTGAAGGACTTGCTTTATGTTCTTTGCAGTAGAGCTAGTTAGTTAAAAAAAAAAAAAAAAAAAAAAAAAAAAAAAAAAAGATGAAGAAGAAAGCAAAGCTCTGAAAGAAACATTTTGCAAGAAAACCTTTCAACATTTGAGCAAGAAAGCTTCAAAAACTTGCATCTGTTCTCCAGCAAGTCAAACCATAGATATTTTTCTTCTCTCTCTCTCTCTCTTCTTTTTTTTTTTTTTTTTTTTTTTTAGCATTAACATTTTCATGTTTGGAACATTTCTGTTTCTATTACTTCGCACTGACTGTTGGAGTACAAAGTTTTCTTAGTGCAAAACATCCATCCGAGGATTTGAAGTAACTTCACCCAAGCTCACTAACACACATCACGAGTTCGTGATAATCATAGGAGATACTGTGGCCATCAAGTTTCATAGAGAACATAAGGCAAAGAAATGTAAAGTGTAGGGTACCACAGTGAGCTTCTGTTGACAGAACGTTGTCCATGTTGCCCAAATCTCTTTGTGCTTTCACTCCAAACCCACCCCTTCCCAGGGAGAGAAGTATATACAGAGGAGGTCCTACAGTGACAGCACACCCTACTCCTTCACCTTTCCCTATAATTCACCAAATAATCTCAGACATATTAGAACTAGCGAAGCCATTTTTCCTGCAAGTTTAACATACATGGAGGGATTCTCTGGTCCCTCTGAAGAGCCATGCTCACACGGCAACCTTTCTCTAGGGAAGGCATTAAGAGGGATTGCCTCTGTACTGTCTATTTTAATGAAACTTGTAGGACTGAAATATCTGTAAGACCTATGTCAAATTTGATTGAAATAGGCCAGCAGGCTTAGAAGGTAGCAAGGGAATACATGCAGAGACTCAGAGATCATGTAAGTCTTATTTTCTAAGGAAAATAGGCTGGAATACTTCCCTGTCTTTTCTTACACGATCTTCTTACCTGTTGAAAGGTCAATAATAATTTATTACATGGCTATATTTTTGTTTCTCTATGCAGAAACAAGTGTCCTACACTACAGTGACATTCAGTGTCCTGATGGTCTATCAGAAGAAAGCTGTTCTCAGGGTATTTTTGGCCTCAGTAGAGGCAGAAATATGGAGGCTTCTTACTAAAGGTCTGTTTTTGTAATATTGACAGCCTAAGTTTGCAAACAGGGACAGCCTCTTTATGCCAAACAGCAAGGCAACCCTTGGTTTTCATGGTACAGCCAATTACCTTGCTGTGGAATTATTTTTCCCAAATCAGTTTATACATGTTTAGCTCTTGGCACAGATCTTTCAAAAAAAAAAAAAAAAGTGGACCTCGCTAAATCACAAGACAAAGACCTCTTTCAGAGGCTTGTTAAAAGAATAAGACCTGTATGTAAAGTGATATCCTCATTGTGAGTATGTAAGGGGATCTCCTCTGCAGTCAAATGGAGACCACTTTCCTCTTAAAGGGACTTTCTCAGAAGTGGTAAAAGTCTTTTGCCAATCATTGAGCCGTTCAAATACAACTCAGAAGATCAACACTTGTCAGTACCTGACAGCTATCCAGTTACCTTCACTGCAAATTGACCAAGAGGTTTTCAGCCACGCTCTTGCTGAACAGACAATCCCATTAACAAAGCCTCCTATCCCAGATTTAACGCCAGGGTTCTCCATCTGAACAGTGACACAACCTAACAGGGCCATGAGGAGCAGCTTATTCCCTCTTCCTTTCAGGTTGTTAAGCCCAGGACAGAGCCAAGACACATCAGTAGCCCGGGTTTATGCTGCCTCTGTACATGGTGTACCTGTTCTGTAGATAAAAAAGGAACTTCAATTTCCAGTGCTGTCAATGCAGTGACTTTTAATCAGTAAATTCCCTTTCTAAGACAGGCAGGGAAAAAAAAAAAAAAAAAAAAAAAAAAAAAAAAAAAAAAAAAAAAAAAAGTCCTCATCTGAAAAAAATATCAAATGCATTTTCAGCCAGAAGACATAAATATAACCAGAAAGCCATTTGGAAATGCTTTCATCTGACAACTGACATGCTTAGATCATCTGCAGCCCACCCTGTGCTTTTCTCACTAGAGAAATTAAACACTAGGAGAGCTGCTGCTGCTTTGAATACTCCCCTTAAATATTTTCTGGCACAGACTCTCCCAAAGGCAGCAGTGGTAGTCTCATTGCTCAGGACAGGCAAATCTTCCTCTCTTTTTCATGAGACATGACAGTGGGTACCCTGGGACATGGGTAGAAATACGTTTAGATTTAGGAGAAGTAGCTTTCTTGTATGAAATTACCTACTTGAGAAGGCCTGGCACTCACCTCCAAGGTGGGGATCCTTGCTCCATTCTTGCTTGTGCACATTCACTTGTTCATTTTGAATCACTGGCTGAATTCTGCAGCAGTGCCTGATTCATTTTGGATCCCCAGTTATGCCCCAAATCTCAGATTGTGCCCCAAATCTCAGTTTATGCCCCAAATCCAAGTTTTTGCATGTGTATTTGGAAAGCATTCCCTTCCTGTGATAACCTTGCTGAGATGTCCATGCCACTCAAGACACTTGATCAGAGCCCTGATGTGCTCTGTAAAGGCTGGGTCCTGCTCCCTCATGCTGGGAGGCCCTTCAGGCAGCCAGGCAGACATCCACAGCTGCCCTTGTTCAGCAAAGGTTCATTCACAGTGGTGGGACATGGTATTCAACAAGGCCATCACAAAGTTCAACAAGGCTAAGCCCAAGCTCCTGCACCTGGGCTAGGGCAATCCCAAGCATGAATAAACACTGGGCAATGAGTGGATTGAGAGTAGCCCTGAGGAGAAAGACCTGGGTGTGCTGGTGGATGAGAAGCTCGACGAGCCAGCAATGTGTGCCTGCAGCCCAGAAAGCCAGCCTTGTGCTGGGCAGCATCAAAAGCAGTGTGGGCAGCAGGGCAGGGAGGGGATTGTCCCCCTCTGCTCTGCTCTCCTGAGACCCCACCTGGAGCCTGCGCTCAGCTCTGGGCCCCAGGCACCAGAAGAACAGGGACCTGTTGGGGTGAGCCCAGAGGAGGCCACAAGGATGCCCAGAGGCTGGAGCACCTCTGCTGTGGAGCTAGGCTGAGGGAGTTGGAGTTGTTCAGCCTGGAGAGGAGAAGGCTCCGGGGAGACCTCACAGTGGCCTGCCAGGGCCTAAAAGGGGCTGCAGGAGAGCTGGGGAGGGACTCTTGGTCAGGGGGTGTAGGGATAGGACAAGGGGGAATGGCTTTAAACTGAAAGATGGGAGATTTAGATTATATATAAGGAAGAGATTATTCACTCAGGCTGAAGTGAGGCCCTGTCCTAGGCTGCCCAGAGGAGCTGTGGCTGCCCCATCCCTGGCAGCGCCCAAGGCCAGGCTGGATGGGGCTGGGGGCAGCCTGGGCTGGGGGCAGAGGTCCCTGACCATGGCAGGGAGGTGGCACTATGTGGGCTTTGAGGTCCCTTCCAACCCAAACCATTCTGTGATTCTGATCTCAAGCAAATGCACATTTGAAGTCTCATTAGGAGCCCACACTCTCTGTGGGGTGGCAGTGACCACACATTAACGTTCATTGCAGAGGATCTTGAGGCTCTTCTAGCTTTGTGTTCAAGGTGTAATTTAAGATGCTAGGAGTAAACTGTAATTCTTTGGTGAGGGGGTTCATCCAGCCACTTCTCACTTCAAGCCCCCGTGCAAAGCATAAGAAGTGGGTACACTGCCATTCTCAGTGATTTCCAGGAAAACTATGAGTGGTAAGCAGACAGCTCCGGTTGAGGGGGCCTAAATCCCAAAATTGTCTTGTTTTCTTGGTTCATCAGAGGACAACTTAACAGCCAGGGCATGGTGCAATGTTGAGTCATATCTGCACATCACAGCTGACTGAGGCATGTATGCAGCTTTACTCCAAATCTCTGCAAATCCATGCAAAGTCCAAATCCATGCAAAGGTCTTGCCTTTAAGAGTTTTCTGATGCCTAGATGAGCTTATACAGACAGAAATGCTGTTCTGAGTCCTGGATTTTGCAGGGCAGAAAGAGGTTGGGTACAGTGATGGCTGTTGCTGCCCCAGGATCCCTCCCATAGACCCCTGTGGAGAGCAGAACTTTCCTGCAGCAGGAGAAAGAGTCTGCTCGAGAAAGAGTCCTAACTAATAGGGCTGCAAATTAGCAGTCCTCCATGAATACATCTTTCAGGATTGAAACATTTGTTGAAAGCTGGACCCTGGCCAGAAACAAGCATTTGGTGAGTGCCTAAATTAAGTTAACATTTGCAGCCATGATAGACTTGGTCTAAAACACTAGGACACAATCAGTCAATTGAGTTATAGCATCTTAAACTGGCAAGGTAACTAATTGCTTCTTGTTGTGAGTTAAGCACAATAGCTTATGCTTCAGTATAAAAGAGGTAAGCTAAACTGCTCCTCTTGTAACAGAAGTAGGTAAAGAATATTCACATGGATAGCTATGGCATCGCAGTCAGTAGGAATCAGATAGGGCCATTGTCACTTTTCATGTTCCTGTGTGCTATATCCCTATATATATTATGCAAATCCATGTGATCCTTTCATTTAGAAGCAGTTACATTTCACTGGCATATGCCTTAGTGCAGATGGAGTTGCACAATTATAAAAATGCCTGGTCCCTAATGCCAACATAGCTTGGGTCATGTCTCTACTATTCAATAAACCTAGTTCTAGAGTGGCTAGTCCTGCATCAGAAACACTGTGGCCTGAGAACACATAATAAAAACATCCACACCTCAAAACACACAAATAAACAAACAACAACAACAACAACAAAAACAGCCAAGCACAGATTCAAATATAGCTACATGTATTCAAAGAGATTTTCTAGTCCTGGAAGACTTTACAGCAGATGTGGTTTTTTTGCCCATACCCTTCTATCCAGGTTAGGACCTCTGTCCTCTGCTGGTCAGTAGATGGGCAGCGTGAACACCAGATTGCACACACTGGCTTATTTATGGAAATGCAATTGTGTCAGTCAATGTATCTACTTCACGTCAATATAGCTTCCTGTGTACTGCATAAGCCGCACCAATTTTTTCTCTACAATGAAAATAGTGTGGGCACATAAGGTACAATCTGAGTATTTGTGGGCATTAGAAATGTCTTAGATTATCCTGTACGGACCTAGCTGCCAATATGGACAGGTACATGTCTTCTGTGGGTGCCCTCTACCTGGCCAATGAAGACTTCTCAGTTACCCAAGAGCACCTCAAGCAGTACCAAAATTTGCCTAAATCTTTTATTTAGAAAACTGAGTCATACCCATAGAGAAGCCATAAAAGTTACAGTCAGACATGCACATCATGAAGTAAGGGAATAATGTTAATTCTATAAGCTATATCCTCAGACTGGTTGGCATGATTTTATATTTATGGTAGATTTTTTTTAAAAAAAAAAAAAGTACCTCATTTCACAAATCCAGCAATGAGTGTAGCCATACAAGGAGGCAAACAGGCATTACTGCATTAGCTATCAGCCACCAGGGAGCAAGGAGAGAAGCTGATGGAGCCAAGGGTGAGCAGTTCTGGAAGAGATGTATATAACTACATCCTCAAGCCTGTCATCCACGTTTGCTTAACTGGCCTCCCTGATGTCAGACAGGTCTATTTCATTTCAGATTATGTTTGCCTGTGGCTGCGAATGATCAGGACTCATCCTGACAATTTTTCTGTAGTCACACTCTTTTGTTTACTTTCAATGAAAGTGATTCCAAGAGCTGGGAATTTATGAAAAGTGTAAATAGTTGACAATGCAGCTATGCTAATGTTGGTGTCTCAGCCCTGCTCTACCTCTTCACACCACAAACTGTACTCAGACATTATGGGCAAGATGAAACAAATGCTACCACCAGGAGAGATCCGGCCCATGGGCTACCGAAAATGCCTTTGCCTCATGTCTGAAGGTGCCCTAAGCCCTCAGTTAAATGTACAGAGCATCTGGTCGTGCAAGCCAGGCCTGCAAGACAATTTGGGCTTAGCTGGAGTCAGGTAGAAAATGCCTCATAGCATCAGACTGTAGGAAAACATGCTGATTTTCACCCAAACTCCCCTTATGTATCATCACTGCCTCATTCTGCTTTGTATTATGGAGTTTTCTTCTTCTTCCTGGACTATTCCTTCAAAGAGGCCAAGTCACTAACCAACCACAAAGAAGGGTGTTATGGCCAAGGGCTTTAAGATGGCTGTCATAAGCAGCTGAGTAAATTATCTTGTAATGACAGGCTCCAGAGCTTTCTGGGGTGACTGAGCCACAACAGTGTTCCTCTGGGGCAAATTCTGGATAACTGTTAACCAGAGCAGATGATGGAGTTACACCAGAGATGGTTTATATCATCTGCTTTACATGTGCACAAGGGTAGAAAAGTTACAAGGAAGGTTCACGCGAGGTTTCACAGCTCGTGGTGCCACATCAACTGCAAAACCTCCTGGTGCTTTAATGGTGACACTCAATCTCCCTCTTTGGAGGGGACAGTACGTAATGGTACTCAGCTGTGACTATGACTATGCCAAATACCATTTGCTTATCTGAGATGAGCACAGATGGTCATATTTCCCTCTGTTTATTTTTGCTGAATGGCCTTTTCAGCCTGCCTAGTCTATGACCTTCTCCTAAAATGGGTGGATAAGGTTTTGCTCTAATGATGTTTTTTTTTCTTCCTTCAGGAGGAATAAAATAAAGGCTCTGCTGGTATTGGCTAAGAGGGCACAGATGGAAAACGTAGCCTTCATGCTTTCAGTTTGTTCCCTGCAGAAATGCGGGTACTGCAAAGGCATCCAGGTACACGTGTGAAGACTGTCCAACTTGCTGCTTCTCAAGTACAGGTTGTGTAGACTGTAACAGGAACCATGAATTATTGCAGTATAACTTAATACATGTCACTTTTGATCTTCAAAGTAAAACTGCAGTCTAATATAAAAAGATATTCTAATCACTACATTTAAATACAAAAGGGAGTAAATCACTAAACAATATTTTAGCATGTCAAAGATAATAAAAAAAGGAATGAGTAATAATGAAACATCACCTACCATCTTGGCCAGTGATGAAAAGGGAAATTGAGAGGGTGTGGTGGCCTCTGAGGATCCTTCAGATTGAAGGGCAGAGAGCTGGTGGAGTCTAAGCATCATGAAAGCCCAGCTCTGCCAAGCCCTGCAGTGTCACTGCACACCTCACACTGCTTGGTGACTCGATTTCTAAAGCCTCATCTCTTGTAACCACAGAATCGGGTATGAAACTTAGAGAACAGCCTCTCTGCTCTGAATAGCTCTGCCAGCAGAAACTGCCTTTGGAGCGTTGATACCCTAGGAGGAGGGAGCCATGGCCCTTGGGCTGAGATCTGTGTTCACAGGACAGAGGTGCTCCAACCTGGGGCAAGGAAGGAGTTTTAATGCAGGCAGGAGGCAAGCGCTGCTCTCCTTTTAATTTTTAGTTTATCTAATAAGCTGATGGCTTCAGTGTGTCAAGGGCAGTAATGAAAAGCATGTCTGCTGCATTCATTATGGAAGAGTTTGAGGCCCTTTGTACTGGGTCATTCATAAATACATAACAAGAGGCACCATGGCTCTTGTGCAAAGTAGTAGAAATGAAGAGTGAAAAACATCCCTTGCCTCGAAAAATAACAGCTTAAACAGAAAAAAAAAAAAAAAAAAAAACAGTATCACCTCCATTTTTGAGGAAGGAGGCACAGAGGGAAGATCTGTGTGGTCTTTGTAAGGCAAGAATTCCTGCACTGACTATTATTCTTCTCCATGGAGACGCAAACCTAAAGGGGCTGCACAAGCAACCACTGAAGCTGCTCCCAGGAGCCAGCATCAGTCCTACAGGACATGACTGGATAAATCAGCCATGCATATAGCATGCAAATGCAAGGGGACAACTATTAAAAGTGTCATGGATATGTCCAATGAGCTGCTCAAGGTGATTACCAGAGGTCTGTGGAAGAGGCATAGCATGAAATTAATCTCCCAGAGCTCCACCAGCCTCCAAAACTCCCCCATTTTAGTAGGATTTCAGGGAGCATAACACCATATGGGATCTGACCCACTACCTACAAAGACATCTGGTTATACTTTGTCCCACTTTAAAGATTCCTGGTCTTTCTTGATCCCTAAGTCCCTGCTTGAAAGAAATGAGACACTGCGGTGTAAACAGCCGATCTCTGAGGGACTGGCAGTGGGACAACTGACTGCTGGAGAAACGTGTGATAATACTGGCATCGTTGCAAGACATGATCCTGATCTGCCCCACAGTTTTCCTTCAAGGTGCTGTATATCTTATTTCAACCTTTTTCACCCAAGTTTGGAGGAAATGCCAAGTCAAACCAATACGTGATAGGATTTGCTGAAGCGAGTTGCAACCAAAATACTTTTTTTTTTTTTTTTCTCATCTTCGTGAACTAGCAATACTACAGTCCACGTGTTTTGGATGACAACCAGCAGGATGGGCTCCAGCCACGCTGCCTCACTCATTGCATCATGCGGCTGGGTTACATTGATAGGCAGTCTCAGATCTCCCCTTGGGGTGTGTTAGTAACATCAAGTCCCATTGGCTCTGAAACAGTTTGAACTCCAGAAAAGCAACCTTCAGCACTTTGTTCGTTAGGACAAAGGTGCTCAGATATCACCCTGATGGACTCTGTGGAGTGATTAAACAGAGTCCCACAGTGGTCCTGTTGCCCTCTCTTGGTGGACACCAGCACATTGCAAGGGTACCCTGAAGCCGAACTCATGACAGATTACTTTGTTTGGACAGCATGAGGCTCTACTCTCCATATGTTTCCAGCCTGGAAACAGTTTCAGCCCTACTGAGCCATCAGTTGCTCAGATAGCTACTTCCAGAGGTGCCTGGAGCTCTGTTTTTTGAACTAACCCCTTAGGGTTAGATGGCAGTAAAGCAAAACCACTGTGGAGCCATGAGAATTTCCTAACCTCAAACACTTTTACTCCTAGAAAAGCACAGAGACCAAACAATTATGAAAAACAAACAGCCTTTGAGAACATTACTCTTCCATGCAGCCTGTTCTAGAGGAACCTGTCCTGGACCTCTATCCTGCAGACGTTCTCAGGAGCTCAGAAGGGAAATTGCTGATCTTGCCTCAGAAAATCTGAGTGCATGAATGACCTCTCCCACCTCTTGTCACAAGGTCAAGCCATGATGTTGCAAATCCAAATGCACCCCATCTGTGGACTACGAGATCCTCCTCAGACGCATTTCAGAGCAAACCTCATTCAAAGCCAATAGTCTTCATTAACAGCAAGCCTAATTAAGGGAGGAGGATCCCTCAATGGGTTCTTGACTCTGGTAGCTCTCCAGAAGAACTTTCACCCACTTTGTGTAAATCATTGTACCCAGGATGGCTCTGATCAGATTGGGAACATTTCAACCCCATCTGGGTCTTTAAGTAACAGAGTATGTGCAGGGTATGAAGTGGCAAAATAAAAGGTTTGGGTTTGCAACTTAACACAGATTTGTTTTTTTCCAGGGTTTATCACACTGAAATATATTTTAATTAATTAATTAATTAATAATAATAAAAGACAATATCTGATGAAGACAAGTTTAAAAAGAGCTTTAAAAAGTAAAAAGATTATCAAACATCTTTGAAATGCTCAGGACAATCCCAAGCATGTATAAACACTGGGCAATGAGTGGATTGAGAGTAGTCCTGAGGAAAAGGACCTGGGCGTGCTGGTGGATGAGAAGCTCGACATGAGCCAGCAATGTGTGCCTGCAGCCCAGAAAGCCAGCCTTGTGCTGGGCTGCATCAAAAGCAGTGTGGGCAGCAGGGCAGGGAGGGGATTGTCCCCCTCTGCTCTGCTCTCCGGAGACCCCACCTGGAGCCTGCGCTCAGCTCTGGGCCCCAGGCACCAGAAGAACAGGGACCTGTTGGGGTGAGCCCAGAGGAGGCCACAAGGATGCTCAAAGGCTGGAGCACCTCTGCTGTGGAGCCAGGCTGAGGGAGTTGGAGTTGTTCAGCCTGGAGAGGAGAAGGCTCTGGGGAGACCTCAGAGCGGCCTGCCAGGGCCTAAAGGGGGATGCAGGAGAGCTGGGGAGGGACTCTTGGTCAGGGGGTGTACGGACAGGACAAGGGGGAATGGCTTTAAACTGAAAGATGGGAGATTTAGATTATATATAAGGAAGAGATTATTCACTCAGGCTGAAGTGAGGTCCTGTCCTAGGCTGCCCAGAGAAGCTGTGGCTGCCCCATCCCTGGCAGCGCCCAAGGCCAGGCTGGATGGGGCTGGGGGCAGCCTGGGCTGGTGGGAGGGGTCCCTGACCATGGCAGGGGGTTTGAATTAGATGGGCTTTGATGGCCCTTCCAATCCAAACCATTTTGTGATTCTAAACCCTTTGCAAACATTTAATAGAGTGACATTTAGCAATTCTCTTTGCTGGTTCAAATGTGCGTTTTGCGAACCAAGATCAGCAGTTTCACTGGCAAAACATGTAGAATAACACTCTGTGCCTGTTCTATGATTAACAGGACAGAGTTAACCAACTAACAGCAGATTTCCTTCACTACTTCAACACTTCAACTTAGAGTCAAACATCACTTTTTTCATTAATATGAAGACTGATGCTGATGATGAATATTTAAGCCAATGCCCTACAAAGCTGAACTCCATGCCACTTGCATTTAGAGTCTTGGTTTTCCCTCCTCATGGCCATCATTTTTCATTTAACATTTTTTTATTTTAAACCAATGGATCTCAGTCACGAAGCATCCCTTCAACCATTTGACACACACCTGTGGAGACGCTTTCTCTAAAGAGCAAATTTTGCTCTACTGGGAGCGCTCTGAGCTCGCTGTGGCCAGCTGTGGGGTCTCCATGGACAATATCACATGGAGAGCAGGCTGCCAGGAGCTCCCACTGGGCTCAGAAACCACAGTGACATTTTCATGGCTAACAGAGCCTACAGCATTGCCCACTGAAAATTAAGAAGCACACCACTGTTGCAGCACACCATGGCAGTCATGGTTGTGTATCGCTATTAAGAGTTCTCCTCACTTGGTGCACAGGCCAAGGTTGGGAGCAGAGTCAATTGGGATGGTTTAACAATTTGAGGTGCTGTCATCAGTGGAAAGGAGAAGGAAAAAGTACTGCTTGGTGCTGGTGAGTAAAAGAGGCAATTTTCTTATGGGCGGGTGAATAATCTTAGTTTAATGAAGGGGAAATTGTGATCTTTTTAATGGGCTACTCAAATTATTACCTAGGGAAAAAAAAAAAAAAAAAAGACAGAAAAAAAAATAATAATAATGTTCACTTCTGCCACTAGCTTCCTCTGAAAGACCCAGCTCAGATGGATGGCATCACCGGACAGAAAGCTATCAGCCACTTTACTGATGAGCCTCACAAATATTAACCCTATATAAATAAATAAGGGCTTGACTTCACAGAGACTGATTATTGGAAATAGAGACAAAATTGCTCATTCTACAAGCCCCTGCTTAAAAAAATAGGTGGGTAAGAGAGGAATTTAAAAAAGATTAATGGATGTTGTCACAACCTTCTTTAATGACAAACAAGGCTGTCAGGCCAGGTCTCTGGCCCAGATCATTCACAACGTAGCCTAGGTTTGGGCTAGGAAAACAAATGGTCACCTGTCACAGCACTGCAGTACTTTCATTCAGGTCCCTATAAGTGCCACTGATTTAGGCATGGGGAGATATGCTGAGCGGTTTTATCATCAACAGCCAAGTTAACTGTGCTTCTCCAGTAGGCTGCACAATCATCCCCCGTAATATAACTTACTACCTCCGTGCCTCTTCCCTGCCAGAGGAGTAAAGGCATGGAAGGGAGCATTCCCCTCTTACCCAGCCCTTTCAACACCAAAGCAGCAGTGGGGACAGATTCTGCCCTGCAGTGCTGGGAGCAGGGTCTGGGTCTGGCTGGGTTTACGCCAGGAGCCCATCAGATTAGCAAACATTCCCTTGTGCTCGCTCTGTTGGCTCAGCAGGCAGGGAGTTAGCAGACATCTACTTTCACAGCTTGTTTCTAGTTTGGGGGGGGAAATACCATCCGCATATCCCAAGTGATTCTATAGATGGTGTGAGGGCTTCTGCCATCTTGCCGAGCTCCTCACTGATTCCCACAGCAGAGAGGAGGGAGGTTAAGCAAGGATAATGAAGGGCTGTAGTGGCAAAAAAAAATAAAAATTTAAAAAAAAAAAAAAAAATCCATGATTTCCCAGAGGAAAAAATAAACAGTAATACTCTCTCATGTTGCTGTATATTCCAGCTCGGTGTGCACATGTTCACAGAAAAATCATAGAAAAATAGGGCTGGAAGGGATCTTGACCATTCCCCTGCCCAAAGACAAGGTCAGTAGCACTCTTCTGTAAACATTTTGATAAATTACAATCTTTAATATCAAGACCAACACAAATGTCATGGGGTTGCAGCACTAGCACCAGGTTGAGGAGTGACTCATGTTCCCTATTTCCCTGGAGCTATCCGTAGGCTGCCTTGAGACTCAGGTAAGCATCACTGTACAATTCATGCCTGGATAAATACAGCAGTAATAAAGGATAAACACTTTTGCTCTTTATTTTAGGTGTAAAATTGGATTCTAGCATTTCCATGGTCACCCAAAATAAAAGGTCCAGGTTTGTGTAAATACAGGAAATATCTATTCAGGGATAAGAGCCATGAACAGTTTGGCACCTTTCTGCTTGTAACAAAGCTCATGCCTTCACTCAAGAACTCCTCCCAGTAGACCTGAAAGTGTTTCAGGACAATCACCTGGAAGTCATCTGCCCATCTTTTCCCTCCACAATGTCCAGCAGAGATATTTGGGCATGGAGAGGAGCAGAGATGGTGCCATGAGTGCCTTGAAGAGAATATATTATACTCCAGTCTGAGAGCACTGTAGTAGGGATATTGTCAGGCCTGCCTTAGGTGTAAATCTATAGCTGTGTTTAAGAGAGGGTCTTGTTTTGCCCCATTAGATACAAGACAGCACATGGTTTATGAACCCACTCTTGCATCCACTTCTGGGAACCAGGCTTCTAGCACTGGGCCTCACAGTTGATGTTCCAGGTTCAACGTCCCCTGAGTGTCCAAATGCTCCAAGCCCACAGGACAATTCTGTGTGATTTGTTTGGTGGATGCTGTCAAATTCTCCTACTGAAGGGTAAGGATTTCACTGGGTCCAGAGCAGACTTTTTACCATTCCATTTACAATAGGGAACATTCTTTAACTGCTTATTTCTATGCCACTGTTGTGTCTGAATGGATTATAATAAGGGTTTGTGATATGCATGAGTACAAATGGGCTGGCTTAAACAGAGCAATACTAATTAAATAATAATACATCAAACTGAGTCTCATTTTGTGACATGTCTAGCTGTGTTAAGTATCCCCTTGCATGCATAATTGTTCTCCTTCATTCCAAAAACTTCAATAATTGACTTTTATTGCTCAGGCATAAAACATGTACCAGGACCTCTAACACACCACCCTCCTGTCATGCCTTGGAAATTGTCACACCTAGGTACAAGACTGTGACTGCACAAACCCACAGAGGTGCTTGAGATCCCAAAGTGGGACTGATCCCTTTCCAGAGGTGTTCACAGTCATGTGGCCGGCAATGGGGTAGAAGGAGAGAATACCTGAAGCAAAATGGGACATTTGCATTTTAGTCTTTGTCTTTTCCACAAGCAGCTCCTCTCCCTCTCTTATTCCTCTATCTGTAAACCAGGAAAAACCAGTAAAGCACATATCTCTTGAAGCTCTCTCTCAACCTCAGCCTAGCTTAAGCAGCAAGCCTTTCCAGGAAGAGACCATTTGCAGTCTGGTGAAAACCAGAAGACTGTAGCATCTGCCTTGGCCTCCAGGTGCAAGTTTCACTTCAGGGTACACTGCAGTGACACTAAGTAATAACAACAGTGTCTTCTGTCTCCTACTTGAAATATAAAGCAAGATATACTAAACACACAACTTGGTATGGAAATCTCTTTCCAAGCTGCTCTGGGCTAATCACTGCCAGAGTTCATATGCAGACAGGTTCATGGGGTATTTTTTAAACAACAACAAAAAAAATACAACAGCTCATTTTACATAGCCTGATTGTGTTTATACTCTAAGACAGAATCGATCATGTCATATCCATAAACATGATTTCGTAGATGCTTCTTAATCCCAGACTGTACTTTTGTGCCTGGAAGGGTTATCAGTTACTGAGATCAGGTCTCCGTTACAGGTCAGACACCTGGGACCACCATGACACCAGCTCATATTTAGATGGCCTTTGAGAGCTGATGCATATTGCTGATCAGTTAATCCAATCATGGAAGAATTCATCTCATACATTCAGGATGCTAAAGGCTGTGTATCTAATGTCTAGGCTAGAAGCCTAGCCTTTAATCCTGCATGCCTATGCCCCTTCAGAGGATGGGCAGCCTAGAGCCAATATCTAAACTGAAGGTCTTGTCATTGCAGCTGCCCTCACTTTTGACTGCAGAGGAACCTCATTAGCTGATTAAATTAGGTCCCTAACTTTCATAAAGCTAAGGTTAGCTTATGATATTTCCCACCTACATGATGTCTTGAAACCCAGACATGGAGGTGAAGCCCAGATGTGGACGTGAAGCCTGAATGGCTTCACTAGATCTGGCTTCCCAGCTGCTGTCCCTGAAGGATTGTAGTGGGTTTATGTGGCAAGGTTTTGGTAGCGGGGGAGCATAGGCGTGGCTTCTGTGGGAAGGATCTAGAAGCTGCCCCATGTTTGGTAAGGGCCCCACTGCTGACCGGAGCTGAGCCAATAAGTGATGTTGTTTTGCGCCTCTGTGAGAGTATATTTAAGACAGGGAAAAAACGCTGCACCACTCAGCAGCTGGGAGGGTGAGAGGAGTGAGAAATAGCCTTGCAGGCGCCAAGGTCAGTGAAGAAGGAGGGGGAGAGGTGCTCCACGCGCCGGAGCAGAAGTCCCCTGCAGCCCGTGGTGAGGACCATGGTGAAGCAGGATGTCCCCCTGCAGCCCATGGAGTACCACGGTGGAGCAGGGTTCCACGCTGCAGCCTGTGGAGGAGACCACGGTGGAGCAGGTGGACCTGCCCCGACGGCGACTGCGGCCTGTGGAAGACCCCTGCCAGAGCAGATTCCGGGCCGGACCTGCAGCCCATGGAGAGGAGACCACGCAGGAGCAGGTGACCCAGCAGGAGCTGCTGCCCGTGGGGGACCCAGGTTGGAGCAGTTTGCTCCCAAGGGATGGACCCCATGGTACGGACCCATATATGGAGCAGTTCTTGAAGGGCTGCTGCCTGTGGACAGCCCACGCTGGATCAGTTCGGCAAGGACTGCATCCCGTGGGTGGGACCCCACAGCACAGGGGACGAGAGTGACCGAGAAGGAGCGGCAGAGAAGTGCTATAGACTGACCATAACCCCCATTGCCCCGTTTGGGGTAATGCGCCGCTCGGGGGGAGGACGTGGAAGAGGGTGGATGGGGGGGGAAGGTGTTTTTGGTTTCTTTCCTTTGTTTCTCACTTCTCTAGCTTGTTAGTAATAAGCAATAAATCTTACTATCTCTCTATGCTGAGTCTGTTTTGCCCATCACAATAATTATTGTGCAATCTCCTTGTCCTTATCTCAACCCTTGAGCCCCTTTCATCATATTTTCTCCTCGCTCCTCTTTGAGGAGGGGGAGTGAGAGAGCGGTTGTGGTGGAACTCAGCCGCCCACCCGAGTAAAACCATCACATGGATGAGCAATGCACTCATTTCAGGGCAAAGCGTGGAACCAAGAGCTGCCACCAATGGGGGAAATAAGGACACCAAGTTTGGGAACCCCAACCTAATGCTTCCCCAAATAACTGTGTCAGCATTCTGAGACTCCTTCACTACTGGCAACAATTATGCCAGAAGAGATTGGCCTCCTGAGAAGCTGAAGCTAAGTAAGGTTAACCTCTCCCACAACTCCACCTGGAACCCATGAAACATATTGCTCTTCCCAAAGGTGAAAAGCCCTATAGTGTCTTCTTCAGAGATTCACTCCAAAACTCACAGGACTGCTGGGCAGCTGTCACCTTCACACACAGCCAAGGTCAGCAGGATTCATCTTTAGAGGTCTGATTTTTGGAGGTGCTGAGCACCACCATCTCCCATAGAGAATGTGGCTGCTCAGCACCTCTAGAAAACAGGTTCCCAGATGCCAACACATAAAGCACAAGTGAAAAAAAAAAAAAAATAATAAAAAACTGTCATAACATCAAGCAGTTCTCCCCTGGGCCTGCCCTGATGTCTATTACTATTACAGCTCAAGGCTCTGCTTCAGCATTTATCTGACAGAAAGAGCCCATTACCCTGAGAAAATAGTTTCTTCCCCCGTTGACGTTATCACTTTATTGAGTTTTATATTAGGTATTTTGAAATATTTACCAGAAGGTGTAGATATTACTGCATTTTTTAACTAAACAATGTGGAAAGTACAGAGGGAACAGCTACAGCTACAGCACAAAACTAAAGGGTTGGGGTATACCCTACTCTGCTACAACCCTCCTAGTTGTCCCCTGGGCATGTTGCTTAGCTTCTCTTGTCCTGTTTCACCACTTTCATGAGGATGGGGTGTTTTCCTCTGGGTCTTGGTGCCCAGGGGTGATGTGCTCCATCTCCCCACCACCACTGCTGTGTGAGTGGTAAAACAGAGGAGCAGGAACAAGTGCTAGAGAAAATTCGGCTTAGCTGATAATATTTGTACAATAATTCAGTAACAGCCGCTCATAAAACAGGCCCTGCCCCATAAAATTTACAATGTAAAGCAGACATATAAATGGGATGAAATGGCAATAATATAACATTATAGGGACTTGATGTAGGGAAGCTGTTGACCAAGGCCATCCAGGCAGAGACAAGAACTGGACCCAGCTGGGAATTTGCCACCCCTGTTGGGCACCCTGCAGAAAAGTTGCCTCTCCAGCAGCCTTTTTTCTTTTTTTTTGGGGGGGGGAACAGTAATCTGCTCATTGACTGTGATGCTTCTGGATCCAACATGAACTTCATCTAGCAGACAGCCGCCATCAGCCGGAAAGGACTTACTTTCTTTAGGATATCCAAGGCCTATATCCGTGGCAATTTCAGTCAGCTGAATGCAGACAATAGCCACACTTATCTGAAATGCTGCAACACTGGCAGCTAATGCACGCTAAGTTAATCACTGGCATATTTGTAGACTGCCAAGTATATAATAGCGCGATAATGAATTTGTATGGCTGGGCCTATAAAAACTTTGCTTTTTATACTCAGGCATTTTAATTGACACAGAAATACATTTTAAAAGAGAAAGCAGGCTTGATGAGGTCAGCTTAAATTCCTTGGTATAATTACCAAGTCCATTGAACACAAATCTGAAATCATTTAGGTTAAGTTAATAACTTATGCCTTTAGTTTATAAGCACCACATTACATTTCAGGCAGCTCAGATCTTGGCTTTGCTAAAGTGGCCTGGCCTTTAATAAATTCCTCCCCACGTTTTTCATGTTATAGTTCTTTTACAATCATGGTTTTCAAATGGCAGTGCAGGTACAGTGTGTTTAAATCACCATAAATTAGATTTTTTTTTTTTCTGGCTATAGCACCTTTATTGTAAGTCCTCTACTTTTCTTTCAGCCACAAAAGTTATTACAGGCACAGATCGGAAATGAAAAATAAGCCATGCACCGTCTGCTAATGTCCCATGCCAGACCCCTCCTGGAGCAGGATCACTTTCAGAGTTTTCCAGAGGATTTCACTCCAAGTAAGTATTTCTACCAGCTTGGTTAAAGTGACCTTCACATTTACCATCTCTGTAGATGGACAGACTTGTATATCATATAGCCCTGCATCACGGGGGCATTCAGTCCACAGGATGGTACTCAAGGTAGCCCAGATTTCTCCTTGTTAGACAGGAGGCTTAATAAAGCTTGTAGGATGAAAAAATAAATAAAAATCCATCATCTAAAATCAAAGCTGGCATTAACGACTAGGTCACACATTTCCAAGGAGGCTGATTGCCCATCATATGATGGGTAGATAAGTGTCCCAATGGCTTCTGCATTTAAACAGGAATGACGCAGTGGTGGAATGATGATGATAATAAATAGGAAGGTGTATGTTAGAGACCCTGTAATGGGAGAAAAGGCTCTGTTTTTACTAAGCAAGGTGGGGAGAGGCTGTGGGAGGTGGTGCTGGCACCTGTGTTCAGAAAACTTGCCTAACCAAAACACACGGTGCGCAGGGGGCCTGGGGTTTGCATCTGGATAAAGCAGTTGTCCATTCATGGAATGGGATGTGCCTGCTGCCAGACTGAGGGCAGAAGACACGCACAGAAAGCATCACCACAAGCTGTGTTGGGATGTGGCATGGTAAGAAGTCCCTTGGGCAGCATCCTTCCCCTTTGCTCCCTCCTGCCCAGCCTCCTTCATCTTGTGCAAGTCCATCTTTCCCAAGCATGCCAGAGAACCCCTGCGCACGGTATTAAGATAAGCAGTAAATAATGCTGGGAGGAATGTGCTGAGCCAGCTGGTCCTTTGCACCCTGTAGGATGCACAGACCAAAGAGGCATCTGCCACACATGTCACGCAGATGAAGCCAACTTTGCATTCAACAACTGCACCAAACAAAAGATAAAAGCAGTTTCAGCATAATAGATCATTCAAAGGGGTTCCAAATCCAAGCTCCCGCCCCTCCCTTTGTACCCTCTCTCCAGGTTGCTTAGCAAAAGCTGATTTTTATTTCCAATTAAAGGATTTCAGAGCAGCTTTTATTTATTATTTATTATTATTATTGTGTGACCACTTTGAATCACACTGCTGCATTCTAGTTCGTTAATATAATCAAAAAACTGCAGCACATACAATTCCTCCCTGTGAAATGCTCCCATTTTTTTTGTTTAATGTTTTGCATAGCTACACTTAGGTTTTTGGTGTATTTTTATCTGGCTCCAGATTCACACCTGAATCACCACCAGCCCCACCAGCAAACAGGAGAGGGGTGGCACAAGGAGCAAAAAAATCTCCTCTCTCACCGTGTTCCTGGGATCTGCTTTGCTCAGAGATACTGATATCACAGAGGAGCCTACAGAGCCCTGTCTTGTTTAATGTGCACAGGCTGACACTAAGACAGCAGCTTGAAATGCAAAGGAACACAAGTACAGTAATTGCAGCATCTTGCAGTGGTTCTCACAAGCCGCCGCGCTCCTGACTGCCAGCCAAGAGGAATTTCCCAGGGGGATGTACAGCGAAACCTTCCTCTGGTGGGGCCAGACAAAGTGATGTTTTGTTACTGAGCAGTAACAAAGAAAATTCTTTTAATTCCGTGCAATGTGATCCTCCAGGTTTCAGCTCAGGTTTTCTGCTGTTTACATAAGGAGTGAAACGAGCACCAGCCACTGGAGCACTTGTGAAGGTGCTGTGTCCAGAAAGGGATTTTTTTTTTTTTTCATAAGATGCCAATGGCAGAGTAATGCTTGAGTCCTACCAAATGACTAATGCGAGTTTGGTTCCTCCATCTAATTGGAGATTTTGAAATTCCTATGGCAATCTCAGACAAGCTCTGGATGCACAAACAGGGCTCACCGTGCTTGAGTAGCTCCTCATCCGAGACTCAAGCAAAGAGCCTGCAAAAATGAATTTGCTCAGTCCCATGACCATGTGGGTGGATGAAGAAACCTGAAAAGTGGTTTTAATGGTTTGGAGACCAAAGGTATCTGTGGCTGCTAGGGGCAGAAGCAGAGAAGGCAAACATACCCCTGGAGTAGAAGACAAACATACCCCTCAGTGTGTCCAGCAAGAGGCAGCAGGAGGAGGAAGCAGCAGGGGTGTCTTAAGAAATGATGGGGGTCAGCTCAACAAGGGAGGATGGCAGCCACTTATCATTAATCCTGTTGCACAGGGCAGACCTTCCATCACTGCTATGATGGAGACATACAGGGTGCAATCCTGTGGATGTGGTTTTTGGGTACAAGACTCAGATGCTGTGGCCACCTACATCCTGTTTTACAAGAGGGGCTGAGGTAAGTGGGCTCAGGTTTCAATGGCAATTAGGCACCAAATATTTCAAAAATATTTCCAGAAATATTTCAGGTGCCAAACTGCACATCGGGAGTGCTAAATAACCCTTAAAATCCACCCCTTGTACAAGCCAGAATGGCAATGAACAAGGCTAAATCACAGAATAAACTGGGATATGGGGATCAGATACACGAAAAAGCAGACATATGATGGGTGATGTGAGCTTATGTCTGCGCTTTTATCCCACAGCAAACACAAGGAACTTTGGACTGGCCCAGATCCTGGCAAAAGAGAGCCTGACACCATCTCTGTCTGGGGGCAAACTGGCCACAAATGTCAGGAGAGAACAGAAATCCCCTGGGACTGAGAAGTGAAAATACAATATTTGTCACAGCTGGAGATCTTCTTGAAGAGAAGGGGAAAAAAAGAAAAAAGAAAAAAAAAAAAAAAAAAGGAAAAAAAAAAAAGGGGGGGGAAGGGAAAAAAAAAAAAAAGAAAAAAGAAAGAAAGAAATCTATTTCTACATTTTTCTTCTGTAATATCTCTATGATCAGAAGAGAGTGGGCTGAATATGTTGCAGCAGATTACACTGCCGTTATTTTAGGACCCATCAGAAATACTGTAATTTTCCTGAAGAATCCTGTTATCACAAAATTGCAGCCTAATTTGGCATGCTCAGAGATTTCTGTAGGTCAGATAAGATTTGAGTAAACATTTGAGTCTTTGGCTATGTATCTGAACTGTACTCGTCAAGCACTGCTAAAACACAGTTCACCATACAAAGGAGGGTCTCCCTCTGCCTTTTGGAAGTCTGTTTCATATTCTGAAGGGTCCTAACAAACCTAGGTTTCATTTCTTTAGAGAGATATTTCCTGAGGTGCACTTCCAGACAGCGAGAATTGTGATGAGGTTCAAGATTCAAGATTTTTGACTTTCCATTTTCTTTTTCTTTTTCTTTTTTTTTTTTAAGTTTTAAAGTTCAAAGTAGTTTTTATTACAGTTCTTATTATAAGCAAACATTGTGCAAAATCTTCCAAGATCCCAAAGATCCGCATGCTAACTGTTTTTCTTAAAGGCCAGGAGGCATCATTACAGTGATCTTTTCATTTGACCTCTTCTGTAACCCAGGCCAGACGAACACCTTTGACTTCAACACCTCGAAGCAACATCCACTTATGAAATTGTTCGTTTCTTCTGAAACATATGGAGTCGTTTCCCCACCAGCTGCCTGAAAACACAGACAGTGGGTATGGAAGAAGCTATTTGGGGTTGGGGATGCCAGCCTCTGGGAACAATGTCCAGGATCTACCCAACAATGTGAGCCCAGCATCACAGTGCCTCTGAAATAGCAGTGGTTTAAATTCTCTAAAGATAGTATCCTGGGCTGAGTTTTTTTACTGCTCATTTTACAATTCTGTTTGTAACTTATATGACACAATCAAATGGAAAACTCGTGAGATAGGAGCTAACAGTGACCTCAGCAGTGGTTTGCAAGGTGACGCTGTCACAAAAAGCAACATAGAAATATGTCTTTTTGCCTATTTACTTTTATTTACTTTTTTTTTTTTTTTTTTTTTTTCCTGTAGACAGGCTCCAATATTATCTAGTGAAGGACAGACAATAGGAGATATTTTCTGTTGAATTTTGTTGTGGTGACTCAAAAAACTTCTGCCCCAAGTGCTCACCCTGCTGCTGCATGGGTAATGATGACCCCTCCACATGCTGCCTGTCCCCCGCTGCTGCTTCAGTTCACATGCCAGCATTTTAGCACAAGTCCACTTTCACTGGACAGGAGAGACACCCGGGCATGATGACATCTGAAATTGAAGTTACAGGGTTTGTCAGAGACCAGCTGTGAATGATCCGTGTTTCACTGTGCCCTTTCTCTGTGGTTTAACCGGGCTGTCTCCATTTCAGAGGAAGTAGAAGAAGAGATGACCACCCCACCACACTCCTACAGCAACCACCCCATGCACCATTCATCATCTCACGGCCAAAATTGAAGAGGCCTAATGTCCCCTAAAACTGCTGCCCTGGATATGGGCTCTAATGTTCTTGGCTCCCCTTGAACTCCATGGGGACAACAGTAGATGATGAGCTACATGGGGGGAATATAGTCCGACAGAGCTATTCACTTAGGGTAGAGACAAGCCAAGATTTTAAATAGTCGTGATTAAAAAAAGAAACCCATAAGACACCTTGGCTGTATCTGCCTTAAACTTCCTGAGTTTGGATCTGCATCCACATGTATTATACTCAAATCCTTTCTAGTACCATAGTTACATCTCAGAGTGGGAACTATTCAACCACTTAATGACCTAAGGCTAGATTCATAGTACAATGAAGGCATTCAGATATATTCCCCAATCTGTGATAAGCCAGAAAAATGTATATCAAATTCCTATCTTATAGGATTTTTTTTTCTTGCTTCATAACAAATGGGACTATGCAGAAAATTCTACATGAAATGCAGGAAAATCCTGCTTTCTCTGTGTTCTTAACACATGAAAACATATCCAGTTTATTAAGAATGAGAAACCCTGCTGTAGTGCACTGAAAAAATAAATAAATAAATAAATAAATAAATAAATTGAGCATTTTGGGAGCAGAAAGCCTACCTGTCTTCTCTTTGGAGATAATCCTTTCACAGAGCAAAGGAATTCATAAAGCCCACAGCTGCTTTTGATGTGTTGCACTTCAGAAGTCTCCATTCTTTTCTCACGAGACTCCATTCACACCCAGGAGCAGGGGCAGGTCATGTTCACTCCAGACAAGTGCCATTTCAGGGAAATGTGGCTGCTTTGGATATTTTTGAGGTTGCCAGAAACAGCTCAAAACCCAAACAGTAGGAAATGCATCCAAATGACATTTTGACAACTCTTACACTTTTTTTTTTTTTTTTTTTTTTTTCCTTAATAACTGACCAGTGAGGTCAGGCTGCATCCCCATAAATCAGGAGTGAATCCACCAAAGTCAGCATGGTTTCACCAGTGTTCAGATGCTGCTTGGTAAGGAGGACTTGTGGTTACTCCTTTCCTATCCTCCATTTCCGGGGACTAGCAGCCTGTGAATTACTCCAGTCAGAAGCAGGGCAACAATAAAGCGGGTAGAGCATGGTGACATTTTCTCAGCTAGACGGTGTAAGCAAACAAACAAAAATACAAAGGGAGGAAAACAGTCTTGGCACAGATGGGCTCTTTTGCATGTTGCTTTCCACACATAGAGCAATTTAATCTTGAGTCAGCACGAGTTAGCAAAGGAATGACAGGTTGTTACAATTACAAGCTGCTTTGGAAGTATTACTATCAGTGCTGCTGCTATTTATGTTCAGTATTGTTATTGATGCTATTAATACTGCTTGTACAAGCGTTTAATGTTACTGTACTGATGTAAATAACATCTGGATTAACAGTTGAGAGAACAACATGATGCAAAACAGATTGATGGCTGAAGAAGGAACATTTATTGGGTCACATTTCTGGGTTGCATTCCTACGGATGTTGTGCATTCATGCTACAGGAGTCAACGGGAGGCTTTTCTAAATAAGCACCCCAGGATCTGGCTTGCGAAAGAGGACTCGATGCTGTGATGTATTTTTTTTTCTGCCTCTGCAAGGACGTATTTGTTACAAGATCACATTGGCAGAACTGACCACAAAAACTCTAAGTTTCAGTCCTTCTAAATTAGCCACGAGGAAGCATTATCCGAGAATTCAAACCAGACCTCTCTTGGCATCTTGTTTGTATTATTTGTGGTCTCTGATTTAACACCACAAGCCACCCTTTGCCCCAAACTGCTTTAATCACAGCCATACCTAGGGGCTCTGCAGAGACCTGAGCCTCGCCGTGCTGAACACCGCCTGTACACGGACGAAAAGCTGATACATGCTCCAGAGACTGGGTATGGTCTAAACAGATGACAGGAAAAAGAAGACTGCAATCTAGCTTCTCCATATAACAAACCCCTGAGGGACTTCGATAAATGTTCATTTTAACAAGGTCTTCACTGCAATAAACTTTTTGCAATTCACTGCCTTGTATGGATGAAGAAACATCCCATCCAAATTGGATAGCATCGCAGGGCACTATTAGTGGACTTCTCCAGGTCCACTCTGGGTGACCTGGAGATGTGCTGGGGCACTGGCCACAGGCACCAAATGTTGGTTTAGGTTCTGGCTTTCTGTTCCTACCCCAGGAGGATGCAGGTCTCCACAAAGTCCTGCATCATAGCTACATCTAGGCAACTGAATTCCACCCCAAAGCAAAGACTCTGTGCTCCCCATTGAAGGATCATTGCATCCTCCAACAAGGTGCCCGGGGCACATCAACATCAACATTTGCTGGAGCAGCAAAGCCCCTCATGGACCTTGTTCACCATATTTTGGTACAGGCTCAAAGCACGTGAAGAGGGTTCCTTTTCAAGTGAAGGACTATGGAAGATGCTCTTTGGGAACACATCTAGTAATGTCTTTAGGAGCACAGCACACAGGAGCTGATCCTACTTATTAAAAAGCAAAGGTTGCTTTCTAAAGTTAAAGCCCTCCTTCCTGCCTGGGAATTGCAGACTTCAGGGCAAACCTGTTCCACATGCTGAGCTTTATGTTAAAAATATTCCTTCATATTTAAAAAAATATCCTTTATATTAACATGTAGATGAGGTTCATCCCCAGCCCCTCACTGTAACCAGGCATTTGTTCCCATGGTGTCTATGAGTGACCAGTAGAGAGAGAAATGGCCTCAAATAGCCAATACTTAAACTATATTTTTAAAATAAATGAGTAAAATGTTAAAAATACTGCATATTAAATACAAAATACACACACCATAAATAAATAAACGAAGCTGCTGGATCCAAGTCACTCTCTGAGCAGGTTTACTCTTAGCAGGAGAACAAAAAGGGCTCTTGCAGCTGAGATTGTAACAAACAGGGGGTTTTAATAGTGCATTAAAACTGCTTTGTTCCTTTGGTTTATAAATGGGAGCCACAGTCCCAGGTAACTACTCTGCGGTCACAGGAGGCCTGTGAGAGCTTGCAAAGAACCTAGCTGTTTGAATTTTAAAAGCAGAACCTGAAAACCAGGGTCATTTTTGTGTCTCTTCAGATCACTTCAAGTTCCACCAAGTGTTCCCTCCTTTATTGATGGGGCTTTTGTCCTGGCTGTGTTTCTAGGGAATGGAAAACTCCTCTGGAGAAGCTTTTTCAACCAATAGACATTAAAAGTTAAGCATCTTAACGTCATAGAGAACTGTCCCCATGATCCAAATGCACACACTAAACCCTTTTATTCTCTATTGTATATTTTTTATATTAACTACAGAACCAAAAAGTAAAAAAAAAAAAAAAAAAAAAAAAAAAAAAAAAAGTGATTTCCAGCTGCAGTTGCCCAACCTTTACAAGATTGTATGCCTATCAGTGAAATACACAGAATGACCCATTTAGTTTTACATTACAGGCATTTGAAGAGCTATCATCACCAGATTGTGTGATCACCTCATCAGAATTAGCCATTAGAGAGAGAAAGTTGCTTCTCAAAATGTAAAACCTGCAGGCAACACAGAAAGCCACCTTACATATTTGAAAAATAAAAAGGCAGATTTTAGCTTCTACAATTTTAAACCTGTGGCATCAATAGGCGGATTTGAGAGGCAAAAGTATGATCCACACACACACAAGGCTGATTCAGCATGTCCATTGCTGGTGTCCCAGCCTGGCAAATCCCTCTGCACAGATATATCTCCTCCTCCAGAAGCAACATGACCAAGCTTCTTCAAGCCCTGCTATCTCCTTTGTGTTTTAAGTAGCTCTTAAGTAAACCTCCATTCTCTGTGCTTTCACTCCGGTTTTCCTGCTTTAAAATAGTCTATTATTGTTATTTGAGTTGCTTGTTCTGGTGAACCTGGTGAGAAGTGACTGCATGCCAACAAATTACTTTATGCAGCATCTGACATTGGCATCAACTTGAGGAATGGGCCAACGCCAGAGCAGATCTGGCACCTACAAGAGTCTCTTAACCTTTACACGAAGCAGTTGCTACCCAAGGGATAAAGTCCATATCTCAGGCTGTTGTGAAATTCAATATATGTGATCCAGGGTCACAATTACTTTGGAGCACAAAGAAAGGGAAGACATTTCCCCTTGACAGTGTGGACAAGAGTGCCTTGGAGGGAATTTGGGAAGGGCTGTGTGCTCAGCATACTGAGTTAATAGGAGGATCTTAACCAATGAATTTCATAGGGAAGCACTAAGAGAAGAGGAACATGTAAGAGTCAACGTTGGGTGATGGTCTTCCTGTGAAACAAAGATTTATTTTCTGAAAAATCTGAGAAACCTTTTACCTCAGTCCAATTCTCTGCAGTGGCTTTATTGTATGGCACCCAAAGAAAGGGCTCCCAGTTTCATCAGTGCCAGGATGTGCCACTTATAGTGGCATAACTCCAGTGAAAACATGGGAGGTACAACTGGTTTATTCAGTCCTAAGGAAAAACAGCATGAAATCCTCTAATATACTAGTATCTGTCTCACTTGTGGAATGCAGTCATTGAGTAATTTTTACGTATTTATGTACTTCAGCTCGCATTATTCCCAAGTTTATCTTGTAAATCCTATATCTGTAGCAGCAGAATACTATGAAATCTGAGCACAGTGGGTCACAGTTTACTTTCTGGAATACGAGTAGTTCATAGTCCAGGTGATGCACATATGGAAACTCAAACCACTATATCAATAAATATCAGTTGTTTCCACTTTATAATTTTTTTTTTTCCCTAAACACCCGTGGGCAAGAACAATGAAGGAAGTGGAAAGGCTATTCTAAATCCTCTGTTCTACTGATGTCTAGAAACAAAGATCTTCTGACATAGCATATTTCAATGTCCTTTGTTTAACCTTCCCCCTTGAAAGATTGGAACACAGAGTCTTTGTTTTCTGGTGCTTTGTAGGCTAACCTACAGGTTATGCTTTGATAAATATCCAATGAGCTATGGAAGCATCAAGGCTTCTCCTTAAGATGCGTAGTTGCTATTTTGTCTAACATCTACTATTCTTGTTAGACATTATCATAAGTATTTAGGAGGTCTTTCTGCCTCTGAAGCTCTGTTTGCTGTTAGTACAGCATGTTAAAGTAACCAGCACTGGTATTTTATCTGTTTTAGCCACTTAAGACTTCATCGGGTCCTTTAGAATTCACACTTCTGACTCCACCTCGGGAGAGGAGGCAGCGAGCTTCATCTTTACAAAACAATCACGTCCCTGGGGCTTGACACACACTTTAAAGCAAAAACAGAAACCCAATAGAAGTGATGTTGCAGTGCTCTGGAAGCAGGAGGCTGATAGTAAGTGACTATCCTGGCATAACATGAATAAGCTCGTGGCAAAGTTCCTATCACAGCCATGTCCATGTATATTACTCCTGATGTACGGCAGGATGTACACATTCCTCCGGTCCTAGTTGCAGGAATTCCACCTTGTTGAGCTCATTGGCAATTCCAGACCCCATAATCCTAGGTTAGGACAGTTTCCACCAGGGCTGCCTCCTAGGGAGGATATGCTGCGGTGAAAAGCAAAACCATTACTGTCATTACCGATGACATACAAAAGTCTCTGGGATAGAAATTGGTGGGGTAAACCTACGTGATAAAACAGCAGAGAGAAGTGGCTGCTGTCAGGGCTGCTTGCTTTGTGCACTGCGTTTTGCTTCAGATCTTCACTGCTTTGAGATGTTGGGCCTAATTCTCTCCCGGATTACAAAGTGCTCTAAGTGCTTTTCCTCTTGAGTGTATTCCCTGGAGTCACCTTTCCTTTCTGAGGTTAGCCTCACTACTTCGCAAGGTCAACTGTGTCTGGATTTTTTTTTCAGTGCAGTTTCAGGTGAAACTCAGGCCAGCAGTTAGTCCCCATCAACCCCCAAGTGGCCAGGATAAAAACTTCTGTACGGTTAATATCTCCCTCTTTTTCTCAGAGAGTACAAACATGCCTGGAACTAGTCTAGGAATCAGAAGACAGAATCTACGCCTCTCAGGGGAGAGATGACAGACACATCTTCCAGTAGGAATAGAGGGGAAAAAGACCTGCACACCTCCAAGATGAAGTGTGGTCCATTCCTGGGAGGAATTCACATCCCTTTTTGCATGTAGATGTTGGATGAGCCAAGCATGTCCTCAGCTGCCCATAAGAATCTGCCTGTTTGAATTTGCCATCCTCTCCTTGGATTACCATCAGTTTGTCATTTAAATTAACCCAGGCTGCTGAAAATCTTGCCCAAAAGACAGGGCAGGAAAGCAAGGCATGATTCAGTCTAACCTATGGTCCAAGCAAATTTTCCTCTACAGACGGTAGTGAGCATACTTCTGCTAGGGCCACATCATCATTTTCAATTTCAAGATTGTTTTACAGACGTTTAACAAACCACGTAAGTAATTCATGGCACGTTTGGGACAAGTTAAAGATGAACTTATGTTTAAAAGATTCATACCTGCTTGAGATGCCTGGGGCTGGAACAGAACAAAATACAGTCTCTGGGTTTATTGTACACGGTGAATGATGAATGGCTATTTTAATGCTAAGGGACTCATTGGGACAGAACACAAAGTTGCAATGCTGGAGCGTTAGGGTAACGTGTACTGAGGAGCTGCTGCAATTTTGGGGAGTATTTTTGGAGCATTTTTGGAAAATGCTTAAATTGTAAGGCTGTTCCACCTGGGAAGGTGTGGAGAGCAATTAGCACCAGAAGGCAAAGGGAAGGTGCAGGTGCCTGCACCGCCCCAAGCAAATATATCTAAGAATTTTCTGATGGATGAATGCACCAGAGTCTGCCTGCTTCCTACATGCAATAAATGCACAGCTAAAATAGCACAGAGCATCATTTGGAGCATCTTGCAGAGCCTCCTGCAGCCAGAGCAGGCTCCTCAGGGCAAGCTCCCATCACAGGCTATTGCCGAGATAATTATTATTTGTGACAAAGTGGAAAACTGTACTCTGTCCCTTCAGGGAGGAGAAATGAGCTGTAGTGGGGAAAGCAAAAACGTGCTGCATATACAGGAGCATTTTGTGTCAGTGCAGTGTACACACGCTGCCTCTCCTCATCATCCCACTGCACCAGAGGGGCTGAAACCCCAAAGAGTAACCGGGACATCTCTTCTGCAGTAGGTCACTCTGATCAGAGCCTAACAGTTGTAACCTCTGTAAATATGTCACCTGCAATGCCATCCCTCACTGTATTGTGTCAGCATGTCGTGTAAGACCAGGACAACTTGGGAAATCCAACCAGGCAAAAATTGGAATCTACCAGGGAGGCGTTAGCATTTTCCATCCTGGTTTCAGCTGCCCTTCACCAAGCACAAAGGGCCCTGCTCCAGGATGAGGCCCCCTCGTGCTCCAGGAGCAGCAGAAATACTATTAAAACACGAAACACAGTGACACATACTTTAATTCTGCAAACACTGGAAACAGCCCCAATAGTACATTCCATCATAAAGCCATTAGATAACATATGCACATTTTGGAATCATCTCATTTTATATGTTCCTCATTAAATGTATTTCCTTACGAGTGCTTTTTCCTCTTGAGGAACACAGAGCACATTTATAACTAAATCTCATTTCAGCCATTTTCCCTGAGAATAAGCAAAACACACTGTTACTCAGCACACTTTCCCCACCAAGCACACTGGGTGAGGGAGCAGGATGCGGGCACAGGAGCCCATGGCCACACACCTGCAGCTCCACATGGTGAAGGTCTTCTCCATCCCCTGATCTGCACCTTTTCTGCACATTTCCACCACCCAGGCTCCCCCTGTCTCTTGCAGGCGGTGCTGTCTGTGCACCCACAGAAATACACTCACACATTGCCTCTTCCAAGCATTTGTTCTCTGCTGGTTGTTTCCAGCATGCACAAAGCCCTCTTTCTTCACAAAAAAAAAAAAAAAAAAAAAAAAAAAATGAAAGGCGTGTGAAAGAAAGAGCCTCAAGAGCAGGGCAGTGGCCTCGCCTCTGTTAATGCTTGATTCCCATCTCTATTTTTTTTTTTTTTTTTTTTGCTGCAGTTGTTAAGGAACCCCATCATTTACATATGGGGACACTGAGGCACAGAGGCTGGAAAGAAGGTCACTTGGGTAGGACTTCATTTTGCTCTTCCACTCACACAAGCACATGCTAGCAAATCTCCAGCGTAGGTGCAGGTGATGTTAAATGTTTGCGCATTTCAAATATGCCAGCATTGTTAGCAGATAAAGCAGGGCCCCATGAAGGTGGGCCCTGTCACTAGAGAAATTGGTCCCTTTCTAGGGAAATTACAACAGACCCTCTCAAAACTCGGAACACAAAAGTACATTCCTGCCCCCAATGATGTTTGGCCACTGCAGATCCCCCACTGATTTCCCCAAACCTCTTCCACCCTGGGGCTTCATTTAAGGTTTGCATTAAATGCGTCCACTCAGAGCTCTTTTGACATTTGCAAAGCCCAGGAAGAGCTTTGTGCATTTGTGAAGGCCACGTACCTGCCCGTGAGAAACCACAACAGCCTGCAGGAGCCCTAATTAGCACCAATTACCTCTCTGATTGAGCTGCCCTGACTCTGTGGGTCAGTTGGTGAGCTGCTACTTGGGTGTCCACACTGCCTGGTCTGCACTGTGGGCAGCCCAGGGGCACAATTCACAGCCCCCAGCTGCTCTTGCAGAACTTCCCAGGTCTCTCAGCCATGCAGGAGGAAATCATGGGGAGTTATCACCGGTTCGGCCCACAAGCAGTGCAGCTTGCCTCCGTGCTCTAAGGCAGGCCGAGGCTCCATAAAGCTTCCCGCAATATCTCAGGAAAAGGTAAACAGCCCATCTGTGGAGCAGAATATCACAGGAAAAGGTAAATAGCCCATCTGTGGAGCAGAACGGGAGAGATGTCCCCACACAGCCCAGCCTGCTCGACTGCCTGCGACAGCCTGACGGTGACAGAAGGGCAGAGCAGGAGTATCTCAGCCACTTGCTCTGCAATGCGCGGCTCTCGCTGGGTGCTCTCTTTCTGAAACATATGATGCACTAATGACGCCACCCAGGGATGACAAGCAGCTTAAGAGCTGGCGCTATCCTCTGGACACCTGGCACATTAAGCCATGCAGCAAGCGGCATGTGCTGGCTTGGGAAAAAGCCATTACCGCTTTGGACAGCCACCGGGCCCAAATGTTAATCCAGTGCCTTCACCTCCCCTATTGCTATTAATATCAGAAGAGACAGGAAAAAAAATCCAGGAGGAGGAATTGACTTGGCCATTGAAGCATGTTATTAGATTACTGATTCAAACCTCAGATGATGAGCTGCAATAGAATAGTGTAAAATAACAGTGAATTAAACCTGGGAACGCTCATGCGGTGTCTAATCATTACAGACTAACGATATCCATCCTGAAATCAGCCCATTCTTTTTTTTTTTCTGAGACTTAAGGTCCAAAGCCTGTCACAACATGTTGGAGAAGCTCAACATCCCACACCCAAACCTGGACATTGCTGCTGAGGAGCTGCTGCAGCAGGTCAGGGCTGTGTCTGGCACCCCATGCACCACTAGGGCAGAAGGACCTGGCTACATGAGAGTTTGCCCCCAAGGAAGCTCTCCTCACAACTGGAAGCATGTTTCTTCCTCATGCACAAAGGTTTAAGTGATTTCCATTGTCCTTATTTTTGCAAGCTTAATTTAGCATTCAGTTAGGTTGCAAAAGGCTTCCAGAAGGTTTGAAACCTAGACTGGAGTCAAAAGGAGCTGCCAGGAGCCCCCTCCTGCAACATAGAGGAGGGTCATGAGTTTAGGTTATCTTATATGTGGACATTTAACGTTCCTCTGGGAGGGGAGATAAATCCTTTATTTCCAACGGTGACCAACACTTCAGCATTGTGTTGCTTTATCTGCAGAGAGAATTGGCTCCTGCAGAATTTCAGGGCTGCTGGAAAGACTGAAAACCTCCCTTACACCATCATCTGCATGCACCAGAGCTGCAGAGCCCTGGGACATCTCTGTTCCTTAAACATACAGTTGTCCCTCCTCACACTCAGCAAACCTTCAGGGTCTGTTTATGTAGTCACCCAGAGATGTCGCACATCGAAGTGATAAAGAGCAAAGGTTGCATAAAAAACACAGGCAGCTTTTGGACTGAGGGTTGCAATTGCAAGAACCCCCGGCTTTTATATTCAGGTCCTACCTGCTCTCCACACCAAGAGGACAAAGCTGCCCTCAGTGGATGCTCAGGTCAGCCACAAAGCAAATCCTCTTGTGTCACCGAGGCCACCGAGCCATCCTCAGAAGTGTCAACACCTGGTCTCAAACCCTACCCAGGACCAAGCGCAGGAGGAGCAAGTGCTGCAATCGCCAGCACACAGAAAAACTGTGAGCTATTAGGAGTCTAAAATAAAATTCTACCACATACAGTGTAAAAATAAATAAAACAAAGCCCTTTTCTAATTAAATAGATGATGAAGGGGAAAGCTAACAAGCGGTGCAGCTGGGAAGCCTTTGAAATAATTAGATCTACCTACTTGGCTCTAAAGTTGTTTTTTTTACTATCAGGAACATCAAGAAGGGTGTCAGCAAGAGACCTTCTCATTTCTTAGGGGAACGGCACTGAAGGATTTAAAATCTATTGAGAGAAGCCTGGGATTCTTTAAGTTCACTGAAGCCAAAGTAATTCACCCTGAATGCAGGCCCTGAAGGTGACTGTGGAGCTTAGAATAAGGATGTCAACACCGTGCTTTCATCGTTTGCTAGCAGAGCTGGTGCTGCACATGGAGCTTGCCTTGACCATTTAATTAATAAAGAGACCCACGCAGCTGGAATTAACATGAACTTTCAAAGCATCAAAAAGTCCAGCAAAGGATCAAGCTGATATTTTCATTTATATATATTAGCTTATTCTGGGCCATTGTTGTACACCTCATTCACATGATACAGCAGCCTCTTACTCACACACACACCCTTACATATTTCCTTTCATTTTATCTCCACAGTGCTACTGTGTGATGGGGGCTATCACCAATTAACACTGACAATGGGAGCTGGAAGCGAATTTTAAGCAAGCACAGTAGGGTTTTTTTCTCCCCAAAATCTTTGAGGAAAGGGATTATTTCCCCCCTACCCCCTGAAAAAAAAAAAAAAAAAAAAAAAAAAAAAAAAAAAAAAAGGAGCTCCATGCCAATGTTTCTCTCTGATCTTTTTTTTTTTTTCTTCTGTCTCTCTTCCTTCTTTCTTTCATTTAACACCAAACAATAGCAAGGAGGATCCTTCAAGAATATTTTCATTGTAGTGTGTTGAACAGAGCTGGCTTCAATGCTGCCAGGTCAAAACAGAGCTGGCTTCAACGCTGCCAGGTCAAAACATTCGCTCCACTCCTCAGCACTCCACAGGGTCCTATAAATTAGCCCGTGAGAATCCAGCAATTATTACTACCTCCAGTCCCTGTAAGCACTGCCTTTCCTCTTCTTCCCATGCCAAGGGATAAAGGTCTTAAAATGATAACAAAACACTATCTGATAGTATTTGTCTATTTATAGACTCTACAGTTGCTGTTTCACTCCTATAATTCTCAAGCAAGTCGGGACTTCTGGTTAAAGCAGTCTGCAAAAATGAGTGATAAGGATTTCTAATAGACACAGATGGTCTAATCAAGCATAAGACCTTGGGCTCGGTGCACACATCAGTGGATGACATTTTCTACCTTCTATGTTCAAGAGAACAGAACATACAATCAAATTGTCTCTTGTAGCCCTATATCCTACTGATCCTCGGTACTATGAGTTCATCCACTATCCTGGTTTTCACGTTTAAGCTCTGTAGATAATCATCATTAAAGCCACAGTGGATCACTATTCCAGATGCTGAGGATGCTTGCACTTTAATGATCCATGCATCTTTTAGTTAGGTGGCAAAACAAGTAAAAATTGCTTTGTGTGAAGTCCCTTGTTCTAGGGAATGCTAAGTCTTTAAAATTCATCTCTTCCCTTATTCTTAATTAAGCGCCCACTGAGGCCATTGCAAAGATTGCTTGTGATGGCCTCAGTGGGTATTTAATACAGCTTTAAAGAGCAAGAAACTGGTTCCCAACCAGTATCTTATCAAGCAGCTGCTCCTTGGATGAGAAATAAAACTGAGACTGTAAGCAATTATGAGTGCAGCAGAACACAGACATTTTCTCAAGATCATAGAATCACAGAATTGTTTTGGTTGGAAAGGACCTTAAAGATACAATCATAGAATCATTAAGGTTGGAAAAGACCTCAGATCACCTGGTTCAACCTTAATCTTTCAGTCCCATGCCCCTGACATGGGCAGGACCCCTCCCACCAGCCCAGGCTGCCCCCAGCCCCATCCAGCCTGGCCTTGGGCACTGCCAGGGATGGGGCAGCCACAGCTCCTCTGGGCAGCCTGGGACTGGGCCTCACAAAACTCTGAGTGAATAATTTCCTTCTTTATATCTATTCCAAACCTACTCTCTTTTAGTTTAAAGCCATTCCCCCTTGTCCTATCCCTACACCCCTGACCAAGAGTCCCTCCCCAGCTCTCCTGCAGCCCCCTTTAGGCCCTGGCAGGCCACTGTGAGGTCTCCCCAGAGCCTTCTCCTCTCCAGGCTGAACAACTCCAACTCCCTCAGCCTGGCTCCACAGCAGAGGTGCTCCAGCCTTTGAGCATCCTTGTAGCCTCCTCTGGGCTCACCCCAACAGGTCCCTGTCCTTCTGGTGCCCCAGAGCTGAACACAGCACTCCCTAAGAGCTATTTTTAGTGTCCTCACCAATCTGTGTTGAGTTCCTCTTGGCTTTTCAGGTGAAGTTTCATTTCTCCTCCTCCAAAGTCATTAGCCAAATCCCTACTTTCAGGACACACCATTTAGGTCTCATGGTACATGTGTTTACCAGAGCTGCCATGTTCCATCACAGAGGAATAAAATCATAGTTAGCCACCTTTGTTCAATAACCTCATTTTGGGAGTCATCCTAAACATTAGGACTACAAGGTAGCGAAAGAAGAAACCATTTATTGGAGAAGACATTGACACTAAGAACTCTAACATTAGTTGTGGCGGATTTAGGAAAACTCTGATGTCTTCAGTATGTGAGTGTGGTAACTTCTGTCTGTGAGTAGCAAAGGGAAGAATTAAGCATCACTAAAATTTCAGGAATCAAGAAAAACACATATCAGCTCTGATTTGCTGTGAGCTCTCGTCTGTCTCTAAAGAGCGATACAGGCCCTCAAGTATTGATACTCCCAAATCCAACTTCTACCAAAGCAGTCCAGATCCAAATGAGGTGCCCAAGGCTTCAGACACCTGGAGAACAGGAGGAGAAAGACAATAAATTCAAATCACAATCCAGAACAACCAGCCTGTGGAGAACCCAGAGACTGGTGGGCATCAGAGCTCTTACCTTGCACAGGTTTATCCTGTGCTGCAGAAAGATGCCTCTCGTGATGCTATGCCCACAAATTATCCTCCTTGGCAGGAGGGAGAAGAGGGGTCCCATTTACTAGAGCAAGTCCTGATGCTGCTGCCTATAGAGATGTGAACACATTTTCTTGTCTCCCCTAGACTGTATTAAGAAGCATACCACAGGCTCTTTGGGAAGTCTCCATCTCGTCTGCTCAACCCCTTCTACCTTACAGAAAGGAGTGAGATTGACTTGCCGGTTAGCACATTCCTTTGCAGAGGAGGTGGAGGGAGTGTCTGTTTTTAGGGCTGTCTGTACTTGATATTAAAAATATTCAGAAGAAAACGCATGATTCATTCCTGGGGTGAGGACTGGACATCCACAGGAAGCGTGGTGCTGGAGGTGCCCTACTTTTAAGCAATTACTGGTGATGAGAAGCCTGGGGAAGAAGTAGGAATCCTAGGTTTAATGACTTTCTCTGCCTCAAGGAATTCAGGTCCAGCTGGTCTTCAGAGCTGCTCTCCAGTCTCTGGCTAGCACAATGCCGCTCCCCTGTGCCTTGACCATTAAATACCTTGCAATGTTCAGATACCTCACAAAGAACTCTTTCTGAAGTGGAAACTCACAGAAGTTTCTGGATAAAACAGTATTCAGTTGATTTCCACTGCAGTGTCTTTTACTAGAATCCCAGTGTCTCTCTAAGAGTCTCAGTTAAATATTTTGGTAGCTCCACTAGCTGCTCCTCAGTACAGCCTGACAAACATTTCACACTGGTTGCACGCCTTGTGGTTGGAAGCAATCCCAGCTTTGTTGACACTGACTTCAGTCAACTTCAGAGGGCCTCTTAACTCAGCTTTTGGGCTTGTCAACACGCATTGGACTGAGACACACTGTCAGCAGGCAGCTCCTTCTAGAAAACATCATTCAAATCCAAATTGTCTCCCAGGCATTTTGTTTTAACTTCATATTGTGTGAGTAGCATGCTTGTCAGAATGGAAAATCTGGTTTACTCCTTCATTGTTCGTATTTAAAGAAGACCATCCCTCCGATCCTGCCCCCAACCCCAAAAGTATCACTTCCTGATCATTCAAATGTCTTCCATATGGCAATGTACAAGCAAACCTAACACGGTGCTGCTCAATAATAACCATATGCAAAGACAGATGACCACAGTAGCACTTTGGGATTATTTATACTTAGAAAAATCACTTCATAAAGGGTGATTTTTAACTTCTTTTACCTAAATGATCAAATGCCATTATTGCTCTTTTGCACATGAAAATCTCACACTCCCCTCTTTTGCCTGTGGTCTCCAATAACAAGACAACACCTCTACTTTAACATGTATATTGATATATTTAGACCTGTTTAATCAATGCACTCCTGGGGTTCTCAGTCTAGATCTCTTTAAAAATACTCCACCACTTGCAAAACAGCAAAACCCCACAGGAAGCCTCGCCAGCACATCTTTCAGATGTGTTCCACTTTATTTAAAGGAGAAAGTAGGGAAATAGCATCAAATAGAGAGCTTTGCTCATCGCTCCATAAGTATAAGACCAAACACTAGTTTTACTACAAGTCTTGCTTTATCAGAAAACATTTATAGTGACCAAACTATAAAGAAGTCGAGAATAAAACCTTGCTTTTCCTGCCACAGTACTTGGTGCATTGTACTGGGTTCACATGGCAAGGGTTTGGTAGCAGGGGGCTGCAGGGGTGGTCTCTTTGAGAAGAATCCTGAAGCTGCCTTATGGCAGATAAGTGGATGAGATAAGGTGGATGTGGCCTGGAGGAGGTTGTGGCCCATGGAGAGCCCCTGCAGGAGCAGGCCCCGGGCCGGAACTGCAGCCTGTGGAGAGGAGCCCACTCAGGAGCAGGGGTCTGGGGGGAGCTGCTGCCCGTGGGGGACCTGTGTTGGAGCAGTTTGCTCCTGGGGGATGTATCCCATAGTACGGACCCATGTGGGAGCAGTTCTTGAAGAGCTAATTTAGCTAATTCTTCCTCTATTTTTGATTAATAGAATCCAAGTGCAATTGGGCTGGGGAAAGGCATGTTTGTAGAGAACACTCACCAAACTCCAGCACAGGAAAAGTCCATCTTGTCACTAAAAGAAGACGCAGAAGGAAGAGGGAAAAGATTGTACAAACGTGCACTGACCTGGTTCATCCATCCAAGCTTCTGTCAGCTCATTTTTTTTTCTGAGCTGAAGTTCAGGTGCAAACAAACATTAATAGCCATCAGTAATGCTATTAATTCTGCTATTAAAGCTATTAATACATCATAAGTCCGTTTAGTCCTTTTTAAGTACACTTAAAAAGCTGGTCTCCACGGCATCCAGAGGCAATGAGTTCCACAGCTTTATTATGTGGAAAACACCACCTTTTGTTTGTTTCGGGTATGTCACCTGGTAATTTCATTGGGTCAAGGTAGATCTTGCATTTTGAGACAAGGTGGATAATGATTCCCTCTTTGCTTACTCCTTTCCATCCCTGATTTTGGTGCCCTCTAACTTGTTCCCTCAATGCTACCTGCTTTCCAAATCAAAAAGACCTGACCTGTCCAGTCCCACCAGCACTTCCTTCTGATGGAGTACAGGGCATGAACGCAATTTGTCTTCCTCCATGAGTCAAAGCCACTTCACCAGTGGATTCAGCTTCAGCCTTTAGCTCTGTGCCCACCCAGAGAAGATGGAGGTCATGGAGATAAATGTCAACCAGGTTGGGAAAGCAAGAAAAAAAGAGTTAGAATACAGTGCTCTGAATATTGTCGCTGTTTCAGATGCAAAATCCCTCCAAGTTATTAAATGAAAAAAAAAAAAAAAAGTGATTAAAAATGTAAATGTTACTTGCTTTTACTGTAGGAAAGAAAAGCTTCAAGTTTTTGTCCATCATAAAATAAATAGAAAATGGGATGGCTGCTTGCAAAGCATTTTGAAATTTCCTAATTATTAAATAAGGTCTGGTATAAGCTACTGTGGATTTTTCCCATGCTTAATTTCCTTTATGTTGTCTTCATTTTTGTCTCCCTTTTTCCCAGCTATTTCAAAAATATCTGAAGATCAAGTGGCTGAAATTGAAAATGAAAAGGAAGGGATGAAAGAGAGAAGAAGCAGAAGGAGAAAAAAGAGGGGGAAAAAAACTTGAAAAGGATTTCTCTGGAATGCAGAACACAACTGGTGTTTTCAGTGCTTATTGGGAGTGTCCCTACCAGGTTGTCACTGCAGCTCCCATGGCTGTGCTTAGGAAGCATTCTCCTTTTTCCCTTTGCAGCCCCTCATACTCAAAGCGCCATATGGAAATTACTCACGTTGCTCTGACTGCAGATTTGGGCCACAACCACTCCTCTCTAAACCTCATCGGAGGCCAGAAAAAAACTTCTTTCTGCGAGTGCCAGCAACGGTCTATACCTACAAAGCAAACACCAGATGCTAGAACGATGGGCAAATGTCCAAATAGATAGGACAACCCTAATTAAAAGAAGTTTTCTCATGAAAAGCTGGCAATTATTAAATAAGAAATGCTTAGCTGGGCAAAACAAACCACACTGCTACACTGAGTGCACTGTAATACACTGTTAAGACATGCAAAGGTATGGTTAAGCTTCCTGATAAGACAATGACAAAGGCACAGAATAAATTGTGATTAACTTGCTGCACATTGTCAGCACAGATCAATCACTTCAGAAAATTCTGATTTCTGCTTCTTTCCCTGTGTCTGGAAAAGCACAATGTCAGGAAGTTGTCCTTATTCTAAACAGCTCTCAAATTTCCAGTTTGCTTCAGCAGAACTGAGGGACCCTGGATCCAGGCTGTCCAAAGAGAAGCTCTTCATGTTTCTCCACACTCCATGGACCTCTCTGCCATGCAAGGAAAAATACATTTTAAAATGGGCAACTCGTTATTTCCTCCCAGAAGACAGCTCCCTCAGCTCCCAGAGATCTTTAGTGAAATGCATTTTTTCCTCCAGTGGACTACATTATCTTTTTTCTATTATTTTTCTCACCATTTTGCTCTGCCAATGGACGTGTTTTTTCACCACAATTATTCAATATTCAGAGTATACCAATGAGTGCTGTTTGTCTCAGGGCATTTCCCTCCTGATTTGGAGCCAGGCATAGCCTGACATAGTCAATAAAGGTCTGTAGACAGAAATCAAGGTGTAAGAAAATTGGGTGCAAGAGAAAACTTCTGAGCTACTGGGAACTTGGGAGTAATGTTGCAAAAAATCTCCATCAGCATCTTCAGAGCTTGAACACACAGCAACAGTGAGCAGCCTACATGTGCCCAAGTCAGCCCCTGATCAGAAGAGCCCAGTTTAAATGTTAGAACTGTGCAATTATTGGGAGTGTTTTTCCCAAGGTAAAAAATAAAGCCATTGAAATGCTAAGGAAGGTTTTTTACAAGCTTCAGGCTTGGATAACACAGAGATATAAGATGATTAAACAAGTTACCCTTTAGTGTGATTCTGTGATCAGAGGACAGGACTGGGAGTCAAGGCTTCCCATTTATTCTTCTATTTACCTTTAAACAAATCCCTGATGGCATCTCTACTCTTCACAGACATCACATACCCACAGCTCCTCCTGACTTCAATTCAAACTGCGTGTGTTCAGCATCTCCACCGCATGGACATTTTGTCTCTCTGGGCATTAAATTAGCCAGTGCCAAAATAGGGTTAATGCTACTGACCTTCTGCGATACATTTTGCACCTATGTTTGAACAGCAATTTGAGGTCCTCAAATGTGCTGCTCCAGATGTGCAAAAATCTTGCAGTGATCTTCCTAACCAACCCTGTGATAGTTATTATGCAGAGAGCGCTGCCAGACCCAGAGCTGAAAGAGCAAATGTGTGCACAGTCATGGTGTCGGGCATCCTGGCAGGTGAGTTTGTAACACAATCAAAACTTTTTTCTTATATTGGTTATCCCCAAATCAATAGAGAATCCCTTTCAAAATTGCACTGGCAGAAGCACACTCCTTTGCTCTGTATCTGTGCACTTACTACACAGGCAGAGCCTGCACTATCTTAAGCAGGTGACAGAATCCAGCTGAAGAACACAGATTTTATATGGGCCACAAAATATTTGGGCCACAAAATATCATCTTTAATGTACTATAAAATCAACGGGAACAAAATAATAATAATAATAAAAAAATCCTGTTTTCTTCTGTGGGGCACAAAATGTGGGGAAAAACAAACAAAATAAATAAATAAATAAAATCAGCAAGTCAAATGCAAGGACACAGGGCCCAGAAATGATGCAGAGGATGGAGCTAGAGTTGTATGAGCCTTCTAGGGAAAAAGGATGCAGAAAGAGAAAGGAGGGGGGACAGACAACAAGTTTTAGATGATTGCTTTTCATTGGCCTAACTAGCAATAAAAACAAATTGGGCAAGCTCCTGAGAATAGCTCTTGGATAATCAATCACGGATAACAGAATTAGGCAGAAGCACTAAGCAAGTGGCGGGATGTTAATTCAAGCTACATTTTTAACAGCCCTGGGTGAATAGCTCCCAACAAAGTATTTCCTAGCTTAAGTTTATGCAGTTCTTTTTTTTTTTTTTTTTTTTTTTTTTTTTTTTTTTTTTCAGTCTTTCTTTGCCACCTGGTGAAATGCAGAATACAGTTGTCTCCAAAATTATTAATTACTTGGTATTCTGCACTGGTTACTTTCTGTCACATATTCACAAAATCACAGCATCACAGCCCAGTGAGGCTGGCAGCACCTCGGGGTCCCTCGGGCCCAGCCCCTGCCCCAGCAGGGCCACCCAGAGCAGGGTGCCCAGGCACATGGCCAGGCTGCTTTTGGAGCTCTCCAAGAAGGAGACCCCACAGCCTCTGGGCAGCCTGGGCCAGGGCTCCATCACCTGCCCAGCACAGCCTGGTGATCAGGGGAACCTCCTGGGCTCCAGGCTGGGCCAAGTGCCTCCTGTCCTGGCGCTGGGCACCACTGAAAGGAGTCTGGCTCCATCCCCATTGCATCCTCCCTTCAGGTGCTTACAGATGTGGATAAGCCGCCCTGAGCCTCCTCCTCACCAGCCTGAACAGTGCCACCTCTCAGCCTCTCCTCATAGCAGAGGCGCTTCCAGACCTTTCAGCCCCTTGGAAGCACTGCGCTGGGCCCTGACCAATATGTCCAGGCCTCTCTTGCACTGGGGGCCCCAGAAGTGGATGCCATACTCTAGGCGTAGCCTTACCATTGCTGAGCAGAGAGGAAGGATCAACATCCTTTGAATTCCTCATGTTACTTTGACTAATGGAGCCATGAATACTGTTAGCCTTCTTAGCAGCAAGGACACATGATAGAGCTGATATTTGACATGGTGTCTACCAGGAGGCCTAGGTCCTTTTCTGCCAAGCTGCTTTCCAACAGGGTGGCCCCCAGCATATCCAGGTGCCTGAGGCTGTTCCTCCCCAGAACTTTGCACATCTCCTTGTTGAACTTCATAAGATTTTTGTCAGCCTGTCTGTCCAGCCTGTGAAGGCCCCTCTGGATGGCTGCATGGCCCTTTTGTGAGTCAGCCACTGCCTACAGTTCTGTGTAATTTGCTGCCTCTTCCAGGTCACTAATGAATATATTAAATAGGAATGGACCTGGTATTGACCCCTGAAGTATTCTGCTCATTACTGGCCTCCAAATCGACTTTGTACCACTAACCATTCATGATCACTAAGACTTCAGCAGAGCAGTGTTTAGAATTGAGCCCCAAAAAGCCAGAAAGCCCACAACCACTAAGGAAGAGGAAGGCAGTATGGGCTGGCAGCCATTTCAAGAGAAGGTGCCCCCAACGAGCACCCCCATTCCCTGCCTTGCACAGTTGCTGCAGGGCTAGTGCTGACCTGTTGCAGCAAGCAGGGGTCACAGAGTGGCTGCAGGAGACTGGGAGGTCTGTGGGAAGGGCAATGCAAGCAGAGCAGCTCCATGTCAATATTACTAAACTTACACATCCAGATCCTAGAATACATCCATCCCTACTTGCACGCCATTCAAATAGTCCTTGGTGTGAATAAACTGACTGCAGACTTCTCCATTCACTGTCATGTGGGATTGACCATGCTGACCAAAAACCCTCTCCCATACAGATCCACTCCAGTCTCACTCTGTGCATATATAGTACTTACTCAATGGGGTTCTCCTCCTGGCAAGCTTCTAGTAATGCTCCTATACTAGTACAGCACATAAAAGCAGCTGTACACATATTAATATTTCTTCTCCCCGTTGGAGAAAGTCTGATCTTAAAATTAGGTTTCTGCAGGGAATAAAAATAGTCACTCTGAATATTCAGTGTTTCTTTATATCTCACTGCTTCCACTAGCATTCCTGTCATTTATTTTGTTTGATAGACTATCCCGAGGAAACCAATATGTGGCACAAAGACACGGAGAGCTAAAAGATGCTGAAATCTAAGCACGTATTCAGTGTCATTATCTACACTATTTGCCCGGCTCTACTATTTAAAGCTCAAGTCAAAGGGGAAATTTTGTTTTTTAAAACAAAGACTTGCACACATACGAACTGCATCTCCTTTCCTCAGAAGCTCTTCTTGGATCTGACAGGTTCAACAATCTGCATAGAAATAGAGAGCAGCAATATTGCACTTGCAGTGAAGCAGATTTAGCCCTGATGCTAGCACAGACAGCACAATTCCCTGGCTTCAATAGGAGTTCTACCTGTTTATTCCAGACTCGTAGCTGCTTCTAAGCTTACTCACCTGTTAGTGTTATCAAAATCTTAAATTAAAACTAAAACTAAAACTAAAACTAAAAAAAAACAACAACAACAAAAAAAAACAACAACAACAACAACAAAAAAAAAACTGATTTGGAAACACTTACTTGCAATTGAATGTCCAGTTTCAGAGACTTTAAGCAGGCAGCATGTTCAAATATTGGATTGCTGCCATGGTCTGAAATAGGACAGGGCAAAATCAAGTTTTGACTCAAGTCAAAAGTAAAAACTTAAGTGCAAATACTAAGAAAGAAAAATGAAGCAGCATTTGTACATAATAGAAAGCATTTCCATTAAATTTCCTGCTTTGAGTAATACGGTAATTTCAGCAGGTTATTGGCAACATTAAAAGACACAAGATTAACATTGCATGCCCTTTCTTCAGAGAGAATAAACAAACAGAGTATCTGAACTGCAAGTATCTGTTCTTCCTGATTGGCTTGTTATAAAAATTCCCTTGTAAGACTGAAATAGTCAAATCAAAGTAATTTTGCTGTGAAGAGTGTGTGTGCTAACAAAAAAATAGGTTTCCTGTATGGTGTGTACGTAAATACCAGACCTTTAGCCTAACCTTCTGGTCTCAACTTTTGTATACATACTGTGGTTGCTCAGAATGGGCACCCTGTTGTGAATATTAACTGGAGTGGCTGAAGCAGGCCTGGGGCTGATAATTATAATTTGGTCCCCTGGATGGTTGAGAAGCCCAACATAGGACTGTGCAGTGCAACTTTAACAGCACTTGCCGATGCCTAACTAGAGAATCTGTTTCAAAGGGGCTCCATGAATTGTAGGGTACAGTCAATTAACTTGAATATTAATTATCTATAATGAATGTACCCTTCTTCAGGGCTTAAAAAGAAGCAAATTACTTGGAGAGGGACTAATTAAGATGATGTAATCTTGACCATGAAGAATAATTTCTTCCTAGTGACAGAAATGATCTAATTGAAGTATCTCATTAATTAATGTCTCATGAAATTGACTGATAAAATGCTTCTATGAATGCCTCCTGAACTCGGGGCCAGCAGAGCATTGTAGCGCATACACTCCTGCTTCAGACCCTATTGCTGACAATATAATTAGGCCTTGGAAGCACGCTGTGCTCAGAAGGATTTATAACTCTGCAGTGTGGATAATCTACAAATGCAAAGTTAAGACAATGCAGCTTGCCACTGCAAGAATCCCGAAGTCAATGAGCGAAACCATAAATCAGGTATAATCCAATGGATGACAAGCGAATTCCCCCTCCCACCAGCTTTGTTAGCCTGCACCGAGACCAATCCCGCAAAGCGCCGATAACCCTATACCAGGTGCTGGCAGCTCCAAATGGCTTCTTAACGGCACCACGTCCATTGGCTCTTTGTATTGTTTTCAAGATAAATAGAGTCAGATTCCAGGGGGGTAAATTTTCCCTTTTCCACTAGATTAGTGCATGCCTATGGATTTTAGTTAATGATGCTATAAGCCCCTGGAGATTGAGGGGGAGCAGAAAGACCCTTCCCCCTGCTACACAGAAAGTCTTGCCTGGGAGATCGTTGTTTGCGACAAGCAAGTCTTTACGAAGAAGATTTCAGTGGAGAGTTCAAGAGTTTTGATCCGGCTGAGTGTCTTTTTGGAAATTAATGTCCTTGGAAATTCCTGTTATTTGGGATCACAGGAGATGTTTGCATGGTTTATCCTTGCATGTGGGAGATGTTCATCATTGGGACCACCCTGTGGGTTGCCATGGCCTTATCTCTGACTCTTGGTGGGAGAAGGACCCCACGGTCCCCACTGTGGTTGGTCCCACTGCAGTGACCTGCACCCACACCCCTTTGCTGGCAAGTGCCATCAGAAAAGAGTGTGCTTAGAGCCTTCGGTAACAGGAACAGGGAGAGATCCCTGACGTGCTGTTAGCTTCTAGGTGTGCAGAGTGCTGAGATACCTGTGACAAGTGCTCTGTAAAAGCTTGGGAAAGTCAGGCAAGCTTTAAAGATGATCAGAACCTCTCCAGCGGGCCTGGACTTTGAACTTAACTTGCCTCACATTAACTTACCATAAAGTGGAAATAATAACCAGAGCTCCAAGACAGCTTTTTTGACAACCGGTAAATATGCTAAAAATTCATTTTCATCAGTCTGGAGTTATGTGCAAATATGGGCTTCTTATTCAGGCAGAGTAAATCGGACCTCTAGTCTCTGCAGCTCAGGCAGGCATCTCTCAGCTTATCTTGTTGGAGTCAGTCTGCTCTGAGCAGACTGACCCTCCTTGTAGGCATTCTGGACATGCACATAAGGAGGTGGTACACCCAAACCTACTCTCTCTTTTGGTAAACCAAAACCTGTTCAAGACCTATAAGCCTTTAATTGCATAAAGTGAAATGGAGCCAAGAGGAAAAACAAGTGCTTCTCACCCAAGACAAGCATTTCTCCTGGTGGACAAAGTTTACTCGTGGCAGGTGCAGGAGTGAATGCAGGTTTTCTCAGTCTGAAGCAGTAGCTAAATTTGGGTCTCTAACATCCTCTGTGAGTCTTCTGTAATGCCCCACTATTGAGGAAATTTGCTGTTTTTTCCAGAAAAATGACTAAACAAAACACACTCCTCCAGGTTGAAAGGAACATGCTGAGACATAAAATGCTATTTAGGGTTCTTTATTTTGGCCAGATAACCTGGATAAAAACATGATTTCATTTAATCCAAATGGTATATATTTTAGTTTGACCACCCAATAAATAATAATAATAATAATAGTAAATGCATTATTTTAAAGCTTTGGTAGTAGCATTTTTCCTATTTTATCTGTTCTTCACTGCTGAGAGTCTTGAGCAAGGACCTCTAAAACTGACGGAGGTTCCTGGGCTCCAGTGAAATATGATAAGCAGTAATAAATGGCCTGTGGATGGTATAAAGGGAAATTTGAATCTCTGAGCTAACAATGATCAATTTACTACAAGCCTGCGGGAGCTAAAAATCATATAAGGAAAATGTAGAAACACAGCAGCCAGGCAGGCAAACAAGATGAAACTAGGCCAGTTTCAGGACACTATATTGTTATTTGTTTATGTCTTTCCTGTTAAAGTGAATTAAATGCCCACAGCTGATAAAAGGTTCATCTACCAGTGCCGGAGCTCCTGAGTATCTCATATTATTCCAGCACTAATTACATTTCATAAAGCTACCAAATATACCATAACTAACATTTATTGGCCAATGGAACGTTGCTGTAAGTTAATAATTACAGATATACGTAGACAATAAAAAGTGGAACATCAGCCTGGATGCAGGACGAGAGATTAAATGCTTTTGCTCTAACTGAGTATTACTGAGGGGCTAAATTTAAGACCAGAGGCCATACTGGCCCAGGAAAGCATGCAAGGACAGAAGAGAAAAAAGAGATGTGAATCTGGGGAATTATCCAGGAGAGGGATATTTTACTGCACCCATCTGGGGTATACCTAGTGCTCCAAAACCACATATCCTTCTGTCTTTGAAAGAAGAGCTCAAATGGAGGTCCTGGGACTTCTCCCTCCAGCTTACGCCCAAGTAGAAACTGCCATAACCCTAGTGATAGGGGGATTTCCTATTTTGCTGCCACCACATATCCCAGACTGCTTTCAGCATGCTCAGGTCTATACTATGCACAGAACAAACGTCTGTTCCCTGCATCCCAGCATATCTCTGCCACCTCTGCTGGTTACCTGGGGGTGGCCTCCTCTTTTGGGGCATCTTAGGAGTGGAAAGGAGCCTGGCCAAAGCAGAGATGCAATTCATCCTGTGAACACACAGCAAACATCAGGCCTACTACAAATTTTGTCAGGCACCAAACCAGCCTTCAGCAGTCCCCTATAGAAACAGAAAGCAGGAGGTCACCTCATATTTCACCAAGGTAAGGATGAATCTACTTCTCAAACCACATCCAAACAAAATACCAGGAGTCGATGGCTGAATATTGTTATTAGTTTTCTTTACCCAGATGAATTGGGAAAAGGTTGGTTAAACCAAAAGGGAAGCAGAGAGAGGAATCAGCCTCCTTCTACATCTTTTTGTCACTTGGCTGCCAGGTCACATCTTCACTCCCATTGACTCCTGTGTAGTCAGTAACCAGATACTGTGGATTTTTTTTCACCCTGTAGTGCTTAGAGCCTTATTTGAGCTGGCCTGCTTGGGTACAGATTCTCCCTCTAAGACTCTTACTTCCTTATGTAATGAGATTAAAGTAGACTTAAAAGAGCAGTAAGGAGATGAGGAAGGTCAAAAATGCCATTAGCTATAAATAAATGCTCTGTCACACGGAAGGCACAGCACCATGATGGTTCAGACAAACCTTCCTCTGCCTGGAAGGGTAGCGTTGAGCAGGCTGTCAGTCCTTGAAGACATGTCCCTGTGGGTGGGAAGGGAGGCTGGGAGAAGAGGGAGTGATCTGTACACCACCATGACAATGCAGCCCCAAAACTGAAGGGAATTTTGAGGCTTGAAAGATCAAACTCATGCCACAGATTCTGAGCACAGTGGCACTCTTGAAGTGATTATATTCTTCTTGCTTATCACATAGATAGATTCACACCTGCTCTGTGGGGCAGCTCTGTTATGCACACTCAGCCCATGTCCTTTCACCAAAAAGAAAAGGGGACACAGGGATGCCTGAGAGTTCATCCCTATGCATCATGAAGAGGATTCCATTCCTTTTTCGTATCCTACCCCACTACTGCTAGGACAGATAAAGTCCCTTCAGAGGTTTTCAACCCAAGGAAAAGGGACACTTTTCACCTCTAAGAGACTGTTCCACAGATTATGAAATGTGACAGTGCAAAGCGTGACCTAATATTCAAACTAAACTCCCCACCCCCTCAATTTTATCCCATTACTCCTAATTAATCCCCTTTGCAGCAACTGCTCATCTTCCCTGGCATGTATAATTGCTGATTGTTGCCACAGGGCTAATTCCTCTCCACGTAGGGCTGGTATAAATCTATTCTGTAGGGCAGTCAGAACATTTGGGAGGTTAAGTTTTGTCTTATTTCAATTCCACAGGGGAAACATTGCAGAACTATCTAGAAGTTGTCCTATTAGCAGTGAGAGAGTAAAGATGCTCTGGGCTGGGCTGGGCATCGTGGTATGAGATGGGAACTCCCGTCTACTTGTAACCATGGAATTGCTTCAGTATATCAGCATTCACTCCTTTCAGAACCACCACAGCACATTGACCTCTACTATTTGCAGGTCGTTTCAGTACCATAAATGATGAAACAAGATGTCAGGCATTGGGGAATAGCCTCCTGTGGATGTAAGCACATAGCTCCCATTAATGTGAATGGGAGTTATGCACATGCATCGAGCTGAGGATGTGCTCTCCGGTCTGCAGAACACACTTGGCAAGTCTGAGTAATCTGTGGTTGATTTCAGCTTTCTCCCCAGAGCTCCCGATGAAAGGAGATGCATGAGAAAGCTGGTGTGCAAGGCATTAGCATCAAGGCACAAGTGAAAGAGTGCTCAATGGGATTATTAGTGCTTACGCAGCACAAGTAATGGATGGTGTCCTATAGGAATACTTTACATTCAGAAGTCATGAGCCCAGTCCCTCTTCTCAGTGTAAATCAGAAGTGGTGGTTAAACAAAGGGGAACAAATCTAAAAGCAGAGAACGAGTTTTTTCCTTTCCCTTTTTTGTGGTTGGGAAATGTCATTTCTCTCTCCCATCTTCACTTAACTCTTGGTAGAGAGCCGCTTGCATTGCCCGTGTGCTCTGCACACTCACACTCTCTTCTGCTGATAAATCCCCGTTTCATTGCTTCCAATTTGGGCCACAAGTGCTCGGGCAGGATCTGGTTATCACCTGCATGGAGAAACCAGAGACCCAAATAGCAAAGAGTGAGAGAATCACTGGAGGTGAACCTTCACCTCCATGGGATGTGCAGTCATAGCAGAGAATGACTGATGTATTGAGCCTACACTGGGACACTCAGAAAAAAATAATTCATTTTCTGTTCACACTTTAAGTTAATTTGGATTATTTAATCCACATTAGGCTCCTTTATGCACACTCTCATTCAAAATTAAAGTGTCCCTAATTCAGTTTACAAAGTAAATTAAGCTCAGCTAAATGAGTGCTATGTTATACTTGAATGAGGGTCTGTGAAGAGATTTAATGTGGTTTAATTACCCACTTTGCATATCAAAAAATGCATAAAATATCACATTAAACTACAAAACCAGTCCCTGGAGCAGGAGGAACAGGAAGCTGAAGCTTTTCCTCCCAAAATATGTCACTGGATGACAGTCCAACTCCTTCATTTTAGCTTGGGGGATCACTGTATTGTATGGGAAAAGTGGAAGCCTTTCAGCAGCTTGAGTAGAGGCAGTTGACCCCTCTTCCCTGCCCCTCATCCTGTCTGCAAGATAAATCTCCAGAGACACAAGGGATCAAAGTCTGCTGGCTGCTGAGAAGTGCTCTGCTGGATGAGTCCGCTCACCTCTCCATTTAGGACAATGGCTCTGAATATTGTGCACAGTCCAGCAAGTATGCTTGAGGAGATGTTCACAGATCAAGCGTTTTGGGGAGGTGGACAGAATAGCACCTGCTCCACACGTGTCCCCAGGATTTGCACAGCACGAGGTGAGGATCCAGCAGCTCAGCACTCAAGGACCCAGAAGGAAGAAAATAGCTAAGAAAGCATTGGCACTGGCTTTGCAATAGCAGCCAAAAAAAAAAAAAAAAAAATCTAGAAGCCTTTGGCAGGGCTCGTCTGGATCTCATGAAAAGTGGTGGTGATTACAGGGAACTGGAAAATGGCCAACATAGAGGCATAGAGGGAAGGGAGAGAAAGAGTGGAAAACCAATTTAACTTCAATTTCTATAAAAATACTGGCACAACAAAGCTGTTTGTAAACATCTAAGAGATAGCCAGGAACACTGAGCAACACTCAGTTTGGATTTTTTGAGATCAAATCATTTCTAAACCAATCCAGTGCTCTTATTTGGCAGCATGAATAGGAGAAGAGCAATAGAGATCGTACCTCAGCTTCAGCAACTTTATCTTTTCACAACAAGGTGAGCCTGCTATTGAACATGAAAAAAAAAAAAAAAAAAATCAGGAAAAAAATGTATTTGTGGAGTAGTAAAAAACAGAAGGAGGTATATAACAGGAAAAAATCTTCAAGGTTCTGACTGGGATATCACACTATGCAATATTTTCCTTAACAATTTGTATGACACCATAACCTTTATGTTTACATGTTCACACACACACGACCACAGAGGGAGGGGCTACCAGCACACCAGAAAACACGGGGCTAGAGTTCAAAATCATCCTGGCAAATGATAGAAGTGGTCTGAAAAAAAAAAAAGGATGCAAATGAGTTTTTGTCCTGACAGATATCAAGATCAGGGAGGAACAACAACTGCACCATTATGAACCAGGAACAACAGACTGGGTGGCAGCTCTGAAGAGAAGGACTTGAAGGTTGGAGTGGATATGCAGTTAGATGCGAATCAACAAGGTTACGCTGAAAACAGCAAACACCATGCTGAGGCATGCAAAGAGCACCATCATATTTAAGACGTGTGAAGAAAGCCTTCTGCTCCATTTGCTGCTGGTAAAGGCTTTGCTGGAGGACTCTTTTCTGGTTTGGCCACTATATGTCAGGAGAAGTTAGATTAATGGGAAAGAGAGCAGAACAAACAAAGAAGCAACAACAATAGCAACAATAATAATAAATAAATAAATAGATAGATAGATAGATAAAATCAGCAGACCACCATCAAAGAGATTCAACACATGGCTTGTGTAGAAAAAGACCAGGAAAGACCAGGAAAGAATATGGAAAAGTGGTGCCACTGTGGTTTCAAACACATAAGAATCAACTGTAAACACAAAGGGAATAAACTCTTTCTGATGACCACAGTGGGTAGGAAATGAAAGCTGTTACAGATTGAATTAAGGGGACCTCAGATGAGAGGAAAGCTTTCCTATACAACATGTTCCAGGGTAGTCAGTGGACTCATCACTGGAGTATTTTAAGAATAAGATAGAGAAGTTTTTACTTGAATTGATGCCACATAGCCATTGAGGGACAGACTAGATCACTGGCTGGGGTCCCTCACAGTCTTTGTAGGTCAAAGGTTTTGGGGATTTGCTCCCATTTCTGGCAGGGCAATGTGATTTTGGCCACATCAATACATTTCTCTACTTATCAGTGTTCCCATATGTAAGTATACAGACACGAAATATTCCTCCCTTTTAAGGAAAAAAACAAAGGCACCTAGAATGTCTGTCTGATTGTAGATCTGCTGCGATGGTGCTGACCTCTGAAAACAGGAGGCAATCTGCCCTACTCTAGATGGAGATAATGTAGATCAAGGTCCTCCAAATCATTTTGTATATCTGTAGTAATCATAAAAGAAAAGCTTTGCAACCTAAACAATTGCCTGGTTTTAGTCATAAAGCCTCATTTCCTGGGAGACTGAGCAAATATAGTTCCTATAAAAATTTCACCGTTTGCAGCAAAGCAGGAAGAGCTTCAAGACTGCAGGAGTGTACAGAAGTAACAGAGCATCGGCATCACTTTAACTTTGAACCTGCATCCAACCACTTCTTGCTCAAAGGACAAAAACAAAATGTGCGTAAACACAATGAAAGGAGGATTGTTTATGTGCCACCCCCATACTAGCAACCATGAACTCTGGCTGATTTTGCTTATCATCCATTAAGGGAAATGGCTATAGGTCATCTCTGTGATTACCTAACACTCAGGAGAAGCAATAAAGCTCAGCTGGAGTTGTCACACTGCAGCAAAAAAGGAAAGCAAGCCCAACTCTCGTTTTTGTTTTTCACTACATTACTTCAGTTAACATAGTGCACTGTTAACATTAACTCCTGGCCATATATTGCTTTATAGATAGACAATCAATACTGTGACTGAAATATGATTTTGTTAAAACGTCTAGGGGACTGTATGCATTTAGCTTTCACACTATTTTCAGAAAATGAACATCAATATAAAAATAATGAGCCTCATAAAATAAAGCCTAGTTCATGTGGCTGAGCTGGCTTTTAAGAAAGGGGGCAGAGATTTATACTAAAGGCATCACAAAGGAAACAGCTTAGAACAACATTCAGCATCTCTTTCAACCCCAAACGAAGGACGTTCAAGGCCAGCACTGAAACACAGTTTGCCTTTGCTCAGTAGGGCATGTGCTGTGATGGCAACACTTGGCAGCAGCTCTTGGATACACCAGCAAGAGAAAACTGCAGCAGGGCCTTCGACAGGAATACAAAATCACCTCATATTTGGAGATCATTGAAAAAAGTCACAAGCCTAATTTTTTTTAGTTGAACTACTTCTGCATATGCAAGAGCACAAGAAATTAAGCACAGTCCCTCCTAGTGACTGTAGGGCCACCAAAGAGGACAGGAAATTCCAAGGGACAGTAAGGGTACTGGTACTGGTGGTGGCGATGCAGGGAAAGTCTATCTCCTCCTAAGAGAACCAGAGCATTGCACACCAACAGGCACTGTTTTCTTATCTGCTATTTTAGTTTAGTTTTCCTTGGGATGAAAATACTGTGGGTAGAATTGGGGTTGAAACAGGGAAAAAAGGCATATTCCAACTCTTTGACAGCTACATGATGTAGCACAAACCTTCACATGCCGTACCTCAAAAAAATAAGGATTTTGGATCCTCACATGTGGCATGTGAGAGTGCCACATGCACAAGGCACAGCCTATGCTAAATAGTGCAAGACAGGAGCTATACATCAAAGCCAAGAGGAATTAGGACATGTACACTGAAAATCACTCCCCCCGCCCATTCCCATCCCTATATTTGTCAGGAATTCCTAGTACTACTTTTGTTAGACCCTTGTGGAGCATTCGTAGCGAATGAAGAGGTGACAGAGTTCTAGAAAGTAATGTTGAAAGGGAAGCCTGTAAAACAGCTGAATGACACTAACCTGAATCAAAGCTGACTGGGTACAGTTCACTTTAGGAACATATCCCTTATAATTCATTTAAAGCAAGTCTTCCTCTGACCCCTCCAGCATTTTCACGGGACGTCTATGTTCAGAAATGAAGGTACCAAAACCTTTGCCAAGCCATGAACAGTTTTCTGCTCATGGCTTTCCCTTTCCACTCAAGGGACATCACAGGATCTGGGATGTCCCCAACGAAAAGACAATCAAGTGTGAAGCTCAGCTTTGACATTTCCACATTACACTTCTGTTCCAGCTAGCTCTGATCACGGAGTGGTTGGTCATTGATGTTGGCAGAACACCAGGAAATACCACAAGCTCTGCTCAGGATCAGAGCTAAATGGGTATCAGCCCACTAATGTTCCTCTTAGTACCAAAACTGGGATTAAATACACATCAAAATGAGCAAAAGGTGCATTAGATCTGAAGAGCCTGAAGCAAATGACTGTACCTCGTATATTGTCAAGTTCACCTGAGCTGCTTGGCTTTTCCTTTTCGTGTGTGATATGAATTTATGGAAACTTTCATTTTGTTTAAAAACCAATAAAATATGAAGTGTAATTTAAAAAAAAAAAAAAAAAGTTAATCGTTTTTAATTTTAAATTAAGGATGTGCATGGACTGAACAACTTGCCACCCCAGTCAGTCAGGAGGAGGTGATTAAAAACCATCCCTTTTTGCAGGTGTTGTACAGTACCAACTAGTTTCTGCTTGCCTCAGGGAAAGTCCTTTCATCTATCACATGTTGTGTTACGGGTGGATTATGTCATATCAAATCCAATTACCTCATGTCATGTCAGTTCCTGAGATAATGCAACAGAACATACTTGTGAGGTGCAGATCAATGTAGCAGGAGGCATCCTAAATGTTTAAAGGACGCAGTGTTTCTTGCACCCATAAGGTGGCTGGTGGCTTTGGGTGCTAAAGTGCCCTTTGGCAGTTATATTATTTTTGTCCAATGTAAGGGCAAAATCTTTTCTCACTACCTAAGTATCAATAATCCCTGCATGGACTCAAAAGTTGTTCTGGGATGAATTTCTTCAATCCGATGTAAGATGTGGGTAAGTCAGTCTGGCATCAAGCAGCCAAAGTTTCATATCACAGAATCACAGAATGGTTTGGGTTGGAAGGGACCTCAAAGCCCATCCATTTCCAACCTCAGTTCCATGGACAAGGACCCCTCCCACCAGCCCAGGATGCCCCCAGCCCCATCCAGCCTGGCCTTGGGCACTGCCAGGGACAGGGCAGCCACAGCTCCTCTGGGCAGCCTGGGACAGGGCCTCATGGCCCTCACTGGGAAGAATTTCTTCCTTATATCTAATCTAAATCTCCCATCTTTCAGTTTAAAGCCATTTCCCCTTGTCCTATCCCTACACCCCTGACCAAGAGTCCCTCTCCAGCTCTCCTGCAGCCCCCTTTAGGCCCTGGCAGGCCACTGTGAGGTCTCCCCGGAGCCTTCTCCTCTCCAAGCTGAACAACCCCAACTCCCTCAGCCTAGCTCCACAGCAGAGGTGCTCCAGCCTCCGAGCATCCCTGTGGCCTCTGGACTCACTCCAACAGGTCCCTGTCCTTCTGGTGCTGAGGGCCCGGAGTTGAGTATAGGCTCCAGGTGGGGTGTCAGAAGAGCAGAGCAGAGGGGGACAATCCCCTCCCTGCCCTGCTGCCCACGGTGTGTTGGTGCAATCCAGGACATGGTTGGTTTTCTGGGCTGCAGGCACACATTGCTGGTTCCTGTTGGGCTTCTCATCCACCAGCACCCCGAGGTCCTTCTCCTCAGGGCTACTCTCAATCCACTCATCCCCCAGCCTGTATTTGTCCTTGGGATTGCCCCAGCCCACATGAAACATTTCAAAACCTCCAAATCATGTGTTATGAGATATGGACAAAGCTTGAGTGCCTTACATGAAAGACTGACCTATTTGATATGTGGAATGGTCCCACCTTGAGAAGGAAAAGAAGCTCTTAAATCCAGCCTGGGTGGACTTTGGGAAAGGGGAAAAACATCAGGACTGAATAATCAAACATCACCTCCTAATCCATTTGGAAAAGTAGCAGAAGTCCTACTCTCACTTCAAAACGTTCAATGCATTGTATACCACAGGCACAAGGAGAAACAGTAATGGGTGCAGAGATAAAGACAGAAAAAGGCCGCAGAAAGGCTAGCGCAGGCTGAAGCAAGCACAGAAACACAGGCATGTGTATCTCCTTTAACAGGCAACACAAGCAGCAGCCCAGAGCCTGATTAAATCGGGGAGGCTGGGCTGCCTGTTTTATATTTGTTTACATGTTTCCTTTCCTTTTCTTTCATTTGTCCCAGAAAGACAAGCTCCCAGGGAATGAATTTAATCACTATCCTCTCTCATTTAAGAGTGTGTCTGAAAGCAGCTCCTGAGAGGATGACAGGACTGCTATCCTTTCCTGCTGTGAGCACAGGGAATGGTTTCCCTTTAATCCTCAGTCCTGCGACTCTGTAACACATTCTCCACCAGCCGCATGTGTGACTGTGAACATGAGGCACTGCCTCGTCCAACTTCCAGCTCAAAATTTACTTTTTTTTTTTTTTTTTTTTTTTTTTTTTTCTTTCTGGATCTAAAGTCAGCCAATCTCCGTGCCCTTTCCCAACACAGAAAGGTGTTAGCTAAGCACAACTGCACAGACCTCAGCCTGGTTCCAGCAGGCTCTGATTTAACACACATCCCTCACTTTCCCCTGTCGCCTCCCAGAGCTGGGTCCAGGGTGCACGTTGCTACCTACTTGCAAGCTGGCAGGAGTCCCTGGATCCTGGCCAGCCCAGCTGCATGGAGTCTGGGGCTCTGCTGGAGTCTGTAGGACATTTGTGATCTTCACGCTAATACCTAAAGGATCAGCTATTGGTTCATGTGAGACTGCAGTGGCAGGAAAGTAATGCTCCAGGCAGGGGTATGGTAGAGAAAAGTATGCACCATTTTGGAGTAATCACATGGAGCTTTATCCCCCATCCCCTTGATATTTTCTTTCAATAGTCTTTTATACATTTGATATGTTAGGATCCTTCTGTTTTACTCTGGGACCAGAGATGATCTACTGGATCCATCCCATTGCCCACATCAATAATTTCCACAAAAGTTACCCTGAAATTACTCTGAAGGTTCCTCTGCTGGCATAGGGCATTGAGGGAAGAGCCCAGAGGTGGGACAACCCAAGACTTGCCATGGAGCTTCTCCTGTCCAAGCTAGCAACCTTTTCCATGCCTTACATGCCTTGCACTTCTTAAAAACTCCCTGGCATGAGAGATACAACTTTGTGCATTCATGCAGTGTGTAGCACAACATGTCCTAATTGCTCCTGGTTTATTTTGTAACATAAATATTAAGTAGCAATGTTATGACCCTTTGTTGATAACAGCACCAGGGTGATGAGGATTTTGGCACAGGATGAGCAATGTGTGCTTGGAGATTTTCATTAGATCCCTGATACTCCAATTACTCTACAAATTGCCAGCTAAAGAAATATGATCATATTGAGGATTTGGATCCTCACCAAAGAGATCAAGTCTCCTTCCTATACCATACATAGCTTATACACTCATGTCCTGTTCTGGCTCTTTTTACAAACACCACTACCACAGTGATGCTCTCCAGAGAGAGATATTAATTCCCCCAAGTGAGGACAGTTTTGTTATCAAAACCATCCTGGATGGCTTACCCCAACCCACTGGGTAAAATATAACTAAGAAGCTAAGCTGTGCATCAATGCCACCATGCAAATGCTAATTAGAAGGCTACTTTCCATAGGTAGATCAAAGACACTTGACTTTGCTGCTGCCTTGAAGTACCTTGCGGCGTATGTCAGGTCCAGCACGTCATGCACAGCAGTTTTATGCAGATGCACAAGAGAGAACTCCTAAAGAGGAGCAGTGATCATGGGACCGTGCCTGAATTAATTAAGGCACTTTGCACAGGTAATGACCCTTTCAATTATTTTTCAAGATACCTGTCTGTTCTCATGGTCTACACAGGGACACGAGGAAACAGTCTGAATGCAGAGGTTTACAAGACTTACCACCCCATAAGTCCTGTCCTCTCTGCCATACATTGGATTATTGCAGTTTTGGTAGCTTTGGTGAGCAGGATTCCAGATCCGTGGCCTTTATGGGAGAATATGATCTGGAGGTGGAGCATAGAGAGGTGGATATAGGTTGTGGCAGACCTAGGGATAATGGTCAGAATACAGTAAACTCTGAAGATTTATAGATTTTAGCCTGATATCCCAAACTCATCTAAACTTGCTAATCTTGTGCAGTTTCCCACAAGGGGACCATGAATTAGGTGGAATAGTTTTACACACCTTTCAGTAGCAAAAGTTACTGTAATTAACGGAGCCTTTTCTTCCTAGTGGAACAGTGGGCAGCAAGACTATAGGGCTTTGACAGGTTCCATATAACATTAAAGCAAACAGTGAGATAATAGAAATCACATTTAACTGCCAATGAAGAAGAGAAAAGCCCAGCAGTTCTTATCTCAGTTTTATTAGTCCCTGTGCGATGCTGTTAGCTTTTACTGTTGTTGATGCACCCAATGTCCATTCCCATAATTTGTGCTGCATTACTTATCACCTGGAGGGGAACGTGAGAAGAATCCAGGTGTGTCTGAGGAGCAGAAATTAAAGCAATGGGAGAGAGAGAATATCACAGCACAAAAGTTCTTCCTTTGCATTAGAGCTAGACTAAATGCAGCTACTGGTACACTTACATGGAAGGCAGGGTCCCTTGCACTTGACTTTCACTATATATGTGCTTTCCTTCCTATGAAAAACAAAACTCTTTATTATAATGTTACAGAGAGCACACTAATACTCAACTACACTTGGAATTCCTGACCAATCAAGAAAATCAAAGAGCTGTATTGCAACACCTTTTCCAGGCAAGAAGTCTCCAAGGTACTGCCTTCAATACGCACTGTGAAATATATTGAAAATCCTCCAGAAAGCACTGAATGAGCTACCCCAGAGTCAGAATCCATAGCTGCACCATTGGAAGAGTCCTGAGAAGTGGGACTCGGTAGGCTGGGCACAGCACCCGACTAACCTGTCCTTGGATTCCAGATGGGTCCCAAAGGCGGTCCAGTTGTTGAATTGCCCTGCACAAATCAGGACATGCCATTCTGGTACAAGATAAACATCAACCAGGTGAACATGGGCAGGCAGAAAGAAAGGGACAAATGCACATGAAACTGCAAGATGAGAGTCTTCTGTCACTGCAGAGTCACAAGTACTGTAACGGGAACTGGAATAAATTTGAGCCCTCACATAATAAAATCCATCAAACCCACCACATCAGAGTGATCAGCAGGACATTTAGAATGAAGATAATCCTGCCCATCTAAGACAGGGCTGGTACCTCTCCACAAGACTTCCTTCAGCCTCCACAGTAACAGGCTTAGTTCAAACAGCAATCTTGCTGATGATCTCCTGAGGTGTCCCAGCTGATGGACTCATTTCCATTTAGATGTCAGAGCAGCAAAGCATCTATGAACTTCATAATCTTGATCATCTTCAGCCCAGGGAGCCAGAGGCAATTGTGTTTCCATTCAAGCAAGAAAAACACTTGAAACACCAACATGGGTAGAAACACTTAACTCTTTAAAATCTCATCTGATGGCAGCTGTCATGTTTCAAACATGATCACTTTGTTTTTAGAAAGAATAGTTTGAAAGGTACAATTTTAAATTTAGGAATAACTGGAAGTGCTTAAACACTGAACTAGTGCTTAATTTCATACATATCAACCTTTAATTTCATACATATAGTGCATGGAATTAGGAAAAAAAAAAAAAAAAAAAAAGACTGTGAAAGAGTACATTTGAAAGCCCTGGTCATACCAAGAAGCTCCATTATCCTCCCATATTGTGGAGGCCTTTCCACTTCCCCACATATCTACAGGCCATGTGCCAGAAGTGCCCTGAGGAAGGACCTTTTTTTTTTTTTTTTTTTTTTTTTTTCCAGAAAAAGTCATGAGAAGCAAAGCAGTTGTGTTATTGCATCTCATGGCATGTCACACCAGCCATTACCACCGAGGTGGCTGAGGCTGCTTGAAGCTTAAGTAAATCCATGCCTGGAGCCCAGAGCCTCACGACTTACTAGAGATCCTCACCTAAACACAATCCCTGTAACATATCTCATTCGCATACAAATGAGAACTAGAGCAGCTAAATGACTAGCCCTCAGAGTGCAGCCTAGGGCCAGGATTTGAACCCTGGACATACTCTTTCACGATGGAATCCTCCTGCCTGCCTGGCTCTCCCTTGCCCACAGGTGATACAACCCAACCAGTTCAGATGGATTTTGAGCCCTGATGCCCCACAGTGGCATCAAGGATTCAGTTCACTGGATTAACAAAGAACATAGTGAGAGTCACCATGCACATCAGTGAGTACAGCCCTGGCATGTTATCCTGGGGAACTTTTCCAGAACACGGCTGTCAGAGGAACTCTCAGAAGCCTGGAGAGTTAACCAGTACAGCATCTACATGCATATTTTTGGTACTAAATAAAAGGTCTGATTTGCACATAGGTAGAGCTGCCTCAACTCTCATTAGAGTTTGAGGTCTTTGTTGCAGGAGTGCTCATCTGGCTGATTTCCATCTCCAAGTTCACAATTTCGGCTGTTCAGTTTTAGAAGTTGCAGTAAAGTGGGATGCATCAACACAAGCCTGCTTTGCCAGACTTATTTCAGCATCTCTTCTATTCTACCACTACAGCTGGGCTAGAGAGCAACTTGTCATTTAGCTTTGTGCCTAGGCATTTTGAACAGTTACCTCCAGGTTAGCAGGAGTGTACCAGCTTCGTATTGATCACTTGTCAAATATCATGCACATGGATCTGAGGCTGGTTAAGAACCATTTCCTCTAAAAGTCAATATTTATTCATTAACAACCTTTTAGCTGGTTAATTGAAAGTGACAGGATGCATTTTGCCTAACAGATTGCATTTTACTGAGTAATTTCTAATTTACAGTAAATATGATTGAAAATAAAAGTTCATTCCTGCTATCAGTTTAAAAATGGTTTGTGCTTCCAACAATTGTACCACAGGGAGCTGCTCGGCACTGATTTATTTGTGTGTGCGTGTGTGTGTGCATGTTTTTTGAATTGCAGTAACTTAGCCGAGTTTGTGTCTTAATTCTGGGTATCAGAGCAAAGGGACCTTGTGGTGAAGGTGACGGCAAATTGTGTTAAAGAGTGATTATTCTGCTATTTCACCTTCTGGCTCTTTTTTAAGCAGGATTAGATATTTTTTTTCCTCTCCCTCCCTCTGGCATCTCTTACACATTTAAAAACCTAAGCACCTAGGGGTTAATATGCTCCAGGTAATAGTATAACAGAGATTTAAAAAACAAGTCAGACAGAGAGAACTTTGAACAACACTACTTGCATTGTGGAAATACTTATAAATGGGCACAGAAAGGAATAATAGGTGCAAAGAGATTTTATTGCCTCAGTAACAAAAGCACTCAGCTTGTTAGCATGCCTTCCCCTCGGCTCCTCTCACTCTTACAGGTGAAGAGCACTATCCCTTTTGCTTGAAGTGTGTATTGCAGAGCAGATGAGAGCCTGAGGCCTCAAAAACTGTGTTCCCAGCTCATCCAGGGTGTGGGAGCTGCTCTGAAGGTAGCCCCAGGAGCTCCTTTGTGTTGTGGTCCAGCAAGGTTACGTCCCTTCATTTCTACATAAAGTAGTAAGGATGAGTGTCCCTTCCACCCGTCTTGTAAACTCATCCACAATTCTTAATGTACAGTGGGGTATATTTTGTTCATGTATCGAGGAAAAAGAAAGCACCCAGAGCTCGAACTGAGGAAACAAGCCCACAGACAGGACAGGAATCAGACAAGAGCCTGATCACTACCCAGCCCAATTCACATGGAGGGGCATGCAAGGTGCAGACCTTCTGCCCTATTTTAAGTTCCCAAAAATCAGACATCTGAGACTTGCTCATCCTCAACCTCTGTTATAGCCAGTGGTGAGATGGAAAGTGATCTCATCCTAAAATAAGCATCCAGGAGAGGTCAGAAGAACTGCCCTCTGGAAAAGGACACTTTTCTCGCTGACAAAATGTGAAAGGATCCTGCAGAGATTGTTCCTCTGAATAAAAAAGAAATGTGCAGTCACTGACTTTAAACTTAAACACCTCTAAACTTCTCCATAGAAAGCATATCTAAAGCAGATTAAATGACTTCTATTTTTAATTGATCAGTTATCCCATTGAACTCCTTTTGAACCTGCCTACAAATTTTTCGGCAGTTCCCACATGGGGCTGAGCTGCAGCAGTAGATGCTGTCCCCAGCTGATCGAGTGGGCAGATGTACTTCTGCCTACAGGTAGTTGGCAGATCAGTGCAACAAGAAGATTACACTTCTCACTGATATATTCCTCAGAGCCAGAGCCACGCTTTTGATCTCCGTAGGAAAGGATAACAAACTATGAGGATAATCCATGCACAACATTTAAGTACCAAACAGAATTGTTTTGCAGTTTAATTAATAACTGCTTTGTAGGGTGGAAGGAAGGTGTAATGTGATTACAGTAGCCTTAACATATCATCAAAGACTGCTTAGGAATTGCTTTTTGACAACTTTACCCAAGCTAAGACAGCAGGCATGGACACACCAGGGAACACGAGGGGTTAGTCTTTCACGGGGCACCCTGTCCTCAGTTTTCAGGGCAAGTTCCCTTTCTTCCAAGGGTGAAAGCCAGAGAGGGAAGGTTGTGCCACACAAAACTTAGGAGCATTTTCCCCATCTATATCCATACCCATATTCCCACCATGTGAGCATTAATGTCAAGAATGTACCATAACTAACACTTTCTATGTCTCAGTCCTAAAACAGGGTAACATTTATTAAGCAGTTTCTTCTTTCTTCACCCCATTTCTATTAGGTTTCACCACAAAACTCTGTGACTTTATGTGAGATTTGTCAATAAGTGAAACATTAAAAACCAAGATAATCTTTAAACCAATGTTTCATTTCCTCCATTATTTTGTAAAAAAAAAAAAAAAAAAAAAAAAAGAAAGAAAAGAAAAATAATTGATGAAGTACCAGCATGCCATATTGTCAGCACAACTATCCCAGGATATCTAAAAACACGTACGAAGTTTTCAGTGGTGTTTATCCAAAAATTGTCATGAACAATACAAAAGGTGTCCCCTCCAAGTAGCAAGGAGCATATGTCAGCTTTGGGGGGTGAAAATGAGCATCTTAGCATTGTGTAAAACGTGGAGGTGGGCAACAAAATCCTTCCCCCATCCTGGGCATCCCACCTTCTCTATTCACCCCTTAGTTTCAGACACTAACTAATAAAATATTGGGTCCGTAATAAGGATAAATATGTCTGTCCTATAACCAAGTTATCAGTAGTTTTCCATGGCTGTTGCTCCAATACTGAGAGGTCCTATTTCAATGTTTTCATTCCTGAAAATCCCCCTGAAATCCTAGTAATGCTCACAGTACAAGGTCCCACATGGACTAATAACCTCACTGAAGGACATCGGCAGCTTAAATACCTCATCTAGAATATTTTACGGATCAGGAGACAAGAAATGCCATCCTTCCTGCATGACATTATGGGGAGGGGAGCAGTATGTTAAAACAGCACATTGGGCTCAGTGGAGAGAAGCATCACTGCCAAGTATCAAGGCTCAGCCTGGAGACAGACCTCTTTTGTTTTAAATCTCTCTGGCTACACTTCCTTTGGGATGATGCAATCCTCAAACCAAATTAACCTACACAGGAATCTCCAGTGCACGGGAATATGTCATAAGAAATAACTATTTTTAATGGTGTTCTACCAGGGCTATGACAGAGTCAGCGAGTTTGCTGAATACAGAGATGCTTCTCTCCTGCAGTACATTCAGCAGTGCCAGAAATCCAAACCCCATGAACAGTCTTGAGTCTTTGTTGTTCTTTAAGTGCCCTCAACGTGGAATAGGAAAAAAAGACCATTAAAAAAAAAAAAAAAAAAAAAAAAAGAATGTTCTGATTGCAGGCAAATCTGAGCTGAAGGTTACTGTCATTTTTCCCCTGCTTATATTGCTCCTGTTGCACATTTATAGCACAAGAAGGACTTATCTCCATGGCCCTTAAAGAGGTTTGAAGAAGTGAGGGTATGTTCTTGGAAATCCCTGCCTCTCCTCTCTCCTGTTGCTACAGAAGAGACACAGAAAATCCTCTGTTTAGGGCTCTAGCCTGGGACTCAGGAGACCAGAGTTCAGTTCTCACTCTGCTGTAGATGTCCTGGGTCGCTTTGGGGAAGTCTTTTTGCTGGCTCTTTAAAGCTGATTTCAAGAGGAGAATCTCTCTGAAGCTTCAAGAATGCCTCCGTTGCTCATCTCCAAAAGCCTTCAGCTTTCTCTGGCTGCAAAAATTATAATTACATCACAGTGGGAAGACAAAAAACACAACCAACTTTAGATATTACGGCGCTCAACAGAAATCTCAGCATTCAGGTGAGAAGCAACCCCAATGGGAATGCTAGTGGCTGACGCAGACTTCAAAAACATCAGCATGAAGAAAACAGTAAACGTGAGCTGTCAGTTTGTGAGAGGCAGTTTATGCCTCTGGTTTGTGTCTAACAGACTCTCTCCAGAGTTTCCTTAAACAGGACAAACTGCTTCCCCAGCAGGCAGCTAAAATGGCTGGTTTTCCTTCTGATATTGATTACTCTCTCTAGAGCTAGGAGAGGAGTCATCATATCCAAAGGAAATTAGATGGAGGTGGGAAAATGTTGTCAACAGAGCTGTAAGAAATTAGGAAAAACTGCCTGGGGAAACAAGCTGACTTGTACTTCTTCTTAGAAAGGTCATCAGGATTAGGAGTCTTGGGAGAGCTTCATTAAAGTCAGACGAAAAAAAAAAAAAATTACAAGTGGGGAAATTAATTTGGGCAGCAAGAAATTAAACGTACACAGAAAGAGACATTGAAGTCAGTCGGGAAGGCACCAAGAGGGAGATGCTGGTACAATTCACCCTGGATGCAGGGGCTGAGAGAAGTGAAGGGCAGGGAAGGTCCCCGTCATGTGGAACAACAAGGTGCACACCTCGCTGCAAGCCTTCCCTACAGCTCCGACCAGGTGTTCATTGCTGAGTTGGACACCAAGGCTCAAGGCCAGCCATAAACCAATTCTGCTAAGATGTGAATTAGTATCTGTGGTGGACAACTCTCTTCCAGACTGGGACGACACGAGGTTGCTGTGCATAAGGAAGCAGAGATGCAAAAATTCAGCTTGGGAAAGAACTACATTGAACAATGGCAGAAAAGAAGGGCTGTTTAAAAGGCAGAAAGACTGAAGAAATACTGTCTGACTTGCTCTGCTTCATCAAACTACTGAAAAAAAAAAAAAATAGAAGTTAGCATGCTGGACTCATAGAGTCATAGAATCATCTAGGTTGGAAAAGACTTTAATGACTCCTCACAACCAAGAGCAGGGTCTTGAAACATCCTTGCACATCCAAGCCAAGTGTCTTACACATAATATGGCTTAGCTGACAGGAGTCAGTATCCACATATCCTTTTCTAATTATCTAGCTTCCTTACCTCAAGAAACTCACCGTCCCGAAGGCACGCTGATGGGTATCTGTTCTGGGAAGAGCTTGCTTTTGAAAGATGGGTGTTTTCGGAGTGGAAATTTCTTTGGAAGATTCCCACTTAGATCAAATCATAACAAAAGTGGAGAAGAAGCTGCAATTTTAAAGCATAGATCTACGGTGTGCCTTCAAAGAGAACCCCTGAAGATGCATCTTTCTCCTGGGTTTTCACTGCACAAAGCGAGGCAGGACTGAAGCCTTGGATCAATGCCCTACTGCGTGTTATTAAGGTCCCATTTCAGCTGGATTTCATCTTTGCTACCTAAACCTATGGCAGTTTCATTATTCTAGGTGGAACTTAAAACAGCTAAAAATATAAGAATAGAAAATGACCTGCTCCTGAGTCTTTGAATTGCTCCTGATCATTTTCTTGTAGGACTATGGGTTATAAATAGAGTTTCCATGCCAGAGGAAATAACAGAGGCCTATTTTCCCTAAGAAGGGTAGGAGAAGACCTTCTCATCCCACGGCAGGAGCAGACTGGTACGGAGTGACTGACACCATCTGAGCTGCGAGCCATGGCCCTGTGATGCTCTAAGAAAAGGTACAGGTCCCTTCTTTTCCTCTTTGTGATTTCTAGCACTACTTAAAAAAGAGCTTGACGCTAGAGATGTGTGAGACAGCACGTCAGGATGGAGGCTAATTTAGGACAATTCGGGTCTGTTTTTTGCATATTCAGAAAAAAAAAATAAATAAATAAAAAAAAAAAAAAAAAAAAATAAAAAAAAAAAAAAAGAGAGAGAGGGGCTGATCCCGGCCAGTTATAGGTAGCTATGGAAAAGGGAAAGCACTGGACTCTCAGTGCCCTCTGTACCACTTGTCAGGACCAAAGAGCTCGGCCACCTTCAGTTTCCAGACTCACACAGCCAGGAATGAGTGGTGCAAGCATGGTACGACCAGCTAAAGGGCTCTACATGCATCCCAGGCTTGAAGGCTTCTCCTTCTAAAGAGATGCCAGCTCTGACTGGGCAACTTGGTTACTTTCTCCAGTGCTTTTTGTACATCTTCACCCCCCATGGAAGTGGAAAATGATGCCCTCAGTGTGCACAGTTAGGGGAAGGCACTGAAACCCTCTCCAACCATTCGCTGCCTCCACGCAGGGACAGGTACAGGACACGTGCCAGGCAGCTCCTCGGTGCTTGTAGCAGATTGCAATCATGATCCAGGGGATCCACAGGGGGCAGGGGGCTCTGCCCTACATTTTTCAGGGCACCCAGAAACCCAGACCCAAGCAGTGCAGCTCTGGGGGGCACGGTTCCTTGCAACTCCTCCTTGCAGATCTGCTGCATGCAGCAGGGGTGATTACAGACACAAAAATGCAGATACCTTTGTTTGAAAAAAGAGAACAAATAAGCAAAAAATGTTTGCAAAAGAGACATTTGTCATGAAAGAGGAACATAATTAACGGCCCTTCATGTGGCACTAAATATGGAGAGTAAATGAGCGCCCTCTGATCTCCAGGCTTTTATGTTTATTTCTCTATCTTGCTCTTGCTGGGGGACAAGAGCAGCTTTTCCCAATGAGAAGGCCCTCTCACAATAGCAGGTAATTAGTCAAGGGGCCCGAAGGGATCGAATCCTGTCAAGGGAAACTCATTTATACAGTCAGGTGATGAAGCCACATGATTGCTGCCGAACGCTGCAGTGGCCCATTGAGACACAATGACACGCTTGTCACATGCCCTCCACCAAGCTGGGAAATCGCTATTTTCAGACATCCCCCTTCCCCCAAAAGGAGCCAGAAAGTGCAGCAAATAGGTTTGTGTACCCAAGCATGCATGCATGGAGTGGGATGGGGGGACCAGACCCCTCGTGGAGGGGGAACAGGCTCATGCAGCCAGGCTCCCCGTGATGCCTCGCAGAGCAATCACCATAACACATCTCACCTTAAGAGCCCTTTCCCTGGGAAGATTGCTGGCCTGTTTATAAATATTACCTATAACGAAGCCTCACACTACCCCATGTGAGCTATCCAAGCACTATAATTAGGGCTGTGATGAATCCACATTGTTATGGATGCGCCGGACACCAAATATCAGGCCTTAAATTTCCGAGGATGCCAAATGCAAGCGTGGCAGATCAGACATTCTATCCCATTTGTTGAAAACAAATGTCTTATTTACGTTGCCCTGGTTGTAATCTCTATCCCCAAGCTGCTGTTATTAACTAACATGAGTTTTCTCGGATAGCTGAGCAAGAGACAAAGATCATCAGGGAGGCAGGAGTGTCGCAGGAGAGGCAGGATTAGGAGCATGCTTTACTCAGACAATTATTTTCAAAGCCTGTGGATGTTTAGGCCTTTATTATCTCCCCAAGAGCAGCACGGTTTCCCTCTTCCACTAAACACTAAGGTATATGACCAGCTGCTTTCGCAGCACAATTCCCCGTACGTGGAAAACACAGCCTGTTCTCACCTGCTGGAGCCAGGAGGATATTCTGCAGTACCCAGTGCTGATATAACACTCACCATCCCCTGGTGGCCCACCTGGCCCATCTCCACCACCTCTGAACCCACCCTCCAGTCCAGGTCCACCCAGCACCGGTCCTCAGCTCCCCTCTCCAGCAGCCAAGCCCTGCCCTGGAGGGCTCTCTCTGGGAAAGAGCAAGAACCCCGAAACCCATCCACAAAGTCTGGATGAAGGTAGCCCAAGCTCAGTACTCCCAAAGCACCGTGGAGGTGTTGAACTCAAGCCACCAGCTGGTGGTGCAGACCAAAGTCAGAAAAGTCAGAAGCGTTAGCACAGCTTGAAGCTGCCTGCAGGTCCAAGCACTGTTTCAGAGCCTGGAGCAGAAATCAGGGTGGTTTTGAACATTTTCTAGCAACCACCATGAGCTTATACCTGCTGCCATCAGGAGCCAAATCTTCAGCATCTAAAGGGGAGTGAGAACTCGTGCAGCAGCCACCTTCCCACTGCGTGCCGAGGATACGTTCCTCTGAGGTAATTTAAAACTCAGGGCTGATTATTCATTGCTTTGGGAACCATCCCAATTAAAACGGTCTGTCTGAAGCTAAGCTTTGAGCTTAAAGCCTTTCCATCTGGGGCCACGGCATGAGCTCTTCCTTGCAAACACTGGTCCCTGGGTAGCATTCCTGGCTGGGGAAAAGTACCACTAAGTACAGTCAGCAAGATGGAGAAAGCCAGGGCTGAACTTGCCTGTGCCTTTGTGCCTGCAAAACGTCTAACTGCATGCATAAGCACCTTGTTTGCGCAGGCAAATGTGGATTTAGCATGCACAGCCAGGCTCTGTGAAGTAATTTTACAGTCAGTACGTACGTGCCAACCTCTGAAAATTTGTCCTCAAACATCCTTTGGATTCCAGAGTTTATCCGCGCAGGAGTCAAAGCTACTTCTGTGTTTGCGCTTGCTGTGAAGTGCCTCCTCGGCAGAAATGAGGCAGGACCAAATTTTGTCCTTGCCTTTTACTTTGGCTGGCTTTGGGGAGGCTACACAGCCCTCAAGCTCTGGGGTGAAAGGCTGCTCCATCACACACTCAGACATGGCCCGGCAGCTTCCAGGAGCTGAGTTTGAGCCCTGCTCGCCAGCCTGAGGGGTCCAGGTATTTGGGAGAGATGTGCAGATTTGGAGGGGATGGTGAGGAACTCATACCAGGGCACTGGGGAATGGCAGGTCAGGCTGAGGCTTTTTCCATTGCTTGTTTTTAAAATCCCTTGTCATGCACAAGCACACCCCCACTGCAATAATAAGGCCCCAGGGGCCAAGAGAGGCCAGTGGTATTTAGGTTAAACCTACAGTGTGTTTTCGTAAAGTCTTTACTTCTGTCCTTTATGATCTCCCTGCTCTTTCCCATAACCTTCCTCCCTCGGTCACCATCCTCCATCCCAGGGGGTCACTGGAGAGGTTTGGGGAGTCTGTAGGATGCCTTTCTTCATCTCCCCTCCTATTTCCCAACTGTGTCAAAGACTCAGAGACAGAAAGCAGCAAATATAGCTCGAGGTGCCCTCACATCAACATTGCTGAGCCAAAGGAGGCTGTAGAGTACCAAAACCCAGCCCTGGGGGCCAGCTCATGGCTGCTGTCAGGTACCCCCACTGACTTCTGTGCAAGCAGACCGTGGTCTTCAGCATAAGGGTCACAAATGTGTTTCCTTTTATGGTAAATAAATAAATAAATAAATGAAAGAAGAAAGAGATCTTTGTGTGGGTGTGTATGGATGACTCGTTATTGATGCTGAGACTCTGGCTTGATCTCTAGAAAGCACCGAGCACCTCTCCTGGGATGGGACCCCTAATAGACCATCCTAAAATTCGCACCACCCTGAACTTACTCCCCACTGTGGACCACATTTTCCATAACTCTTCTTAGATCAACCACCCAATTTGCAGCAAATGATCCAATCCTGAAGAAAACCAGCACGCTTTTTTCCTCCTTCCCTGGAAGATCATGCAGCCCATGTTCAGCCTGTGGCTGGTGGGAGTTTTCGCGTTTAAAAATACACGTCCCCATCCTCTCTCACATACATGCATGGCTTGCACATGACGATCGTTTATTAAAACTCCTCGCTCGGAGGCGAGCGGCTGCTGCAGACGAATTGTTGCAGGAGAGCTGGCAACGGAGGAGGTGAGTGCGTCCCCACACCATCACCGGAGGTGTCTCTGCCAAGCTGTGCCCTGCAGGTGGGCTTTCTCTCCTGCCTGGACCCTTAATTCTTGGAACTGCAATGGGAGGCACCTTGCTGGGGCCCCAACATAGTCCTTATGTTCTTCCTCCCAGCTGCCCTCTTGTTTGCTTGTGTTATTCTGTCTCTTAGTTAATGATGAGCTCTGATGTGCTTATACACTGACACAGCCAGCGAGACTGACTACAGTGATATATTTTTATTATTTCTTTTGTGCAGCACTTCATTTACAGTGGTTCATATTATACCAGGAATCTGTTTTAAACACGCTCTAGGGTCTCTTCTTCCTATTCACTGCATCCTATTAATGCATCCTGAAAGGGATTCTCACATATACACACTTCCTTTGCTTGCTATTTTCTGCCCTTTCTTCCCTTTACCAATCTGCATCTCTCCATCCTGCCGGGGGATTAGGGCCATTGTTGCTATTTAAAACAGCTTCCCTTTGGTCTGTGCTCTGAAGGCTGGACACTGGCCCATCACTTTCCCACCTGCTTGGATAGTCTCTGCTTGGGACTGAAATCCCTCATTATGTCCTTGACTTCAATGACGCAGATCTGCCGGGGAATCAGGGCCGTACACAATGGGCAGTCAGTGTGGTCCTGCCTCTGCAAGTACCGAATCAGGGCAGCCTTTCAACTGATCCAGTTGGCCCACCAAAACCGAGAGGCGATGGCTTTGTCTCTACCATAGTATGGAGAGCGGGCCTGGCTTCTCCTCCATCCTACAGCATCAGGCCTGGGGCACATAGGTACACACAGTTGCAGATCCATCATCTGAGCCTCATCTCCACATCCAGCTGGGCTCAGCTTCATGCAAGGTCTGGAATGGGGGTAAGGAAAGAGCAATCAAGAGAAAAATGTAAGCTTTCATATATCAATATATATATTTATTTATACATATATACATACACATATCTTATATATGGGGAGGAAAACAGCTCCCGTGCACGTTTTCTGCACTGGCTGTAACTCCTCTCCCATCCTCCTCCCTCCAGCCTGAGCACAAAGCAGATGCAACTAGGGGCTGCCTCATCTTTATGCCACCCGAACGTTAGGATGACAAGGCAATCTCTGGCAGCAAGGCTAAAGCAACTCTCCATCCTCTTAGTGTAGCTGGGGCACTTTAAGGTGCTTGGGTCCAGCCCATTATGTTCAATGGAGCTGCATCCATTTTCAGCCGTGCCACATTTGACTCCTGTAAAACACATCAACATGGGGAATAAATGAGTTTCTATAGGTCCTGGAGTTGTACACAAATGCACAATGATCTCAGATCCATCTGCTCCCCAAGGCCTGAAAGTAAAATCTGCTTCCAATCTTATGTTTTATGCTTATTGCTGTCATGCTGTTTATACACCCGAATGCTGCACATTCTCGTTTTGTTTAACATAAACAACAACTATGCACCGTCTGCTGAAACTTTGTCAACTGCCTTTTCCTTCTGTCTGGATAATGAAAAGACACAATCCAGCAAATGCATCTTATTCTAACTGTTTGCTTCCAGACGTAATACATCAAGCCCGAACATAAGAGGCGAGGGGAAAAAATTAGATGGATTTGATTTCGGTAGATGCAATTCAGCTTAGCTTCATGGAAGTCAGTAGAACAACAGCAAGCAACAGCCAACAACCTAAACCTGTATCCTGTGCTGTATCCTTCTTAATCCCATCCCAGAGCTTGCTGATGTGCCAAGCCAGGGTGGTCCGCAACCACATTTATGCCTCACAGACAGATGTTGTATTCATTGGGACAACATTTGCTTTTAAGATGTCTTTAAAGCAAGACCTGTACATGGAACAGCCATCCCACCTCTGCAGTGCTGGATTTTCCCTTGATACATAAAATTGTGAGCTGCATGGACCTTGTCCAGTACAGAAATAGAGTACTATGAACCTTTTAGGTATTGGATGCTAAATATTTGAATGCTCATAGCTCTTGTGCCCTATAATGCATCCAGTCCACAGTGGCCAACACCTTTAGGGGAGTTGAAGCTATTTCTCTTCTCAGGGTTTCTAATACATCCAAATGTGCCATGCACTGTGCTAAGCATTCTGCTCCTCGTAATTAGACTGAGCAGTGGTAATTCCCCCTCTGAAAGTGAATTTTCTTCTAAATGAATGCTCTTATGCTCACAGCCCGGGTTTGAGAAGTGATGTGCAGAAAAGAGAACTATCTGGCTGTCATTTTCTCCTGGACACCAGAAATGCAAGAATGTCAGCCCTGTCCAAACAGCGTGTCATTGCTGTTCCCTCAGCAAAATGACATCCAGCTTCTCAGCTTAAGCTGCAGAACCTATACAAAAAGTAACAGAAAATACAGAGAAAGAGAGAAGAGAGAAAGAAGGAGAGACATTGATAAACTGCTTTTAAACTCACTATGTGCATTACTGTTATAAAACATATGTATCATCTTAGCTTCTGTCGTGCTAACTGTGCCAAATTCAGGGGGGAAAAAATACATAGAAAGCTCAGCAAAGCCCCATCCAAGAATACAGAATCTGAAAACTTTAGATTTCTCTTTCTTTTTTTTTTTTCTTCTTTCTCAACTCACATATCTGTGTAGTGGCAACAAAATCAGTTGCCTAAAATTCTTTCCACCCTAAATTCACAAAGGGACATGGGTTTATGGGGGTCCCCTTCTTTACCCACAGACTTTTTTCCTGTAGGATTTCCACTGAAGCTGCTCTCCACTACTAACCCTTCGGTCTCAGGTTCCCCCTGCTCCACCTGGCCAATTACACTATGCTGTCTCAGCACCCTTAGCCCAAAATTCAGAGCATCCCTAAGACCAGAGATGTTCATCCCAAGGACATAGGGATGCTCCTCAGCAGCACATCTCCACAGAGGCTGGGTAAGGGCCAACTTGGTGCCTCACTGCTGCAGCATCCCCAGCACCACCCCTGTGCAGGGGTGTGGATTCCTGCACTGCACAAACTATCGTCTTTCTTTGGCTTACCATAGCCTCCAGGTAAATTGCAGCAGAATTTACAACATCCTCATCAGGCAGAAAACAAACAGGAATGGGCTATCATAATGTTTTGCAAATACAGAAAGACTGAAGAGCAATGAAGAAAGCAAGAGCATGAAGAGTCATGGTAATGATAGTTACTGTTATTGATAACTACAAAATTACTGGGGAAAAAAAAAAAGAATAAAAAATAAAGCATTACACATAGCTCTTGTCTGAGCAGTTTGTGAGCAGTTTGATCATTCCATTTCCATTTTTGAATAAAGAAAAGCTTGTTTTGCTATTACAGCTTCTGAAGCAATCCAAGCCATATGCAGGGATGCCACACACAGAAAATAAAACACACACACATCCACCACCAGAGACAGCCCGACATTTTCCAAAGCTTTAAAAATAATAAAAAAAATAAAAAAATAAAAAAGAACCGTGAGTTTATCCTGAATGTGGGCGAGTTCTCATTTCACTGAGACAACTTTCTGGTTAAGATGGCTAAATAATCAGCTGGGAAACTAAAGCCACTAAAAATCACTTCACTAAAGGATTTCTGGGGCCTGGATTTGACATAAAGCACAATTCATCCATGCAGTTCATTGCTCAGGTGAGTGCACACACCTGAATGAGCTCAGTTCACTGCACATCTCTACAAGCCACATGTTTAAGGCAGGGTTGGACATTTTGATAACAAGAACAGCAAGAGTAATAAAACAAGGAGTTAAAAAAAGCCCCATCAGTTCAGCAGGGATGTAAAACCCCTTGGTGGGAGGGATGGGGGAAGACAAAGAAGAGAACGCAAGGATTGTGTAGGAAAGTTTCTCTCCGAGTAAAATCTGCCATATCAGTAGCATTTTTAGTGCCTTCCCTGAAGCAGAAAGGAGCAATGGCGTCATAGGATGGGCATTAGGCTGGATTGTGGATCAACTGAAAATCCATTTTTTTCCTTCCAAAAGAGAATCATATTCATCTCAAAAGACAAGAAACGTAGCTGGAAGCCTGGCTCTCATTCCTTCCAATCTATTTCCAGGTAGGTGTAAGAGCTGACCTTCATTTTGGCTAAATCCTGTCCTTGCTGAGGCCACCAGGGAAGCTCAGCAGTCCCCAAGATGTGCTGTTTGTTCAGGGCACGTTGCCCGAAGGTCTCCTGTTGGAGGGCTGAGCAGTCAGATAGCTTTGTAACCACGGGTGCTGAGCACACATGTCCCCCATGCTCAGCATCACCAGCTCTAAATTAGGCAACGGTGAGGTCAGTTCCTGAGAAGGCTGGAAAAGACGGAGCTGATATTATCACAAAAGCTCCTGTCGAGGGCTGTGTTTGCTGGCAGCAGCACAGTGGTGTTGCTCATGTCTGGAAGTGCCGGGAATGACAACATTTCTGCAACAAAAACCCAGCCTGAGCCAACACATGGAAGCAAAAGGGGAACTAGAGATCTGGCAGCCGAACCACCTGGAGAAGACCTCAGCTTCTGAGTCCACAGAAGAGGGCATGGGCGGCTCTATCATAATAATAATTTTTAAAATGGGGGGACTGATGCACTGAGATACAACACCCAGCTCATCCTTGCCCTGTTCTTGGTGCTGAGCAAGGTGCTGACCAAGGTGGGCAGGTGAGTGTGGAGGAAGAATGGAAATTCATCATCTGGAGCCGCTCCAGACCAAGCAGGTATCTGTGATCCAGGGTGAAGCAGTCAATGAAAGCTCCCCTGTACTCGTGGCTTTTTGTCACCATGAATATTTAACTAGGCCACGGCCCGTCTGGCGCTTTGCAAACATGTTTCCACTGCCATGGGGCTACCTGAAGCCTCCGTCACAAAAGAGGGGACATGCAAAGGGGTCCAAAACCACAGGCCAACATTTCCACCCATGCAGCCAACATTTCAAGCCAATATCTTGAAGACAGTAGGTTTGAGGACTCTGCTGAGACTTGAGCACTGCCTGGGCTTCCTGAGAAATTCACCCACAGCAAATCCAGCAGCTCATGATAGACAGTTTGACTCCAGGTGACTGCAGCCACTCTCAGGGATCACCATCCCCAGACCCGCTCTACAAAGTGGTACATCTCAGGCTGCCCTTTCACTTTCTCCCATCCCTTTTCTGGTATTAGAGATGAAGGGAAGCATCTTCTTCAGTGAAAAAATAATGTATATTAAAAAATAGCCCTGATCTCTTTCTCTTAGGCTCACATCTTTCCCATGAGCGCATAAACCTCAATCATCCTGACATTTTCATTGATTCCAATGAAAGGACAAATTAAAAGCTGATCATTAATTCACAGGCTCCCTCTGCCCCTCTCCCACATAGGAACATCAGCTTATTTATGTCAAATATTCACTTTGTGCTGTGTCCTCAAATGTACCATTATGCTCCAGAAGAAAACCCTCTGCATCATGAGAGCTTATTTGGGAATTATCTGGATTGCAACAGACCCTTGCCCACTGGAGGTCTCTCCTCAAACAAACCCTTTCCCACCACTGCAGTCAGTTCCTACATTTCTCTGCTTTTAACCCCATGATGCCCCTTCATGCTAGCTTGGCTCAGTTTTGAATTCTCAGCAGGCTTCCAAAGGAAGAAATCAGCCTTAGGATCCTTTGACACCAGCTTGCCTGCTGTAGCCCACTGAAATTTAATTTACTCCTCAGTGGATGAGCCATTGGCTCGCAACCACCTCGTGCAAATCAGCTTCTGTGCTGACATGCAACCACATTGCAACCAGCTCCAGTAAACATGTCCTGCTCATGCTCCAGACCCTCTTGCTGCCTGCAGCCTGACTGCTTCCCAAGTCTTTGCTTGGGAAAAGTGCTGGAGTCGGGGAAAATCCTGACTCTTTTGGCCTCAGAGGCTTCATTTTCTTGTACACAGCCCCTCACTTCCCACCAGCTCAGCACAGCATTGCCTGAGCTCTTCCACCCAAACTTCATCTGCCATGAGTTGAGCTAACTTAGTATCAGCTCCCCCCACCCCAGACCATGCTACTCTGGCTGTGGCTTTGCTTTTGCAGGGGTTTTCCAGGAAGAAAATGTGGTGCATGTTAAAGACCCCAGAGCTGTAGAAGGAGGTCAAATAACTTAGACAGTCACAGAAGAGAAGCTAAGAGAGGCCATGGTCCATCTGAGGCCTCCCAGCCCCACGCATTAACTGCAGCCGTCCTCGCCTTACATCTCATTTTATCCTCTAAATGCTGGAGGCTGTTTAGTGTCTCTTTTTTTTTTTTCTTTTTTTTTCCCCCCTTTTTTTTTTTTCCTGTTCAAATATTTTACTAGCTGCACTGAAAAGAGAGCTACAAACAGTGGGGGAGAATCTCTCATGGCCAGAATACAATGAAGTGCATAAGTGTGAGGGATTGCTCTTTACAATGCTCGAATCAAAGATAAACATGAAAAGAGCCACATCCTCAGAGCATAAAACAGAGGAAGACACCATTCCCAAGGGGTACGGTAATGCCTTTAACAAATAAACTACCTCAGAGGTCAGAGCAATGTGGGGAAGGATATTTTTTTCATCCTGCGACCCACCTGAATTTCAAATCCTGGCAATTTGCTGACAAACAGCTCTGGGGACCAGTACTGAGGTGTGGGATGTGCTGCCAACAGAGCCCCTCTCCCAAAGACCCCGGAGCACTCCGAGGTCTCTAACTGAGGAAACTTCACAGCATCCCTATGAGCTGGCTGCAAAGCTCTCATCCTTAACATGACATCAGGCCCATATCAGGCAGATGGATCACTTCTGGGCAGCCAGGAGCACAGCGTGCTCCTTGTGTTTTCCAACCTGGAGCTGCCTCCCAGAGTTTCAGGCCAAAATACCCCAGGGAAACACGCAGACTCCTTCCCAAATGCAGGAGCTGTGGTGGGTGCCTCCTAGGATACCCTCCAAAGGGCAGGGGGAAGGCAGCATTTTCACTCAACATAGGAAACAGAGCACTTAAAATATTCAATACCCCTAAAACATGCAATCTCATGAAATTAAGAGGCACAGAGACAGGGACAGCCATTCCTAAATCACTATGGGAAAGGCCAAATATGAAGCCCCCATACGCTCCTCCAAGGAACCCCATTGCACCATGTGGATCTCCCTGCCCAGGACTGCCCCGTTTGAAACTCTACACAGAGCATCACCCAGAAGGGCAGAGGCGTCCTGCTCATGACTTGTTTCTGCAAGCTTTTCACCTCCCCTGGGATCAGCACCAGTGTGACCCCCCCCCCAGACCAGGGAGTAAAGTGCAGAAGTCACCTTCAGGTTGGTCACTGTGCACTGAAAGCATCAGGGCACATTTGGAGCCCACCACGTTCATGTTCAGCCACCAGAGCGAATTGTTACTGTGTCTGGGAGAGATGGAAGGCTGCTGAATATTTATCAGGCTTTGAGGAAAGCTGCCCATCCCCAGCAGTCCCATAGAAACAGGGTCAGGGCTCTGCCACTTCTGGCTGTAGATGTCAAATTACGCTTACACCAAGTGTACAGCTCTGCAACTGCCCTGCAGCAGCATCTACACACCTGGACTATCAGTAATTTTATTCAACACTGATGAAAAGATGCAGGAATCAGCCTGGCAGGGGAGGGACAGGGACGGACACGTGCCCAGGACAGACACTGGGACATGCTCAGCTGTTGCAGGCACAGCTGATGGTGGGAAGGAGGACATTTGGGGGGAGAAAAAAAAGAAAGGAAAGATCAGAGAGGAAGAAAGCATGAGAAATAAAATGAGCAAAAAAAGAAGCAGAGCACAGCTCCTTTCACTGGTATTCCCCTAGCACCCGCAGGCAGCCAAAAAGTTGGGGGGAAAAAGAGGTGTTGTCTTTCAGCAACTAATCCTTTGAGGGAGAAAATCAAATTGATGTATTGCCCAGGGAAAATAGGAGCCAGCAGCACCAGAGGAATTCAATCGTAGGAGGTCTAAGTGAAGAAAATGCTTTTATATTTTATTCAATTTGAAGACATCTTTTCCAGAAAAAGGGGGGGGATCCCATTGTTAAGTTACATCAGTGCACTCCCCACGTCCAATGAAAGCCTTCTGTTGCCATCCACAAGTGTGGGAATGGGTCATTTGGGGCACGTCCCTGCCAAGGAGAGCTCCCCTTGCAAGATACCCACCAGACAGGGTTGGGTTCCCCACGGGACCCTTGTGCTTTATGTTTCAAGTCTGAGGATGCTCAGCCTGCATGGTTACCAGATAGTTACCCTGGCCAATTTATTGCTTATTGTGGAAATAGGACCTTCTTCCTCCCAGAGCTGCAGGTGCCTTCACTCTTTGACACATTCCCAGTCACTTGGGAACTTTTTCTGAGCTCCACCCTTGCATGTGCTACAGGTTACTGCTGATATTTTATCTGCTATGTGATGACTGACTCGGGTAATGCCTGGGTTTCACCAAGGCCTCTAACACAGTTACACTAGCTAGCACAAGAAACACAATGCTGTAGACAAGAGCAAGAAAACACCTTGATACGTTCACCTGCCCCAAACCCCAGCTACTAAAACAAAAGGCAGGCAGGAAAAGGTTACCTTAGCAGTTGATGGCATGGCTGAAAATCAGCTCGGTTTCCACCTGGATCCAAGGAAAGCTGCTCCCAAACCTCCCTCTTGCAGTGCAGATGAGTAACACAATGTAGCTGAACCTGCTCCAAAATGTGGCTATGGAGCCAAGGTCCAACGTGTGCTCAGGACGGGATAAAGGAGTGCTTTGCCTTCACTGGATTGGTAGGAGCCCATGGAAATGGCTGCAAAGGTGGCCTCAGCCAGGCAGCAGACCACTCGTCTCTTCCCCATGCTTCTCGACCCTCAAGAGACAAAAAGAAACACCAGTCAGATGATATTTATGGCAACTTCATGGCTCTCATTAGGTCTTGTGCAGCCCAACAGGTCAAGCATTGGCAACTCTTGCCCTTGGCTATAACACAAAGCCACCACAGGTGGCGCCAGTTCCTTGCACGTCCCCTGGCTCACTTCTACTGCAAAGCTGTGCTGAGTGTTTGGTCCCTAGGAGAACAAATTGTCCTTGTGCATTTTGTGTGGATACACCCCACTGGGAGCAGGGACTGACACTTGCGAACTCTGGCTTGAAATCCAGTTGTTTTTTTTGTTTGGTTGGTTTTTTCTTCCATTATTTTTAGTGATGGCATCATTATTTGCAAAGGGCACCAGGAAGAATCAGCCACAACACCTGCACTCACCCAGTCTCAAGGATGTCCAGGGTTACAGGCAAAGCAGCCCCCAGAAATGCAGCACAAAGTTGCTAGGGGCCTCCCATTTGCACTGCTCCGGGTGGCCACGTTCCCCAGCAAGCACGGGGCCCAGGGAGAAGAAAGGCTTTTGCATGGTTCATGTGTCAGGCACGGCCCTGCAAGGTCAATTGGTTTTGCAGGGGGAGCCAAAGGAAAGGGAAAACTGCAGCTGATCCAGAGGAAAAGGGGGAAGGGGAGAAGGAATCCGGGGCTGTGCCAAGAGCTCTGCAAACAAACCTCGCTGCAACCTTGCAGATGAAAGAGCAGCGCTCGGCGAGGGGGCTCCTATTCCTAGGCATAAATCAGCAGCCGCTCAAACCAAACCAGAGACACCCTGCTGGCACGGGCAGGAGGAGAATCACCCCCTCCTGCTCCCAAACAACAGCTCTGGGCCCCTGAACAGGCTGCCCACCTCCCCAACAGGAGCAGCTTGCTAGGGTGGCAGCATGGCCACAGTGCTGGGGGAGATTTGAGCCCCCGGTACCATCCCTGCCTGGGTTTAGGGAGCCACCAAGATGCAGCCATGTATGGGAGGCACCTCCAGCCTTTGTTTCATCCTCCCAGCCTCAACAAGGCTCCTCAGACATCCAACATCATGTTGGAAGGAAAAAGGGTGGCTTTTCCAAAAGAAGAGGAGCAGTGACAAAGACCACGTCTCGCTGACAGCACACTGAGCCACAAGCCACTTTTTACACCTTTTTTACAATAAATACTAGCTAGAGGGGGGGCTGCGCTTTTCCCACTCTCCCGCCAGCACAGTCTCTCATTGTTTACTCTCCCCCAGCAGCCCAGGCGCTCTCGTTAATGTGCTGTGATTGAGCACTTCGGAGGGGACGGGTTTGGGGTTAGCTCCCGGCTCCCTTCGGAGAGCTGTTTACTCTTTAGTGATGCCTATGGCCCGCTGAAGACAGCGCTCCTCCACCCCTGCTGGGCCCATCTGCTTTGTCTGCCTGTTTTCCTGCTGCCACCGGCAGGCAGCTGGCCTGCGCGTTTCAGCGAGCGCTTGCAAACCCCTGGAGGGGAAAATAAAATTAACCCGGTGAAGAAGGGGGCTGGGGAGGACAGGGAGGAAGGAAAGAGCGGGGTGGCTAGGGAGCCTGCGAGGACAGGGCCCAGCTGATATCGGGATGTTGTTGGCACATGGTGAGGGTTTGGCCAGGTTTTTTGTCCTGTTTTCTGTGTTTTTACCTGGAGCAGGCAGCATGCAAGAAGGCTTCAGCTCTTCTTGGGTCCCAACATCCCTGCCCAATGGCAAGAGGGCTTCAGACCCCATTTCTCCTGGTCGTTGTGATGCATCCTAGGTCTCCTCTGTTTGTCTTACCCCTACACCTGTCACATCTGGCCCAGGCCACCTGTAGGCACACATCCATTCCCCAAAAAGAACCCAGCACAAGAACACGGCCATGGGGCTGGCCTGCTCCCCCCAGCTGTGACTCTGTCATTGCCCTGCCAAAATGCTGCACTTGGTTGCAGCCACAGCTCCCTGGGAACCCACATGTGGTCTCAAGGCTCATGAAAAAAAAAGGTCTAAAGAGAGCAGTGACCACAGTTACAGCTGGCACAAGCCGCATGGCCGCATCCGTAGGCACAGAGATATCAATGCCTTTGGAAATTCTGGCTCTACCTCCTCCTGTGAACCAGACCCTTTGCAACTCAGGTGGAGGTGTCACCAGAAAATAAAATTGACAAGTAGAGGTCTGTCCAGGAAACAACCCCCCCCCCCCCCACACACACACACTACAGCCACGTGCTGGGGGCAGGCAGGCTGATGCAAGCATGCACACACATGCAGAAATTAATGCATTGCCTACACTTCACATGTACACGTACACCCTGCAGAAATCACCAAGGGGGTGGTTGTTCCCATGGTGTTTCCTCTGAAGCCACCAGGTCTGAGCACTGAGAGTGGCCGGGAACAAGGGGGGGGCTCTGGTTTGCCTTCATCCTGCCTCAGATCTGCAGGCATAAATGCGATCTGCACTTCCCCTCCTGGCTAATGGGGAAAGTAAGTAGAACCAGAAGTTGGCCACAGTTGTCAAGCCGATATTATATGCTGGGAAACCAGCAAGTGTCACTAATCTCCAGGAAAAGCTGAAAGTCCCCGTGCACACAAACTCCCATGGATAAATAGGTGTGTAGGATCGAGCATCCCCCAGGGGTCTCAGCTCCCAAGCATGCCCACTGGGGCTCCTGCTAAAGTATTTTTTTTTTCAGCTTCATGCCACCCACTAAGCCAATTCATCCCTCTCCTGTGTGGCAAGGCTGCTGTGGCAGAGGGAACAGGCAGTATGGTGCTGGGCAGGGCTCCAGGTCATGCATGTGCACTGCTGCTTGCTGCCACTACAACCAAAAATCTGCAAAATTTGAGCCCCTGTACCATGCTCCCTCCCCAGCACAAATGGAGGAGTGACCAGCACGGTCTGCCAGGCACATTTGCCCCCATGTCCTCTCCAGGTGTGCACAGCTCCTGCTGGCATTAAAGGGAGCAGCAGCAGAAAACAGATTCCCCCCCCCCCCAGATTCCCCTCATTGTCTGAGCTGTATTTACAACAAAGTCCCTGTAAATTACAGTTATCTGAATGTTCTGCTGGTCTGGATCCACTGGTGGCACTTATTTTACTTACCCTCATTTCCCTTCTCTCTTTCTACATACCAGGCTTTGCTGGCACCAGTCCCATCGTGCTGCCCATCGGAAAAAGCTGCAGGGAAGAGAGGCTAAGGATATTCACTCCCCAGAGCCTTTGACAGCACAGAAAAAGGAGAAAATGCCACCTGCTACCTGATGGGGACTAATTTCATACCTGGAAAATCTGGTTGCTAAACATCTGGCCTGACAGGCCAGCAATATGGCTTCCAGCAGAGCTAGGGAAGGTGGCAGCATGCGTGTGCTGCACTGGAGCCCTTAGCCACAGCTCAGCAGCACTGGGTTGCCTACAGAGAGAGCAATAACCATAAACCCCCTGATTTATCCTAAACTTCTCCTACCATAATCCTCTGCAAACCATGCCCAGGGAACTCAGCAGCACCTGTGTGTAGGGGAAAGAGGAAAAGCTCTTCCCCAGGTGAGAACCATCCCAAAATGATGGGTGCGTCATGTGAGTCAGGACCTCAAGCTTTATTGTGATAGCCTGTGTTTTGCAACACAGCTACATGCTCAGAAATAAATTATCTTGCATTATGAACTAATGGTTGCAAGCTGGAGGTTGTGAGGGGATGGTTTGGGAGAGGGAAGCTCACAGAGCAGCGCACACAGCCACAGACGTGAGACAGCACCAGGACTCTGAGTGCTGGCGCTCAGCCTCCTGCCCTTATTACTTCCTCTAAGGCCCATCACAAAAAGAGACACAATCTCCATCCATACTTTTGGAACAAGGAGCCTGATCTGATTTTTCTTTTTCTTTTTTTTTTTTTTTCATGAAACTGAATGAGCTTTTTTAGCAGTCTGACAACAGAGGCTTGGCATTGTCACCATGAAGCATGAGAAAAACCATGAGCCAGGTTTGGAAATCATGAGATTGGCTTAAAAAGCAGAAGACTTTTTTTTTTTTTTTTTTTTTTTCCCTTATTATTCATGCATCTGTTTAGAAACAATACACATTCTTTGTGTTCAGCTCCAGCCCTCTGAAATGTCAGAGACTGGGCTTTTAAGGAAATTTATCTTTTTCAGCCAGAAGGAATAAGAACTTACTTTTTTTTTCTCATCTGCAATTCTTGTGTGGTTGCATGATACGGAGCTTTGGGCTTTGGGGTGGGGGAAGGAATAAAGACTTTCATGGGGTTCACAGTCAAATGACCAAGCTTCCTGCTCTCACCACATGGCTGCACAAGCCAAGAGCATCCACACTGCATGCACGCACACAGGGCACGCAGGGAAATCAGGGCCTGCCTCCCTATTTGTCTGCAGCGTGCATTAAGTGAGGTTATCCCCCTGCACACGGTGAATTTCTGCCAAGATTTGTCAGACCTGAGCATCCAGACACAGGAGAAGGTGGAGTCACAGTGGAGCCCATCAGCATCCCTGGGTGGAGATGCAGTTGTCAGGCTTGAGGTCTGCATCTCACCAGTCTCAAAAACAATGTGCTAAAGCCTTCCTGTTGCTTTGATGTAAATGTCATGGCTGAGAGTCATCACAATGGGTCATGATAAAAATAACCCCAAAATATTTCTCTGCCCAGGAGAAACCCCACTACAGTTCTGGTGTTAGGCAGAGCCCATCCCCTGACACCAGCTAATGCATACAAGTAGGACCAGAGTCAGGCCCTTCATCAAAGAAGTGGGCAGTATTCTCCAAGTCTTGCAGTAAAAATAAAAATAAAAAAAAAAAAAAAATGACCATTGGCTTGCATTAAAAAGAAAACATAAACATCTTATGAAGCATCCAGCCATGGAAACACATTTATGTGGCTCCTGGGATCCCTTTCTGTTCGTCAGACTTCACATGAAAAGCCCTCTCCCTGATTCCTGTGTCAGCATTAACTCCTCCAAAGCGATCGGCATCAAGGGTGGAAAGCAAAGCTGACAGGAAGGGAGCAGAAGTCGGTGACTTACAAGCATGCTCGGGAACCTGCCTCGTGAAAAGTAGCCAAAACCTGAAGGTTTTCTGCAGGTGTACCTGCACAGGCATTTCTGCCTCTGATTATTCACCGCACCGGTCTTCCAATAGCACCAGAATTGCGAAGCTAATTGCACTGTAAAAGTAACGGCCTATGAAATTTTTAATGGAGCAGATTGCACTTATATTTTTTTCCTCTGTGGTTCAATATACTTCAATATCTTTTCTCTCACACAGCGTTTCATTCAGGCTTACGGTGGATTTATGCAATTGCTTTCCCCAGTGCCATAAAGGCTGGACAGCAGGACAGCACTGGTTTGTTTTCCAGCTGGACCCAGGCAGCCGAAGCCCACAGCTGGGCAGTCAAGTGTTTTGAGGTGCATCCAAAAATGCATCCTCACCCCCAAATCACTGATACATAGATACATGGAGCAGTCACTTATCACATCACAGCTGGCATGGCATAGTGCAGGCTGAGGACAAGAGGCACAGGAAGGCATGGCTGCTGGGCTCCTCCTGCTCCTTCCCTGAAAATACAACAGGGAAAGGGAAAAGAGAGAGAGAGAGAGAGAAAAAAGAGAGGAAGAGTATGTAAGAGGGACAGAAGCCAAGCAGCATTTAAGGTAGGATGAAGATATAGAAAAATGTTCTGTGCCAAGCAGAGCACACAGGGTCACATGAATACAAAAAAAAAAAAGCAGGGCCAACAGAGGAGGAGAAAGAGGAGAAGGAGGAGAAAGAGGAGACAGAGGTGAGGCATTGGAGCTCTGTGTATGGAGTGAGGACAGCCAAGAAGCACAGGGATCCAGGGACGTTCCTTAGAAGACATCAAAATGAAACATCCTCTCAGCTGTTTCATATCGATATTGTGAAATTCCTGTTCCCCCTGAGATAAAAAATTGTTCCATCTTCCATGCTGCCTGGGTGAAGAATTCCAGCTCCGGCCAGTCCTAAATGTCAGCAGACGGGCTATGAAGCACCTGCCGAACCCACTAGAAGAGATGGAACCTCCTCAGTGCAGAGTGTCAGTTGAGATAAAGAGCACAGACAAAGAATGAATAGAAGAACTATAGAATGGCCACACCCCAAAATTAGCCATCACCTTACACATGATCAGCCTCAGCCTGAGCTGAACACATCCTCCGATGAGGATGATGTTCAGTCTAGTGCTCCAGTCCCAGAGCCACCCATCTCTGTCACATTTGCAGAGAGCATCAATTTTAACAGTATAGCATGAAGCTTGCATTACTAATGCACGCAAACATGTGTGTGATTCAGATATATTCTAATAGACAGCTCTGGCCCGTGACATTCCTGCAGGTCAAAATTAAAATAAAAGGGAGAGATGCGCCGTGCACCTCTGGTTAGACTCTGGGCTGGCTCTGCGCAGAGACAGCCTGCAGTTAATCAGCCTTCTTTCTCCACTAACTGTCACTGCAAACAAAGGAATTAGCAGAAGGTCTGTAGGGAGCATTGAGATAATTTGGCTGGCTGAAGAAAAGAGAAAGAAAAGAAAAGCAAAACAAAATTACTGAGAAATTTACTTGCGCTGACCTCTCCATAAATATTTAGATATAATCATCATTACCTTGGAGTAAATTAAGTTATAAACAGTCTCCACAATTGCTCATGATGAATGCGTATCGGCATCAGAGAGCACTTTATTGCAAGTTAATGTGGAAACGGAGCACCTCAATCAATCAGGACACAGAAATGCTGCCGGATGATATCAGCCTGTCTCACCCTATTCACACTGGGCACCGTGCGCTCGCTCACCCGGCCCCCCCTGTCCCCGATGTGTTATGTTAACAAATACACATCGAACCGATGGCAAGAGGCATGAATATGGAGCCAGAACAACAAGGGAAGTACAACACGTGTCCTCGGATGTGTTAGTGGGATTATTTATGCTACAGTAATGTCTACAGGGTCTGAGTATGTGCTCCCCTGGTGCTGAGCTCTGTACACAAACGCAGCCAGCAGCCTCCTGGGGGGGGGATCCATCCAACCCAACCCGGACACCCACATCAGGGACGTCCATAGCTAAGCTAACCAACCCCCGTCAGTCCCCTTCACAGCCAGCAGACAGAAATCAGCACTTTTGGAGTTCAGCTCTCCAGACCTATTTGAGACGTCTAGTGGAAGGAGAGATGAATAGTGCCCTGGGCTCCTTCGGTGCCTTGGCTCCATCTCCATTTGGGAGCCCCGGGTGACGGCTGCTGAAGTCAGCATCTGCTCTGTGGATGCCGATTTGATGAGACGAGTCCCATCCGCTCCAACTGAGAGGTTTAGAAAAAGCAGACAACCACAGAGCAAGCAAACGGGAATCGTCTCCGGGCTGCGTTTTTGGACGTGAAACCCATGGAGCCTCGCAGGACCAATGACTCCTTTGAGAGGTTTTTCAGAGCCCAGCTGCTGAAGAGGAGAGCGGCAGGGGGAGCGGGCTGCAGAGGAATCCCTTCGCTTTTGGTGCAAGAACTGAGATGTCAGGAGCTTTGTTTTCCATTCCAGCCACCATGTATGAGAAAAATCAAAATTGTTTCACACTCTGCCCCCTTGGGTCATGCACCTCCATCTCCTTCCCACCCAAGCCAGCACAGTGGCACGTGCATGGCAGGTCACCCAGTGACCTCTGCAGTGGCATAGCCTGATAAGGACTGGATTTAGGATATTGCTACTTCACGACACCTACCAATCACCCTCACTTTCCCATCACCACCACTCACAGCACCCAGAAGCTAGAGGTACTGCACACACAACACTAAAAAGGGATTTCCATGCTGCAAGGTAGGAAGGAATGGGGTATCAGAGAACCAGTGATGGTTCTCTTTTTCTTTAGAAAGGAACAGGTTCAGAGATTTCATTAAGGCTCATGACTTCAGCAAGGCAGTGAAACTTGCAACAGAACAAAGATTTTGAAATGGAGGCTACATGTGCCTAAACGTCTTAAGAAAGTCATTGAAATAGGCCCTAATACTGCAAAGAGCTGAACTGGGGTCAATTCAGGAAATCAGCGCATCATGCTGTGCTGATGTTCTTAGGAAAAACTTTCTTAATCTGATCTTCCACTTCAGGGCTTTTTCTTGTAGAAAAACTTTATTTGTATTTCCCATTAAAAATAAATAAATAAATAAATAAATTATGATGTCCAGTTCATGGTGCTGCTTGGCTCGAATTTACTGTTGGGAAACAACAGCAACAGACTCAACAGATGAAGAGTGCCAGACAGAGAAAATAATTAAAATGCAAACAAAGTGGGCTGTGAAGATCCTTCGCACAAGCAGGTATTTATAGCAAGAGGTGAAAGAGAGCGTAGCACTGACTGTCTCTACACTGCTGCAAGGTGAAATAAAAATACTCCTCCTCTTATCCTTCTTGCATATAGCCTAAATAGAATGAAATAAAACTTAGCTGGTAGGTGCCTCATTCCCTGAGGTGTGGGACCTTTCGGAAAGAAGCATGATGGATGAGTTTGCCGCTTTTGCTCCAAACTTACGAATTTCTTTCGACAAGACCTTACCTTCTGTCACTGTTACATTCAGTGCTACAACATCAACCCTCCATCTGACAATTTCCCAGCCCAGGACATTCCTGCAATTAAGCCCCCTTCCCAGCCGAGGACAGCCTCCGACAGGGCTCCCACCAAGGCTCGTTTTGTCACCCATGTCTCATCCCCACCGAGCCTTAGTCAGAAGGGAAAGAAAGAAATCTCTAAATCTTTTGACACAAGGCAAAGATTTCTATAGATACCAAAAATCTATTGACTGGCTCAGATCAAGGGGTTTTTAATTGAGTGAGCAACGTTAATTAGTAAATCTACTGACTTCTAAACACCACGAGGCCCAGGGCTTCAGATTGCCATTGTGCGAGGACAATGCAGCTTTCAAGGTCTAGAGAGCATTTTCCCTGGGCTGCCCTGCCCCCAGACACCAAAAAGTTTTGCTGCTAATTGTGGAGGCATTCGGGGGGGAGGAAAAAAAAAAAAAAAAAAAAAAAAAAGGTGTTTCTCAAAAACAGAAAGATCAAAGGTAAAAGCATTTGGACGGATAAAATGGCTGCAAAGATTATTACTTCTTAACATATAAATTACTCAAATCGCTCCCATCTGTCTGCCTCCACTGCCATATGAGAAAGGAGACCAAAGGCTTAGCTCCCAATACATTAAATCCAAATAAATCCACTCATGTTTTAAGTTGTAATACATGAAACACTTTTCCTGGAAAAACTGTCTGCAGACCAGCAGCAAAGGCTTTAAAACATGTTTGTTATGGAATCAGGAAAAAGAAGGGATCAAACTGCAGCAGCTCAGCAGTGAAGGATTGCTGGAAAAGCATAAACTAAAAATGTAATAACGGGAACACGAAGACAGGAGGAAGAAGCTTAGCAGAAGGAATGGCCTTGCTGGGGAAAACGCACCAGAGTTTATGGCCCTGCTCTTTATTAGCTGAGGAAGTCAATGCAGGCTTCTGGGGAAAAAATAGGAAAGGAAATAAAAAGGAGTTTAAGATCATTTTAATGGTTCGAGGCCAGATTCATAGCGGACCTGAGCTGTGCCTGGGGATCTCACCTCTATTTTTAACATTCCCTGAAGTCTTCCCATGAAGCAATGACCAGGAGGCTGAAAATGGCCACATTTATCCCATGCATCCACTGGTGAGCTAGCCCATGAGATCCCACCAGTGGCACAGGACAAACACTCACACCATCCTTTGCTTTTGGAGGTCCTGGACCCCTTCCTGGAGATGTCAGCAGCCCTTTAACATCACAGCAGTGAGTGTTGTGACATGGTTGCATTCATGAGCCACATTTCCCCACATGGAGACAACCCCTTGGCCAAACAGTGGTGCCTTCGTGCTCTTACACCAACTCACACGGGACATGGATAAGGCAAGGGACGTATCTCAGCATTCAGCCCTGGGTGAGGGCAGCCTGAGATTTTTTCAACGGCCACAACATCTTTGCATTTCAACTCAAAAATCAAAAGTCGAGCCAGGGACTTGACAAGGTAATTATTCATATTTTGTGCCAGGCTACAACACATTACACCCTTGGTCCCTGCAAGGTCAGCATTCACAGAGTCCAGCAAAAACAGGACAGTGTGAGTGACACCTTTCTCAGATGCGTCTCTTGCAGCAACCCATTTTTGCCTTCTTGAAGCCAAGTCCAAAGGAAAGATGCCTCCTAAGCCATAGACAGTTTTCATCCTCTGGTGGCATGGTGGCACTTCAAGGATACAAAAACATTATTTTATTGGAATTCTCTTACAGGGTTTTGTTCTCTTGACAAGAAGAACAGCTACTGGCACAGCAAAAGGTTCTGCTGGGCTGTTTAACATAATCTAGAGTTAAACCACACAAGTGGTGTTTCCTATGTCAGCTCACTGCTTCAAATCTTACTTGACATCCTGCATCATGTATGAGACATCTGCACTACACGTCGGCAGAACAAATCCGTCAGCAGCACGAACTTGCAGGGACAAATCCATCCCTGCTCCAACAGCCGTGGCCTTACCCCAGGGGACCACTTTTGGCCTGCTGGAGTCAAACAGGATTCAGAGCAAGTAGGTCCCTACGTGCAGCTTGGAAGACAAAATGAATGACTAAAATAGCATTAGTGGAGGCAGGAGTGCCTGCTCAGTATGCCGAGATACATCGGCTCGGCCGCGGCTGTGGTAGTCACACTACATTTGGATTCAGGTTACCACCAATCAGTTATCCCCTATGCAAATCCCTCCCCCAAGTATAAAAATAAATAAATAAATAAAATAGAAGAAAAACTTCTTAAAACCTGTCTTGTGTTATGCCTTCAGGGCAAATTTGCTTTTATGAGCATAAATAATTCATGCGTGTTCATTTATTATTAATTAATATTCCATGAACATGCATGGTTTATCCACCCAAACAAAGCCCCGCACCCTGTGCTCCTTCCCTGCAGCCTGACATCAGCTGCTGGCTGCAGCTCGGCTGACCAAGGCATTAGATCAGTACCATTTATCACCTCTTTCTCCCCAGAAGCTGCTGAAAACTTTCTGAGCCTCCTTGCTGGTTACTGGCTTGCTCCATTCCTAGGGCTGGAATAGGGCAATTCAACTCTTCTAGGCTTAAATATTTGGGAGAAGGTGGAAACGTGGTGGCAAGAGGGAGGCATGAGGAGGAGTTAGGATTTTGGGACTTTTTTCCATTTCAGGGAGTATGAGTTACTGATGAACACGGCTGCTGGGGTTACCCGTTTCACACTCAGTGCCACATCACCAACAGCTCCATCACCATCACCCAGGTGGAAATATCTCCCATCACGGGGACTCTGGCTCTTGCATCTGCCTCTGGCAACCCTGGTCAGCTGCGATTGGGGTTCCCCTCTGCGCTGAGTGCCATACCAACACTGCAAAAGAGAAATCCCTGCCCCAAAGCAGTATTTTCTGGATAAAGTACTGAAATACTTTGGAAAAAAAAAAAATAGATTTACAGTGAGGTCTTTTCCCTTTTGCTGTGGAGTGAGTTAAAGAACCTTGGCTGTTACATTTAAGGTCCAATGTGTGAAGTATGAAGATGGGGATAGGGGTGGGAGGAGGCAGGCTCAGCACCATTTCATTGCTTATGGCAGGACCTGTGCCAACCACATTTCCCTGCTGTGCAGGCAGCTGGCTGAGAGCACACAGGGATTCCCCAGCAAAGCCAGGAAACTAATGAAAATCTCTTCCATCTCAATATAGATCCTCATGCGTATTGACTCCGGCATCGGTCCACGCCGGAGAGAGGCAGCCGGATTTTTCTTCTTGATGTCTATCCTCTGCAGATCCCACACTCGGTGGATTGGCTCTGATGCCTGGATCAGCCCCCAGTGCATGAGCAATGCCTGCAGAGGCAGCACGCATCCTGGTCTGAGGAACCCCTGCTGAGCCCCTCCAAGCAGGGTCAGAGCTGCCTCATGTAGCTCTCTGCAGCCACCAAGATCATCTAAAGACCATCAAAGCTCCACATTTTAGGGGACAGGCAGAGTTACCATGTGCTCTATAAAAACACCACCCTGACACCATGCTTATTGCTGCTTCTGTACAAGCAGAGGACTTCAGGTGCGTACAGACTCAGGTCCCTGCCAGTACTCACAGGCCCCCACATAACATGTTCAGCTCTTGAATCTTCCCCTGGAAGCAGCAGTCTTGTCACAAGCCACTCCTGGATGCTCCATTCCTGTCCTGGCTCTCCAGAAACCCACCTCACCTGCATCCTGGGTTACAGATGAAAGGATGCAAGGCCAAGAGCTGGATTTTCTTTATTTGGGCTGAAACATTGCAATCTCTGTGTACAATCCTGTGTGAGTACCAATTTCAAGCACAAGAATGCTGCGAGGAGATAGTAGAAAACTCCCTGTGCGTTAGACACTGGAACAGCTTCAAACCAAGAGTGAGCTGAGGCAAACAGAGACACGATTTTGGCATTTGCTAAGGGCTGAAGCAGAGCACATGGGGAGAGGCGGAGAAGAAAGCATCACTTACAGGAGATGTTCCCATGGCGCTCAGCACAATGGGGACCCAAATCCCTTGATATTCCTTAGGTGGCAAGTGGAGGAAGAGAGAAATTAGATTTTACAGCAAACTATGCACAGTTAGTGCTGGGTCTTAATCTCAGGTCTAGAGCCAGATATCCTCCTCTTTGAGGACCTGCAGAAAGGAGAGGATTTGGTCTCCAGTGAGTGTGAATTGCCCAATTTCTCTTGTTTCTCTGTAATGTTTTACACCAAAGGCCTGGGTCCAAATTCCCCCAACCTTCATTTGATTCACAACCAGACCTGAACTGCGTGATTCCAGCTAATACCCAAGCAAATATTCCAGTATTCCAGCAAATATGCCGGGCACCTGCCTATTGCCTCGTAGTGTTTTACAAATAGAGATAAGTTCTATAACACCGAGAGTTACAGACAATTTAACACACAGGGGCTGCTCTGGGAAAACTTAAAACTGTCATAATTCATCCTCCCCTTCCCCCAGTCCAGAAATGAAAGATTAAACCTTGGAAGATTTATTAAACTGACATTTTAATAGAATTTTTAGAGTTTCCCTGTTAATAGTTTAAATATAATTGAATTCCATGAAAGGGAGGAATATGGGATAAAGTCGGTGTCTCCCAACAATAAGAGCACTTTAAACACTGGGGCATATCACTGCTGCATAATTTAGTCTTATTTGCATGGCCCTTAGAACTGGGAGTAACAAAAACACAAATCTAATTAACAAAGTGAAAGAATTGCCTCTACCAGCAAACTTCATCACAAGCTCCACTACCACACACCCACCCTCCCTGAGTTACAAACACGAAACAGATGGCAAGAAGGAGAAAAAAAGAAAAGACATCACACGTCAGCTCTTGGAGAGGAAGAGGGGAGGGAAAAAAAAGAGAGAGAAAGCAGAAGGGATAGGATGGATAACTATGCTACTTGACGATGCAGCAATTAACTTGCTGAGGGTGGAATAATTCTTGCGCTGCCTCTCCAGTCGGAGCACTCTCCCAACTTAGCCAAGTAGTAGATGTATTGAGTGCAGCGGAGAGTAAACTAGTTTTCATAAATCCCAGCAGGACTCTGTTTCGCTTTATGAGATTCGTGTGAAAAATTGAAAATTCAGGTTTTTCCAAATGCATCTGTAATCAGCAGCCTGAGCTCTGCAGGTCCCTGGAGGTAACTGATCACAGACAGCACAAAGTAGGGTTTCACAATCACACCGAGCTTCTACACTGCATTTTTAAAGGTTAGACATTAATTCCTGATCAATACAAGGAACAGCAGGCTATCCCCTACCCCCACTCTCAGGATTGTCTTACATTATTAACTGAGCCATGGCTTTGTCCTAGAATTACTTCAAATCACAACTTGGGGCTGTAAGATGCAAAGTCCCTTTGGATGTTGAGCAAAGGGGGGTGAGAAAGACCCCCAGCACCTTCTTCCCCCATACAGATCCACCAGGTCCTAGTTCTGGGTGGCATTCACATTTTCTTACAACCCCGTGTTAATTATTTATTTATTTTTATCCTGCTACAGGTTCACTCAGGTCACTGGTGGGTTTTGTCTTCTTCACTCAAGAGGTATCTCCTTGCTGGACAGTTGAAGGCAACAACGCTTGCTGTGCTCAGCATGGCCCAGGCTGTCACCCAGTTAAACACAGATGGCAATGAAGACCTTTAGAGCTCAGCCATAACCACAAACCTCCTTCTAGTCAGCATTAAAACAACCATGAAATCAAGGGCACAATTCATCCTATTCTAAAAGAAACAGCTAAGTTTAATCAGATGAATCACCCCCTAAAGGTCTGTGTTTCTGTCCATTGTAAGATACACTTGGACCAAATATTGAGAGGCTTTCTGATTCAATCCCCAGAGCACATTCAGATGCATACACATCCATAAACACAGATTTCATATTCTGCACTCAAAAATAAAACCAGAATTTGATGCTTCTTTGTGCCCAACACTTCTAGCTGGATGATGTACAAACAAGCCATTCAAAGTTATTCTTCATGTCTGAGTATCCCTCCCTTAACAATGTGCCACACTAAACCTATTTTTCGGGGTTCCTCTGTGCCGTTACCACTACAATTTTCATTGACACCCAGAAAAATCCCTTGAGCTCTGAAAACAAACAGTATGTCCCAAGCATGCAGTTTTCCAGAAGCTTAAAAAAGAAAAAAAAAAAAAAAAATCTAGGCTGCTCAACAGTCTTTAGGGATCAAAAATGTTCTGACCTTCTCCACACTTGCATATTGGGCTGTTTTTTCTTTCCACTCATGTGATAGATAGGTGGTGGGTGCTTTTATGTGAAGACCTGGTGCAGTTTGACATGCTCTAGGCGCATGGCAAGAGGGATGCAAGCAGGTCTATCAATTAGATTTAGGATCAATGTTTGACTGTTCGCTATGATGGAGGAGGAATCCTCCACCTTGCTTTCCCCTGTGGCAAAACTCCTGGAGCTCTGAAGGTCTCAGCTGGAGACCTGGAGAGAGTCACGAAGGAGTGTCTTGGACATCAGGCAGCCTTCTGGGGAGATTTTGGAAATCTTCACAGATTTCTAGGCAGGCCCGGATTCATTAGCATGCACTCATGGTCTCATATTTTTACTGACTCTCTTCAGGGCTCATTTATTCCACTGAAATCAAACACAAGAATTCCCCCAAGGCATCCTTGTCAGATATGAAGTGACTGGGCTACACAACACACTCTTTCCAGGTACTGCGACAGGTACAGGAAGGCTTATTGCGGTTTTCGGTGCCGTATCAATTCATTATCAAAGGGAAATTGATGAATACCCACTTCTGCTGAATTAGAGAGTCTCCTGATGGTTAATGAGCGTGAATAAAATGTTATGCAAATTAGTGGCTGAGAAGGGACTTCTGGATCCGAACTTGAATATGAAATAGGTCATTAATATGACATGTTTTTAACATCTGTTGATTGTTTCAAGTGTTACATTTGTGGAGAAAATGCCTAAGATTCAGTGAGAAGAACAGAAGATACCCCTGTGCTTGTGTGTGCACCCCTCTGAGCACTTTGCCACTCTAGGTGTGAGAAAACAGAGAAATTCTGGAAAAACAAGCAGTTTCCTGCTCCTAGCAAGGAAACTCAGTTTATAGCCCAGATTGCTATTTGCTCACCTGTTCAGCACAGCTCAGTATTGTGTGTGCCTAGCCGGCTGTGCAGAGATCCTCATAAAATATGAATACTTCTTCCAGATACGACTGGTTCTTAACTTGCGTTTACAGTATGAACAGTTATTGGGTTCTATTATTATTTATAAGCCTACGGTGTGAGAAACCTTTCTCTAATGCTTAAAAAGTGGCAGCTTCTCTCTTGCCCTGAGCAGAGAGACAAGGGGACGCAGTAAAACAAAGTGGAACAAAAAAAAAAAAAAAAAGAGATGTGTAGACATGACAGCCTAGTTTTTCTGTAAGCCGTACAGGCAGTTTAAGTGTTTAAAAACACTTAAAATTGGGATGGATTTGGGCTTTGTGGGCTTGGCAGTGTAAGGTGCAGTTTGTGTCTTATCCTGTTGGTACAATCCAGTCTGTCTGGGTTCCTTCTCATGGGGTTGCTTGTTTTTTTGTTTCTTTGTTTTAAGGTTGAAGAACAAGTGACAAGAGCCAGCAGGTGAAACAGAAAAAAACACAGTTTCTTTGAAGTCAATCTGTGGTGTTCGTAGCTGCGTCTGAAGGGTCCCCAACGCATCACATGGGAGGAGTGGCAAGGTAATATTTTGAGGGAATCTTGCAGTGGTTTTTAAAATGAGAAATTATTACTCTGACGTTTTTAAAAAAAAAAAAAAAAAAAAAAAAAAAGACTAAACTGTCAGACTAACAGAAATGTTCCTTTGTGAAAAACAGACATTTGGACACACAGTTGTATTCACATCCCTCACCTCCCCTGTGGCAGGATCAAGACATCCCAGGAGGGCTAAGTCTGGGTAGGAAATGGTTATCATTACAGGACACTTTAAAATCTTGTTCTCCAAAGCTGCAACCTTATGGTCTTGCAGACATTCAGTGGGAAGATGGGAGGAACTTAAGGAAAGCTCTTTTCTACCTTCACCCTGGGCAATGGTTATTGAGCTACCCATATGAAGTGGGAAAAGTGCAAGAGGAGGAAAACAATCCATCTAATAAACTGTAAGCAGGACAATATTCATAGGATGCAGAAAAGTGAGTTTCAAGCCATGGTAGTGACACAAGCTTCCATTTCTCCCTTCTGAGGTGACCATACAACTCATTCCCACTTCAGGTACTTCAGGTGAGGCTTTCTCCCTGACCACCTATCCATCCAACATAAAGTTTCAGCTTCCCCAAACTACTTCCTACCATCCTTTCAGAAATTTCTACACAAGCTCCCAACAGAACAGCATAGGAGCTCTCATCCAAATTAGGTTCATCCTCAGGAAAAAATAAAAATGGCTTTGTTCTCCTGTCACTGCATCAGATCCAGATCTTCATTCACATTCATCAGTTATGAAAGAGAAAAGTAAATCAAGTCTTTTGCCAACAGATTTTAAAAGCTGGCACAAGTGGCCCATGCAAACCGTGGCCTAGAGGCTATGACCCTGATATTGGTCAGCAAAAGGAGGAAAGCAAAATACGAAAATCATTTCAACCTGAGGCACATAACCAAAGAGACACAAATAGGATGACTCTTCAAGAGAAGGCTGGGATGTATTTCTTCAGAGACAATGCATGAAATGGCATTGAAATGAAAATTTAAGGAAAGAGAAAGAAGAAGAAAAGATATTTGGACATCTTCCCAGCCAGGCTCTGTGTAATGTCTGTACTTGCCCATTAGGTATGAAATCTCAATTACTTCATGATGTAGGAGGTTTGATCCAATGCGTTGGTCTCCCAGCTGATAAGATGTGCGAAATCACATTTTATCTCGCATGGATGAGGACCACAAAACATACCCTTCACCAGAGCAAGCGAGAGGGCAGAAGAATAGCAATGCAGGTACTCAGGTTGTAGAGTTCTCCAAACAAAGAACAATTCAGGTTGTAGAAATTTTCCTCACAATCCAGGGTAGTGTTCTCAAAGCCCTCATTCCAGGTCAGACCCACCTCTATAAACAAGGGTCAAGAAAAGATGGTAACAGTTTTTCCATCCAAGGTGCATTGCAGCCCTCTGGACTGAAGCTCCAGGGTGGCATAAGGAATGACAAGTATTGATAAAGTAATGAAACCTGCAAGTCATGCAGTTCAACCGTGGCCCAAGGGTTGAAAGTGTCTAGACATCACACTACCAAGATCAAGAGTCACCTTATTTCCTGCAAGAGGACCCACAACCAAGTTCAGATGATCCTCTCCAGGACTCTATTTCTCATTCATTGCCTGCCAGCAGTCACCCCAGCAGCTTCATCTCCAGCTCCAAACCACAGTGGTGGGCTACTATATTTATTTTCCCATCACAATTAACCACTTCTGATTAGTTCAACTAATTACTGGGTGCAAGCAATTATTCTCTGACAGGCCTCCTCAGTCTTTAATGGCTGTTCCCACAAGATCAAACAGGTGAAGGCCAAAAGAAGAAAGTAAAAAAACTAAACAAGTGGGAAATGAGGGAAAGAATTAAGAAATCCCTGAGCAGATCCAGGTCCTTTGAGACCCTGAGTAGCAAACAGTCGAGCTAATTAGCATGCCTGTTGCCTTGCCAGCATGCATGGAAATTTCCCCTCCAGCCCTTTTTCCTGCACAAGTTCATGATCTGGGATACCTCTACAATACAAGCACAAGACAAGATGCATTTGTGCATTCTCATTTCAACACCGCAATGCCTCTTATTTGAGCAAAATCCAAAGCACTAAATCATGTCTGAGCAATTTTGTTTAGAGGGTGAATTTTGGATCCTAGTCCTCCAAGTGGGGGGATTTTGTTTGCAGCTGAATGAAGACCTCTGACAATGGGAGGGATTAGGAGAGAATGGAATTGCTGACAAAGGGATAGCCTTAACTGATGGGGAACATACTTTTATGGATCTCAGAGGGAAAATCTTTAGCAGGATGCTCTAAACATTTTAATGGCAACTGTATGTTTTCTGCCTCGGATCGTGCTAACAGAATTGAATAGAAAACAAAGTGTTAAAGACATTCATAGAAGTGAGTTTGATCTGCATTAAATTCTGTAGGAAAATTCTGCAAGAAAAAATCTATATCATGTTTGACAGAGGAGCATATTTGACAGAGTATACTCATTCCTATTGCCATTGAATTTCATGTAATTTTCCCCAAAGAAGAACACATCCAAATAATAATATTGTGGTTTCCAACTGTGTCTTTTTGCACTTCTGGTGGGGTTTTCAGTTGGCTGGTGAGGTTGGCTGAGGTGCCAGCACCACCTTTAACTGTGTCTCAAGTCACTCCTCTTAGAACACCCTTGTCCACGGTAGCCATGGACACGATGGTTTCTTTGTGATGCAGATGTTTGTTTTCAGAGGGAAACATGTTCAAGTCTTTGAGCCTAGTTGTGCCACACGTGCCATGGAAGGTTGGACATGGAAAAGGTTTTCTTAAGGAGATTGGCAGAAAACATCTCCCCCTTTGGACAACAAGCTTCCTGAGCACAGCCCTCATCCCTGGGGATGGGCATCAGACTTGGACATCTGTGTGGGGTGTGACGAATCCCACTCAAAGCTGATAAACACAGGCAGGATCATCCACAGACCAGGTGAAGAAACACCAATCCTGCATGCACACAACTTTAGCATCCCAAATGCACACCCTGCTCGAGAGGGGAAGGGCAGTGAGCATGGCAGGAGAGCTCAGTCCCTGGCAAACAGCACCACGCAGGTCCTCCTGCTTTTTGAAGAAAAACAAGGGGAAGAGGGGGAGGGTTATGGCTAAAGCTAAATTGTCCCATAAAACATTTTACTACAACAAACCGATTAACATTTGACTCTGCTGTAGAACGCTGAACAATGCTACAGGCTGCAAAATGCCTCTCTGAAAAGGCGATGCCAAACAATGCGGTTGCACAAAGAGCCCTTGGGGAGGCAGAGGGGCCCCTAAACGGCCCCACCACCCAGCCCATGGCTGCTTTCATCTTCACGCTAGCTACCCATGCTGAAAAGGCACAGGAAAGGTGTTTTGTTTCAAAGTAAAATCCTTCTGTAGGAAGCGTGCCAGCCCCCATCACGATGGCATTCCGTTTTCACAGCACTGATGAGAGGCGTTCGCTCTTGCAAATCAGAAATACTCCTGGTGTCCTGCTTTCTGCCTTCAAAGCTCTCTACCCATTCATGAACCTCAACATGCTCAGCCCAGGGGGTCCCTCCTGTCCTGCTAGTGTGGAGGTTGGAAAGACACAGGGACCAGGGGAAGCAGCCGTGCAGCCACCCTGAACTCAGACAGACCATTGCTATCTCTGTCTCTTCTCCACCTTTGCTGGTACATTCATCTTCACAGCATCACAGCCTGGTGAGGCTGGCAGCACTTCGTGGTCCCTCGGGCCCAGCCCCTGCCCCAGCAGGGCCACCCAGAGCAGGGGGCCCAGGCCCATGGCCAGGTGGCTTTTGGAGCTCTCCAAGGAGGAGACCCCATAGACCCTCTAGGCAACCGTACAGGCTTATACAACTTATATTATACAACTTACATTCTTCTACACTACTGGATGAGTTTTCTAGACCTAGTGAGGAGATTATCTTGTGAACTGGACTGGGGAAGTCTAAGTTTGAACTCATGGACTTTTGTAAATATATTCAGCTTTGGAAATCAGCTGAGCAGCTACAAGTGTCTCTGAAGTTAGATTTGATATTTTCAGTCAGTTATAAGCAATATTTTCTCCTACAAACACATATGCACATAACACATTTTTTCATTGAAACACTATTCATACCTTTCCACCTTTTTCCTTTTTATCTGCTTGCTGTTTCAAATCACAGAGATGATCCCCGTATAGGTATTAGCAGTGGCCTCCAACATTTGGGGACCCAACAGGAAAGCAACAAAGGGCTGATGTGCTACCATTTCACCCACCTTCCAAAATGCAGCTGGCTCAGGTGTCCAAGAATTTCCAAGATAATCCAAACATCTGCTGACATCCAGGAGCAGCAAGAGATGGCCTGAGGAAGGTGGGTACAGGAGTGTCTGAGAGAGGCTGCCATCAGAAAATCAACATCACTTGGGAGCCTCCTGGGTGGGAAAACATCAGACCCGCTTGATAGTCAAAATGCAAAGGCTGATGAAGGCAAGTCTCTTGTTGTGTTTTACTGGGATTTTATTATTGTTATTAATTATTTTGTGTACTCACAAGCAGAAATTCTGGCTCTACCACAGTGACAACAAGACGTCTCTTGCAAAACATCCCCTCCGCTCCACCAGGCAGGCAGCACCCCAATGGTGATCAAGTCCATCAGAAGTGACCACCATGCCATGGGCAGGTCAAGCACCACTGGATGAGGGCTTGTTTTCAGGGCTGTGTGTCTGCAGGAGGGGGACTTGCTGTCCATCAGGAGGGAGAGGTGCCTGAAGGAACCCCCCACCAAAGGGAGCACGAATATCCACGAAGGTCTGGGGTGTTTAACATCAAACGGAGAGGGAATTAAGGTGCTTGTGTCTGTGGCTGCTTTACACATTATCTTTTGACAGGATGAAAACATAACCCACTGTTTTTGCCTTTATAAGCGATACTTGGCTTTTTCTGCTCCCAAGCTTGTCTACTGTGCAGCGTATTTCTTCTGCTGATAAATATTTATGCTCCATGATTTTGACTTATACAAAGGGCTTAAATATCGTAAAGCTGGATATAACCAGCATAAAATAACATAAAACAAAGCACTAGTATCCAGAATGGGGTGGACTAAAAAGGCATGGCTCCCATGGCAGCCAAATTTTGCCCCAGAAATGACCTCTTTCCCCCAAGAATGGCACATCTTGGCAGCTTCCCCCTCTCTGCATTACAATTGAGATTCCAAAACTGTGTGTATCAAACAGGAAAGGTGTTTGCAGTATTGCCAAGGTTACTAGAGTGAAAACATTGCAAATGTCATTTGCATGATTGTACTTTCAAATCCTAACTTGTAGCAACAGTGCATTTTAAATGAAGGTGATTTATAACTCCAACCAGAACACTAATCATATTTTGGAGTAATAGGATTTATTTGTTGGTTGTTTAGTGGTTGTGTTCTTTAAGCTCAGAGACAACAAGCTATGTTCATGAAAAGGGACATGGCTGGGCTTAAACCCTACCCCAACAACATTTTGAAAGAATTAGAAAATAAACACGAATGAACTCTATTTTCAATATGCAGTTCAGAGTCTGGGTAGTCTTTAATGTTTCTTTGCTATGAGAACATCCTAAATTGCTAAGCAAGTTCAGACAATTTCCATTTTAAATGAAAAACTCAGATTAACACAAAAAAGAAGTCGTCGTTTGGGGATCAAGAATGGATGTTTAACAGCGCCCAGCTGTTCTCCAGCTCTGAAGCTCCTTACCCAAAGCACACTGGGCTCATTATGAAGCAACATTCAGTCGTACACCAAGACTAGGATTTACAGCCCAATATCTTGACCAACTAAAACTGGAAGCAGTTGCCATGTTGTGTGTGACATTGGATTTTCGGGACTGACCATTAGGTGCTGGGGCACTTAACTTCGAGTATTTATGGGGAGAAACAGCTTGTTTAGGCCATAATTTAGGAGGTACATTAAATCTCATCTTATGACCCATATCCTCACATTGAACAAATGTATTAGGTCAATATATACCACCCAAAAAGCTTGACTTTAACCTCCACGCACACCAGACTTACAGGAACAAAGGTGCTCCATGAGGGACTAAAAGTTACAAGAAATAGTCCCAAAAAATTCCCTCCCACACCTTAAAAATAATAATAATAATAATAATAATAAAAAAAAAAAAAACATTTAAGCCACCTTCTAGGACTTGTTTTAATATAACTATTCTCAGTGGAGGCCTGTTAAGCTAACCTGGTAGACGTGGGAAACCAGGAGTGCTCATGTGGTCTGTTCATGCAGCCCAGCCAAAGGGATGATAAACTTCATCTGACCACTGGGAACTTCATAAAACACACACTAATGTGGCCACTTAAACTGCATGATCATACACTTATTGGCAATTGAGTTTGGGCTAGTTAAAGGGGTGTCGAGTGAAATGTCTAGAAACAGCACCCAAAGACTCTAGTTGTGCTTGGAAATTTTGGCCTTGAGTATGTTCACACACACACACACTGATTTTATACAGTGTGTGTATATATATCTATAATTTCACATGTACTTATACTCACATCTATAAATGAAAAAATTAATCTAAAATATGTCGCCCTGCAATCTGTCAAATAAAGCTGATATAATAAATATGTCACTTTATTTAACAACTGATGCTGAAGAGAACGAGGCAGAATGAAAGAAATCAAGACAAGGCTTAGTAAAAACACTGAGGAAGGCAGAAATTAAAGCAATCAATCACATTCTCGTGGAACGTCTACACCACTAGAAATAATATTTTATTGTCTGCTATTGATTGGATGCCACTGAACAAAATTGCAAACAATGAATCTGGTGTTATAAGCAAGAATCACAATAAGAATAACTTATTTCAAAGCCTCGGCCGCACAACAGTTTGCACTCCACAGAGCCAGGCATGGAGCATTGGACTTCTTCTTGCTCTACCACTGAAACCCAGGAGAACATCCCTGTTCATTAACTACTGAAAGGTTCTCCTGCAGCTCTACCAGAAATAAGGGCATGTTCCCCTTTTGCTTTCCTTTGTATTTTATATGTGGCCATGCAAAGCTGGCAAACTTTGGTAGAATTAGAGGGAAGGACGAGGAAGCCAGGGAGAAGTGGCACTGCTTTTTCAAACAGTGAGCCCTCCATTCAAGGAGGAGGAGGAGAACACCCAGAAGGAAAATACACTACATCAGAGAGCAAGGCTTGGTTGTGGTGCATTCACCAGCAGTTACATAGTTCAAATCCAGGCAATTTTGTGGAAAAGAAAATTTCCATGGGTCTTTCAGCAGGCCTAGTCCCTTCTCAGGTGCTTTGTCCTTCCTTGGATGGGATGCTGCTACACTGAGCTGTTCAGGGCCAGGACTTGGGCTTTCATTCAGTCCTGATGGAAGGAACTGGGTGCAGGACAAGCCACAGGAGGCCACATCCTCTTGCTGCTAACCAAGCCACACATTATTCATAGAACATCCCACCTGAAGTCACCAGGATGACCTGAGAAGGTCTGAAGGATTCAGCTCCGAAAGGATGAGTTGTCACAATACGGTGCTTTACAGCAGCAAGAAGTACAACTAAAGCTAGTACCCGAACCCTTCTGAGCTTGTAAGGTGCAATGAATACGTGGCAGGGCTTTTTGTGCAACAGGGAGAAATTCCAGCTTCTTTCTTTCCTCTCAAAACTCATAGCCTGCGCCACCTCTACGAATGGTTAAAAAGAGCACGACTCACACAGCTAGGAAAAATCAAAGGGGGTGGTCTCTGATCCAATCCTGATAATATCCAGACTCTAAAACAAAGGCAGGCAATTATGAATGCAATAGGCTGGATGAAGGAACAGGCAGCCAGGCTGTATTAGGAGGACACATCTCTTCCCGTGTTGTCTTATGGTCACGTTAGCCATTTGCATACATGTGTGAATGGCATGATAACAGTCTGCCAGATCCATCCACAGTGCAAACTCATTTGGTTCCAGTGGCTCTACCCTGGGTGCTAATTGACATTTTTTATTACACCTCATATCACATCTCTAATTTGCCCACAAAGAGTAAGAAAGACGTAACACACTGATTGAGGTCTGGCTCCAAGGGTGACAGAAACAGCAGGGAAAAGGAAAATCATCCCCGGATCTGTGCAATATGGCCAGAGGAAGAAGTGGAGACTTCTCCCTGCTGAAGGAGCTTTTTACTCTGCTGGTATCCAGGAATCAGATTGTTTCTAATTTACTGTTACTCAGCTGTACCAACCCAATAGATTTTACCCACCCCTGCTATATCCAATCTCTACAATTATAACAGGAGTGAGAGTCCCTGTGGGCATTCTGGGGGTAAAACCTCTGCTTGTTTTTTTGGGGATTGTTTGTGCATGGGCAGGAAGGATTACAGTTTGGGGGATTTGGAGTTTAGAGCCATTTTCTCCCATCTGTCTCATACACTCCCCCTTCTCTTTCAGTCTCTGTCTCATACTGGGAGACAATTGTGAACCCATGGGGTCAGCAGCAGCAGTGCCACCTTTGTGGGGAGGAGAGGCATTCCCAAAGGGCTTCCAGTTAATCTGGAAGATGTTTTGGTACTCTTAGTATACCCACCAGCCAGTTTGGGAGGAAAAGCTCTTTCCTAATGAATTATAGTTACTCCAGAAAGGTTGTCTGCACAGTAGTGTCCGTGGGCAGATCCGTGAATCCTGGAGAATTTGGACTACGGATGCTTTGGGCCCAGAAATCACAATAACCTCAGGCTGTGGGAAAAGCAACGGAGGAAAGGATAAAAGTGGCTGAAAGACAGCATGCAAAGTGGTTACTGATGGCTCACTCCCAAACCTGCAGAGGCTTGCCTCAAATCCGGGCCTGGCCAACGTTTTAATTGATGCCTTTGAGGAAGGGTAGAGAAAATGTTTGTGAAATGCGTGGCAAGACCCAGACCAAAAGGGGTGTGAGTGCTCAAGAGGTGAGGAGCAGGATTCAGACCAACCACAATCTGCAAGGCAGGGGTCTGGAAGAAGCAAGGAGAAATCTAGAGGGAGAGCCGAACCCCCTGCCCTCGGGAAGGACGTGTCCAGAGCACAGGCATGAAATGAGATGCTGCTTTATGGTCTCGGGGCAGGCAGAAGGCCACAAAGAGCCAGCCATGGGAGTGACAGCCCAGTGAGTGGGCTGCAGAGAAGGAAGGGGTACATGGGAGGCAGGTGGGGTTGGGGGGGATAGCCCCAAACCTCCCCAGCAGGAGGCCTGAGGGCAGCTGCTGCTATTCCAGCCTCTGGGCTCACTACCCAAGCCTAGGGATTATTCCTGCTGTCAGATCAATGCACCTCCTATGAGCAACCCTATTTTCTCCGTGCCTGCCACCCCATTCCAAGAAGCGGCTCTGGCTTTCGGACCAAGCCAGCCCGTGCCGAGGAGGACACCGCATGGATTTGGGGGACGGCCGGCGGGCTCTCAGCAAGGCTGTGGCTTGTAAAACGAGCAATTAAAGAGGGAGGAAGGAGCCAGCGAGGTGCACAAAAACGAATCCCTCCAAAACCTGGGCAGAGGTTCGCGTGCAAGGCAGGCGCGAGGGAAGCGATCTGGCACCCTCTAGCGCGATGCTCCGGGAAGCGCTCGTCCCTCCGGCACCCATCGCCTGGCCCCAGCCGTGTCCCCTCGCCCTGTAGCCCCCCAGGCTGTCCGAGCCCACCCCTCCATCCCAGCAGCCCCCTTTCCGTGCCATTCACTATCCCAAGGCACCTTATCTCCCCAGCAGGGGAGATGCAGCTGCAGCTGCCCAGGAATATTTCGCCTTTTACGACTTGGCTCTCGAGCCGTTGGAAGGGAAACAGTTTTCTTCCTGTCCTCATCACCTTCACCGTCCTCCGGTGAACTTTTGGGTAATGTATGCTGCGTCACCAGAGCAGCACCAGCCTGTGAATGGCAAACAGGCACCCACATGTTTCCCAGGAGGACATCTCACATCATCTCCGAAGCCGAGGAGCCCGCGAGGAGCACAGGCAGGAGGAAACCAGATCACCCCAGCCCAGGGCACACCATTCTGTCCCAGGGATTTGGACCAATTCCACAAAGCCTCTGAAACAAAACCTGCTCCTTTCCCATGTCATCACAAGCAGCATGGTTTGGGGGGCAGATGGGGGGTGGTGGCCTCACCATCACCACCCAGAAAGATGCAGGTGGAACCACGCAGAAGTCATCACCACCAGGACAAACACCTCTGCGAGCCCTGAGACAGGGCAGGGCCAAGCCCCCGATACATTGCTGCTGGCAAATGTTGCTGCTGGTCTTGCAAACACATAAATGTGAGAGCTCCCCTTGGACCTGGAGAGCTGGTGCCTCACCAACCTTCATGTCATTGAAAAACACCCCTCCTAGTTACCAAGTCAATGATGTTTTTGTTGAAGATTTCTATTATCTGGGGAGAAATTAGTATTTTGTGCTCAGTGCAGGGCAAGCTTGACATCCCAAAACACACAGTCCACTTTATCAACCCCTCTTCCATGCCCTTCCTTTTCCCCTTAGTCCAAAACCAAAGGACTGCTTGGGCAGGAGGCAACCCACGTATCTCCTGCCCCACTCTCACCCCAAACCACCCTCCTCTAGGTCCTGTGCTCCTGTGCACCAGCCAGATGCTTCCCATGAAAACCAGCTGCCAGTAATGCAAGCCACGGGTCTGGCTCAGCTCTGGTTCAAGCTGGATCCAATTTTACAAAACTCATCTCGCGAGCAAGTTCATCTCCTATAAATAAACATAAAACCTGGGATGTTTGCCTGGCCCCTGAAACAAAAGGACTTTTGCTACACAGCTTAAATTTTTATTGCTAGTTAGTGTAAGAGAAGGGGGAACACAAAAGCGAGGACTGAGCCAGGTTCCGTGCACACTTTTGCAGACAGACAAGCCAGCGAATCCCCTTAACGACCTTTAAAATGCTTCTTGCCTGTCGTGCTAATTGCGTGGTCACTTTGTGATGTGGACACATGTTCACAGGATACTCAGCTGAGACTATCAGCGAGACAGATTGCTCTCAATTTATGCATATATTCTGAAAAGTGTGATTTTTCCCTCTTAAAGATGTAAGATGCCTTTTTAAAATCAGCTTACATTTCCAAACCACAGACTCACCAAACTGAATAAGCCGAATTCAGCGAGCCAGAGCTATCATTGAGGAGACTCAAGCCCTGGTCAGAGTGTCGGAGTTATGACCACATCACTTGCCCCCAAGAAGCAGTAATTTTTCATTTTTTGGAGGCAGGGTAGGAGGATAAACATTAAAGCAACTCGCTCACAGTGGCTTTTCCACTTGCAAACCACAGCTTCCGCGGCACGTGCAATGCTTGCATCCTTTTAGAAGACCACAGAAAGATCCAGCATTGCCATAAAACCAATACAAGAGCGGTGGCTTGCAGGAAATTACTAAAAAAAAAAAAAATGACTTGGCAAAATGCAGAGAGGTTGAGTAGTGCCCTCCCTGCTTCAAAACAGCCAGTTAAGACTGTCTTAAATCACGTTGCATTTTTTAATTATGGCTTACAGAAGTCACAAGGAAAAGAGAGACCCAGGCAGGATGCTTGGTCCCTGTTTGAAGAACAGGGCAACATCGTACTTGTCCGTGCACACAGATGTTAAGTGCAAGTGCAGTGGAAAACCTAATGCAATAATACCCAAATCACTTGAGACGCTCTGTGTTCCCCGCCTCCCTTGGAGCTTTAAATAAGGAGCATTAAATGAAAGCCAGAGGGCAGGTTGTTGCTCAGGGTCAATCGATGCTTCTCCCGCGCGGTCGGTGACGTTGCATCTGGCGAGGGCTCGGCCACGGGGTTTCAGGGGCTGCGTTGGTGAGAGCAAAGTCAGGGACAAGGAGAGAACAGACTGGGCTGTGGGAGCGCTGAGCAGCTGAAACCACCACCTCACTGCCCATCCTGGGGAAAGAGAATTGCATGAGCAATGGTACATAGGTGTGTTGGAACCATTAGAGGGGAAAACTGAAAGTTAACACATTATTTCTTGGTTTCAAATGATTAGTGAATCAGAAATTGATTTTTTTTTCTAGATATGCCTATTACCCTACTATTCTTGACTGCTCTTTAGTCATTACTTAGTTAACTCAAACTTGCTGGTCAATGTCCTCCCATCAATGCTGGTCAAGAAAGCATCGAGGCACGTGCTTAACTCGAGCAGATAACTAAGGCGCATTCAGCGAAACTCACCCATCTGCCTCTGTTGTTTTTTTGTGTTTTTTTTTTTTTTTTTTTTTTTTTTTTTCTCTGAATAGGGCCCCTCCGTCGTTTTAAAAGCTATATTCCTTTTCAGCACAAAGTACTGCAGCAGCGAAAATCAATGCGTCGTGCTCCATCAGTGTGCATCTGTCACTCAGCTCCCAGAGCGGGGAAAGGAAGCAACGCAAGGAGAAAACACTCGCCCTGTCCCCTTCCTTTAAGAACAGCCAAGAGTAAAAAGATGCATAATTTAGTGGAATGGCTTTATTTGTGTATTGGGTTCTATTCAACGTCAGCTGAGGTTATGTTCTTGTCTTTGGTTGCTGCTGGGTGTTGCTTCAAAGTCATTCTGAGTCACTGCTCTCCGTCTTCATCTGCTGATGGGCCCCCAGGTAGTGATGGAAACATAACTTCCCTTGGCATGGATAACCTCCAATAAAGGAGTGACTTCTCTTTTGACATGCTGATTAGAATAAATGGAGGGAGGCTGAAGGGAGGAGGAAGGGGGGCATAGCTCCTGGAAAGCAAAGAAAATGGGTCACATCCTGCTCTGCCTCTGTAGCCACAGATTCACTCCGAGATATTTGCAAAGCAGCAAGGAACTCGTTAGACTTGCTGCTAGGGCTATTGATGGGAATGCAAATCTTTACCTACAGTACCTTATTCCACAGCAAATGAACAGCAGCCTGGGGAAAACCAGAGAGCTGTAGTCTAGGGAACGCAAACCTCCCAGTCCCCGAGTCCGTCAGGATGAGGCATCACCTCTCTTTTTCAGATCTTAGCCCGAAAAACAAACCCCGAGGTCTGACTTCACTCAGATTTTCCATTAGCTGTGTCAATACTGACTTTAGAGAAATTCCTCCAGGTTTCCACGAGCCTCAGTAAGGTGAGAATCAGAGCCTGAGCATTCGGTAAATCAGCCCTGGCTGGTGCAAAGGGAAAGGGCTGTGCTCAGAGGGACGCGGTCTGGCTGGCACTTTGCAAGACCAAGGGAAGTCTCCTCTGGAGCCAAGCTTTTGTTTCAGCCTGACACGAGGCTTGCCAAGGCCAGTAATTCTTTCCATTACATTGAATGGGCTTTGGGTCAGGTTGTTTATAGTGAATTCAGCTTTGGCTGCCCAGAGCAATACGTTGTGAGATCTGCTCGCTCAGAAACCAGGTGGGAGGCTTCCAGAAAAATCCCACCCTGGCCTTCCAAAGGATCCTGCTGAGACAGTGCCCCATTCGCTCTACTGGTCCCAGTAATACTACCAGCAATGGGATCACACAGCCCTCTCTAGGAAAGAGCGTTAACGCCCCCCATCTCGACCCCTCAATGGGGTCTGCACTTGCTGTCACATGCAGGCTTTCCACCGAGCACCAAACATTGTCATTTACACCCATAAAAAGCTGAATTCAGCACTCTTTCCATAAAACGGATCGTGAACCCTTACCACCACTTGCCTCTCCTTGGAATAATAAATTATGAGGACAAATGGCAGAATCATTATCAGTTTCAATACCCAGTCATAAATAGTCTTGTAAGAACACTGAAATGATGGTGTTTTATTGCGTTAGATATCACTTGCCATTAATTACAGCATGAAACTTTTGTACTTTGATGAAAAGCATTTTAGCCAGCTCAGTTATAAATTTAAAACAGCCTTAAAACAAAAGTCACCTCAAGATGTGTTGGTCTTTTTTTTTTTTTTCCTCTATAGATCTAAACCCGAAATAGCATTTTAAGCCTGGACAGACACAAAAGCAAGATTTTATAAAGCTATTTTATTGCATGCACATTCAGCTTTCGCATTTACGGCAAACTAACTGTACCCATGGCTATTTTTTACAGTAACATCGCTGGCAGATGGATTTCACTGGTGCAGATACTTCATAGTTGGCTTGGTTTAGTACGGGTTTTCTTTGTAATGATCAAGTGCTGTTGTGAATCAATGTGATCTAGTTTACATTTCTGCCCTGTTTCTTCTGTTTGGATCATTTCTCTCCCCTTCTGTCACTGTAACCATAGAGGACAGAAACAGCTGAGTGCAGAGCAAGCTTGAAGTCAACATGAGCTGGTGGGTTCAGCCCCTAACAAATTTGGGGGACCCTCAATACCTCACATAAAGAAGTTGACTTCAGCCTAACTTTAGTGCAACAAACTACAGGAGTGAAGCTAAAAATCTACATTTTCAAACGTTTGTGGGATTGGCCTCTTTGATGCAGAGGTCGAAGGGCTTCCTGCTGTGGCAGTTTAAGTTGCTGCTCCTGTGGAACAGGTTATCAGCCCATGGCATTGATCCCATTTTACATTTGTTTACAGAAGGGATTATTCCACCCCACTTTGGGATTGTAATCTTAAAGCCACTGCAGCCAAAACCCACAGAAACCAGGATTCTGTCCTAAACTAATCCCAGCAGGACTGCTCACGTCCATACGTGAATTTGCCTTGCCACATCCAGATGCACAGCACCAGCTGTACTGGTTCCCATAGTTTCTGTAGACTTGGAGAAGACCTTGGAGAAGACCTCTTTCCTTTCCCATTCCTCCACGATGGATGGTGTGTGGCCCAGAATTTGAGTTAGTCTCATAGAACTGGCAGGCCAAGGTTTGGTTTTTGCCTCATCAAAGGCTCTTGTTTTGCTCAGGCACACCACAAGAACCTCCTCAGAGGTACGGTGGGAATCAGCTCAAGCTTAAAACAAGCTTAGGAGTCAAATTGCCTTGACAGTCAATGGAGATGTGGTCTCTGCATTTAGTGGTGTCTTCTCCCCTTTTCTCATGCCTGGAAATGTCTCCCAGGAAGATTTGCTCTATCACCTTCCTGGAGACAGAGGTGGAGCTGACCTGCCTGCAGTTCCCTTGGATTCCCCTTGCTCTTTTTGAGGATGAGCCTTACATTGGCCTCTCACCAGTCCCTAGGGACCTTTTACAGTCACCACAACCTTTCAGAGATGATAGGAGCAGCCTCGTAGTGACATCTACCAGCTTCCTCAGCACACTCAGACACATCTCCTTCTGGTTCCACACACCCACGTGTGCCCATTTTACTTCACTAGCCCCTAAAATGATCCTCCCCACCTATAGGTAGTGCCCATCTTCCCCAAAATCTGCCACTGGACATAAAGAGGCTTAGCAGCACATCTTGCCAGTAAAAACAAAAGCAAAGCTTTTTCCATGTTCTTTCTGACTAGGTTGGCAAACTTAGTCAGCAGCAGATCGATATATTTTCTGTTTTTCCTCTTTCTCATGATTTACCTATAGAAAACCTTATTCTTGCCCCTCACATCCCTCACCATCAGTTTCAACTTGCTTCTGGCTTCTCTAATTTCATCCATGTTGGACCGTATCTGAGATCTGAGGACAATTGACGTTCCCCAGGACTGATGAGCACCTGTAAAAACAGATGTCATTATAGCAACTGAACTGTTGCTTGAAATGGTGACCATTTGCTTTTTGACACAAAAGTGAGAAATTGGAAAAAGAAAAAAAAAAACAACAGCCTAATTGCTCATTTAAAGCAGCCTGTTCTTTCCCTTCTGCTTAGCCTCATTTGACAATCTGAGAGTTTAGCTCCCAGTGCTCTTGCTTAAAATATAACAGATGGCCTCTAATAAGTAAATTGAAAAGTGCAAATAAGGTTAAAACAATTTTTCTTTATTGAATATCATTAACTTCAAGGCTGTCCACTTTAAAATGCTAATTAAACCTCACTTCCTTTTGCAGGGTTCTAGTGAAGAAAGATTGCCACAGGGTAAATTCCTCTTGCTTGCAGAGGACTAACCCGGCAAACCAACAGCAAACGGGGCCGTTACGTGCCCCACGGTTACGAAGCAGAGTTGGCGTTCAATTTATCTGCCCCTTCCATGCTCCTTCCTTCCCACAAGTCTCACGCAGTCAGGAGGATATTCAGAAAAAGGTGAAGTGTGAAACCCCGCTCTGTCCACACGGCAAACAGCAGTTTGTCCCAAGGTCACTTCTGGTCCAAGGCTAATGCAGGTTTCTGTGGGAGCACGGGATTGCTGACACGGTGCTACAGCCCTGCCACACGTCCGTGCTGCTGGCACCATGCTCAGGGTGCGGGAGGTCCTCGGGCACCTTACCCCCGCCTCGCTCCTAATTTCCAGTCCAAATTTATTCCCAGTGCATGTCGTTTGCTTGTGTGCCAGCACAGTCCTTTGGCTTGAACAGCTCTTCTCCTGCTCTTTACCCCCAACCTGAAGGATTTATGCTGCGCAACAGTATTACCTCTCAGCTTCCACTTGGTAGGTTAAGCAAGCCAAGCTTTTAGTCTCCTCTGCTAGGACAGCATTTCTCTTCCCCCGGTCAACACATCAGCCCTCGTCCTCACTTGTTCCCGTTTAAATTCTGTCTTGAACACAAGAGAATGGATTTGCTAATGCCCTCTCTGACAGGGTCCCACCAGTGCCTCACATGAGGCAATGCTCCTACCTCAACTGGAAAGGCACCCAGCTGAGCTCAAGGACAACACTTAACCTTCATGGCCAGTTCACACTCAATTTCTAGTCACCATGTGGAGAAAAAAATAAAAATAAAAATAAAAAAGTGTGTTGAAATCTTTCACTTCCTTTTTTTCTGCTGAAGGCTGTGCTCTTAGTCCAACACAAAGCTCTAGAGACACCACAACTCCACAGCCAGCCCCATGTACACTGAAAGCAGAGGCTGCGGGGCATTCAGCCTTTTGGACAGCAGCCTTGGGGTGCCAGCCCATTACTGGGAGCTCCGGTGCTACCTCTGCCTGGTGGGTTGAACGCCAGTTCCCAGTTTGCAGGCTGGGGGAAGCTCAGGGAGGAAGCCGTGTCCACGTCCCCTGGGAGCCCAGAGCACTGTAGAGAAACACAGCAAGACGCATCAGGGCAGAGGAGGGGTCCCTCCCCCTCCAAACACAGCATTCTCACTCATCTGAGAAATTTAATTTACTTCTTCATTTAAAGACTCAGAGTGTAAATTACAAAATGCTGAAGTTGGTATATAAAACACAGAACTTGATACAAATTTTACCTGGCCAGTCGCACCTCAGTGATTTCTCATCTAGACAATCTGGCTCACCATCAGCACACAGGCATCCACCCCCTACTCCAAAATACTCGTGCTATGGACAATCCAACTGTGCCTGTCCCATGACTGAGTTACAGCAATGTTTCTAGGCCAGGAAAGAAGGGAAAGAGTTTTTAGACGTTCCTTCTGGCTTGTATTGTAAGTAATCATTGCAATGGTGGCTCTTCTTTTTTGCTATGGAAAGCCCATGAGTGATGAGAGTGACTACTGACAGGCAGGGGAAGCTGTTAGCAACAGTTGTTTAATTATAAAGCATGCCAAAACTGCATGCAGTACAGATCAAAGTCGAAAATCTACATTCACTGGGCAAACAGCAAAAGGAGTCTTTGCAGAAAGGCATCTGGGAGAGAGTTTGCCATGCTGCAAACACGGTGAAATGGAATCAAATAAAACACCATGGACATATCTTCTGAGCCAAGAGCCACTGTGAGAAAAAAAAAAAAAAAAAATTGCTTTCACGCCAAAGGAAGTCTTGAAATGCAGTTTATTTGCTTATTCATCCACATGAACTGACTAAATCACGTATTGGATTAGCTACATTCAATGCCTTCTTTCTCCCTCTGCTTAGAAGTAGGCATTTCTTCTAAGGGACAACAATGGCAGGCACCAGAATAATTAGGCTGAGAAATTGAAATTAGGGAAACGTATTGTTGCCTTTCAACAGTATCTTTCTTGATCAAAAGGGTATTTTTGCAATAAGCAACCATCCTCAGGTTGAGCCATTTAGAGCAGGAATCTAACAAAGAAACGTTATCAGGAGTGACAGGGGAATGTCCTGTCCTAGCCTAACAAGCTATGGCAGCAGTGCAAAGAGATGCTCTCAGGAGACATAAGCTGTGACATCAAAGTTGTGTGAGAATCCTTTGCTTCATATTTGTTTTCTCTAATGTGTTTTATTTCAAGATGAAAGTTCTCAGCTAAGGAGCAGCTCTGTTTCTGCCCTGTTTCTCTAAGCCCTTCTTTTATGCAACGTGGCTCAGGCTGTTTTCAAGGAGAATGCCATCTTCCGACGCACCGGTACTGGAACAGAGCTGAGGTTTCAGGAGGGTAGTGCATACATGTCAGTCAGAGAGTAAATATTGTCTCCCAACAGCAAGTTGAACAGACCTTTGTTTTCCTCTGCAATGCTTGTCTAAGTCTTAAGGGAGCTGTCTTTTACTGTACCAGAGTACTGAGCTTGCAGGCATAATACAAATGCCTGAAAGAGTCCAGCTTGAAGGGATAAACACGAGCAAGGGCATGCAACAAAAGGACAAAAAGCAGAAAGGCAACAAAGCTCCCAGCCCACGTCCATTGGATATCTCCATGCAGGTGTACAAAGAGGGCTGTCTGAAGAGAGCTGGGGAGGTCAATCTCACGGATTTGACAGTAAAAACAGAGCAGTCCTGGAACAAGAAAACTTTCTCGCAGTACAACGGCAACCGGGGACAACTCTTGCCTCCAAAGTCGAGAGCAGCTTTCAATCAAGTCTTCAAGAGTTTTGACACAACCTGAAAAACTGGCTTTTTCTGCCCTTTCTCCACAAAACTGCCTTTCTACTCTCCCTGCCAGCAGGGAGGAAGGGCTCACTCAGAAGACAATTCACCTGATCTCCCGTAGACATCTGCCATAAGATAAAAAGAGCAACAGCCAAGAACTCCTTTCCCTTGTTGCCCTCTCCTTTGATTACAAAGAGAGCCCCGATCATAGGAGACAGATGTCTACACTGGTCAGATGAATCCCGCCCCAAACGTAACCAAAGACTTCTGTCTGATCAGATGCTAAGAAGGAAAGGACAAGCAGAGAGATGTGCTACATAGTACTAAGAAACAGTTTACCCAATAAAAGCAGAGTTTGTAGCAGCATCTTAATAAGAAACATAGCACAAATTTCTGTCATCCAAAGGTCTTAGAGCAAGAAATGCTGCATGCAATTAATAATATCCTCAGCTGTTCTAAGGAAAAGGTTGAATTATTGAGAACTGAGGCAACCAAGATCACCTCATCTCAGAAAAACAAGAGCAGAAAACCAAGTGAAGAGTGTTGGGGCTGACTTTCACCAGGAGATAACCTCACTTGGGAAAGTACCATGTAAGAGAAGTTCTTAGCATCCCCCAGAAGTGGAAATAGCTGTACAGGCTAACTGTGTAGAAGATCATATCTGCTGCTGAAGGAAAAAGGAAGAAAAAGGATTGGGGGGGGGGGGGGGGAAGTCTAGAAATCTTACATTCCAGTAGTGTAAGCTTTGATGACTGAAAGCTAAACCACTTGTACAGGCTAAGCAAAGAGATTTGACCTAGGCTGCAATCAAAGCAGAGGGTGAGCAGGGGCTGTAACTGCTCTGAATATCCATGTTGAAGATGTCGCATTAGCACACTTCAGAGACATACTCAGGAAGAAGCTGGTTACCAAAAAAAAATCATCCCAAATTCTTTTGCCTGGCATATCACATTGCAATTTTGACCTGCACCAAAGTAATAAGATCCTTTGGTGCAGATATGATTTTATGCCCAATTCACATGTGTGAATTGTAATAAAACTTCACTGTACTAAAAATTCAAAACATGTGGGAGCAGGACTACAGTCACCTCTAGAGAAGCTTTGTAAGGAAACACTCCTCATGGGACAGTGATCCCCTGCTATCGGAGGGAATGTCCACCCAGCTGCTCATCATCCCTAGCCATATTTTAAATCACTTCCCAATTTCAACCTAATTTGTCCAAGGGTTGATATCTAAAATCCAAATCCTGAAGGTTACATGAAAAACATCAGCAGCTGAGGAAAAGAAAAATCAGAATTAGCAGCTTTCAGATAGAAAGCAGTTATAACTTGGACATGTATTCATGACATGCACCAAAAGCAGAGAGTTTAGCTCTCTAAAGAAACTGTGCTTTTCTTCCCCACCCTCTAAGCTGCATACGGAAGTCTGGGGATGACAGAAACAGAAATGCGGATAAAACAAATTCTGATTTGGCTTTTTGCAGCTTTAGATACACTGCACTGCTCTGTGATCTGTGGTGGTAGCCATGACTCCAAAGGAAAAGAAAGCTGAAAAACAAAAAGGTCCCACCGGGATCACACACGGCGCTACTCAGTTCAATTACTTATTAAAGCACCGACAGAGCATGGACTTTTTCAGCACATTACTTATTCAATCAGAGCTCCAGCTCTCTCAGACCGATCCCTTAAGAAAACCCAAGCATCTTTCCCTGTTTGTTTCCAGTTGCATGACAAAAGATTTTAAAGACTTCAGGCTGCCAAGAAAAGTGTCTCTGGGTCACGGTACACCAAGAGCTTGTGGGCAAATCCTCTGCAGCTCTGATTGACTGACAAGGGCACAGGGCCATTGAGCTAAGGAAGCTGCTCGGATTTTTCCATATAACTCCATGACCCACCTGCAACCTAGAGGAGCTCTGCTCCTGCCAGGTGGGAGCTGTGGATCAAACAGCACCGAACAACTTCCTTGTGGCTATCAAGTTTGTTTTTGTCCAGGAGGTGAGATCAATCTTCCATACAAGTTCCAGCAGATTAATCTGGACAGCGAATAGCTCAGCAGGTCTTTAAACACAGAAGCTAGCCTTTCCTCTAGACCATGTGGGGATACCTTGTGGCTAACCTTGAAGAACAGCAAGGTCCCTTGTTGCTAACCTTGAAGGTCCCTTGAGATGGAGGGACAGCATCAAATCCATGAAATACGTTGAGGTAGAATACATTGACTTTAGATTTGTGTTCACTAAGATGTTAATTAACAGGGTAATCTCTTTACTCCAGCCAGCCAGAACAATTTGAGGCAGACAAGCTGGCAAAATGAAAACCAACCAAACAAACAAAAAAACACTTGATTTTGGAAACTAAAGTGCACCAAGCGCACTATCACTGGGAGCTCCTTTACAGGGATGTGCACATGAGAGCAATAAATCTGTGGTTCCTTGAGAGGCTAAAGTGCATTTCTAGGAAAGACAAAAAGAAAACAGTGGTAGAAGGGAAAGGAAGTTTTGTTTGACCAAACTCAGAGCCTTCTATGATAGCATCACCAGCTGGGTAGATGGGAGGAGAGCAGTGGATGTCATCTACCTTGACTTTAGCAAGGCTTTTGATACTGTCTCCCAGGACATCCTGCTAGCACAGCTGAGAAAGTATGGGATAGATGAGTGGGACAGTAAGGTGGGTTGGGAACTGGCTGACTGGCCGAGCTCAGAGGGTTTTATTGATGGGCAACATCGTAGTGCCCTGCACAATGCCACTGCCACCTCGCTGAAGGAGTTTGTGTGCTCGTATGGTACAAATATGCCTCTTGGAGGGCCAGGGGGCAAGACGAGGCAGAGCTGGAGGTGGTGTCAGGGTGGCCTCGTCGCTCCTACGAGGCACTGTGCCATGCCTCAGCCCTGGGAGGCCAGCATCACCCTGCAGCCTCATGGCACCCACTGGGTGCCACAGCTCCATGCCGCCTAGCAACAAGTGCCAGCAGCCTCGCTATTGGCTGCGCCCAGAGGCGCCAAGGCAGGCGGCCAATGGGGCGGCACCTGGCTGTGAGGGAGCGGAGGTGTCACAGGGCAGGGCGGGTGACGTGGTGCTGGGTGTACTCGGGCTGCGGCACTCCGGCCATGGCGGCACGCAGGCGAGGCGCAGCCCTTGGGCCGCTTGTGGTCCCTGAGGAGTGCTTCTGCATGCAAATTTGGTGTTTCCTTCACTGCGTTTCCCTGAGGGCATCTTCATCATGCAGCTTTTGGGGTTCTCCATACCACGTTTCCTCTGAGGAGTGCTTCGTCATTTAGCTTTCTACGTTTTTTTTTTTTTCACTTGAGGAGACATTTTTTGTGAAGATTTTCATGTTCACCTTGTGGTCCCTGAGTTCTTCATTGTGCAGCTTTTGGGGTTCTCTTCACTTTGGGACCTTGGAGGAGTTCGACATCATGCAGATTTTTGGTGTTTTCTTGACTACAGCCCTGAGGAGTTCATCGTGCAGCTTTTGGGGTTTTCCCCACACCACGTTTCCCCTGAGGAGGAAATCATTCAGCTCTTTGTGTTTTCTTCACTACGGTGCTTGAGGAGAAATTCTTCATGGAGCTTTTCGTGTTTTCTTCTCCTTGTGGCCCCTGAGCAGTTCTTCATCGTGCAGCTTTTGATATTTTCTTCACTACGACCCTGAGGAGTTGTTTATCGTCCAGCTTTTTGAATTCTCTTCACCATGTTTACCCAAAGGAGCTCTTCCTCATGCAGCTTTTGGTGTTTTCTTCACTGAGGCCATTGAGGAGTTCTACATTGTCCAGCTTTTGGGGTTCTCTTCACCACGTTTACCCTGAGGAGTTCTTCATCGTGCAGCTTTGGGGGTGTTTTCTTCACTGCGGCCCTGTGGAGTTCTGCATCGTCCAGCTTTTTGCGTTCTCTTCACCACGTTTACCTTGAGGAGTTCTTCATCCTGCAGCTTTTGGTGTTTTCATCACTGCGACCCTGAGGAGTTCTGCACCGTCCAGCTTTTGGGGTTTTCTTCACCATGGTTGCCCTGAGGAGAGCTTCGTCGTGCAGATTGTGGTATTGTTTTCACCTTGTTGCCCCTGACAAGTGCTTCATCTTCCAACATTTGGTGTTTTTTTTCTCGTTCCAGGTCCTGAAGAGTGCTTCTGCATGCAGCTTTTGGTGTTTTCTTCACTGAGGCCCTTGAGGACTTCTTTATCATGCAGCTTTTGATGTTCTCTTCACTGAGGGCCTTTTTGGCATCTACCATGTCTGCAGCCAGACCGATGGCTCAGCTGCAGAAGTGCATCCTGTTTGTTTTCAATCTGCCAACTCGTCCTTTCATGTAAACCTCTTTCTTTTTTTGTACTAGGAGGTGCCGTGTGTAATTTTTTCTTCTCCTCCTTTTCAGTCATGCTGCTATAAATCTCTTTCAAACCATTTATGAGTTCTTTTGCCTTATTCTGTTTCACACCGTTTATGAGTTCTCTTGAGCAGGCTGCCCAGGGAGGTTGTGGCGTCTCCTTCTCTGGAGATATTCAAGGCCCACCTGGATGCCTACCTGGGCAGCCTGCTCTAGGGAACCTGCTTTGGCAGGGGGGGTGGACCCGATGATCTCTGGAAGTCCCTTCCAACCCCTCAGTGAATTCTTACAGCTGCATCTTTTCAAAGGACTTTTCTAGGGGGAGATTTATTGAGTCTTACTCTTTCTGACATTAGTCAGTGAAAATGTGCAACTTTGGTGAGCTAGAAAAAAAATTAAAATAAATAAATAAATAAATAAGAGGTTATCTATAAATTCTTATACTCCAGACAGCATTCCTCAGAGGCCAGCCCTCATAAACCCATCACCACAGCAATACTGTAATTCAGTGGTGCTCAGCTCCTGGTCTTCCAGAGTCTGGCATCTGAGTCTTTTCACAGAGACTCCTGCAGCAAGCACACAGTGCATCAGCTGCCCGGAGGAAACCATTTTAACACAGGACACATCAGAGAGCCCCAGCCCAGCCCAACGTGACTTACCGTGGCTGGAATTGGAGGTATGTGGCTGCAATACAGCCTTGAACACAGAGTCAGGCTCTGAAAGTAGCTAAACCATCTAAGTGATACCCCACTAACACTACTGTTAGGAGCTAATAATCCAGAGATGCTCTGACTAACAACAACAAAAACATCCTTATGTCTAGTAGTACTGTGCTATGAGCTGGGAGACGTGAGCTTGCTTACTTTCTTCAGCTAAGCAAGGAATTGAATTTCCTATTTCACTGCCAAAGCCCCAGAGCTGTACGAGGCATCAGTCTTCTCGCTCTGGTAAGCCAGCTGAGCTACTCAAGAAACTGTCAGCAAAACCAGACAAACCTAAAACACCTCTGAATCCCACCTCTATCAATTAGTAACCAGCTAATGATTAATGATGGCAAACTAGTAGGCATCGCTTAACTTGCATTAACAAATTCCTCGGTGCCTTTCCACAGTCCTTCTTAATGGCAGAGCGACTGCTGACGGTGGAGGCTTGTAAGAAGTATTACATGTTTTAGCACTGTACCTTGGGACTCAGAATAATAAGCACATAAAAGAGATAAATGTGTATTTATAATGCCACCTTTTAAAGCAATTGCTTAAAAGAAACCTGCTTTAGAAACTCGGAAATGTAATTCTTGACCCCGCTGAGTAATCTTGCTAATATCAAGCGAAGTTACAATTATTCAGTTATGAACACAAAAGGCACTGTTCATACTCACAATGAAGCACTCCTATATAAAAGGGAGAGCAAAGGAGGAACGTGCCCCTCACGAGGTGAGTCACTGCGAGGGGTTCCCACTCCCACCTCAGAGATGCCGCAGGGACAAGGTGAGTGCTCCTACCCCGCAGTAAGGTGAAGAACACGAGTCGGAGTCACCCATCTCCAGCAAATACCCAGTGAAGAGATCCTCTGCTCCCTACAGTTCCCTGCCTTACTCCCTAAGCACTTTACAACCTCTGCAAGAACGGAAGAAAGCCTTCAGTCTCTTACATTAGAACAAGCCTACTTTATTCCCAGAAGAAATTTTATCCTCAGGGAAAAATATTGGGACTGTACAATGGTGCAATAAAGCGTTCCCACTTGCAGAGGGTGATTTAGGATGTTCGCTCGAATTCTGTGACTTCCACACATCTTTGTAGAAAGATCTGTATTTTCTCTGAGATTTTCCTCAGCTAGCACCTACTTAATTTGGACTGAAGCATTTGAAGTGGAAGAGTAGCATCAGAGCAAGACAGCTCAGCACTTCCAAGAAAGAAAAATGGCATACTGGTGGTATAAAAAAGCAAACAAACAAACAAACACAAAACAGTGACCTTCCTGCCCTGACTCCTCTGCACACACACTCAGCAGGAAACAAAGAACTTCATGGCCATGACACCTGAAGGAGGAAGGGAAAACAGGGTAACCGCAAACAATTATGCACGTGAAACCGACTCTTTATGAAACAGAAAGCAAGCATCTAAAACTTTCCACATCTGACCCTTATTTTCATCTCTTCAAAACTGTTGCCACATAAAACTTTGTGCAGCTATGTGGGCATCACACAGGGCAAATTCAATGTGTCTACAAATACCTCTGCGATTTCCAATTTCTAAAACCCGGTCATGTCATGTTCCATCACACAGCAGATTTTCCATAGCATGAGGTAACAAGAATTCCTCTTCTCTGAGAATCCCAGAGAGTGGTCAAAAGCTTTAATCAGCCTTCACAGAACACATCCCCTACGTGCTGAAGGAAAACGGGATGGAGTATGCTTCTGCTTTCTGTTGGTGTTATGTGGGCAAAGATGTAAACATAGATAAATTACGTAGGTGGAAGAGGTTGTGGAATTAAGGCACTGTACTAGATGGGTACGTAGAGAGTCCAGCACGCTGAACACATGGAATCAAAGCTGATGGAGATGGGTGGAGTGATTCGTATACACAATGGACGTGACTTGGTCAGCCAGCTATTCCAAAACAGCAAGCACCCTCTGAAAACCACTCAAGAAAAAATGAAGTCACACACAGAACAATAAGATATTTTTTTAATTAAGGTTTCAATCACAGTGTAACTTTTTCCATCAACACACTCCAACTCAGCCATTTAAAAATTATTTCATCAACAATGAGGAAAAAATGATTTAAACAGCTCCAGGAAATTCTGAGCAAATCTCTTTTGATCTCCTTGGGAGCACACCGCAGCCAACGTATACATTTTGTTTGCTTGTTATTTCACAGGACAAGAAGAGGTTGGGTTGTAGATCACCTTCTGTTCAAGCTCTGCGTATCTTTTCAGAAGTGGACGATAGAGCTAGAAAGGAAAAAGAAACAAATACGTCTAATGTGAAAAATCCGATTTTTTAGTCACACTGCAGTTAAAAGTATCTTCAGACCTGAGAAATGTGGCATCTTCATAGGCACCTGAAGGTTTCAATTTTTTTCCCTCAATTTACTGAAGAAAACGCTGCAGCATCTTCCTTCTTCAAATGTCACCGTCCTTTTTACCTTCTCCTTTATAGCCTAATTTTATGACACATGCAGGTTGTTCTTATTGTGACTGCGTTCTTGCTATAAGCAGAAGTCATTGCTTCCAGAGGAAGCAGCTCTGATAAAGTCACCTCTCCAAGCCTGGCGCGTCCCCCCAGTTATAGCTGTCCTGACTACCCAGGCAGAACTCCGTCCTTGCCTCCCTCCCTCGGGACGGATCGCTGCCTCTGTCCCCTCCTCCTCTGCCTTGCTAATGGGCACGCCGCCACCCCCAGCACACTGAAATACCACTGCAAAAAGGTCCTCCTTGGCCAACGTGCTGACTGGGGCTTTCTAAAGTACACTTCCCACTCCCTCTCCCACCCCTCTCGTACTCCCTTATCTCCTTTAGCTTCTCCTCTCCCTCACACCTTCCGACACCGCAGCCCTCCCCACTTAGATGTGCTCATGGCCTGGCTCCTCGCCCTGTAATCCCAGGGCGCAAACAAAGACCCAGCTCCTTTCCGCAACCACACGGAGCATACGAGTAGCTTTCTCCTATTTCTTTAGCTGGAATCCACCAGGAATTTTTAGATCCAGAATTGTTCCAGCTATTAAAAGTACAATCAAGAATCAAACATATTCGAAAGCCCACAATGAATCATGTCTTGGGCTTTTGGATATGGGCAAGATCCATGTTGGAATTTGCTTCACTCCTTTTTTTTTTTTTTTTATCTTTTTCCTTTTTTTTTTTTTCTTCTATTTCAAATTCATCACAGGACATATCTTAGAAGATGAGCTGCTTGTACGTGACCAGGTTACATGGCAGAAATCCCAGATAAAGCCTAGCCCTACCACAGGCTCCAACCTAAAACTACGCTTCCAGACCTGGGAAATAAACCGCTTCATTATCTCCTATGTCTAGTCTTAACTGCCTGTCTAATAAAAAAACTAATTTGACGTGCCAGGACAGGACAGCTTCCCTCATTCGCTGGCCTCAGCACGAAGAAGGGACAGCCAGGAGCCGGTGTAGGGTCTAGTACAGGCTCGGGCAGTCCTTAGGAGGATGCCATAAGGTCATATCCCTGCTGCACTGAATCCTATGGGCCGCCAGTCTGGTCTATGAACCCTCTGCACTGATGCTATACATAATCAGGGCAGTCTCGCTCCTGGCTCCGGGATCAGAGAGGTTACAGAGCCACAATGAATCATACCCAGTAAACTGAATTACTGCTCTCATCAATAAGTGAGATCCAGCATTTAAAGGCATGTTATCCTCTTCCACAGAAGAGCCACAACCGACAACTGTGCGTGCATGAAAAATTCAGGAGGGAGACATTTCGAGTGCAAACTGTGAGGCTGTAGGAAGACAGAGTGCTGTTCGCATGGAGTTTTAGGTACACTGGCCTCATATCTGCACCAGCCACCTTCTCAGGTGAAAGAAAAAAAATATGAAGTGTTTGCAGATTTCTCATCTAAGAAATAAAGAATTGGAGTGTTTTGCTCTTGTGATTCAGCTGATGGCAAAATATGCAGTTCTTGCTTCCCTCCTCCTAAAGGGAAGTGTCAGTCTGCTGAGTGAAACCTGGAGGCACTGCTTCAGTCCCACTTCCACCTTCCTCTAGGGCAGGTAAGAGCGACCTGATGAACACATTCTGCAGCAGGAGCCTGTTTTGATCAACTCCTCCCTTTCACCAACACGATGTCACAGCAGGTAAAGCACATTTCTTCAACAGACAAAGTATATCAAGGGGAAGAAGAGAAGAAGCACCTACAGCAAGCAAGCACTGTTCTCCAGCCATGACCTCTTCAGGACAGTTTTTTCAATCCATCTCACAGTAATTAACAGAGTCTTACAATGTCTTAAACTTATGATTAAAATAGATTAAATTTAGATTAAAATAGAGAGATCTTCTCCCTCCTTCCTCTGCAACAGGCTAACTCAGTGGTCTCGGGCAAGTCATTTAACATGCGCGTGCCCCAGCTCCTCTTCTCTACAAGGCAGTGATGTTGAGGCCCGTGGAGGTTTATGCAGACTAAGGAGTTAGCAAATAAAAACAATGCTATTACTAAATGCCACGTGACTCAGCATGCTGTTTTTAGCTGACTATATAGGGGCCTTGGGTGTTCATATTCTTTTCATGTTCCCGAAGAATATTATTTAAACGCGCACGTCAGAGTAAAGAAAATATTGAGCAGGCAACCACAGCTACGCCAGGAATATCGGCACACCAGACAAAACCAGCTCTTTCATTCACTGAAGCATTTATAATCAAGCTTTGCTATTTCTTGCTTTGCTGTTCTGTGATTTTGGAAAACCCTCACCGTTTCTCAACAAGGATTCGGCACCACAGAGATGCATTGGCAAGCGTGCTCAGCTGCTAAGAAAGGAAGGAGGCTCCTTATTACTTACCCAGCAAGTGTTTTTACAAAATATACAACAGCACATTCACTGGAAGGCTGGGAAGTATTATTGTTAATACATCACTCTAAATTAAAATGTGTCAAAATAAACGAACAACCACGTTTACTGATAACAGTTCCTTTTCCTGTTTATTGGACTTAAGCACTTAGCCTGCTAATTGACAAAATTCAGGCATTTGCAACAACCTTCCCAGCCATTAGTGTAAATGAATGTTGCGTTGTGGACCGTCTGAAAAAAATGCAAGCAACAACTAAATTCAAGACCATTTCTTGTACTCTATTTATTTTCAATTGGGATTTGAGGAGAAAAAACAGCAGCACAGTTCAAAGGGCTAACACAAAGTTTTAAATTCCTCTTCATTAGGGAATTTGGCTGCAATACCTCATGGCTGGTAAGGGCAGCAGTGCTTCAAGCTTTTCATAAGCTGTGCTTTTCATGCCAGCCTTACAGCAGATGAAGTTTGGGCCAAAGCAGCACTGCTCGCATGAAGTACACGCAAGAAATGCCAAAGCATCAGCTGAGAACCTGACCTGAGCATGTAGCCAGAGCTACGTTTGTGAAAGATGCATCTCCACATCTGCCACGACTGAACTGCCTCTGCAGAACCTCAGGCAACTCCTCCTAAGCGATTCCAGGACCCTTTTTCCTGAGGCAATTATATAGATTTATTTTTCTAATTGAGGTCCAAAGGGAATAAAGAACTCTCAATGATGCATAAAAACTCAAGTACATAAATTCCCTCTCTGTCATAGCTTCAAACCTAATACATCAGAGCATGATATTTAACGAAAGTAATTACATGTATCACAACATGAACCTTATTATTGTCCATAATTTAATTGTCCTTGCTATATTATGGCCTTTTCTCCTGCTTATCTCTATAGCCTACTCTGCAACATTAGCAATACTTCGATGGCTTCATTTACAAACCCTGAACTTCACTCCTGGGACAACTTGGCCATGATCCAACAATCCCACAAATAAATAAGAAAATGGTAATGACACATATCACATTGTATAACAGAGGAAAAACTTGACCTGCCTTTCCTGGAAAATATGTTCAAATAAATGTTCCTTGCTCTCTAGTCCAAATCAAGTATGTCATCCTCGTATTTTATCTCACCATAGTACTAGCCTATAAAGTTAATACGGCTGTTAATATTTCCTCATACAACGTCTAGAAAAATGGGACTTTGTCCCTCCACAAGCAAAACCAGCTACAAATTATTACAAGTGACAATCCTCGTGGATCCTTCTGTCTCCTGCAACGCCGTGTTAGCCAATGATTGGAGCAATTCAAAATTTACAAATTACAAAGATGATGCTGATGATTATCTAATTTTAATCTACCCAAGTACATTTAATCTACCCTGAATAGATTAAAATCAATCAGTCCCTTGCAAACACTTGCTACTTTTGATAGGTTCCTTTTTTTCTTTCAACCACATTCAAATTACTTCAGCATCAGAGAATTGCTTAAAAAAATCAAGAGAGACAGATATTTTATTTTTAAAATCGTGGCAGTTGTTCACCTTTTTTTTTTTTAAACACAGAAGGAATATGCTTAAAGCAGAATGGATATGACAGTGTCTAGAAATACCCCGAAGACAACTCCAAGGAACCACACCCCGGTCTCTTTACCTACTTCATATATTCATTTTATGAGCATATCTGAATCAGTTTAACAGGTTAAAAAATTTATTGGCTTCACAAATCACTTTAATCAAACTTCCATCGATATGTATTACCATATTTCCATAGTTGCATTATTATTACCTACTTTGCACTAAATTACCAACCTACGCCAATCCTAGAAAATAACCATCCCCCTCCAAAATCTAACTCAACGAAAAATATCGTTATTTCAAATCAATAAATAGGTCATGATAACTTTCCTGGGTAACAGGGTCACTTCCATAAATACACGGGCTTACAAGGCAGTTCACCAAAGTCAAGAAAACCTGTTAGGCCCACATTTTCCCACGTTTTTCCTCCTTGAATTTTTGCAGAATTAATACATCTCAGCACAGTCAATAACGCAATCAAAAAATACGTATCCAGAGGTAGTGAACTGCACCATGCCTTCGCCCTACAGAGCCCTACACAGTATTACAATAAATCTGATGCTATGTCATAGGGACATGGTTTGTATCAACACAAGCAATCAACTCCAGACAACCATGTTCCCTCTCATGCTTTTTTGTTAATTAACCAACAAGCTAAACAATTCTGTTTTAATACATTACCGAAACAGAGCTGAATTCTAATGCCATAATAATAGATTCTTTTTGTCCTTTAATATATATTTATTGCTCTAGAATCTCCTGGTTATTTCTGTCATGCTTAGTGGGTTCTGATTAATCTTTTTCCTTGGGGGATGAGACGGCTCCGAAGAGGTGAGCTGACTAATTGTTGTTGTTCTGAAAACAGGGAAAGGAATTCATCAGGTTAACCCACAGATAGCTGACTTCAGCGAGCCTGGTTGAGTCATGACCAAAGATTATTGGAATTCTGATTACCACCAGAATTCTTTATGACCTGTTTGGGTATCTACAGAATTATAAATAAGCTCAAGGTGGTGGTGGTGAGCTCCCACACTCTACAAATATTCTGTGAAATCGTGTTCAGCTGAGGGTTAGGGTCAGCCACAGAGAAGATTTTATCCTCTTTGGAATAGTCTCTTCTACAGGAAAGTGACATTTTTGCCAGACAAGTTGCAACTTATGAGACCTCGGTTTCCACAACTACCTTACCACACATCACAAGCTCTCTACTTCTCATCTCGTGACTTTATTTTACCTTAAGCTTAACTGAACTGGAAGAATGATTTCCTGTGTCCTGCTCTTCCTTTCAACAGAAATCACACTCGTTATTGCAAACGATCCTTTGGCAATCAAAGAAATGCTTTTTGCATTTTTGGTTCCTGGAAAGTCCTATTGCATGGATAAGCCTTGGCACCAAAGAAATAGCCACATCAAACTGTCGCATTTGACCTCTGTCCATAGGAGGTTTTCCTCCTTCCAAGGATGTAGCACATGTTGCCTCCAACCTCCACCAGGAAGAAAGGACAAAACCAGAGCAGATTGCTGTGTTATGACTGTTTTTTCTCCCCACTGCCAAGATTTAGCTGTAGCTGTCCAGAAAATGTAGGGAAGTGGTCCAGGCAATTTCACATTGGTTAGCCAGACTCTTTCAGAAGAGTTCCTCAGTGAGACAGAACCTAACCTCAGGATGACTTTGAAGTTTATAAAAAGAACCGTCATTTAAGTGAAAGCCTCTAAACTCAACAGAATTAAATTGGAGGGACAGGGAGATGCAGCTCTGTAAGAAACAGAATCAAACTGACTCATCACATTATGAATTTTTACTGCACTGTTCATGCTAACACACTATTACTGACAGGCCCTCTGGCTTTCTGCAGTTTCACAGCCATGAAACTAGCCAGGGAATCCACCATCAACTGTAAAATTGTAAGACAGGAAGGAAAAAAATGGTGTGGAATACGTAATTGCAAGAAGCTGCTTTTAATGGAAAGAAGCTGGCAAGCAAAGCTAAAGCAGAGGAACGGTTATTCCTTTGCATGCTGTTTGGCCACTGCCTTCTCTATCATTCACTCCTCTCCATTGGGGCAATAATTCACTGCTGTACATCATTTAAAACCAATAAAAAGATGTGCTATGAGAGCCAGGTTTAACCAAGTGGAAAAGGAGAAGAAAAGTATCGAGAGGGAGATAATTAACTCTTTTAGCTTCCAGGCCATTTTATGCAGGCAGTAAAATAGAAGGAGGTAAATGAATTCCCCACTGATCCTTCCAGCTAGGTTAGCCTGGCCCCTGCAGGGGCACAAGGTGCTCGCTGCTCTTGCAAGGCCTCCGTGAGTGACAGCTGTATTCCCTGCCCTTGAGCTTTCTAGCTGAAGCAGCACTGGGGGGTCAAAAGCAGGTCTCTGAGCACTCTCCACCTCCACCAAAGGCAGCCTGTCAGCTTTTCAGCAGAGAGCATTTTGGGGGGGAAACCAGGCAGCGACGGGAAGCTGAACCAGACACCAGGGAGCTGCTCCCGAAGCCCCTGCAGGAGCCTTCAGCTGCAACACATGCGGCACAGGCCACTGCTGTTAATTATTTTATCTTTCAAAATGAGGGGGGAAGGTTGAGTAAATGAGATCAGATCAATCAAGTTTAAATTATTCAATGTCTTAATATTTCTGAAGGGGACTTCTATTCGATTACTGAGCTCCTTCATCTCAGTTAATAATTAAATAATATGCTGGCAGGCACAATGCAGCATGATCATTTCTATTATTACTCATGATGATATCTGGTGCTCCACTACACATGTAGCTGGGAGTTAGTACTTTTGGCAGATCATTAATTTCCCAGTTTAAATAAAAGCTTTAAAACCTTGTTGCCTGTAGTTAGGGCACAGCCAAATCTCATAAATGAAGAGTGTAAGGCTGTCTTGATTTAAAAAGTTTCTACACAGCTGAAGACGGAGGTAGACTTACCCTTTCTAATTTAAACTCAAATTCTCTAGGAATCTTGCAATATCCTACTGTTAATTTATTAGCTGGCTTTATATTTCAGAAGCTGTTGCAAACTAAGGCCTTTGGCACTCGGTAGTGAGAAGTACGGGGTTGCATTGGAGGGCCTGAGACTGCAGTTCCTTCCTTGGCAAGGATATGGGCAAAGAACTGTGCTGCTAGCAACAGTGACTGCTTTGCTTTATCTCTGAAGCACAAGCTTCACCTTCAAACATGCTGAAATTCCCAGGGTGGGCAAGGTCCCAGGAAGACCTGTGACTACTGAATCCTCCCGGCTAGCACGCTATTAGCTGTTCCAACTTCGAGCGACAAGTGAAGACACAGAATTGCTGTCCTCTCTTTCAGACTGGAAGGACTTTTCTGATGTTTTCCACCACCATGCTTTTTTCAATGCTACTTGCTGCAAGCAAGTAAAGACTGTTTTGTCAATTATCATCAGTTGCAACCTGATCTGTATCCAAAGTCTACCTATTTAATAACTTTTCCTGTCCCTTAAGAAGCAGATTCTGCTCTCTGATCGCACCCAGTTAGGAAAACACATCTCAGACCTGGATGGAGTGATCACACAGATTACTACATGATTACAACACTGGGCATCTGCCCAAACAAAATCAATCTTTACAATAAGAGCTGTGCAACAAAATAATTCTTAAATTAATCTATTGTATTAGAAAAAAATTAGTTAACGACAACATTTTGAAGCAGACAGGAAATGAAAAGGAAAATGACATTTCCAAGCTTGCTCACCTCCTCAGCCCCGGCGGCTGGTGTAACAGCCAATCTAGGCTCCGGTGCTAATTTCACAACATCAGCCAAGGACACATTTGTCTCAGCTACAAGTCCTGCAATGAGAATCACAATCCTGATCAATGCAAAAAGCAAGATGAGGGATGTGCCTTGACTCCCTGGCAAATTAATACTTTATATTGATCTTCCCTGTTCAGGTCAGCATTCAGGATTGAAGGATAAATGGCGAAAGATCTTACATTCCAATGCAGTGGGAAGTAGGGACTCTGTGATTGAGGTTTTTGCCAATCACTCAATTCGCACCCTGGAGAATAGGCAGGCAGCAGAAACGCTACTCAACAATATCAGTAATTATTTATGGTTACAACAATACAGTAAGCAGCAGTGGAAATATGTGGAAGCAAGGGATTCAAGGACAAAATGTGGCCCAAAAAAAAGGAAGTGAAAACAGTGTCAAGAAAACCTGCTACAACTCATTAAATATATTGACATATAACAAAGCAGAATAATGGCAGGATCCCTCTACCATAGCGTTTTGCTTTGCAAGTGAATCACAGCATTTCAGGAGTTCCTTGTCGCACCTGCTAAGGACCCCAGGCTAACTGTGGAAAACCCTGCTTGCAGATGTACACTGTAATGTTATTAAGGAGCCCCTGTCATCAATATTTCATTTATATTAACTAGTCTTTGCTTTTACCCAATTCCTTTGCCTGGCCAACAGTGAGTCAGCTGAAGGCATCAATCAAAAACGCCATTTAGAAGCACACACAGCATGCCCCGGGGGCTTGGCTGGCACAGTACCTGAGCGAAGGAGTCCCTCTGTCAGCATGGCATCCAAAATCTTCCCTCAAACGCTCTGTCAACCAAGCCCCAAGATTTCACATGCCAACTGGCAGAGGGAATTTACATCTTCCATACATATGGAATAAGTGCAGAAACTTTAACGATGGCTCTGCAGCTCACTTGTATTCGTGGGCAAGGAGTTTGTCTGTGGCATTACTAACGGGAAAGATTCTGGTGGCTTCTGAAGCAGTAGGGAACTCTTTACTCAACATTTTGGAGATTTGGCCCCAAAAGTGCAAAAACGAACCCGTTATAGCTTCAACCATACTGATAACCTAACAGTAGTGTTTCCACTGTCCTGCCATACTTTGCCCGACAGAACCCTTGTGTCTTTTCTGGAAATCAAGCGGAGAGCATGCTGTTTGTGTTAAACACATTGACTCAAGCTTTTGGCTGTGCTGCTTTCAGATGCACGAGAGCATGTAGTCTTCAGATGCTCTAATGTGACAGCAGAATTGGCTTCTAAAATTAAAACTTGGCTGATTTTTCCTGATGGCTGATGTTATCTTTTCCACGCTTGCTGCAATGCCATGGATATTGTAGGAACCTGTGCAGAATCTGTCCATTTCTTAAGGGCCAAATCCTAAAGCTTCTTATTAGAAAAACTGAGACTAAATCAAGTTGGCCTAAACAGGGACTTTACAATTTGATCCACATTCCTCAACTTATTTAGCACTAAGGTATTAGAAACTTTTAAAAATACTTCAATAAAACGTCCCGTCTGAGACTGAGCTTTTAAATGGCTGAGGGCCTACCCTGAATATAAAACTGTGTGCGTTAATAAATACAAGTTCATTAAACCTTTAAATTTGGGACTTGGACCACTGTGCTACAGTGAGTGATGTAGTGCAACGAATAAAATGACTGCGTAACCTATGAATATCCCCAGATTTAAGCTTTTACAAGACAAAGTGCACACTGCTTGAGCATGAAGCCCAGTATGCCTTGTATATCCTACATCTTGACGTTTAAAAGCTGGAAGATATATATAGGTTTAATAACATTTACTCAGCCAGCAGTATTACTAGTCCTGTCATCCCTGCCCTCTTGGATCTTATTTGCTAGGATTGATCCTTTGTTTGGTTTGACCATTTCGGCAGCACAGTTTACAGCCTGGTCCACGATCCATCGCAGCGGGAGACACTGACATCTTCAGATGGCTATATTCTTCCTCAGGAAAGACACACAGAGATCCTAACTTAACTGCATTAAGCTCCTAGACCCTACCCTGCCGATCTCAGCAGTTTCCAGGTCCTATTCCCCTGGTTGAGGAGCAGTCTCAAATCAGACTTGAATTATAATGTAAATGCTATTCTTGGGCATGATCCAAGTGTATTAAACCAAAAAAAAAAAGAAAAAAAAAATTCTTCGACCTCAGTGACCTTCCCGTCAGATCCACGTAGCTTTATTCTCCTCTTATTTTCAGTAATGTTAATCCCAAGTATTAAGCAGCTGAAATTAAACACCCAGACTGCTCAGAAGTATCTCCTTACAGTCTTACCGTGAATTGCTCTGTAAGCACTTCCCAAACAAGCAGAGTTGGCGGTATCAATAGTGTACACCGGTGCGTTGAACACATCAGACAGGACCTGAGAAGTATCAAAGCATCAGTTATGCATGCCCGTGAAAGACAAAGGATAGGCAACCCCAATCACTGCACAGGAAAACAACTGACTTCTGTACACTCCAGCCAAGCATTTGGGTACCCATAGAAAGAGGCACCACGGGCAATGAGTCCTGAACTTGTCACACAATGGGGTATTGGTAAATCCAACCTAGAGATGTAACTACAGCCAGGAAATGAAGCTCCACTTCTCTCCAGATCTCATTAATCCAAGTTTAGAGGACTCTCAATTCGAGCATCATCTCCTTCATAAGCCCACACAATCTACCTGTGCCTAAGGCTTACCTCAGGGCAAAGACATCCACTGAGGAACCCACAACTGGCTCCTCTTTTCCTCCATCCAGTTTATGGCTGAGCCAAGAGGAAAGGAAGGAGAGAGGAGCCCATTGTGTCTCCTCAGTTCTCAACTTTGATACAACAAAAGCTACAGCAATATGAAGGTCTACATTTGTCGCCTTTGCCTCCAGCACTCTCACCACATTACGGTTAGCAGGAAAAATGACACAGGATCTGGTTACACAGGCCTTACACGTACTAGGAATCCTCCTGCACTCGTGGAATCCTTAGCTACGAAGACAAAGCAAGACTTCATGTTCTCAACTTTGCTTTGCCATACAAAGATAATTGTGCAGACAAAGAATTTGCTATGATATCCGACAGACACTACAGTTATTCCACCACGCACCATTCCACCCACTGCACTGAAATCTACACCAGGCATCTCACATTTAATGAATATATGCTCTATTCCCCACATTGTAGGTGTAAGAAGAAAAGATACAGAAGAGGAAAAATGAAGACAAATTTGGGCAGGGACAAACGAGGTTCAAGAATTCTTTTTCTGAAAACACTGCCAATAAATTCATTCCAAATTAAACAGACATTTTGGTTTCATCACCCTGAGGTCTGCAGGTGTCCCTCATGCTAGGCAATGCAAGAAGTAGGTAGCAATTTAGATTTAATTTGTGATGGTTATTACTTTTACCAAAGGCAACAGTGTATCACCCAATTTACATCAGTATGTAAGAGTCTGAAATAAGGCCAGCGTCCAAGAATCCCAACCATTCAGATTCATCATCTGCAAAGCCCAATCCAGGAATTAACAGCCCCACCAACCATGGGCCCCAGGGCTTCATAAAAGATGAGTAAGGAATTCAATTCATATATGCTACAGGAAAAATTGCATATGACATTTCTAAAGGATTTTGCCTCTTTCTCTGAAAGGTTGGGTCAAATCTGCAAATCAAAACCTTAGAAAATCATCTATTTGGGGAATTTTAAACTTGATGCTAATAGGATCCAATGAAAGCCTGAGCTTATACACTTAATACTCATATATACCTATCTTCAGTTGCAAGCAAGCATTGAGCAGTATGTGAGCTTCAGTGCTAGAGGACAAATAGAAAATTAATCACAGTATCTATTAAAAGGTCCTCTGGAAATGATAAGGCCACAGAGTGCTGGTTTCACTGCCCATCCTGCTGGCCGGTAATACCACATGGTTTCAACACATCCCCCATCTGCTTCTTCATCTCTCCATCCCAAACAGGTGTTCCTTGTCTTATGCTTGAATTGTAAATTCCCGTGGACAACAGAGGTCTTTTGTTTTGCTTACCTGCAGAGCCTTACACAATACAACTCTACTGTATCCTGAATGCTAACGAGTACTGTAATACTACAAATAATAACTATCTTGTGCCACATGATTATCAAATTAAAATTATTCAAAGTTCATATTTTTAGTATGTCATTTGAAACCACGATCTCTCTCATGAATAGTTTTAAAAGAAGCTGTTAGAGGTTTTACTGTTAAAAATATTTCATTGTGTTTCATGTGGTCATTAATCAAGCACCAGGTATGTTATAAAAAGCTTCCCAGAACACTGGAAAAAGCTGCCCTACTATGGCTATATTTTTTAAGCACATTTTCTTAAGTTGCCTCCTTTACTACGTAAAATATAGGAGTTACTGAATGTTGATTAATTAAATGATACTCTTTTGTAACCCTGGAACAAATTATCCAAAATTGAACATGATAAGGGGGGAAGCTGTTATTCTTCATGCAACTGATATGGTTTCTGAGGTTTTGATTAAATTAAAAAGGAGGACCCAATTAACCAGTGATTGAATTAAGTGGATGACACTGTATTGATCATATTATTTTAAGACACCTCTAATGAGTTTTAAAAGCAGCTCCATTGTTACACTTAAAGAGCAAGCACCACAGCAGTCACTCTCTCATCCCCACAATTTTCAGCTCTGTTTCAAAATCCCATGTTATAAAAACATCCTGCTCCCTGCCTTCATTCCACAGCAAGGAGAACCCCTTGCACCTAAATACTGCTTGAAAAACAAACCCAAACTAAACTAAACTCAAAACCAACTCTACTAATTCGATCTCTTCCTTGACATACTCTTAGTAGAACTACTTCAGCAGGGACCAATGTTTTAGGCAATTAACCCATCAGCTAATTTCCCAACATCAAGTTCCTGACCAAAATAACCAAAGCTGATGAAGAGAAGAAGTGACATCTACAGGCAAAACACTGGGACATCTGTTGTGTCCCAATCAGCTCCACATCCTATGGTTATACACACATGCATTTTAGATGACTTAGGAGAAAGTGAGATCTTTGCTCCTCAACCCCCATTTATTCCAACTTGGGTTTTGGAGAACGGAGGCATTCACTTTGCACAACTGCAATTGTCAAAGAATGTGGTGCACAGCTGACTTGCTGTAGTTGATGGAAAGGAATTGGCATCCACAGAAAGCAAACACCCTGTGGTTGACTAACTACAGGGCCAGGATTCAGCCCAAGACTAAGACAGGTGCTTTTTGGTGCAGATGCCTACCTCCAGCCTCAGTGTGTGAGGCTCTAGTCAAAAGGAAGCTTGTCAGTGCAGTCAGTGGAGTACAGAAAGCTCTTTGGCTCACCCAGCGGGAGACACCTGCATCTGATCAGTTAAAACACCGTTTTCTTCGCACTGTGACTGACCGGCTCTCCCCTGACTATTACAGGATTTTCAGTGACAGACCACATAGACATCACATCACAGATGACTGGATTCAGACAACATGAATCCTAACCCAGAGGTCTAATTCTGTGATAGCAAAATCTAGGTGAGAGGCCTCTCACCATCAGCAAGAGGCTTTGCTAAATCTCAGTCCTCACTTCTGCAAAGTAAAAAACTTCCCAGATCCGTTGTTAGTGGCTAAGTGTCCCCACCCTGAATGCAGTGCCACTCCTCTAACACTGATTTCACAAAGGAGGTGAACAAACAGGCTGAAGAGACTAAACAACCTTCCCATCACTTGCGAGGGTCCCTACAGGACAGGGCCAAAGTGCAGAAGCAGAGCACGTAATACTCTGCTCCCAAGACATCTTCTTGAGACAAAGGATCTTAACCAGGGCTGGATGTGCAGCAACAGCAGCAGACGAGGAAGGTGGGAAAATGGAAAAGAGACTATACAGAAGCACAGCCTCCCCCACAATATGTGACACACTGCTAATAGGTAACAGCTGCTCAAAATAACAGGGACAGGGTGTTTTGGTGGTGGTGGTGTTTTTTTCTGTTTGGTTGGTTTTTATAAGTGTTCAGAACCAGCACAATGCCTCTCCAGTTTAAATCTAAGGTCCAACTCTAACTTTAATGACAAAAACTACAAAAATCTCAGGTGTTTTGTCAAGTCTCTTCTTGATTTCTTTGCTGATTGATTTGACTTAAGTGATGAGATCTGGAAATCATCAGTGTTTCAGATACACGTTCATAAAACTAGTCAAGTGTAAAAAATTTAAAAGTTCAATACAAAGTTGGCACTGGGATAATGTCTCCACATTAAATCCGAGGAAAAATCCCAAAGACCTGAAGCAGCTTCACAGTCTCATACCCACAGCTTCCTGTGCAGCTGCAATGGTTTGGATTCCATACAACAAAATAAAAAAGCAGATAAAACTGTGCACTGAGTTCAATGGATTTAATTTCCTACTTACCTGTAATATCTTCTTATTGTGGGATGCACCACCAGTAGCCAAAATCCTTGTTCTGGGCACTGCAATGCAATACAACACACAGATCAGACTGAAATTGCATATTGTCAAGATTTGCACTACTGAACCAAGCAATGAGAACAAGGTGGTGGGAGTCAAATGGTCTGGGCTCTCTCTCTGTACCTCTAATCTACCTTCTGTAAAAAAGGAGATAAGACTAATTACCCACCTTTCCAAGCCACATTAGAACACTTCTTTAGATGAGGCAATATAAATTTTGGTGATCTATTATTATTATAGGGCTATCAAAGTCAGGGAGATTTGCAAAAGAGATATCCAATACATAAGGCTGAGCGTTATTATACTACAGCTCTGGTTTGAGGTCAGATTGGTTTGGCTCATAGCTGTATATATACAAGCTGACAGATAACCTTTAAAATCAGCAGTATTTTCCAAACTTGTCTCCTTGTGACGTTCACAATCAGAGTTCACTGAAACCTGCGCAATCTCTGCGTGCTTGAATGACAAGGAAGTGTGTCAAAAGGCAATTAGAGACAGTCTAAGACAATTCAACAAAATAAAAAAATGATCTGAATCTTCATCCAATTCAAAAACATAGATTTGGAGGTATCGAGAAAAAAACAAAAAATTTACCCTGCATTCTTTAGTCTTTAAGGAAACCCACCCTTCCTCATCATGTTCTCGAATTTCTGTCCAATGCCTCGTTATTTATTTGTGTGCATGCTCCTGTGGAGCACAACATGCAACAAGCCATATGTCTGTTCACAACCACAATTCAGCAAGGTGTTATAAGCATCAGTAGTCCAAATATCTCACTGAAATTCTTTAAAGGCTTACAGCTAAATAAATGCATAAATACTTCAATATTTTATATTTTAAAAAAGACATGCTTAATTATCCTAGTCTATGACAATAATAACACCATCCTCCTGAAAGGGGAATTTTAGTGTGATATTATTATTTTAACCTCATTTTTAGTAAAAGCTAGAGATAATTTATTTCACAGAAAGCAAACTTGGTCAGCTTTTACTGAGACTCTAAATGACTTGTTGTCATTTATCTTTTCAAGTACCTTAATGACAAGGTCTCTGAAGACAAAACCAGCAACAAAGAAGATGCAGCTCACAAAGGTTCCTCATGCCATTTCTTGACCCACTACTAGATTCTCAGGTGGAGTCTAAGACCCAGCTAAAGCATGGAGGACCCTATTTTGCTGATAAATTTAATTTTATTTTCCTCTTTGGAGGATATTCAGAGATGCACAAATTGGGTTTTAAAAGCCATTAGGATCTCTGTCAATGTCAGTAAACAAATAAAACAAACAGCAGAGCAATTCCTCAGGGAAAACAAGTTTCAATTATACCAACACATAGTGACAGATCCCTGCCAAGATTATCACAGCAACATAATAGCACAGAAACCAGTGAAAAATAACTGGTAAGCCTCTGTTCCTAGAGACCAAGTTGAACTCTAAATGATTTGCCTAGTAGTTGCAATTCTGTCTTGCTAAAACCTTGTTGTGAATATAAATTCTTGCCAAAGTACCATATCCAGCACGAAACCACATTTCAAAGACAGCCAGCAAGACAGAATTAGAAATAAATGTTTGCTACACTTCACAGTGACTAAACAAACCGAATGAATGAGGCATGCTTACTACCCCTGTCTCTGGAAAGTGGCTTTGTAAACTGCTGGGGAATCCCCATTGGGAAAGGATGGTGCATAAGACATTGGTGGTAAAGCCAGGCAGTGACCACCACTGTGAAAAATGCAAACAAATCTTAGCTCAGCTGATTCTGGTACTTCCACCTGCATGCCAGCTCTCTGTCTTTGGGCTGCTGCTACACAACTTTCCAAAAGTTTTGGGGTTGTGTCAGTAGATATTGCATCTTCTTTCACTGGCATAGTAACTGATAGGCCTGGTAGGGCTGACTTGTGCCTTCAAGCTGACTTCAGTGTCCCTGTAACAGATAACATATCTGCATTAGGAAGTGAGGACTGGACAAGAGACTTCTCCTTGCTAGGTCAGAAGATTCAGGTTTTGCATACATTACCATTTTATGCCATAACTATCTCAGGATATTTCTATATAAATACATTTCCCTAAGACAAGTAGGGGTAAAATTACACTGCATGAGCTATTCTATAGAAATGACCCATGAACCTACATTTCCCCTACTTTTAGTTGAGGTAAATACCTAATAAGAGAGGAAACGGAACTTAAGCCTGGAAGAGCTTAACACCCTGATTATCTGCACACATATCTTAATCCAGACTAATTATTTTGTAGCTGAACACTAAGAATTATTTCAGTAAACAGCTAACCTACTGGATAAAAGAAACTGATGTAGTTTATGCAGTGAAGTTTCTGATGTTGGTTGGACATCTCAAGTTCTGAATGGGGTCAGCTTATGAGTACAAAAACACATAGATACACAGAAAAAAAAAGTAAATAAATTCTATGCTGAAGCTACATAAAGGGCAAAACCATTCATTCTTCTCCACTTCGAATAATTAGGATGGGTTTGCTTCACCAAAACATATCCCAGTAGGTAATAGCCTAGTGAACCGTAGCCTTCAGTATCTGACAACTGAATCTGACCCAGTTTGCTGGTGGGACTGGTCCCTCAGAGCACGTGGAAGAGAGATCTCGGGTGAACCTGGTGCTCCACGCTTCCAGCAGCAGCTCTGTGTACATCCAGAGCAGAGACAACAGCTCCACTGGTTGAGTTTTATTACAAACAAGAAGGTCCCAAAAGAACCGATCCGAATTCACTGAGTTTCAGGTTTATTCCTTATTTCAACCTCTCCCTTGAGACTGGGGAAAAGGCATTGATCACTGATTTCAGGATCGCCTTTTTAACGCCAATACTGTGTGCTTTACTGAACAGTGGACATTCGCTCTGAGGTGTGTAATTGGATACATCTTATAAATAAATAAAGCCCATCATTTATGTATACAGGGGCATTAACAAAGACATTGTTCATCCATCACTAGTGGTGTTCTCAGCCAGCTGTGTTTGAATCTATCGGGAGCTACCAGCTATCCCCTACGGCAGTGCACGGAAAGAACTTAAATACAGTGCTACTAAAAAAAAAAAAAAAACAACTGTAGCAAACATAATTCATGAATTCAATCCTTTGACAGTTGAGAGAATCAGTTTAAACATCTTTTAATTAAAAGCTCCCTGCATAGTACCTAACCAACCAGTTTATTTCGGTCCTATTTAAAATTTTATGATTTTTTAGAGAGCCAATACAGATTTTTAACCCTGTCTAGAATGTGTTCACAGGGCATGGTGTCATCTTGCAACACACACATCTTCCACAGATCTATTACCTGCTGCAGAATAGGGTGACTAATTTAACGAAATTCTGTTAAAATAATAATTGCCATGGCAGCAGACAGAGCAAGGGGGAGAAGAGACAAGTGAAGAAGTTCACTTAGCAAGATGGAGCATAAGGCACTTTTCCAAACACGACTGAGATGTTGGCCCTCTGAACGTGTTACTGCTCACACAACCACCCCCACTCTGCCTTTCCGAGATCCAGCAAGAAGAATTGAATGATGTTAAAGTTCATCTCCTGGCTCTTGTTTTCAGTCAAAATATTGCTTTCATTGAAAGGCACAAAGGGGAACAAAAATCTGTCACTGAGAAGACAGAGAAATTACTGTGGTTCATGTTACAGCAGTTTCAGTGCTCCCCAAAAGACCGAAGTTCTGTATCACTGCGTACTTACAAACACAGGACTGATGCCATCCAGAAAAGCAAACAGCTTAAGCACGTTAAGACAAAAAGTTGGGGGGTGTGGAAGCAGCAGAACAAAAGTTTTAGGAAGTGAAAACTCAAAGAAAATTGCCCACGTGGATTCAGCACGTGGAACAGGAACCAGTGGCACAGGGAGAGTCTGCCCAACATCCCCTCCAATGGTCTTGGTGCATAACCATAGCTATTAAGAAAAATAATCACATGAGCAAACACACATCAAATAGAAGGTTAGTGACAATAATTAGCATCAAGGAGGCTGGAGGTAGAAATTCACCCTCCTGTTCCACCAGGAGCGGGGTCGGATCACAACACTAACAGGTCCGGGTGCTGAAATCGATGGGAAGACTCCTGACCTCAAGGCTTTGGGATCTGGCTGTATTTCATGTGACAGCAAAATGTGCCCGTATCAGTCCTGAATTTCGCTAGCTCATGTGCCGCAAAGTCAGAAAGCAGAATCTGAGGATGAAAACCCTTCAACTTTTTCACCTAAATTTCCATCGCTATGCCCAGCCCTGATTTGTACCCCAAACTCCAAGCGCTAGCTGACATTCAAAACTCCTAAAAGACATTTCCAAGGCTTCTTCCAAACAACTTCATAATGTCTTTCTCATCACAAATGAATCCATAAATAAAACAGAACAATAGAACATGCATTCAAAAAGCAGCTGATTACGCACACGAACCCACGCCAGCTATAAGCATGATTGCGAATAACTGCAATTTACAATTTGTAAGCAACAAGAAAAGTGTCAGCCCCTCCTTTATTTCTCTGATTAACTCCAAACACTGTAATTTTAAAAAATATATTTTCTTGCTTTTCATTCAAGAAAAACAAAACAAAAATACATCATTATTTTGCCCCATTTATAAAACCAATGTGCCAAAATCTTCCTCCTTACAAATTAACTCTTCAAAAACTCACGCTAATCGTTCTTATTCAGATAAGGACCGTGAAAGGGAACTCCCACTATGGTAAAAGGTTTTTCTTGTCTATACCTTTTTAAATATGAAATTATGCCAGTTATAGGTGACCAAGTGGCCCTTACATCCCTGTGATTTCTAGGATTGGGTCCAAAGGCACTTCTTGCTTCTCTGCCTCTTTGTGCTCTGTTACTTCTGACATCTCCAAGCATTTCACAACACAGAAAAAACAGACTGCCACAATCTTCAGCACATTAGACTACATCTACATGACTTTTAACTTCTTTTTTTTTTTTTTAATTTAGAGATCCATAAAACTGCCCCAGTGAAAAAACCACGAGCTTGAAGCCAAATAATAAAACAAATTAATCCATCTTTACAATACTAAAAAGAAGACAGTAATTCATAAAAGCTATTCAAAATCTGTTTTTTAAGAGGCCATTTTATTTTTACTTTGAAGTGTCAGCTAATTTATTAGAGAGAGAAGCAAGGCATATTTGCTATACAGGTTGGCTGTTTCCTTATGTATAAGCAAAGCTTTCATATTTTGTTAACAGACTTGTAATTTCATTGAGGATTTCAATTGCTCAACTGCATGTTAGAAGTTTTCCAGGCACAGAATTTATTTTTAGTTTTTTTAAATGCAGTGCCCGAGGAAAAAAAATAAGTTTTAAGGACAGAATTGATCATCAGCCTGTATGGCTACAGCTCCTATCAAACCAGCTGTAATTCAGCAGGAGAAAATAAAAGCCTTGATTTTCTCAGCAGCAATGACAAATATGGCTAATATCCTCAACATTTACACTACTTACATAGACAAAGTCTCTACAATGATGTAGGGAAGAACAAGCATGATTCTTCTTGATCACACTGCTGCAAGGCAAGAATAATACCACTACAATGAGCTGATGTGCACATGCCTAAGTAAAACAGAGTGGAAATGTTACCCATAGTCAAGATTCATATGCTACTGCTAGTCTAGATCGCCTCGTGTTCTCAAGCAACAATGTTGACTACTAATAGCAGAGATTGTTCTTCGTGAAGATGCCAAAATCAGCTTTCCTAAGACCTTGCTTCAATAAAGACAAAACTTTGTATTTCACAGCCTGAAACTTAAAGACACCAAATCACCTGACTCTGAAATTCTTCTTAATCTAACTCAGTTCAGACAGGAAAAACCTTCCCTGTTTTAATGGATTTCAGGAAAAATAAACATAGAAAAAATGCTTTAAAAAATTATCGTTTTTAACCGCACCTTACATCATTGCAAATTACCCCAAAAACACAAATAGTCCAAGATGTACTATAGGGAACCAGAAAAAAAATAAAATTACGATACAACCCTACTGACAATTCAGCTTCATTGACTTCAGCAGAGTTATGCAGCAAGGAGAAGTTTGGTTCCCAAACGTTAAAGACTTATTTGGGAACAAGCTGATCAATAGTCATAACAGCGCTATAGCATATACATTGACAAGTGCACTATGAGACCTCTGGAATATTTGCACTTCTCGTAGAAATACTGCAGAGCTCTATTGCTTATCAATTCACTGTGATTTTTTTTTTTTTTTGAAGACATGGATCCCTATTTGACAGAATATTTTCTTGAAGCCTGGGCTAAATTCCAAGCTTAACATATAAAAAATATACCCGCAACTCAGCACTAGAGTTTACAGTAAGCAGTTAAAAAAAGCAGCTGATTCAGACCAGAGGTTTTCATAGATACAGGCTGAATAATTTGGAAAAACCTTCCTGCAGAAGCTTTTAAAGAAGAGGCAGAAAGCGAATGAGAAGGAAACACTTAAAATCTATTCGGTCAAGACTGAAAATGTACTTGGGAAAAGTCCTCTCCTGAAGACATAATTACTAGACATAATTTAATAAATGCTTGCTATCTCTCCAACTTGTATAAATTCTTGGTTCTGAATTAATTCCTTATAGAAAAAACAAGTTACCAGGAATTAGCGAGGTAAAATGCACTCACTTACCAACAGAACTGGTTTACTTCAGCTTGAATTATTATTATTTTTTTTGGCATTCAAAGTTTTCATCTGCTCTTTACCCAAAGTTTAAATATGGCAAGAGCTGTGGAACTTAAAAATAGTGTGTTGGGAAAAATACAAATCACCACAAAAACTGTTCAGCAGTTGTCCAAACATCCATGAAGTGGCCAAGGCTTCAATTAAAGGCTCAACAAAGTGTCACCTGCCTTGATTTACACCATGCCTCCATTAATGATTCAGAGACTCTTGGCAACATCTCTATCTTCACTCTCCACTTCAGAATTGTTGTCTTTCAGCAGATAAATGTGAAATCTAGAACTAACAGGACAAATTAAGTGATTCTCAAAAAATGTTCTCAAGCAGAACTTAGAGGAGACCAAAACTTAGAGGAAAACCAAAACTGCGTATTTGAAATCTAGCCATTACATCCAGCTATTTAATAATCTACCTACAGAGAGCTCCAGAAGCATTAAAGGTCAGAAGAGACCATCTGCTTTATTGAGGTCACACAACTTTAACAACATGATCCCACCATCCAATCCAGCAATGCATTTGCCCAAGGACAGTAATGCGAAGAAGATAAAGAGCCTCAGCTGAGAAACACAAAGTGACAGAGAATTTACTGTGACTACTGGCTATTTTCATGCTGAATGAGACTTTAAAGTTAAATATTTATACTTTTCCCCTCATTTAGATTTTTATCTTTAAACTTCTAGCCAGTTGATCTTTGTGGGCTCAGCCTTCCAATTAAAACATGACTGTAGAGCTGGGCTTCCCCTTCATGCCTTGGCACTTATAGACCACAATTAAATTACATCGTGTCTTTCTTTTTTTTGATAAGCTAAGTATATTAAGTTCTGCTACTCATTAAAAGGCATATTTCCAAGACCACAAACCGCTGATGCTTAGAGCCGCTGGTACCCTACCAGTACCTCGCAGAAATGTCTTCACCACTAAAACCGCTAGGAAGAAAGAGCAGGGTCAATGACAGCATTAAAAACATTTACCCTAGAATTACCTGATGCTGCATGTTGCCAGTTTGCCTATCCAAATATTTAGTAGGAAGGTGCCAGGTTGTGTAGAGAGGTGGTGGAGTCTCCATCCTGGTAGATATTTAAAAGCTGCCTTGATGTGGTCTTGGGCGACCTGCTCTGGGTGGCCCAGCTTGAGGGGGGGTTGGATGAGGTGACCTCCAGAGATGCCCTCCAACCACAGAACCACAGAACAGTTTGGGTTGGAATGGACCTTTACAGATCATCTATTTTCAACCTTAACCATTCTGTGAAGAACTCTTGATTAATCAGAGAACCTTTCGCTTGAAATCTGCCAGGTTTCTTGGGAGCATGTGCCAGCTTCGAAGGTATGCAGCTCTGGGTGACGTGCTGTGCAGAGTCCCATGGGAGGAGAACAGGCATCCTCAGTCCCTGTTGCAGAAAGCACCAGAGTTCAGGAGGGCTCTGCACCGGCCCATGCAGCAATGCCCCTGGGAACGCTGCAGATGCAAACCAAGAATTCCTACTGCTCAGTTCCCTGGACCGGAGGCGAGACATTTCTGTACAGTCAGGACCATGCAAGATGCTCCCAGAAATTGGTTTAAAAAAAAAAAAAAAAAAGTAAATAAAGAAATAAGTAAATAAATTCACTGCTACCTTAGGCATTTTCTACTAACTAAAAACTATTATTTTTCTTCAACGTGCTCTGGTGCTAGCACTGCAGCACAGCTCAGTATTGCTTCAAAATATTCCAACGTATGAAAAACTCATGCCTGAACCTGAGCAAAACACATACCCTCTCATGCCTATCCCAGCTCTGACGTGGGTAATCATCACGTGGCTTTAGAGACCACGCAGCAGTGTATAGTGCTACTGAGTTATTCTGAAACATAACCCCACCGTTGTTTCATTTTTAAAAACTATTAGTCCTCACACACAGCAATAGTCATCCTTGCAAATCTTTTAAGGGAAATAAAAAATTACATTGGCAAATCAACATATGACACCATCCATGGAAGGTTAAAATGGGAAAAGCAAGGAAGGAGATAAATGAGCTGCCCAAGGTCACACAAAATCAGTAGAACAACCGAGAATAGAACAAAGGCCCCTTCATTACTTAGATCACAAATGCATTCGATTCTGCATTAGTTAATCTGCACAGTCTGCGCATCAGTAGCAAGACATGTCCACAGGAGAAAATATAATAATAATCAGCTGCAAGTTCAGCATTACCTAAAGCCACAGAATATAATTAAAAGGCACGGGGAGCGACGACTTGACCTTGAATGCCACTTGAGGGAAGAGAGGAAAGAACATCCTATGGGGCATTTTCATTTTCAAGAAACCCAAAGCATGACAAACTTTGGCAAAAAACGGCATGAGATCTAGATTTGCAAACCAGATCTCTAGGAGATTTCAAATCTACTCTGCTTCTTTACAAGTTATCCAAAAAACATTAACAAAGGCCTACAAACAACAGGAAAGAGTCAAAGTCCAGGCATCATCTTGTTTTTGCAAAGGATAAGCCAGATGAGAAACAGATAAGAAAATACAAAACAAGGCAATTTTGTTGTTTTCTTCATGAGCTATTTAAAAAATAAATAATTACATGTTTGGTACTCACAAATGTTGCCTGTACCTCTCATTCTCCTAGTCCTGTAAGACTGTTTTGTGCTGGTGAAGAAGTTTTCTTCTTGATTTTTATCTTTAATACCTCTTGTTCCTCTCACTAGATATAACCTACAGGTCATAAAGTACTTCAGAAGAATAAAACTAATTAATAAGAAGGGTTCACTTGCTTGCAAAACACCAGACAAGTTTTCCAAGGAAGGCAGAAAATCTGCTTATTTGTTTCATATACCAAGAAGGGAAGCAAACAGAGCGAGTTGGAGATAGTTTCTCCTTTTTCTCCCTAAAAAGTATGCAGAACTTACTATCAGGAAAAAGAAAATAATAATAACCAACACTAATCTTCCTTATATGACTACGGTGGGTCACTTGACGGTCCAGAACCTCCTCCTTTCTGTACCGACAGCACGCAGCACTGGGGACCGCTTGCATCGGCTGAGGCTCTGAACACTACTAAACTCCTCTGTTATTAATAAACCTCTTTCTTTCCAAGAGGATTACTTATAAATGAATTTCATGACCTCTGGCGGACTGGAACTAAACAGAGAATTGAGGGGATTTTTGCCTTTAACTAAAAAATAAAGGCTATAGGAAGACGAACAGAGAGGAGCAATTAATATTTCCTAATAATTGTCATAGCGAATGGGAGAAGCGCTACGTTTCTCGGGGTTTCGGAGCAGAAAGGTTCCAGGTAGCTGTTCCTTCCCGGGCTGGGTTCATGTAAATCGGATGCAGTTGCCAAGCAACAATAGGTGCTAAGGAATGAAATACAGGCTGCAGAAACCTAATAGCCTGGAGAGAACAAGAACTACAAGCTGAGATTTATGGCAGATATAAAAGGAAAAGAATCATTCTCCCACACACAAAGAACACAGATACTTTATTATCAATGTCCTTAGCATGTTTTTTCCTAAGGCATGATTAAGTAATAAAATCCCCACTCCACCCAAAATCAAACAGGTGATTTTTTTTTTAATGCTTTGTTCATTAAGCTTTTTCGAAAAGGACCTTGAGAAATTAGCTACCGAGACAAAAGCTGAAATTTAACCCAAAAAGCTTTCTTTCGCATGAGAAAGATGTCAGCTACACAGACAGCGCTGCAACTGCCAATCAGCGGTCCACGTTACCTTCTTATGTTTTTATACCCTGCTCATTAACATTGCATCTGATCATCAGAAATTCTCTTTAAGCTTATTAAGATTTTAAAATATTTTTAGCAAGTTAATTAGAATACATTAACAGAGCTCATCTGTGTTCACCCATCATGCATATTTTATTTTATTCAGGCAAATTGCTTTTAAATGAAATATTAGACCCAGGAAGGGTACACTGTTGGGCACTGTACCAAGGGGTTGTATCATTCGATATTCCATTCCTAACACCCCCAAAACTGTATGCCACTGAAAATGGGGAGATCTGGTGGCAAACTGTGGGGTTTTGTGGTGCCTGCTGTATCACATTCCCCTCTAGGTGGGGTGTGGGTACGTACGTCGACCTCATGGATCTTCCTAGTAGCTGAACCATCCTTAGCTGCCATCACATTGCTGCACAGTTCCCAGGGGTCAATATAAATTAAAGGCATCAAGAGAGCACTTGAATGGGAACCAAAAGCACATATAACAAGGTAGACCCAAGAAGGAAAGCTTGCCTTCAACCCCTCTCTCTGTAGCGCAACTGTTCTTGCATATTCATGTATTTATTTTTCCAGTTGATGATCTCTGAAGATGTTATCTTATCTTGAGGAAGAAGCCCAACCAGAAGCTCGGGCATGTTGTGGCACAGGTTTCCAGCAGGCAGAGGTGCACATGGACTTGGCAGAATAGCAAGAAAAGCTCACAAAGAACAAGCCTGAAATATACTTCACCTTAGCTGGAGTTATAAATTCTTCCCTTTAATGTGCACTAAATGTCACCAAATTCAATCACCTAAAATTAAATAACAGTTTATGAGGAAAAGGGAAACAGCAAAACCTACCTTGGGGTATTTTGGGCATGCCAATTCCAGATTTTTGCTCTAGTGAGATAAAATCCATCACCAGGCAGTGAAAAGTAACTATAATAATACTATAATAAGGCGTTCCTCAAGATCTGCTATTCATTCACTCAATCCAATCAAGTGTGACATGGTATATTTCAAATTGTTCCTTCAGACTCCATCTGGCCCAAATCCTTCCCATGTAACGAAGGATGGAGAATGTCACTAATTTCATCAACAATTCTCAAGCTAAGCGCTTACTTTTTGAGGTCTGCTCATAGAAAAGGATGAATGAAGTTTGCCAACCTTGTGCTTGATCCAGATTTTGCACTCTCGCCGCATTTCAATTAACCCACCACAGATTGCAGAGCTGACATGTTTGATTCAGATAGTAAAGAAAACATCCTTTAAAAAGCAACAGGTCTGAGGCTTTTGATGAATGACTGCACAATCCATATCAAAACACGTATTTAAATCTCAGCCGTCACACATTTCAAGATCTGCATCATTAACGCGGCCTGGTTTGAAGGATTTCAACAATCTCTTTTACAACCTATGAAAGTTTTTTTCTTTATCTCCAAGGAGGTTACCACTTTTAACCAACGACCACTATTTTGGTATGTATTATTTCTGTATCCTTTCCTGATATGTTAACCTCTTCAATTCTAGTGGCTGCTCTTCCATGAACTGATGCCCTATTGGCAGTTTTCTCCCCTTGAGGAACCCCAAAACAAGATGTATTTAGCACCTGACTGAACACATCAACCGTGCTGGCACGGGGAACCTGAATCACAGCTAGGCAATTCCATGGTGAGCTCTTCCAAATTCCACAAGACAATAACTGTATGGATGGGTGGAGTCCCTTTTCTCTGACAGTAACCCTACCGATTGCAATGAACCCAAAACTACCCCATCATAACCTTCCTTTATTTCTGCGTTCATTAATCAACTCCAGCACCCAAAGCACACGCTCCGGCCTACTCTTTCTCCTCCAGCTTGACTGGACAGAAGTTGTGTTGTATGAAGGAATTTTCTGTTTCAGAAAGAGACTTTCTGCAGCTGCCATGACCAACAACGCCAACAACCTATGCCTTGGCATTAAAGGACACAAACTGTGTTGGTTTATTTTGTAACATTTAAGCAGAAATATGTCCTCTCCTAAGGAAAGCACCTACCTGAAAATCAATGCACATTTCTAACAACACCCTAATTGCGAAAGAGTAAAACGAGAATGAGCAAGGAAAGCAAGCTGACGTTTTAATGTCATTTGGGGTGACCAAAGACACTGAGATATGTTAACAATTAAAAGCACTCACTGAAAAAAAAAAAAGGCATAGTACATATAGTACAATAAAATGCAATTTAAAAAGCACATTGCCACTGGCCTACCCTGGTGAGCATGTGCTGTTCCTAGAATGAAATCCGTGGTTCTGCTACCCCAGCTGGCATGATGTTAGCAAATCTGTACAATAACCCCACTAGAGCTGCATCTGTAGTGCAGCTACACTCCAGTTTTGCAGCCTCAGGATTTAAATGAGAAGCCGAAACCCTCCGGTGCTTGCAGAAACCTTGCTGTCAACCCAACGATCCCCAGAGCAGCTCAGAGCACATTACCCACCCCAGTCCCCAGCTGACTGCCTCTCCTCCAGGGAAGTCCCAGCTACCTTTATTGCAGGGCTGCAAAACTCCTCCTGTCCATCCTCCCCTCCTGTACTCAGCAGAGAGGATTCATGATCAATTCTTTCCATTTTCTTCAGCAGAAGCCAAAATCTTTTGCCACCAAAAACCCAGACCCACCTAAATATAAATATGCAATGTCTCTGCAACAGCCACTGCCCCTATAAATTATTCCCCGGTCTGGATCCGTCCTCTGGGTACCTAAGATGAGTTCACCGCGTAGACCTGAACACAGCAAATTGCAAATCCCAACCGCATTACATCCAACCCTGACATAAAAACAGCAGTCACCAAAAACGCGCGATGCCTTTTCCCAATTCCTCACCCTCAACGCATCAAGCGGCAATAAAGGGTGCAATGACTTTCCAAGGGCATGTACCTATTTAATTATTCAAAAGCCAATTGACTCAGGCACCACGGTATGAAACACTAAAATATGCAAACGAAGGAAATTATGGGGGAAAGCAACAAAAGAGGGAAAACGATTGTGGTGAGAGGAACACATGGGGGCCCATTCTGATCTCCTTGCATGCTTGAGTGTCTCTGTATGTTTCTATAGAAGAAAAGGTTGTGAAGTAACAGGGTAATTATTATTTACCCCTTTCAGCACACTGACTAGGATCTTGAAACCAGCTAACCACGCCAACAGCACCCTAAATAGAGTGTTATTTTCACCTATAGACATGAAGCAATTTCTGAAAAAGGGAAGTTTACACCTTTCTAGGCAATCAAATCTTATTGCTGGGAAAACACATGTTTCAACAGAGGCTGTATATATCAGATGCAGGATCTGATCCATCAGTGATTCTCATTTATTCTATATTAAGGGCCTGAAATACCTCATTAAATAATAAGAACAGATTAACTGAGAGATACTTTAACACAACTTCTTGTTATTTTTCCATAAAACATGAATATCCCATTAAAACAAAGAGCATTTGATTTTGGCTTGGACCGAAACAAATGTCTTTCCATTCAAGACCTCTAGTGAATTGAATGTCTCTTGTAAGCAGGTGCCACTGTGCTATATTTTCATCCAAACTGCTGAGAATAAACTAGAAGAAAATGACAAAGTAAATTGAACAAGAAAGTGTCTGATCTCGATGAATAATTCAATGATGCAACGCAACAAATACGGATTTTTTTTGTTCTGGTAAATGCAGTTTACAACTGTCCTTTGCTTAGAAAAATGACCTTCTGCTTGTAATTTTGTCTTTGTCTTTAGGCACTGAAACACGGTCTCAGTAATACTTGTGATTCCAGTTCACAGCTCCTACTGATCTCAAAGCACTCCACTCCTGAACGTATCTAATGTTTTAGGAAAATAATGCAACATCTGAAGATCTTCAGCTGTAGTATTAGCCCCCCTGCTCTCTGGCTGTTCTTTAACTGTTCTGGTCACTTTTCTTGGGTCTTGAAAAGCATGAGAGTATTTTTTAATAGAGCTTGTAGAGTGACAGCCTGCACATGGACTTGAGCCACGGTAACTGCAGCATGATGTACGGGTCAAGGCAGGAACGGTGCCATCTGCCAGGGATGCAGCAGCTGAGTGGACACCTAACGTCTTACAGCAGCAGCCAGTACCTGAAAGGTGAGGATTTTGTGATCCATATTCAGCATTAGCTAAAGTCTACTTTAACATTTAAGCACATTAAATCCCCTTTTGTTTTGTCTGTTAAAAGGTTTTAGACTAGACCCACAAGAGGAAAGCAGAACCCAGGGCTGTTGGACTGTATTTCTACCTTACACAATCACTGACTTCTTGCATTACACTGGGCAACCTTTCTACACCCTTAAGGGTAGAACTTGTACGCTTATAAACAGGCAGTGCTAACACTAAAACTAGTGGAAAGATTATTAAAAAAGCATCCACAAGGAGAAGGGGAATAAGCTCTTCTCCATGGAGAGAACAAAGACTGGCAATATTAAACTGTGGCATGCCAAAGTTCAGATTGTTGTGAGAAAAGCTTTTTAAGAGTCAAGGTAGCAAGACGTGGGCATAGGTTAAGCACCACTCCCATTCCCCAGGGTACTGACCTGACTCCTTGGATAACAGCATGAACAGACACCCATCGCTATAACCCTTACAGAAAAGTCACCATGCAGACAGGACTGTCAGAGTCACAGGTCCAGAACAACCACAGCCACGTAGTCTGATAAGAGAATTTATTGGGGAAAGACCTGAGCTGTTTGAGAATCTGTTCCCAGAAATATGTCCTTTATTCTTGACAATTAGAAAAATATAAATAAGAATTCACCTGTCAGCCTTGTTGTATCCACAGCAAAGACGGTAGCAGAACCCCACTCACTGGTGAGGTGGGCACAGCTGGATGACCTAATAGCCACAGATCCTGAGAAATCCTCCTCAGAGCTGTGGTACGACACGGGGCATTCAGGTCCTTGTGTAAGTCACATCTGGCATATCAGTATTAGAAGTGGACACTACATGATCATGACTTAAAAAGACTTTTTGCCTTTTTTCATTTATTTGCCACCAATTCTGCTGTATGTATCTTTCTTGATGCATAGCCTTACTACAACCAAAAGATATAGGAAATAATCCAGATAGAGAAAAAACAAAAACACAAACAAACAAAACTAACCCTACCAAAGTCTGCGATACAAGACACATAGTGAGTAGGACTGGCTTAAACACAAGTAAGGACATAGGAACTCGGGTGCATATTTTCTGTCCCCTGCAATATATCAGCATCTCTTGCTCATGAATACTGAGATTGCATTTGGCCAGTTGGCAGCACTTCTTAACACCTAACAATCTAATAAAAATATATTTTTTCTCCGCGCTAGACAGATCTGCCCACCTTCAACCTCTGCTACCCATAAAACACACAATTTATTCAAGTACCTTTACTCAGAGTATAATTAACCTTTTCAACGTACAAAAGCTTCTGTGCCTCTTAAATGAACAAAGAGCTATTAATGAACAAAAATACTTTCCTGATCAAATATTTAATACTAGTTCTGGGAATACAGAGTATAATATTACTACACACACATTGTATATTATATGGTATATAGTTCACACATTCTCTTCCAGAAGGTTTCTGTTTTCTGAGTATCATCATATTAGCTTGATTTTTATACACCATGAGGATACTTCAGTCATGTTACTGTACACACTCACAATATGAAACTACACAACACAGTAATGAAAAGAAGTCTTATCTGCCTTAATTTTAAGGCAAAGAATAAGATGAATTTGATTTTATTAATTTCAAGGTTAGACTGTAAGGAGCCTTAAGGTTACACACACATAGAGGTAAGTTTTCAAGGCACAGGCCATGAGCTCTTGACAGCCCATAATGTAAGAGAAACAGACCTGCTGTCTAGGAGACGAATCTTCCACATAAGAGATCCAAGCCTATACTGAAAAATTTATGGAACTCACAAATTTTAAGTCTGCAAATCAGTGACCAAGAGGAAAGAAGGCATGTGAGTTGTTCTCATCTTCATTCCCCGGTGCTAATTTTTTACAGGGATGAGAGATCAGGATTGGATTGAAGGCTTGAATTCATCAGTGCCCCACGTCTTCTGGTGTGCATGTTGTGTGCTTTCCATCATGGCAAATGCTAGCTTTAGTTCTGTTATTTTAGCTGTGTTTTAAACGAAAAGATGCCCTGAATCCTGCAGTAATGCAACTGTTAATCACGCTCTGTTCGGAAACAGAAGTCCTGTCAGATATTTAGCCTTAGTTACCAAAAACTACCTTCAGGGAGTACAAACATTTCCCCTCTGGCATCCTGTCAGTCACAGCGAATCTGTAAATAAACTGTCAAACTCCATTCCAATCATTCCCGAATCTGCAAGGGAAAAAGTAGTAAAATTGGTGCAGCTGGTTGGAGTCCCTGTAGAACAGGGCTGATTTCACAGCTTTAATATGGTTCACTACTTCACAGCAAGTCCGATCTGATATACAGCATGCAGAAATGAGTGACACCTTTGCTAATCATTTTCTTAAACTTATCACATGTGGAGGTAATAATGGATGCAATGACTTTTCAAGGGCACGGCCTGGTTAATTTTTCAAAAGCAAACTGATTCAAGTTCTGCAAAATTAAAAATCCACTAAGACACACTGTAAAGCTACCTAAATTATAGAAAAACACAAGAATAAAGGAGGAAAAAAAAAAAAAAAAAGCTCTGGTCGTGGGAGTCTTAGACTCTTCTTATACCAGCATATAGAAAGTAGGAGTACAGGGAGTACAGCAACTGCATACAAGCCAAGGATTTAACTAGAGATGCTGACTATAGCAAAGACTAGTTAAATAAAAGGGGAAAACCCATGCATTATTACCTAGAACATATTGGCACCCTTGTTTTATAATTCATAACTTACGAAGTAGTTCTGAGAGAGCTGGTCAAGAATTTTTCTGCGAGTTATTTTTTGTTGGACCATGACAGCTAATCAAAGGATTTTTCAGGACCATGACAGAAAATTAATAACTGAAGAAAGATCAGAAAAAGAATAAACATTATCACCCCACTGCCCATGGACTCACCTAGGATGGAAATCACCTGATTTAGAGCAGGAACAGAACCTGAACCAGGGTCTGCTTTATCCCACACATTTTCCTTCACCATCAAGTTATACGAAGTCACATTGTCTCTCTGGACCAGTGAATATTTCATAAGAAGTAGAATAGCCCCAAGCAGAAGACAGACTGACTCTAAGCCCAATAGCAAATGCACTGGCTTGATTTATGTCAAATCCAGGTTCAAGACACAGTCCTGTTATCAGTCAGAAAAGAGATTTCAGTCGCCATCTCCAAAAGGAGATGCTTCTTTCATGTTTCTTCACAAAAAGCTCCCTGAAGTGTAATTTTAATTATGTGACAGTTTGAAAACAGATTTTGAAAGCATAACTTCTTATGAAACAAAAAGGTAGGTATTTGATTGCACACGCTTCCTCAGTCTCGTACTCTTGGGATGAGCAAAACTTTTCATGGCAATAGCTGAACACACCAGAGGAAAGGATTAGGGTTAGTTGTTAAGGCCAGTATGACTGCAATGAGCATGATGATGAAAAAAATAACATCAGCCCCTTAATAAGGGTCACCGTAAATTCAGACTTTTATATTCATCCTGCCTTTTTCAAGTTCAAAAGATCTGACATATCAGACATCATGCTCACTAGGCACAGACTGCATGGCCTGTCAGCTGCTGGCTCCTTTCACAACCTCCCAGAAGAAACAATAGAAACACTACCCCACATCTTCCCTTCTCACAGAAATCCAATCCATACGCTAGGTAAGTTTTAAGCAAAAGCAACAATTCCTGACTTCCGGAACTGTGTGCCAAACTGGTTTATTCTCCTCTACATGTATCCAAGTATCTCATCCAAGGCACAAATAAATCACCATGAACCCAAAAACATCAGTGACTCTGGACTAGACTTCTGTTGGTGTACATTGCCCTTAGGAAGTTTTTCCATCAGAGAATTAACTTTAAAAAAAAAAAAAAAAAAAAAAAAGGAGAAATCTCTGACCCAAATTTTACTTCCCATGTAACAACACAGCTGGTTTTTAATCCCAATCTGATAATAATCAATGCATCCTCAGAACACCCTTAACAGCCAGGAATTATCATTGTCTGTATTTTAGAGGTAGAAAACTATTCACCTACATGAAGTAGGGCTGCGTGCCATATCACCTGAGCGAGAAAGCAGCACCCATATCACACCACCTTTTCACTGCAAACCACAGTCACTGCTTTGCTTTAAAATCAATGAGACATCAAAAACCAGCCTGTACACTTCTTTCCATCCAAAAAAAACAATATCGTTTCAATTTCCAATAAGAAAGAAAATGGTTTATTGGATTGTCCTTCCAGTATCAATAAATAAATAAATAAAATTTACTTTGCATACCAAAGTTTCAGTCCTAAAAGGCTGCAATGAAACACAATCCTCTGGCAGGCAGCTCAGCAAAGCACAACAGCTCGTGACATGATATGAACCCTAAGATAACAGCTGACAAAAAGGGGACTTTAGGTAAAAAGAATGCAATGATCCCAATGGGAGTTGCTCCGGGACACCTGTGCTAACTCCCCTGCCAAAAGCATTTTCAACTCTCCAATGGCCACAAACGATAAGAAAAACCTATGATGAAAGAAAGTCCACAAGGCTACACCTGTGAAGTATTTTCTCAAAAATACTTCAGATATAGAGGCGGAAGCAATTAAAAACAAAAGAAAAAACGTGTGCTGCTGTCTTTGTTTTCACCCAAGCTGAACTTCCCTTGCGATTGAATCGCTGGCTCGCCGGGGCAGCTGGCTGGGATCCTGAGCCGCGGGCAGGAAGAGCCTGTCTGGAAAATCGGTGTGGGCCTCAGGCCTGCCTCTTTGGAAACGTGCCCACAGGGACACGCTCACCCAGCCTTACAGACCAAGGTCTGTGCCACACTATGACAAACTGGATCTGGGGATGAAGGAGCAAAGCTCTCGCTGCCTTCCTCACCTCAGTCTTTACTGCTAAGGTTTGCTTTCAGGTCCCTGAGACTGGAGGAGGGAAGACCTCCTCTCAGGGAAACAGACCACACTGGGGAACATTTAAATAAACTAAATAAACATATGTAAGGCCATGGGACCTCGTGGGATGCACCCATCGGTGCTTAGGCAGCCTGTTGGTATCACTGTGAGGCCACCTTTGATCATCTCTGGAGGTCATGGCAACTGGGGGAGGCTCCTGAGGAATGCAAGAAAGCAAATGTCACTATCTTCAACAGGGGGAGGAGGATACAGGGAACTACAGGCCACTTAGGCTCACCTCGATCTTTTTGAGGTGATGGAGTAAATCCTCCTAGAAACCATTTCCAAATGTGATAAAAAGGTTATTGAGATTAGTAAGCATATCCTAAGGTGAGGTGACTGGTTTGGTGGGTGAGGGGGGAGCAGTGGATGTTATTTACCTCAACTTCAGCAAGGCTTTTGGCACCATCTCCCACAACATCCTCACTGACAAACTGATCGAGTACAGACTAGATAAGCGGTCAGTGAGGTGGATGGAAACTGGCTGAGCTGCTGGACTCAGAGGTAATGATCAGCAGCACAAAGCCCAGCTGGAGGCAACTCAACGGTGGTGTTATCCCAGGCGTTGATACTGGAGCTGATACATTCAACACTAACAACCCTAGATGATGGGACAGAGTACACCCTCAGCAACCTTGCAGACCATACAAAATTGGTAAGAGTTAATGAAGAAGAGGGTTTTGCTGCCATCAAAGAGACCTCAAAAGACTGAAGAGAAGGGCCAGCAGGAACCTCATTAAGTTCAACAAATGGAAATGCAAAGTCCTGCACTTGGGGAGAAAAAACTGAGTGTCAACTGGCTGGAGGCCATCAGCTGGAAAGCAGCTTGGAAGGAAAAGGCCTGTGGTATTAGCATGTAAAAGAGTGGTATCAGCATGTCAAGGGAGCACTGCTCAGCACAGATGAGACATCTGGAGTGCTGGGTCCAGTCCTGGGAAAGAGTACAAGAGAAACATGGACATAAAAGAGCAAGTCCAGTGTAGGGCCGTGAAGATGATTACAGGATTGGTATATCTAACCTATGAGGAAAGGCTGAGAGGGCTGGGAGTCTTCTTCCTGGAGAAGAGAAGGCTCCTGGAGGATCTTGCCAACATGCATTAATTGTGGGGGACGGGGAAAGTATCCAGGTAACAAAGATAGGTTCTTCTCAGTGCCATTCAGTGACAGGACAAGTGGCAAAGGCCACAAACAAATACAAGAAATTCAAGAAATTCCTTCTAAATGTAATAAACTTTTTTTTTTTTTTTTTTTTTTTTTTTTTAATTGTATAGGTAATCAAACACTCCAACCATTTTCTGAGAGAGGTTCTGGAGCCTCCATCCCTAGAGATATTCAAAACTCAATTGGACACTGTCCTGGGCTATTTCCTCCAGCTGGGTCTCCTCTGAGCCGGAGATTTGGACTGGATGATCTTCGGAGCTCCTTTCTAACCTCACCCATTGTACAATTCTACCTACCTATAAGCTAAAACACAGAACCATGAACAGTTTAAAAAACCTAAAAGATGACTTTAAAAAAAAAAAAAAAAAAAAAAAAAAACAGCCTGAAGTGTGAGATACTCATTTACAAATATTTATTTTTCATCATTAAGTGCTTCAGTTTGTACAGATGAAATACTAAACAGCACATAAAAACCTACTTTGAAATACAGAAACTAAATAGGGAGAAGGGAGTAAGAGCAAAACAGAAATCTGGTCATATGCCTGTAATTAAAAGTGCATCTTCAGTAGTCAGGGAAGAACAAACTCGAGATGATAAAATAACTTAAGTAAACACTACTATGAAGGTTTAGTTTTGATTGGTAAGTAAAGAAATTCTTGAAGACATGACAACTATTTTGCAGAGCAGAAGCTTGTGAAGGTGGCCAACTCAGCTTTGTGGGAGCCTATTTGACCCCAGTTAAGCCACCTGATTTCAACAGGAATTGGATAGGATCAAGGCAATACAGAACAACTTTGCAACTTCTGATAATCTAGCCCTAAAGACTTTAACAAGAAACAACTGTGTGTAAGGCTACAGACTACAACAACAGCTAATTTACAACTGCAGAATTGAGATAACTTTCTATCCCCCATTATAGAGCCTGTAGATGTTCCATTCTTTTCAAGTTTTTTATATAACATTTCTTCAGAAAATGACAGTACATCCTAGCATACATAGTAATTTGTTTTTCCAGCGAGGAAAAGAAGAATACATAGACAGGATATGACTAAATTAATTTTGAAAAACTCCTGATTTTAAAGTGCCTGGTATTTAACATTGTGATAATTGCAGGGAGGAGAGTTGTCCCTAAGTATGTAAGGAGGAGAGAAAAGGAAGCACTCAGATACTGCAGAGAAAGAGGCAGATGGACAGATTTACTTGACACGCTCTCTCGAAGCCCTGCAGGCTTCATCAGCGATGCTTGTAAGGCCTTTGAAGTGTAGCTGTTGCACAGCTTGTAAGTCCCTTCCTCTGGAGCTGCCGAGGTTGTGGTGTTATAAGCTACTTAAGCTCCTTACTCCAGATCTAAGCAAACGGCTTGACGCACTTACAAGCTTCACTCCCTCTTATTCTGAAGATTTTAAGCTGCTTAGCTTACTGCCTTCAACTTTCAAATTCCTACAACCAAATCCTACCCATCCACCATGCACCCACCTTTATTAACCTGCTTCTCCTGCTCGGGATCCTGACTCTCTTGTGCCAAGTCAACGGCAGAACAAAATCATCTTTTACAACCTTAGCCCTCCCAAATTCACAGCCAACACCTGAATCCCATTGTTTGGCAGCTACCAGTCTGCATTTTCAGGATTCATGTATTTACTGCAAAGCAAACAGGTTTTCCATCCTAACAAAGCTTTCTGTCAAGAAAGTCTATTTTTTGGTTATGGTTTTCAAAAAATCAGCACTGGCATAACTTTGCTCTTGTAAATGTAAGCTTTTACTGTTAATTTTAGATTCAGGAGGTACTGCAGAAGCTTTTGGAAGCAAGGCTGCTTATACAGGAGAGATGAGTTTCATCTAAATCAAGCTGGTACCAGACTCCTGGCATTTACAGTTAATAACGTTACAGGAGAGCCTTTAAACTAAGAAGCGTAGTAAGGCTGGCACAAATGGACATGACACATTTTCTAGGCCTGAAATCATTTTAACTCCGTATCCATAAATAAAAGATAGGACAGACATTAATAAATCCAAATAAGAAACCACAAAAAAGTAATTCCATTTTAATCACAGCACAGAAAATAAGCTACTGAGCCAACTGTGTAAGTGCTGCTACACAGACACTAGAAATCTAAAATATACAATAGAAAACCTGAAGTGTTTAGTTTTCAGTGAGGATATTGACAGAAGCAGCAGAGTAGTAAAAGGCAGATAATCATTACCATGCTGTAAAATAAAAGAACAAATCATATTGCAAAGCTATAGAAAATCACAGCAGTGAGGTTGTTGATACACGTTAATGAAAACCTGGAGCCTGAACAGACAAGCAAGCTAATTGGACCAACTTGTAACACCACCACAGAGTCACGGGATGGTTTAGGTTTGAAGGGACCTCAAAGCCCACCCAGTGCCACCCCCTGCCAAGGGCAGGGACCCCTCCCACCAGCCCAGGCTGCCCCCAGCCCCATCCAGCCTGGCCTTGGGCACTGCCAGGGATGGGGCAGCCACAGCTCCTCTGGGCAGCCTGGGACAGGGCCTCACTGCCCTCATTGGGAAGAATTTCCTCCTAGTGTCTAATCTAAATCTCCCCCGTTTTAGTTTAAAGCCATTCCCCCTTGCCCTATTCCTACACCCCCTGACCAAGAGTCCCTCCCCAGCTCTCCTGCAGCCCCCTTTAGGCCCTGGCAGGCCACTGTGAGGTCTCCCCAGAGCCTTCTCCTCTCCAGGCTGAACAACCCCAACTCCCTCAACCTGGCTCCACAGCAGAGGTGCTCCAGCCTCTGAGCATCCTCGTGGCCTCCTCTGGACTCACTCCAACAGGTCCCTGTCCTTCTGGTGCTGGGGCCCAGAGCTGAGCGCAGGCTCCAGGTGGGGCCTCACGACATGGCTGGCCAAGCACATATTGCTGGCTCACGTTCAGTTTTTCATCCACCAACACCCTGGGGTCCTTCTCTGCAGAGCTGCTCCCAAACCACTCATCAACCAGCCTGAATTCCTGCTTGGTATTGCTATCCATGGAATCCATGTGGTTTGAATATCACACCAACACTGGGACCACTTGCCCAGAATGATGACAGTGACAAACACAAAGAGACCAGAGAGACTACCTGGACAGAAAATGCAGCAACACTGAGAGACTACAGTTATCCCTTTATGAGTTAGGGTAAACATCACACACTTGCATCTACATGGTATAGATGCTTTACGCTATGGTGTGTATGTTAGATATGCTACAATTGTTCTAGAAACCTAGAAGAAAAAAAAAGACACGTGTTCAGAAAGTTACTACTGAAGAACTCCTTTGTAATAGTTACCATGAAGTATTTAGGTATATTGGTCTAGGAAGAGCCAATAAATCAAAATAAATAAATAGAATAAAAATCCACAACAGAAATGTTATTTTAATTAAATGGAGTACCATAAAAAGCAGAGAGCACATTAAAAATAAAGGCAGCAGACAAGAGCCTAAAACACTCATAAAGTAACCCAGACTATTAAAGACCGATGTATGAAGAAGCTCTTAATTCAGGATGTGTTTGAAGACACGTCTCAGAATGAGGTGTCAATGAGGGAGGCATAAGAAGAAATTAAATAAATAAATGAGGAGAAATAATTGAGATAGTATGTTACCCATATAGGGGATGCGTAGGAATCAAGTGTAAAATTGTTAAAATGTTCCCTGTGGGAAATAAAACCTAAAAGAAATGGCAAAGGGAATACAGGGGGGAGGTCAGGAGAGCACAGCATTCAAGGGGATCAACAGGGAATGACTATTCGCTGTTCCTCATAGTAGAAACCTACAGAGGAGCAAATGAAATTATCAGGTGAGATGTTCGACACAAAAAATAGGGGCTTCTCACGCAATGTGCAGCTCAGCTGAAGTGCTCAGAGCTACAGGATACCATGAGTGCCAAAAATCTACATGCTTTTAAAAAGCCATTAGAGAAGTTCATGGGAAAAAGTTTGTCAACAACCATAAATAAATAAATAAATAAATAAATAAAAACACTCAGGCTCAGGATGTTGCTAAATTGCAGACTGGCGGAAGCTGAGAGGATACAGTAGATGTTGTAGCCTTCCCCGTGTATTAGAGACCGGCAAAGGAGGAGCCTTAATTTACTAGCCCTTTGGCCTGACTCAAGACAGCCTTGTTAACCTTCACCAACAGCAGCAAAACCACTTCAGGGTTGAGCATTCTTGAAAGTGTCCCCTCAAACTTCTGCCACTTTTGAATGAAAGTCTGAAAACCAGTTCAAACCAGAGCTGGTCCCAAAAGAATTTTCAATGGGAAAAACAAACCTCGCACATTTTTCCTTTCCCCATCACAAAAAAAGTCTTTTACATTGAGCGTTTAAAAAAAAAAAAATCCAGCCTCAAGTCAATGAATAAGGCAGCCTCAAATCTTGCAGACATTTGACTGTACCGTGTCCAAATTTCCAGGTATAGCCATTTTCCCCTGGATGTGTTTGTTTTAAAAGTTATGACAAGTCTCACAACCTTTATTATATTTATCATGGTTCTGGAGACTGCAACAATCTTGACCTTTTTTCCCACATCCTAATGCAATTTCAAATTAATCTTCTCTGTGTAACAAGAGTTATCAAATGCCACGGAGCATGTAAACCACATCTCGACTGCTGAGAAAACATCTCTTAACAGAACATTATTTAGGCAAGCATTTAAGCTTCATTGACCTCGCAGGTACCTGAGCACTCCCTTGCATCAACCATTTCTAATCCTGATGGCATCAAGAGTCGACGTGAGCTGGAAGTCTGCACTTCAGCCGCGAGACTTTCACTCCATCACATCCTACTGAAAGGGCGCCTGGTCAAGATGCAGTTTTGCCTTTTTCCACTGTCACGAAGGGCAACACAATAAAGCTAAAAGAGAAAGCATTCTTTATTTGTCAGAAGTAATTAAACATGTCACTGACTTTCTGCAGAGCTCAGGAGTCATCTGGGAAAAGAGCAGTATGTCCCCTCATCCATCTGAGTGACAAGGTCAGAGCAGCCCTCGCTTTCTTGGTTGCATCTCCATCACTGACTCTGTTCATCATGCTGTAAATTAATCTGTAAAAATTTGGAGAGAGTACCTACTGTAATTAGCCCTATCTGTCCAAATGAGGCAAAACGAGATGGGGTGGCAGTTGAGGGCTCCAGTTGGCTTGTGGCTGCTGAGTGACAGAACCAGGTCAACACACCAACTTGATTTGGAAAGAGAACAACATAAAATTAGCATTGAGTCTTGTTACATTTCTGAGACAAGGCTTCGAGACCTTCAGTTACCAAGAGGCCAGCAATAAAATGCTTTTATATTTTTATTCCTCCTTGCGAAAATTTTGGTTTGCATATCCAGTTAGAATCCCGCATCCGTTGTCACAAGTTCTTCTGCCATGCACCTCAGCCTCCCTGAAGACTCCTCTTCTGCAGGCTATACAACTCCAGCTCTCCCAGACTTTTCTGCCCAGGGCAGCTCCCTCTAGCCCTCAACCACTTTGGTCACCCTCTGCTGCGGTTGCTCCGGTTTCTTGTATTTAGGAGCCCAAAAGTGGGTGCGGTAACTCCAAACGTGGTCTAATGCCTGCTGAACAGAAGACTGTAGCTCACTTAATTCGATAGCCAGCTGTGATGTTGATGCAGTCCGTAAGCTGTCAGCCTTCATTGCTGCAAGGAAGCATTGTTGGCTCTTTTTCAGCTAGACCTCCCAGGTTCCTTTCAGCAGTTTCCCCCCAGACTCTTATCAATGCAGGGGGTTCGTGTGCCCCAGGTGCAAGACTTGACATTTTTCCTTGTTGAATTTGATGAGGCTCCTGACAGACCATTCCTCTATTTAACATGCAACTTACGTGATTTATTCAAGTCACAGGCATGAGCTTCTCATCATCATATCAGAGGATAATCCTGGAGATAGAGCTGAATGTGTAAAACAGGATTAAGTGCAGATAGGATGAAGTAGTGTGATGCACAGCTCACCTCTTTGGCCTTTTCTCATTATATCATAAGACCTTCCCCAATGTTTATATTCACAGCTACTAATACACTGGAGGTCACTACACTAATAGGTCTCAATTCTGAGAAATTTGGCCCAAGCGACATCCCTGTTCAAGGGATTTCTGCAAGGAATTGCTAAGCATGCACCGGGTCACAAACAACATGACTCAGTTTTCTTGCTGGCTCTCAGCAGGAGGAGAAAAATTAAAGCTAGGAGCTCAGGAAACCACCTCAGAGCATGCCTAAACACAAGTAGCATCACTAGGATAAGCAAGATAACGGGATTAAAATCTCTGTATTTAATCTACACACACAAAAAAATAGCTGAACTAGGAATAAAGCCCAAAAAGAAATGCATACACTTTCTTCTAAACGTACTTTCTCGAGTCAAAGCTGGGATTAATGGGTAAAGAAATTCATTGCTCATGTCTGCACAGAACCTGTCCTGCAACTAGAGAAGCAGTTGCAATTTCCACCACTACTGAGCCTGCAGGAAGTCTGTTTTCTCTTGGTTTTGCTTCCTTCTAAATATTCTGTGGACCTTTGAAGCAGGCAGAAGCACTTTAGGACTGGCTGCCTGAACTGGTAAAGTCAAGGAAAAGAACACAGGAATCACTTTTTTTATTTTGGGGGGAGTCTAGAAGACTTACCCTATTACGTATGAGGGAAGAAGTGCAACTAAAATGACAAAGAAGTGTATGTGTTTGGATTTTTTGTATTTATATAAACCTATGGATACTTATGGATGCAAACCAAGTATGTCCTGAGGTAAAAAAATTTCCTCCTCTAAGATCAGAATAGCAAGACATCTGTGTAATTAAATAATAATAATAAAACATACCAAATCTCAGAAGTTTTCAAGACAGGCTTTTCACTAAAAAGAAATGTTCCAAAACAACTTCCCATTGGTTATTTATTAAAATTATTAATAATATTAATCAACTTGTACATTTCCCTTTCTTGCCAATTCCAATACATTAGACAACTGGTACACTTGCCACCCAGAAGCACTTGGGGTTTCATGTATGAGTGGCACTAGAAGGTCAGGGAGAGGTTAGTTTGTAGACACACAAATGGATTTGGTGAGGAGGAAGAGGAGGAAACACTGCACTGCTGCGGAAGAATATGACATTTCAGCACATGAGAATACATCAGCTATTTTCTTTCTAGGCAACAAGGGAAGTACACTGCCTGATGCCCCTTATCTTGGCAAACTGAGCATTATAATTTTCACAAAACACAGAAGGGAATGAGGGAATCACTTCTCAGTACAGCGTGGGATTCGGTAAAGGATGAGCTGCTGTCCTCTAAGGGTCTGGACATGCCTTTTTTCTCTCTTGGTTACAAAACAATTTTAATCACGGTGGGAAGGAAACAGTTATTCCATCCTGTTCTGCAGCTGAACCATGAATCAAGATCTGAGCTATCAATTTACCCTCAGGAATCCTTTGTTGCACAAGTTAATTTACCTTTCCTCTTATGTAAACCTGGTGTCACCTTACTGTTTAATATTGAAAGTTATTGACAAGGGAAACGCTGATTCATGAAAGTGAGATTTTGTTCTAATGCATTCATGTGAAAACAAATGAGCCTGCACCGTTACACGGCCCTTCCTCTCGCTCACATTTCATTCCAGCCCTGTCAGAATTTCCAATGGGGTGAGTGAATCCCGAGCAAATCCTGCAGCAAGTTCTTCTCAGTCAGGGGCCAATGAATTGGATTTCAAAGAAAAGCTTCATCCTTCGTGCAGGAAGAGCTGCCCTTGGAGTGTAAAAGGGCACTACTGCTTACAGACTGCAACTGAGCTATCTGAAATTGGGGAATTTGTTTATCTAGTTTGTTTCCTATTAATATTTCCTTCTCTCTGGTGACCAGAGATAGGATACAAGGGAACACCATGAATCAGGGGAGGGCCAGGCTGGGGAGTAGGGAAAGGTTCTGCACCCAGAGGTGGTTGGGCACTGGGACAGGCTCCCTGGGGCAGTAGGCACAGCACTGAGCTGCAGGAGTTCAAGGAGCGTTTGGACAACGCTCTCAGACACATGATATGGTTTTGGGGTGGTTCTGTGCGGAGCCAGGAGTTGGACTAGATGGTCCTTGATGATCTACGTAAGAGCATTTTCAAAAATCTTCCAGAAGAGAAGCCCAAGCACTGTCAGCCTCAAAACCACAGAGCATCTCCTGCCAGGGAAAGCTCTCTGTTCCTAACCCAGGAACTCCTCATCTGCAAGCAGGCACTCAATAGCTGGCAACACCCTCTCCAAACTGTGGTCTATGGCATGTTTTTGACCTAGAATGATCTCATTTTTAGAACAGGGACAAAATGAGGACCCCAGCAGCCAAGGGAATGGAGGAGCACAAATTAAATACACCAACAGACAGAGGTGCTTGAGGGCGATGTTCTGGAGTCATGTTCTACGGGTTTGTGAAGTAACGGGTGTGAGAGAAAAGTTTAAACAAAGGAAGGAAGCGTTTTGCAAACTCTGCAGTAGCAATTATTGAGCAGTCAAATGTGTGAAACAGCACCATGGCATGACAGTCTTCAGCATGGTGCAGTGACTAAACATTACAACCTCTTTCAGTGCCTTCACAGAACTATCTTCAGTCACTCTGGATGCAGGTTGATCCAGAAACTGGAATCCCATCTCCCAAAGCCAAGCAGTACAATAAAGGTAGTCCAGCTACATCCTCCAAGATGTAGGGAACAAGAGACAGTAAATACCACACAAGCCTCCATCACATCACCTCTGACAGTTATCCTGTAGCTTAACCACCAACTGAAGATGTATCAATCTGACTCACACGGATGCTAATGAAACTAATAGTGCTGCTTACTTCATACATTGGGAAAAAGAAGCATCTATATGTAGGGAAAACAGAGCAACAGCTGTAAGCATCAGCATCTCAACTGCTTTGTCAGCATCCCACTCGTACAGTTTCCTCACCAAAGTCCAACAGTGCCTTCCAAAAGATTGTAAACCAGTGGTGAGGTCTCATACTCTCTCTCTACACCCTGCTGCAAATGCAGACCCATGCCCTGACACTGCTGGAATAAAATGAAGCAAGGAGAGTGCTGAGCTGAAAGTATTTTATCCTGGAGTACTGGTAAGCTAGGAACACTTCAGTATGGGCGCTCAGAAGGTCAGCCAAGTTCCTCCACAATACAGGAGGATACGATTACTCCAGCAGCTCAAATATGAAACCTGAAGAACACCCCAAGAAGACTGGTAATTATATGTTATCCATGGCAATGCAGCACCAGGATGGATGCAGAGGCACAGGCACAAATGACACCCAGCTGTGCAATGTGGCACTGCCACATGTGCTTGGCTTACCCAGAGCTGCGCTGGGCCAGCCACGCAGCAAGGTGTGCTCTCCCCCTACAGTGTCCTCTCTTCAGGTGAGACTGTCACAGGGCAACTTTGACTGCTTGGCTCGATTTCACCTCTTTGGATGAATTCTGAAGAAAACAATAGCTTAAAAATGAAAAGGGAATGTTTATACAGATGAGTAACCTGCCTGTGCACAAAGCAGGCTAGCCCAGGATGGCAGCCAGACTTTCCTCTTCCTTATCTAGATTTCTACTGACTTCAGTCAGTTTAGGATACAGCATCTTAAAAAATATAAACCACAGCATAAAGAACAACTCGGAATGATCCAGTTCTGGTGCTAGAAAATATGCTTCATTTATTTTGGATGTTTTAATCACACGGGGAGATAAATCATCTGAAACCTGCATTTTCCTCGCTAGCTACCAGTGTTTTAAGTTAGCATAGCAGAAGCCAGTGAACATTTATTCAGGTGAACTCATGTATGTAATGGAGTTGCCTTTAGCAACTCTCCCTCGCTTCTGGGCCTCCTGTGACTACACTACCTAAAGTTTACCTTTATATTTCTCTGGTGATCAGAGCTGGGCAGGATTTGGAAAACTTCAGACTAGAAGGCCTTGCAGCCTGCATTAGACGCAGTGCTAAGAGGCCAAACGAAGAGGCAAAAGCAGCAAGAGGTTTATTGTAATACTGGTATTTTCCTAGCTCTTATCGAGCAAGCCATTTAATCTGATGTATTACACTTAATGAAGAGTCAGGAACTTGTACTGCAAATAACAGATCAGATATAATTGGAATTTGTTCCACACCACTAGCCTACATACATCAATAAAAACAATAACCACATTGGATTTTGGGCTCACTTCATTTGCATTTCTTAATTTAGTGTTTAACTAATTTAACAATAGTAATGATTTAATTCAAATTAAAATCTAAGGAAAATAAAACAATTTTAAAAAGCCATTAAAGATTTCATTAAGTTCCATCTAAATTAATATTAGCTTTCTTAGTATTTTCAGTAAATGATTTTTTTCTCTCACCGCTGAAACAAACATGAAGTTTCCTCTGTGCAGTCAAGCTTTAGACAAACCTTGTTAGATTTATTGGTATTATTTCAAGCAATTAATTAATATACATTGGAGTTATTCAGAGGAAAAGCACAAAAATGGCAGGAAAATGGATGAAGCTGTTTTTTAAAACACAGCATTCAACCCGGATAATTGTTCTTTGAGCCTTTTATGCGGAGCTCTTAGGCATACGCTGTCTGTTAGATCACATTTCCCACACATTTGTGGTACTGCTCCTAAGCAGCAGGTGCACAGGAGTTATCCAAGCCACACTAGTTTTACAAGACATCTTTCTGCATCTCCACACGCAGCAGTCACTTGCACTTGAGTGGCTTTTCAGACAAAAGAATTCATTACAAGAACACGTCAGTTATACCAACTAAAAGGTAAGTTCTGGAAGTGTCCAGTCCTGCTTCCCAGCCTCTAAATGGTACTGAAAAGTTATTTATATATTACCAGCTATATAGATTACCAGCTATCTAAATCTATATAGATTTAAATAAATAAATCTATGAAAAAATCTAAATCTATATAGATTTAGATAGATACAGATATTTAGCACATGTATAGAAACTTTCCTGTTTTCATCAGTAGAATAAAAACACCAGTCCTAAGCGTATTTTTGCTCTTGCAGTCTCCAGCAATCTGCAGCTGATTTTGAAGGGTTGGACGTGCCATCACAAAGGATGTATGGATGAGGTAAGTGCAAGAAGTCAAACTAAGACCTCTCTAAACCAGAACTGCTCACTTCATCAGTTTAATCCCTTGGTTAAAGAAAAAAACGGTGAAATGCTAAGGCCTCTGAAGAGCTACCTAGCTCATTTTCAAAGCATATAGAAGTGTTGGGAATTAGGTTTATAGTCCTGCACTCTCCTGGTTCTCATGATTAACCTTTATTCATGCAAACGGCAGCAGTGATATCAACAGGAACACTCCTGCAGTGATTATGCTTGCAAGTAACAGCTTAGCTAACATTTAAAACTTGCACTGGACCGCATTACAGCTCATAACAGCAACTGTAGTTGAAAGGATTTATTAATACCTGTAAGACACGAGTAAAAATGGAGGTTAAAACAAAAATAAACAAGAAGCCTTAGTCCTTCCAATTTACTGAAAAGGACAATTCCACCTTTTCAAACAGATATTCCAGCAGTTTTTTATTCTAATGTGCCTCACTTGAAAAACAATGGCTCCAGATTTTCACCTGCATTTCCATGGGCATCGGGCTTTTGCATTCAAAGACAAAACTAGATAGGAAATACAAAGCTTTGTATCACTTTCTCTGAAGCACAAGTGTTCACTTGCAGGTAAACTTAAGTCATCTAACTAGAAGTGCACTTAATTTGAAGAGATTACTCGAGCAGCTCTCCACTTGTACACTTGTATTACCATTATAATTAGAACTACTTCAAAACAACAAAAAGTTCAATTTTGACCACAATAAACACAGAGGAAAAAGATCAAGAGCACCTTGACTGAAGAGGATGAATGCTTTTGAAAAATATCTTTTAAAATCCCTCCAGCTCTGTGACCAGTGACCGCCTTCATTCCAGTGCTACTTACAGGGTTGCAACTACACAGGCTAATATATGACATTATTTTCTGCTGTTTTGTATGCTTTAAGTAGCCATTGAGAGGGCTGAAATACATCGCTGATTGGCAACAATGCTGAGTGCCCTCCAGCTTTCCGTAATTACCACTTCTTGAGATGCATACATGAAAATTGCTATGTACATATAAATATTGACATTTACCTCTTAGGTAGCACATACCAGCAAAGGAGAGGGAAGGAACTGAGTAACTGAGTAACCCAGCCCCGGAAAAAATGAGGAAGAGGTCAAGGATGTGCTGGAATAGAGCTTTCAGAAGCCTTCCTTCAGCACATGGGTACCTCTCTGTAGCAGCCTTGAAGAGCAGACCACCAGGTGCACAGTGACGAATGCTGTGAAGAGCAAGCCTCAGAACTACAGGTTTCATGGAGAGGAAAACACCAGCTCCACAACCTGCCTAGAAGACAAACTGCGTACTGTTTTCAGCCAAACTCTCTCTCTGCTCATTGATCAAAAGGTCTAAAGGCTTCAGAACACTAACATTAACTTTAGTTCTTGTCTTAGGCAATCAGATGCAGACTGTCCTTTTGGCATGAAGCAGCCCTTTGAAGCATGAAGCATGTCCTTTTGGCAGTGCCTAGTGGGGTCAAAATATGATCCTAAACCTTCTACCAACAAAGCTCATATTTGAAACATAACAAGAGTAATCTTAATGTGTTGAAAACAGGGCACGAGAACATCCTGAAGAAAGCTTCTATCACCATTGGAGGACTTGGCTAAGAACACAAACTGTGGCTACCAACTTCAGGCTAATGAAGTCCAATGTATGTTCAGGTCAGTTAATCTGTTGTCCAAAATATTACTGGCATTTGATATTGCATGTATAATACAAATATATTGTTTAGCATTGTTACCTTCCATGATATTGCTGGCTTGTAAAAAGAAAGAATTCACTACTACGTGTTTGTGCATACCAAGCACTTTCAAGTGGAGTTTTCCAGACAGGGCATTCAGCTCGGTCACACTCCTACGCAGCAGTTCCTTTCAGTCTGTGTTACTGCAAAAGCAGAAGTACAAAACCACACAGGTTTGTATTTCAGTAAGATGCTAGCTGATTTCTACAATCAGGAGTGAGTTGAACTTTCCTCCACCAAAACTTCCAAAGACATGTAAAAAGTATGCATTTCAAAAGAATCAACAGAGATGAGCACACCTAGAGGTGAAACATTAAGAGTTAAGTCTCGCTTCAGTAATGTTTCAGATAGGCATTTATATGCAGTACAGTTATCCTCTAAAAATCTTCAAAATTCATTTGGAGACACTACCAAAAATAAAACCGTCACAAACCCACCCTCTGTTTATATATGCGTGCATGTGTGTATGTATATAAACATACACTTCTGTTTTCAATTTCAAATTTCCAACTTTCAGAAATTCCTTGATAAGATCTTATTAAGCTTCAAATATTGTCAGATGGAAAAAAAAAAAAAAAACAAAAAACTTCAAACCAACATTAGTGATAGAGAAAAGGTTGTTTTTAAACTCACTCTCTACTTGAGTAGTAACTGATGAACAATGCTTAGCAGGTGCTCCTGGATTTAGTTTTAAGTCTGTCTGATGCTGTACAATCACTGTAAGAGCTGCAGGAAAGAGACAATTTCAGATTCAAGCAAACTTTTTCTTTTTGCTCTTTTATCTGTTCTTTAGATTTTCCAGCTAGGAAAAGTATAGCACTGATGAGCCGAAGGGACACTGCAAAAGACCATGAAGTCCAGGCTTTCAAACATCAAAGAGAAATTATATCACTGTCCAGAAACTGGGATCAGGAATTTCATGTCACCTACCATATCAACAGTGGATTTAATTCTGTGGATGCTCTAATCCCATTCTTCCACACATCCAGCCTTTTGTATTTTGGGTCAGTTTTGTCATTGATTCCAAATTTCAGTCTCTAAGCGCCAAGCTAAAAAACCTTCTGCTCCTACTTTCAAAGTTCTCTCTTTCACGTGAGCAAGTACTGTATTCAAAACTTATTTTCATGAACTTCCCATCCTTTGCCACCCTTTACACTTGGACTAAACCGACACTGTGAAAGCCCTGGGGCTGAGACTTGTCACTTCACGTGCACTATGCACACCTGTTCTAGTGCATGGATTAGACATAACATATATAGGATAAAAAGTGTTTAAAGGTGGAAAAAGAATACCCTCCGTATGCATTCTGAGGAACCACAGCCAGAAATAAGAAAGAAAAGCTGCTCAAATTGATCCTTTCATGTCTCAAGAGAATTAGATATACAAGTAGACTGCAAAATCCCATCTCTTTGTACACCTGTACAAAGAGATGGGAATTTTTATTTGGTTTTTACTTACACAAGAAATTGGGGGAGGGAGGTGTTTTTTTTTCCTTATATCATTTAAATAAGCACCGAGTAACTGTTCTCCGGAAATCCAAGTCTGGAAGGAACCAAAGCTTTAGTTACTTAAAGCTGTTTTAAAACCGTAGGCTCTACTCTGTTTTAAAGCAGGTTCAATCTGTCTTGCCTAACCTCATCCAACAAACACAATCACAGCTAAAAAATCACCGTACATGTAGGCAAATAGAGTAGGTAGGGAAAGAATGACTTATCTAGTAGCAACCCTGTTAACGCTGAAAAACTCGAGTGTGGGTTGATGCAGCTGAAAGCATTGAGACACTTAGTGCTCAGAGCTGATGCGTAACGTGAGATGTGCAAGAGAAGCTGAATCACCTTAAATCAGAAGAAAAGGAAAGACGGGGTCTAGGGAAGCTTGGAGGAGCTGATTAGAGTTCGCTAACAGGCCTGTCACATTTGAGCAACAAAAAGGAAAATACAGAAAGAGAGAGATTTAAAGAGGAAAGGGATTTAAAATAATAAATATCTAACATTTGACTCAGTGGCAAAGATAAACGTCGGATTTTACGAGCAGAATGATCATGAAAACAGGGGATCACTTAGGGTGATAGCAGCAGTTGGTAAAAATGATTAATACAAAGGATTGTTTGGACAGCTCTGAATCAGATGAGCCTCCCAACAACTGCATCTCCTACAGATTCACATTTCTGAGACGGAACGAACAACTCTGATCCTTCAAACTCACCCTTCAATAACATAAATGATCCCTTTACTAAAAACAGGATGCCTATTTTTAGAAAAAAAATCCATCTTGTTCTTAAAACTGTCAGAGCTTCAGAATCTACTACCCCACTGTCAATTGCTGCACTGTTTGATTTCAGTCTCTGTTAACCATCTGCACCTTGCTTGTCATTTGAGGTTTGCCTACCTTCAGCTTCCAGTTATTGAACCATAATGTTTCTGCCTGTAAGGCTCTAGAGTCCTATACTGTCAAGTTTCCTTTCCCAAAGAAGGTACTTAAGGACTGCAATCATGTCATTCCTTTGCTAATCTAAATGGATTTAAAACTATAGATCAGCCTCAAAAAACAAGTGATAGAAGGCGATTTATTAGATAACCCAACTGATCTCCAAATCCCTAGCTTCTAGAGATCCATGAAGCTCTAACAAAACCAGTCAACTGACAGCTTAACTATTTTTCAGAATACTGCTTGAACAGTTCATCCACTGGAACAGTTATAAACAATCTCTCCCCCCATCAGGGTACAGGAATTGAACCATTTAAATACTCGGTCTTTTGCTGACCAAACATTAAAAGCGATTGTTCAAACAACGACAACATTTCATCATTGTGTCAGGAAAGAAAGACAGATAGTACCCCTTCCAACGTTTTTATTAACTCTTCGGATTTTCTGTCTTCATTGAGTTTCCTGTATATGTAGAACGACAATAAAACAAACTAAAAGCAAGACAATAGCCACTGCATGAAAAAACCTAGAGCACGTAAGCAACTTCCTTACGGCACATTAGGTCATTTCCTTCAGAGACACTTTATCTAACCCGTTTCAAAACTAGCTAGGCTAATACTGTACTCTCCTGAGCCAAGCAATAATAAAAAGCCCTTTTTGTGAAAGACTTGGTCAGGGAGTTGGTAAAGAGCTAACCAACCTCTCACTCCAGATCACTGGCTTAAAACCAAGCCTTGCTTGATGGTTCTTTAAACCAAGCCTTGCTTGGTGGTGCCTGAAGACTCGGCTGCAGGACGGCGATGCGAGTCCGATGCTCTGTGGGAAACAAGAGGAGCTGCAATGAAGTTCTTGGCAAGGCATTGCCCGTCTCAGGCTGGCATTCTTTTCAGCCACAAGTTTCATCAGAAAATACAAATATCCTCTGCAGCAGTATCAGTGACTTATCTGGGAGGAATATCCTGCCTTTGATGAATTCAAAAGTACTTTCTGAGCCAACACTCCTCCCTCAAATATACATGCCCAGTGGCATGGGGTGTTTGCACTTTGTCTGTACCACATACTAAGCAGTTCACTCTGCCCCATCACTATTCGTATACGTTCCAATCTGACCGTTACCACCACTTGCTATTATTTTAAACATAGAATTTCAACCTCCTGTCAAGGGCGCTGTCCCCTAATTATTTTTAAACCGTTTTCACTCACTTGCAGAAGCAAAAGGCCCCTAACAAAGCCATCACCCTCGTGCTGCTGAAACCCCATCAGCGCTCTTGGCAGCAAACATCGAGAGACAAGCATGAAGCCAACACAACATTTTAGTATTGATTCCTCTAAGAAATTTAAATCCCGTAGGGCATAAACATCAATTTAATCTGTATGCAACTACAAAATGGCTTCGCTCGCAGCGCTCCTCATTTCAGCCAAAACACTGCTACAACTTAAGTAGAAACACACTCAGCAGTGAAGGTAAAGGCCGAGAGAAGGAGTACCCCAAAGCTGCTGATCATTTGTAAGAGAACTGGAGACTACAACCATAGAAACCATTCCTGTGAGGGTCCCAAAATCCGTGACACCTCGCCTTGCCAAACCGGAGAGCCACTTATCATCAAGCAGACTAGCGACAGCCTCACGCCTCACCTTTGGGCCTCTGTGCCTCCACCTGACAAGGTGAACAATGAAACACAACAGCTCCACGTTACACTAATTGATATTTTCTGCGGTCCCCTCGCTCCATTAGACTGCTCTCCCTGCAGACAAAGAGGCACGCGTTATTACTACCCTCAGCCTGCTGAAAAGAGCATCAGATGAAAACATCACCCGAAGAAAAAAAGGAAATTGGGGAACGTGGAGTTTGCCCTTGTGCAATCTTAGACTGAGCTCCTCCGAGTGAGAACGCTTATTTTCTGACCGCTGGAAAGTCAGGCCCAGCATGCTCTGACATTTCCTCATTTTTCTAGCACTGTGTGACTGCCGTTTCGTGTAAGGATGCATCCCGTCGTACACGTGACCAGCAAGATGCATTTTCACACACTCGAAACACCAGTAACACGTGGCACTTAAAGAAAAAAAACATCTCATTCTTCCAACAGTGCAAAAACACTGGCATGTCTGTGTCACCCCAGCCACTACACGGGCACCAAGTGCTGTCAGTAGAATTGAGGGCACCAACGTTATTTGCAAGGGATGGATTTATGTACGTAACAAACTGTAAATTCCATAATAAACACAGACACGGGATTTTATGGACAATGCTTTCGCTTGTAAAACTTGGCACCTTCTATCCATCTCTCCCTGCTGATGATAGTTAGGTGGCAGAATCAGATTCTTGAAGGTACAAACATGACACCAAGAGCATAGCGGGCACCCAAGAGTATTAAGAACCCGCCAACAGAGGTACACAACGTGAACACTGAGAGCCATGCCCAAAGCTAGCAGCTTCTACACGAACACACACACACCCCAGAGAACTTTTCTACCTACAAGGCAGGATTTATTAATTGCTGCTGCAGTTCCACAGCTCTAGCACACAGTATTCAAGCACATACTGCTCAGATTGCCATCAACACAAAGGTTTCTATACTACCTGCACATCATTTCACTATCTATTGGCTGCATGTGCAAACACCACCAAACACCTACTCGTGTACTGCCTTCCTTCAGCATATACAACACACACCATGGCAATGCTTACTTCACCCACCAGTGGCCAGCAGGGCAGATTTTGCTCCCCAAAATAATCAGTTTTGTAGGTCTTCACCAGGACAGCTTCACTGGGTCCAACCAAGAACCACCATCATGTTCTCTGGCCAGTGTCAGCATGAATTTTAGGATGCTTGGTCAGGAGTAGAATCAACTCTGAAGTGATCATCAAGATTATTAAAGAACATACTGGCAGATCACTCTAAGCCACTGACAGTTTTATAGCTGCTGTGATCACCTGTGTCACCGAGCTGCACACACTGTCGCTTCCCTGTAAAGTTGCCATGGTTTTGACGAAAGAGGATGGGTATGTTCCTTACTACAATAGGTGCCCAAACCATGCAACAGGCCACGGTCAGCATCTGAATTCCAGTTGCAAGCTCAGCTTTCAAAAAGGGACGGCTGTAAGCAGAAGAAGGAAGTGACAAAACAGAAGGTGTTTATGATATAATCAAAATCCAGGAAAATAAAGGCAAAACAGCAAACCTTCCCCTTATCTGCATGAATCTCTGAATGAGAGGATGTAAACAACAGGCACAGACCAAACTTTGCTTGTTTGTTTCTAGATCACAACGCTCTATCCAGCCCTTAAGCAAAACAGGATACAGGGTGTTACTGAATGATTTCCCCTGAAATCTGATTGAGAAAGATTAGAGCAATTAGAGCAAAGTGACACACACTTTTAAAAGCCTTAAATCACGATTAATGTAAGGTCTAACTTTTCTCTCAAGGATTATCTGGTGACTCTGAGCCATTTTCGGAACAAGGCTGACACACACATTCCAGCCTCAAAGGAAAAAAAAATCATGAGGCAGAATCCTCTGCCCTCTACTGGCACATGAGCTGCACTGAAGCCTGTGCACACACCCACAGCTAAGCACAAACACAGCAGCTGAAGAGCTGTTTTAATTTTTTTCCTACTATGATTCGTAACTTGTGAAAGGTCTATAATGTACCAGGCATGTCAAACTGGCTGCAAAACCTTACATGTGAAATAATATTTCGGCATCACTGCACTTCTTCCTGCAGAGCCGGGCACACCGAGGAGATTTAAAATACTGCTAGCAAGATAACACATCCCTTAGCCAAAAATAAATTCTAAGGGATTATCTGACATTCCTGATGGTCTCAGTGCATATCCAAGAACTCTGAAAAACAGAAATATATTCTACAAAATTCTCTTCCATGCACGTGGCTTTCTGGCTTACCTGCTGCCTTCAAGATCAGTCAGCCAAAGTGTGTTTGGCCCAGGAACCGAGAGGCAGGTTCATGACTCTGCAGAAAGGATTTTCCAGCACCTCGGTACCAGAGCTAGGGAAATTCTCAGCCAGGATTCTGGCTCATTTGCACCACTGAGATGGTACCACATAAACCTCGGGATACCACAGGGAATTGTTTGTTGTGACTGACCACGCCACTTCCATCTTCTGTGGCAGATTTATTTAATAAGTATCATCATGCAACTTTCTGGATCTTGTGAGCAGTTATTACCGTATTCTCTTGTTGGTGAAAACAACAAACAAACAAACAAACACAAAAGGTTTACGCTGCTGTGATTATATTTCTGAATGCAAATCTTGATTTCTGGAAAAAATAAATTGCCCATGTAGACAAAGCCCAACAGGAACTGAATAAACACAAGGGTCCTGGCTGTATCGTTCATCCCAATGATAAATAAGCTTTTAAATCACGTTAAAAACAGAAAAGCAGCCTGAAAAGGAGCAGCTATTAAACAAGAGAAAGTCTGGTAATATCAGAGTAATTCCCACAATGCTCATCCCTACCCTGAAACACATTCAGAACACACCCTGTTTTCAGAGCTGTCACACAACAAATGCAGATGTAAGCCTGCCATCACCACACAAACAACAGAATATGACATTTAAATAATACCACTAAGGAAAAGTGGGAGATGTATACAGCCTACACTACGTACAGCAGTTCTTTCTTAAAGCAACTCAGCTGTTAGTTACCAAATAGCTAGACCCTAGGGATGAAACAAAACAAAAGCATACAAGGTTCCAAGGAAACTACGGGAACATAATGCAATCACACCCATCTCCTTTTCGCTGTAGATACCTACAACACTAAAAAAAATAAAAATGAAATAAAAAAATCCAAAGCTCATGAAGCCACATCCTAGAACTTGTTAGGTTTTCACATATTCTACCTAGCTTAAACGTATTTACAGATATTTCTACCCATCTGTTTCTGTGTCAGAGTTGCCTGGTATCTTAAATCATTCTCCTCCTACTTACTTAGGTGTTTGTCTAAGCCCTGACCATTTAAAAATTACAAACGTATCCTCTTCAGCCACCAGCTTTGTAGCCTATATAAGCCAATCTTTTGGTACAGCAGAATCTACGACTGAAGGATAAATGGGTATTTTAAACACGATCTATTTGAATCTCTGTCTCCGTAAATAACCTCTGCAATTAAATACTGTTTCAAGTGTATACGAAAACACGTAACAGGAAAATCTTTACAGCACAAATTTATGAGGTGGTGTTGCCACACCTTGTGGTGATTTGTTCCAGTGTCTCTGTATTCTCTTAACGTGCAGCCCCTGGAGTTCCCTCTTCACAAACAAACAAAAACAAACAAACAAAACACTGACCTTCGTGATTATGAATAATAGTGAAGAGATTGGAGCAAAGAAATTGCTCATAAAGTCAGGATTGGCTTGTAAAATATATAAATAACCAATATTTTATTTTGTAAAAAAAAATATGATTTCAGAAAGCCATCAAGAAGAGGTAATTCAGTGTTTTTAAGTTGCCACTGGCTGACATACTGGCAGAAAAAGCCAACAAAACAGCTTACCAAATCTCCTTTTTTTCCTAGAATTTCACATCACACTTATTTAAGTAAAATGCTAGCCTATTTTGCTGTTTCCATGTGCTAAAAACTATGTTATTAATTCTGGGGAGCAGGATCTCTTACTTTCTAAATCACAAGACAGAGAAAGGGCTTCTGCTTTATTAACAGAAAACTGTGGTAAAGAGGTAAGTGACCATTTTATGGCAGGTCCAGGAACTGAACATAGATTTCAGATTTTCTGAGTTACGGTCTTGTGCTTCAGGCAGAAGGCTGTTCTTCTTTTCACTTAACAAGCTATCGAAAATCCAAACTCTTATTTAAAAATTGACAATGCAGCTCAGTAACAATGAAATAGCAAGAATACGTGAAAAGAAGTAATCAAAGTTAAATCACTGGTCCTTCTAAATTTAGCATCTGCAAAAAATTGTCCCCAGCACACTGTCAAAAATGTTTCCAAGAGGCTAGTTTAGAATTCATACCACTTTCTGTATCCGTTAGGGCATGAATCACGATACTGACATTACTGTCAGAACTCCTATCTTTGTGTTTGAACTCTAGTGCCATTAGTTCTGCAGCTTTTTCATCATACTTACTGACTTTATATCCCAGCTTTTCAGCATGAATCCTCTTGGCCATGAACTGCCCTTCAATCAAGGCTCGTATTTCCACCTCCTTTGGAAAGTCTGAAACCTGTATCAAAGAATGGATGCATTAAGTTAACCAGCACCTTGCACAGTATACAATGCCGAGTTGGAGACAGGTTAAAAGTACGAGGCAGATTTATAGTTCATTATCCTTGTCTTCGCCCTGAAGTCAGCTTTCAACTAGGCCCAGCTCTGCAGTCACATACAAAAGGCACACCTAAAGACTCAAACATAACCCATAACCGCAGAACTGTTGGCAAATCCATCAGTCTTGAAATCAATGCCGGGTGGATGGGAAGAGGTGCTAGCGTGAGTTGTAAGCTCTTGGCATTTCTCAGCACAAAAAGCTGCTTAAAGATCAGTATCTCAAAAACATTAAATTAAGGCAAGTGGATAAATTCAAATGCATTAAGCAACGTCACGAAAGTTTAAATCCATTTGTGTCTGCAGAGAAGCGAAACGATCTTTTCATTAATTGCTGTTTATAACATTGTTCTGTCCTGTTAACGAGAAGAAAGGCAAAAAGGCAGGAAAATGCTGAACTACAGCCACTACAAAAAACATTTCACAAAAAGTTGAGTTTTTCCGTGCACTACAAAACCAGCAAGAAGTGACTAAGCATTCATTTAAGCAGTAAGTGTTTAAAAGACCAGTGCTACACTGCTGACACAAGATAGTATCTATCTCTGTTCACCTAAGTGAGGTCTAATCAACGGGGGAGTCATGACTGATTAAAAACATCTGTTGAGTTCCAATACCACCCAGAAAGCCAGGCATTTAAACACCCATGTCTCAAAAGAAAAAAAAAATACAAACATAAAAAGAACTTTTCTTTTCATAACATAATTTTTATTTTAATTCCTGTTGTACTTGAGCTTGCGTTTACTTACTCACCACCATGTGGCCTGGAGGTTAACCAAAGACATGCAGGACAGCCAAATGAGGTCTTTGCACTCACATTTAGAGCAAGATAAAAGACGAAATACTATAGCCCGATGTTTCACCACATTCTTATCTGTGTCCAAAATTTAGAAGGTGGGGACTCAGTGATGCAAGTTTACCAAGCTCTCAATAACCTTAAAGCTAACCTCTTTTCAAAAATAGCATTGGCTTTAGTAAATCCACATTTTCTAGTAAAAAAATATATATAAAATACCTTTTAAGTTCTAGTTCAGACTTTGTGCTGTGGATGCTCTCTAGCTACAGACCAAACCTTCTGTAATTCATCCCTTGGACTTGCATCAATCAATGAAATTCAAAAGCAAGCATCTCAAAGAAAAAAGATAATGGCAAAGATTTTGAGCTTTGAGAGTACTCCTTCAAGCTTTCGGACATTAACTAGATTATTACTACCTTTTGGTTGTCACTGTTGAATCTGTGAATCCCAACTGCTTCAGGAGTAATTTCCATCACATCAAAGTAGAAACCTGCATCAAGGAACATTAAAGAGTGTCATGTTTTCTCCTAGCCCAAAGTTGTAATCTTATTTCAGCACAAAGCTAGAATGGTAATAAATGTATGTGACATACTTGGAAAGACATTTGAGACACCGCACAGCTTGTTTCTTAACTCATTTCAGTCCAGATACTTACTAAATTTAATTCCTTTCAGTTACAAAAAAAAAAAAAAAAAAAAAAAAAGAGGATCTTAAACATATCTGGCTGAATGCCTCTAATATTTCATTAGAAATCCAAATAATATAATAAAAGACAAGTCTACAAAAAAGCACACATCCACCATAACGTGCACACATGCAAGTAACAGAGTAATAAGATAACACGTAACACATCTCAGAAATAGTTTCAATCAATTATATGCAAGGGTGAAAGGAAAAAAATGGAAAAAGTGAAAGGTTAGTAAGAAGAGTACAGGAATAGTGGAACGCTTCATGCACTGGGTAAGATTTCATGAGTTTATTAGAGAGCATCAGATATTTTAAGTCATGAAGCAGAGCCGGTCTCTGAATAGTTTTGATGAGATCTAAAGAAATACAGTAACGCTTTGCAGGCAGCTAGACAAAAAGTGAGAAAAAGATTTCCTTTGTGTTGATGGCAAGTTGGTCAGAAAAGATATTCAAAAAAGGAGACCAAAAAGAAAATGAGAACAGAAAAACTGAACAGAATAGCTAAGAAACTAAGGGCAGTCAGCACAGCCGGTAAGACTCAGATCTTCGGAAGAAGACCACGCTGCCCTAGCAGCCCTATGAGTATTACCCCTCAAAAAACCCCACAGAAATAGCACTGTGCTTTAGCGCAAGCAATCTTTTTGATTAAACATTCTGAAAGCCTGCCAGCAAGGAACACTGCGGGTTACAGATCTGCAGGCCCTACCAGGGAATTTATATCCCGAAATTTCCTTCTTGAACTTGCTGCCACCTGGCATACGAGGTGTTCAGGGAAGCTTGCTGTTTTAATAGCTTTCTCAGGGACCTCCCAGACGTGACAGGACCTTCGCCTGTTCACCACTCTTCTTTCTCTATTTCTTACCCCTGTTACTGTTGTTATCCCAGCCTCACCCTAGCCGCTGCCTCTGCTCATCTCCAGATCTCCAAAGCTTCCAGTGGCATCTTCTTGCACAATAAAGGGTGCAGGGAACAAGTGTAAAAAGGGAGGATGTCTAACCAGGTCCTTCTTCACTCTGCTTCCCTCAGGAACTTGGAGATTCCTGTATTTTTACGTGTATACTGTATCTTCAAGTAACACAGAAGTTAACCAAGGATACCAGTTATTAAAGACGACTTTCAGGAAACACATTTTTACAGGGTACTGAGTTATCCGAGTGAATATACAATAACACAAATTTTACGACTTAAAGCCAGTGTCCTGGTATCCCTGAAATCACTAACAAGATTTCCATCAACTTCCAATTTATTTATCTTTTTAATATTGGCTAAAGTGGCTGACTTCTGGGTTTTGGAATAACATCCTCCCATTTTCTGAAACACCTGAATTGATTCGTCTTCTAGTGAAAAGAGATGCCTGGCCATTTTAATACCCCACAGAGATTGGATTTGACAGACAACATAACAGAGCTTCTAAAAATGAAATCAGTGCTCACCTCACTCTGTCAAGAAACTATCTTTAATTCACTTTTCTGAGGAGTACGGTCTTCTATAGCTTAATTATCCTACTTTTTTTAAATTAATTTGAACATATCAACTCAGATCTAATATGATTGCAATGATTTCAAATCCAGCTCTGCAATGGTTAAATTTTAATCTTGATTATGCTCATCTTTCAATAACTTATTTCAGAGCTATGTAATACACCCATTAAATGTTAAGCTTTAGGAAAAAAAAAAAATAATGTAAAACTTCAAATACATGGACTTATTAATATTTTTAAATGTTTCCACCATCATTTTATTTCATTCACTTAGCATAATGTGGGAGAAAACGGGGATGAAGCGACTCTGTGACATGCACTGGGGAAAATGCAGGACATCTGGGTAGGATTTGATATTACTGCTTTGTTCACATGCACAGAGCACGACTCTAGAGTAATGTGCAGAGAGCAAAACCATTGAAGACAGAGAGAAACAGCATGGAGCTACTTAATCCACTTGATTTGAGTTTCAGCAGAAAGCAGCATACTTTCATGAAAGGCTCCTTCAGAAATTAGTAGTTCTAAACATTCTGTAGATAAGATGCCACTAACACCTTTACAATGACCAAAAGAGCTCCATAAATATAATAAAATTATCTAGTGGACACTGAAGAAAAATACTCTTATGACACCCACCACCAGAGTATTTCTGAGTATACATTAGAAATTTCCCAGCTTAACTTGGCCTTTATCACAACCCAAGTAAAATTAAGTGCAACTCCCACCAAATTATGTCTCTAAGCAAACCCTGGAACTCCCAGCCCTGCTAAGGCTCATACCCAAGTTTCCATCGTTTCCAGCAACAGTAGATGATAAGGCTTTGGAGAATTCATCCCAGGAGCCTGAAGCACAGTCATCTCTGATCCTCTCTCTCATCAGAGAGCCATTCTTAAAACTAAAACACACAAACACACCATATGCATTTTTCAAACCATGTGACTATTTTTTAAGCAATTTGGTTTTTTACTTAATACTGCTGTTCTTTGTAGCAACCGAATACAGCCAGGCAAGCAAAAAGACACAATCATCTCTTCACTATGGAAAGAAATGCAGAGGAAGGAAACTAAATAAAACAACTATAACAAGACATATTGAGGTAAGCAGTGCAGAGATGCTCTCCTACATCTCTCCAACGAGTGGATGGCTTAGATCTACTCTGGAACGCCATGCCAAACACAAGCTAGCTCTGAACAGCTAACACATCTCCTCAGAGCTCCGCATGCAGGAGTTGCAGCACAGAGCCCGACTTATTGTGGTTTCCTGGAGCCCAAAGCCTTGAAGAATACACACCATGCACTGTCAGAGCAGCAGCAGAAACTCCAATCAAGCTGGCCATGAGGCAGGACCCGTGGAGCTGTGTTTCTGCACTGCGCCAGCACTCACCTCAAGGGCTTCACTGAGTCTGATTGCACCCAAGAGCAAAGGCAAACACCTACTTTTGGACATTCCCCAGCTGGACCTAGTAACTACTTTCAAGAGAAATGGTCTGTGCTGCGGGTGCAGAGGTAGCACTCGTGTGCACTGCCAGCAGTACTCTGACACAGCACTAAAAGCTCACTGTGAGATGGCTGCAAGGAGGAGCAAGAGCGTCTCCACACTGCATTGCATCATTTCTGATTTCAGGAGCCAGCTTGGGTCCAGTAAAACTTCCATGCCAGTATCTGGCAAAGGGAAGCACCACAGCTGCATCTACATGGTTCTGTTCCAGAGCCAGCAAGCCACGCTGTAAAAAATGCATCTGTTGAGTGTACACGATCTGTGCACCCTTTATGCCATCTCCTCCTTTGTCTCCTCTGTGCATATAACACTCCTGCAGCATACTGCAGCACTGGACTCAGACTGAAGGAAAGCAGTCTGAATACTCTCCAACACGGAGTCATCACACCAACTCAGCAGGAGAGGCACAGAAACATCCAGAAAGAGGGCAAGGGAATTACTGAACATGCTCTGTAGCGATAACTGAAAGTATTCAAGTTTTCTATACATATATTCTGCCTGGGAGTTCCGGCACTTTTCCTACTAAACCAGGCAAGTCTCCTATTAATTACACTGCTCTATTAGTAAAGGGGCACTGGTGCCAAAGGAGCAGTGTCAGGGCAGGACCAGCTAGACAGACAGAACAGGAACTCTTTCCCTCTGGCTACAGAAGTAGCCTGAGTTCTGAGGGACAAAGATTTGGCCCTCTGCACACGTTAAGCTGCAGCAGAAGAATAGCAGCAGAGCGGTTATTCAGAAAAATGTCTCAGTGTCTCCTATTACAAACAGGTTGTTTATAGAGCTCTTTCACACAGCAACGGCGGGAAATAGAGAAAAACTGGGGAAAAGGAAAACTTGAATGCAAGGCTTCAAAAGTAACCAACTGCTGGGAAATCATATTATGAAACTCAGTAACTTGCAATTGACATCACCCTTTTAAGCTCCACTTCACAACACAGTTCCCACTGTCATCTACAGCATCCTTTCACTGTACAGGTACGGCTCAACATCACAGCTAAAAGGCAGATTTGAGCTCTGTTGAAGTTTTCAGTTACAAGCACCTACAGTTTGATTCTGTAGTGTTAGAGACACGAGGTAATCTCAGGATCCACAGGGAACGGGTTGAGTTAATCACTAATGCCATCAAATCTCCGCTTCGGAAAATGCTGCCTTATAGATCTGATCATTTGTAATAATTGAAATAATATTACTACTGTGACTTATAAAATACAGTCCAAGTAGGGAAAGATGTAATAATCCCTCAAGTTCTTAAGAGGGTTGTATGTGCACAATTATCAGGCCTGTTACAGAAGTGCTGTCCCCTTCCAAAGGCCTTCCTGAGGAACAGCCCTACCCATTCCTGCCAATAACCGCTGTGCTGTGCTCTGTGCAATCCCAGGGATTTACACACTAAATGTACCTGTATATTACTTGTAAATATTTGCCTCTGACTTCTTTTGGAAGTTTTTCTGCTGAACACGGCGACTCGGTGAGGGACAACGCAGCTTCAGGCCTTCCTTCCTCCCACTTGGCTGGCGAGGGGCCAAACCATTCCCACATCACAGCAGCCAAAAGCTACCAGGAGAATCGTTCTGTCAGCTGGGTTTCTTGAGATCTCAGTATTTTCCACATGCACGGTTTAATATGTCCCTGAACAGCACTGATTATACTCATCTATGAAAAGGAAGTCTTCACCTGCCCCATTATGTCCCCTCTGGACCACTAGAAGAGCACAGAAGTTACACAGGCTGGTCAAGCTTCTGACATTTCACATTATTACATTTCAGAAGACTGCTACTCCTCTACATTAAATGTATTACCTTCGATTCACAGCGAACTGGCCCTGTGTATACATAAAAATAATTTTGTCTTTTTATCGCCACGAGAATTTATCCCTCACAACTCTGCAGTTACCCACATCACAATGGGCATGCCATAATCTCGATGGAAACGTTTCAGCAATAGGTTGCAAATATACCACACAGAATGCTGAACGTTCTTTTCATTATCATTTTGCAAAAGAAATAAACCACTGATAGGAAAAAAGAAATACGTTATTGGTCCCAGATGTACCCCAAAAAATGGCATTACCATAAAAGTGCCATAAATGTTTGCGAATCAACAGGATTGCAGAGGATATGACCTTCTAAGGCAGGAGTCGGTTCTTGGATCCACAGAAACAATGTGTCACTTGTGCCAAGGCTAATCTGGAAGGAGAAAAAAAAAAGTAATTGAAGCGTTATCACAACGTGCACGGAAAGCAATACAGAAATTAAATTAAAACCATTTGTTATTACCACTAATTGTTTTTAAATTACACATTAAGTCAATTGGATTCGTATTGAAGCCAGCTCTGACTTTTAGGTTGTCACATCAGTGAAATACATACCAGACAGAGACTTGGGCTTTACGGTTTAGAGCATTAGTTAAAAACAGTTGCAGTTTACTTAACATCTTTCAGGCAGCTTGCAGATTGATAGAAATAAAACAAGGATGAAGGCAATAAAATCAACACTAGCAGATTAATTTAACTGATAACCTACAGCTATCGTCCTTGTTACCGTTTCACATTTCATGTATTCCATTTATTCAGGGATACGGACAGTTTTGAGGAATGTTTTGACTTACTGCAATATCTCCTTCTTGAAGTCTCATCCCTGCCAGTGATGCTGAAAGCAGAAGTCAGAATAACAGAGAGAAAGTTACTCATATGACTCAATTTTAGCAGGCTACTTGGGACATCACGGTACACCGCACTCACTGTCTCAAAGTGGAAAAAATGGGAATTATGTTCATGATAGCCTTGGCCCATACATTGTAAAAGAGGAGCCAAGAGCTTGGGTGAGAGAGTTAATTTAACACTTAATCAAAACACTCAAACAACTGCAGAACTACAGGATTCAAGTTCTGTATGTTCAAAGTTGAAATACTGTGGACTTAACACGCTTTTAAGTACAAAGCCTCCCACCTGCATCAGACTACTCACGTATTTATTGGACTAAACTGGACTTGAATTTCTAGAGGAAAAATTTGACCTCCAAGAAATTCAGAGTTTAATCATGCCCCATAATACACACGGGAAACACACCATGATGAAGCCTACATCTTTATTTAAACATGGATGTGCTGCTGTTATAAGAATTTTATTTTCATAGTCTTGAGAAAAGATAATTTTGCTTTGCCCTGAAACAGTCACAAGGATTCCAAAAACTGATCCTAAATTAACACCTTTCCTTACATTGGGATGTATCAGTCTGAAAAAAGGACAGCTCTGATTCTTAGAGAAAGGCTCTTTGATTCAAAAGACACAACAGCAGGTTTTGAATTCCCATTTCCTAAGTTAAAAATGGAATTAATTCGTATTACAAATAGTTTATTCTCTTAGGTGGAGACAAACTAAATCCAAGAGTCACCTCTAATTACTAGGCTAAAGGGAATTCATTTGCAGTACCCAGCTTATCCAAGACGTCTATACCTCAGAAGAGCCAGTGATGGATGGCTGTTGGAAAAAGCTATTAATGCTGATAAACATGATATTCTTTCGCTGTATAAGGGAGCATCTGAGAATTAATGAGATTGATCTAGAATTTCAGTACATGCATAATGATATTCACTGAATCTTATACATTTAATCATCTCACCTGGGTTGTCTCCTGTGAAGGCTACTACTTTACAGTCTGGGCTAAACCCGTAACGCTGAATGTAATATGGAGAAATGGACCCCTAAGGAAAGAAATACGGAGTGAAAAAAAAAAAAAAAAAAAAAGCTTAAAAAATGGAAAATGATCTTGCAATGTATGATATAATTGGTTGTAACATAGAGCTGAAAAACCCTTGAGCAGCTGCAATAACCATTTCTGTATGTTTAAGGCAGGAATATTTCATAGATTTTGAACCTTTTTTTTTTCTGTCAGAGAACCTCATAGAAATATCCTGAGATTAGATTTTGAAATACATTAAGTAAATAGTTGCATTTTAGCTCTGGGTCACTCTGGAATTATTCACATCAAGTAATATTAACATATCCACCTATTTTGCACAGATGCATGAATATTAATACATAAAAATTAGAAATTCAATGCAAACAAAAGAGGAAACAACATTAATATACATCACAACATTAAAAGTTGAAATATGGCATCTATTATTTTAGGGGTCAAGAACCGTATTCTTTTAAGCCACAGAGAAAACACAGGAGAGGAAAACTTTCCTTAAAAAAATACCTGGACGTTTATGTGGACTTTTGATTTGTTCCTCTCCATTATACATGATCAGCACAGGAATCGCAAGTCAGCTACTTCACTAGCACTGAACTGAGAGGGATCAGGTGGTATCTACCCTGTTTTACATGTGTACCACCTAAAGCGATAGCTATTTTTGTGCTAGATAGCAAGACTAAATCCATTTACGTTATAGATATGGGTCTTGATTTCATCGTTATGCTACGTGAACTGAGGAGCTCTAAACAGCCCAAATTATTCATGAAGATTAACTTATTAATTCTACAACCACTATAAAACAAGTTCCCTGTTAAGAAATGCAAATGTTGGGTTCTGTTTCTGCAGTAATAGTGTGCATAGTTTTGCAGTCACCAGGTACTTGTGGGCATATGGGAAGTCGGGAGAGAAGAACCCCAGTGATTCTTATCACCGCAGCATCTGCCAAAACTTTTATTTTCATAGCCCAGGGTATGTGAGAACCCCAAGTGATCCACGGTGAAAGCTATGGCAGATACAAGGTACCAGTTTTCAAAAGTGTCCATTTCTGCTCTGGCATACACATACACATCTGGAAAATCAACCAGCATAACTCTGAAGGTAACTGTGCACAGATGCATGCACACACATGAATATACTCCAAGAAAATACCATCAGCAGAACTCGCAACACAAAGTCCTATTTCTTCCAATGATTTTTTTAAAAAAACTCTTCTAGACAGGCACGTACCAGGACTGAATGGGATGGCACGGGGCTTCCCAGTTTCTCTTCTAATCCTGGTGCACAAGCATCAAGGCAGGATGCTGACCATACCTTTTCCCAAATCTGCAGCAGATTCATACCAGAACCTACAAGACACAGATCACACCAAGAAGCATAGATCATTAACCACAAAACTAGTGTAAAGAAAGCAGATGGTACAGCTGACAATGCACCAGAAAATTCCACCTTGTTACAGGCAACAGAAAGCTTACATTCAATTCAAATTGAATTATTTCAGTTCTTCTAAGCATAAAGGGTACTGATGATTCAACTTCTGGATAGTTTTCACCTGTAAAGGTACCAGAAAAGTCTCCCCTGATGCACAATGCACCAGACAAAACAGTTATGCCCACATGAAAAGCAAAATAAAGAACAAATTCTTCCCCATCAACTCCTCCTTAACCCTTCCACCTTATACAGAGGCTTCACTACAGCTACCTAGAGGTGACACAGCAGTGTCACTTGAAGGTATCCTGTGCTCATCTGAGACCTACACCTCTAATTTGGGGGCTAGCTTGGAGGATCAAGCTTTGAATACTAAAGCCATGATATTCCAAAATGCTGAACAACCCACCTGAACCCTGAAACACCTTCAAAGTCTAGATACTGTGAACAAATTACAGGTTGCAGAAATTCAGCTTACTGATTTGGCCACCTAGGTCCACACCAGAACCATCACTGAACCTATAGAAGAGCTGAGAATTTTCTGTTTCATTTCCCACTGTTTTTGTTGTCACTGTTTCATTTACGTTGTCCTGGTTTATAAAGTTAGCTGACGCTGGTTAGTGGCCAAATCCCTGTAACTTCCTGAGCACTCCACACCCCTTGCTTGTATTTCTAAGAAGCATTTAATTGCACATTTCATTAGACTTGAAAAATCCGTACACGCTTCTGGTTAGTGCTGTTCAGGGACATATTAGTCTTACTCTGGATTAACAACATTTTCATTTCAAAGACTGTTTAGCCCGTGACTTATTTATCTCAGAAACACAGCCACGGTCTCAGCCGAGCACAGTGGAAAACTTCAAATTCCCTTAAATTTAATACATCTTTAAACTCAGCGTAACACAAAGAAGGTGAAGCTGACCAACAGGCAGAGTCTGTGGAGTAAGGCTACGCCTGCAGTGCTGGGACACAGAGGAAGAAAAGGGTCCTAACCTCATCCCAGCCAGCACGATACAAGGCTCTAGCAGTAGTCTTCTTCTCAACAAGACCATAAGCCTGCCATATTCCCTGCACATACCCTACTGTTGGTTACACACGCACAAATGAGCTGACACTATCAATTCCCAGCAGCCTTTTTCACTTGCTAATGAGTTTAATAATGTTTATTAACAAAATACCTACCTGTACAATTGAATCCTAAGCACCAAGAGCACGGTCTGGACCCAGTGCTTTGCACGGCGCTGTAAATAGAGAGCGTCGCACGCTCCAGCTGAGACCCCCAGAATAAACCAAGCCAAACAGCAGGAAATTTGGACTATACTTAGCAACACGGAAAATAGAATTACATTTATTAAATTCAATCAATCCCATTTCATGCAAATTAAACACACTTAAATTATGCGCTGGTAAATTTGGCCTGCGATGCGACAGCAGGAATTTGACAGAGCACGAAGTGTGCTTGCTCCCACAGGCAAAGGGTGAGCTTCCCTTTTCTGCTGTCAAAGTCACTACCAGCAACACAAGGAAAGGTGGCAAGATTTAGTCCAGCTTCTGTCAACTCACTCTTAAATCCAGCCATCCCCTCTGCCTTGCTAAATTGAGTCCAGAGTTGTTCTCTGCACTTCCAAGCCATGGAGCCTCTTCCCAAGCCTCTCAGGCTTAACGAGGAAATATGCAGAGCTAGAAAGTTTCCTAGAAAAGACCCTAATGTAAAAGGCCAAGAACACCTTAGCTAAATTAATCAGTGAGCCAAAGAATCGTTAAATAAAGAGGAATTTCCTTCAAAAAAAAAGTTAGCTGTAGTTTTTTTCTTTTTTCTTTTTTTTTTTAAATGGTTTTCCTTGTTTCTTTTGTTTTTTAAAATCCTTCACCCTGACATCCTGCAAGCCCAAAGAAATGTTTAGCCAGTATCCTCCAATGCAATCCTGGAAGAATAAGCACAGCCTCCCATCTTTCCTCCCTAAACCAGGCAAAACACTAACCTTTGTGACTGGAAAGGTCTAAGCTTATATAGAAACTGAAACAACACTTCAGTTTTATTGACTGGTAGATATAGTTGCAAAGAGACTTTAATATGCCCCGAGAAAAGAAAGATGAATTAATTTATCCCACCCTCCAAAACTCATTTAAAAGATGTGAAACAACTATTTTACAAGAGCTACTCGTCTGTTGGCCTGGATTCATCCTATCAAACTGCAAGGCGCTTGAATGACAATTTCTAGTCGGCAGAAAACCAAGATCAGGGAGCTGAAAGGTTCCTGGAACTGCTTCTCTTTCTCCTTCAGTCACACAGGGAGCGATGCACAGTGAGTTCCTCACTCACACATGTCCAGTCATGCATGATCTGTGCCCCTTCTAGAAATAAAAGTTAGTAAAAAAAAATGGCTTAAGCACACCACTGTGAGTTTAACATAAAAATAAGCAATAACTCTAGAATTAAGATCATAGGAAAAAGCAAAGGTGGTCTTCAGACTCGTCACTCCAAATGGGTATCCCATCGGTAACGAAGAAGGTCAACAGCCAAGCCCATGGTCTAGTAAGGATTGAGGAAAGGATTATCACATGGATGAGTAGGATTCAGTATTTCACTGCAAGCATCACTGATTTAAAGTGACCAAGGAGCACAACTGGGACTTGCTAATATTTACTACTTATACAAAAATATAATTATTTCAAGGCTGGAAAAAAAAATCGTTACAAAGCCCCAAAGACATTGACTAACTGGCTTTATCAATCAGCAAGCTAAAGATCAATATCTGCATCCATTTCCAAACGGGTAAGCGCATCTTTATTAGAGCATTCTGGATTGCCTTTTCAGCTAGCACTGCAGCTCTGCTGACACCAAACAAGCTACAGGAGGAGTAAATTCAGCCCAACAGGCTTCCTTCTGAAAAGGCTTCAGTTCAAAGCAGCCTTAGTTGAGACAACAACAGAAACAAGCATGCTAAGCTATGATTTGCCTAAGGCTCTTAGAAAATCATTTCAAAAGATAAAGCTTCTCTAGGTCAAGAGCTGAATAGCTGTTCTTTAAGGTGTCTTCTAAAAGAAACAATGCCTGGAGTGTTGGAGTTATTTAGGTCCCAAATGTATCTTCCTTTTACCACCTGCACAATATAAATGAAAATCATTCTTCGTTCCACCAGAATGTAATTTGATTTTTTTTAAATCAATCACACAAGGTGCTCAGCCATTCATAAGCAGCGGTTTGAACCTTACAAGATTGGACCTTTAAGAAGAAAAATTCCTGAAACTGAGTAGCACATTTCCTACAATAACCCGCAAATTTAAAGAGAGAAGTTATCGTGCAGAGCTAAACAATTTGACAGGGTCTTTTAAAGACGATATGACCTGAAGTTAAACCTACAGCAATGAAGAATAGGTCTATTATCTGAGTATTATTTTGAGATGCATTTCAAAGCACAATATACAGGTGCAACGTAAAAGATCAAGTGAATTGCAAGAAATTACACATGACAAGAAAACAGATTTTTAAGATGGATCCAAAAAACTCTTGCATACATTATAATTACATTTTATTCCTGGAATTAGAGTTCTCTCTCATTATGTTAACAGAAGAAAAGAACGTACAAAATACAGCTTACAACACCGAAAAATCTTTTGTCTTGTAAAGAGAACTGTAACATCCTGCTCCATTCCCTTATCTTTCTTCACACAAAAATTTAATAATCTTACATGCTCTGAACAGCAGATAACATTGATTCAAGTTATGTAAATAGCCAGAGGTGTAACAGAACAGGCTCTCCTTAGAGCTGTTTGAAAAACCCAACGCATTTTCTATGAAAGTTTTCCAACGAAGCAAAAACTTTTGTTTTGTTTACAGTTTAAAACATTTTGGTTTCCAACCAAACTGAAACGATCACGTTCCAAAACAGAAGAAGCACAGATTTCCCTCACTCGCTTCCAACTAGAAAAGTCAGAGATAGTCAGAGACCCAAAAAAAAACCAAAATAAAACAAAACAGGATTTGTTTATTAGTTGCTTGTATTTTAAACAAAATTTGAATCAAAATAAACACTCACTGAAAAAAATATCAACAACCAACGTATTTCTTTGTCAGAAAAAAAAAGGATCTTGGAGCTCTCACCATCTCTATTTGAAATACAGTACACAGAGCTCGTTCTGTAGGTTGGTGAGTGGCCAAAATGCTCAGCACTTGGGCCTGCTGAGGAGCAAAGTGCAACTCTCAACAGGTATTGCGGGCAATAATTCACAAAAAAATAAAATTTAGCTGTGAAAATACATGGCTAACAGAACAAGACCGGAAGACAGATGTAATAATCTTACAATTGCTGCAAAATAAGCGTGGATTGCCTTGCTATTTGTAAGGTCTCAAATATAAATGGGAAATCTAGTATTGAATAAGTTGTCCATTACCTAAAATTGAGGTGTCTTGCCTTTTCCTATGAGCTCTGATGGAACAATGAAGGAGAAAAAATAAGTTCGCCTTTGCACATGGGTGTCAACTACGGCTCTATAATGCAAAATTTCCTTAGAGAGCCTTGTTATCTAACCTTTCAGCTCTGAAATATATCTCCTCTTATTTTCAGAGAAGGAATCAAAAATGCTATTTAGAAATAACAGCAGAGCTCCCAGGAAGAAGGTATCCCTCATAAAGGCTGTTTAAATTTGCCATTTAAAAGCTGGATAGCTGAGATAACACGCACCAGAAAAGAGAGACATATGTCTAGTCCCTTTTTTGTCTTTGTTATGATGAATGAAGAGATAAAAAAGGTTAGATTTTTTTTTTTTTTAACCGAGCTTGCTTGCTTTGTTTGTTTATTTGTACTTTTTGTTGTTGTTGTTTTGTGGTTTTTTTGTGTGTGTGTGCTTGGCTTCACTTATCCTTTCAAAATGAACCAGAGGAAATTTCTGTTACAGATCCTTACTCCAGTTAGGTGTGGGGGCGTGTGGAATCATCACAGTATACATCTTGCTTGCATCCTGTGCAACTCAGAGCTAAACCAGCAAAAACAAAGAATATCAGAACTACGAAGCCTACCTGAAAATCCACATTTCTTAATGCTTTTAAATAGATACGTCAATGTTCCTTTCACATCAGAAAGAAACTGTCCTGGTTTCAGTTAGGACAGTTTTCCTCCTAGTAGCTGGTGGAATGCTGTGTTTTGGATTAGGATGGGAAGAATGCTGATAACATGCCGATGTTTTGGTTGTTGCAGAGCAGTGCTTGTACCAAACCAAGGACTTTTCAGCTCCTCGCTCTGTCCTGCCAGCAGGCAGGCTCGGGATGCAGCAAGAGCTGGGAGGGGACAGACCCAGGACAGCTGACCCAAACTGGCCAAAGGAGTATTCCATACCATCTGACGTCATGCTAAACAATATATAGGGGTAGCTAGCCGGGTTGGGGGGGCCGGCTGCTCGGGATAGACTGAGCATCGGTCAGCGGGTGGTGAGCAATTGCATTGTGCATCACTTGTTTCATACACATTATTATTATTATTATTATTATTATTATTATTTCCTATCTTAATAAACTGTCTCTATCTCAACTCTCGTTTCACTTTTCCGTTTCTCTCCCCCATCCCAGAGAGGGAGGGGGAAGGGTGAGCGAACGGCTGTGTGGTGTTTAGCTGCCGGCCGGGTTAAACCACGACAGAAACGAAAAAGGTACACCTTCATTTAAGAACTTTTTCTCTGGATCCATTTTATAGAAATTGGAATCCTGGTACGATGGGGATAAATAAGCAGAGCTGACAACACTATCAAGAGTAGCAACAAACTGAAAGGAATAACTTAGCTGAAAATCTAATATACTTGTAATTGATGTTTAAAGACTGAAAATAAATGGCAGAGAGCCTGTCCTCCTTTTATCTAAGTTGGGGAGGGATAGAAAGGAAAATTTCCTTCTTGACTTGTCGCTACTAGAAAAGCCCACACACTTACCATCACTGTAATCGATGGGTGCATAAGCTCCTAGGAAAAGGGAAGCTGCGAAACTACTAACCAAAGAGATTCTCTGAAAGGAGAAAAAGAAGAGTGTGAGAGTGATTCCCATCAGTACTCACTTCAAAGAAAATAAATAAGTAATTGGAAGCAGCAAATGTTAATAGATCCTTAATGTTAGACACAGAATGCACACAGAAATACACCTAGAAGGATTATTCAGCTTTATATTCCTGCCTAAGTAACGCAGCAGATATCAATCTAAAAGTAACCCCATGATAAAAGCTGTTAATAGCTCTGAAACATGCAAAATACACCTAGTGTATTAGCATATTCTATGTTATCATGAATTAATTCACAACTGTGGTGTATCACAGGACCTCATTTAAGGAAAAATACTCACCGAGAAAAAAAACTGTGTGTGGATGACCGGGGAAATGCCCAGATGACATGAATTGGTCAACCCAGGGTACAGGTCTGCGAGCTTTTCTAGTCACTCTGGCAAGGCTCTGATAGTACCTTTATGTGAGCCCTTACCTTCCTCCCGTCTGTGACCTCCTCCCAGCTGAGATCCCAGCCCTCCCAGGAGTTACTCCTAGGAGTTGGTAATAGCCAGCTCTGCACTAAACCACTGCCTGCAGCTCTGCCTCAGGATATGTTCCAACAATGCATGAAATCCAGCTGCAAGGCTCCAAGTACTGGCCCCAAAATGCCCTGGCCGTGTAACACAACGCACTGATCCAACACGAACTCACCTCCATTTCAAGCCTGCTAGAGAAACTACCGAGTTAAGCAGCCAAGCTTTCTGCAGGATCAAGTATTGTATGTCCCCCAGAAGCTGGCATAAAAGCTGTCAAATTCCTTATTGTGTGCTCTAATTCAAAAGAATTATGATTGTCACCCAGTAACTAATCAGAATCAAATCTCTATTGGTGGAGTGAGCCTGCGGTGACAGGTTTTTGTATTAGCGCTTGTGAAACCACTGCTTCACACAGCATTCAGAGACGGACTATAGCCAGAGCTCTAAGAAGTGGTTACAATGGCCAGGAAACTTAATGATGCGCTTGCTCTTCATGCGTCTCTCCCCAAGAATATATCACATTGTGCTTAGATAACGAAGGCCTACCTGCTCGGGTGCCCCAATGGGCACTAGCTGCCTGAAATGGAAGGAAAAGGATGAAGTTAAACTGTGAATCAGCCAGTTCAGCGAGCTGACCTAGAGGAGGAAAAACATCCACCTTCCACGTGCCACTCACACTGCCAGGCTGCTAAGTGCTTCTTGAAGGTCCCCAAAAGCAACTCTGGCATGGAAATATTTGTGCCAGAACACAACTTCTTGCATACCCTTATTGCCAAAAGGTGCCATCAGTACCACCAGTCCTCAAAGTCTTCGCTTATTTAGTCTGACCAGTTCTCAGTTCCCAGGGACTTGCTCCCCACCCTGCCTCTGCTATTCATGCATCTTCCTCTAAACTTACTCTTCAGCTTGTGATCAAACTGTATTAGTGTTCTGTTTCGTCCCATCCCTTACTAGCATAAAGGTTATACAATGAAAAGAGAGAAAAAGAAATTGTAAAAAATGAAGCATTCTCCCCAGAAAATTTTGCAGCTTCCTTCCCCGTGAAATTAAATGTTTCATGCAGAGGTGAGATTCTAAAAAACAGAAAATTTATGATCAATACTAACAAGAACTGCAGTAATACAAACACACAAGCCACCTGACTTCACAGGTCGGGATGTTTGGTGTTTCCTAATCACAAGGCAGGAGGCTTTCCCCCGTGTATATCATACCTGCATGGAGGTTTCACCCTGCTTCAAACCATTTTAGTCGCAGCTAGATGAAGACTTAAATTGAAACAATAGAATTGCACATTGATTTCTAAAAATTAAAAATCAGAAGGAAACTACACAATGCAACTCATTTGTAGTAACAGAATCAAAGTAGCTCCTCAAGGGAAAATCTATGAAAAAAAAAAAAAACTAGAATTGATTGCAGGTTTTTTTTTTTCCTATGCACATCTGCAGGGACGCCAGCTTTGTATGGCAGAGCAACCACATCTCTGTATGCAAACAGACAATTCTGAGTGCTAAAATTTCAATTGTGTGCTTAGTTACCCACTTGTATTTGAACTGCTGAACATACAATTCAGTGCCACCCAAACGAAAGCCTGTTTTGAAAAAAAACTTCTTCCACAAAGGCAAGATCTAATGGAGCCTGCTGTGTTAAATATAACATTCAAAATGGAACTGATGCCCGATTTTTATCTGCCTAATGACTAAGAATATAACAAAAACAAAAGCATTTTTTTATTTTAATTTTAAAAGCAAAGACAAGGATAAAAACATTTTTAGCCAAAAAAAAAAATAATAGTCTGACATCTGCACAAAATTCTTTTTAAAAGATTTTCAACTGTGATTTCCAATAAGTATATTGAAGTTGAGCCAACCTCAGTTTGCGCGTAGACCTCAGGATTCTGGCTGTAAATCTTTGCTATCTGGTTTCCTGTAAAACGCTGAGAAAGAAATGCAAATGCTTAGAAACACAAACCCTAAATGGAGTCAATAATCATTAACTCTGTGTAATGAGTTCAGTACATTGCACTTTGGATATTTAATTTGCCTGATGCATGATGAAAGTCAGTGCACAGCAGGCAATCTGCACTAAACAGGCTATAACACATAGGCTCATTATGAGAATTTTGCTCACCTTTTGAAAAAAAAAAGCTTGTGAAAAAGCATTACTATCCATAATTTACATTTCAGAAATGACAGTTCAATGGAATGAATCACTCTTATTACATGCCCAGGAACCAACACTATTCAAATGCTGCCTTCGAATTCTTTAAAAGATTTAGGCTACCCAACCTATGCACCTCTCTGCGAGGAAGGTGAATGGAAGCAGGCAGCAAGTTTTATACTCACAGAAGCAACTCCAGCACAAGCTAACGGCAGTTGTAAGAACAATTATTTTTCATCCATATATTGTATCAAACAACAAAAATCTTTTAACATCGAACTTCTGAAACCATAACCTTCGGTAGGTTAAAAATAAACCGCTAGTGGTATGCGAAGGCTGATTTCAAACACTGGCCTTAAGGCCAGAGCATGATGATTCAAAAACAGAATCAGCAATTCAGGAGGTTAGAGCCTTATTCTACTGAACCAACAGTAAGAGCAGCCAGGTGCCAGGATGCTTGGAAGGCAGCCCCGCTCCCACTCATTGTCACAGTTAAAAGAGAGGGAAGGGTTAGGAAGAGGAGTTGAGTGACTGAGTACTCTCTGATAGGGTCCCAAACTTCGGAAACTCATTTCTCTTTTAGGTCAGCAACTACATGTTAGTCTTCAAGGTACATTAAAAGGCCAATCCTTTTAACTGAAGAAGTAACCTAGAGCAGTGATCCCCAAACATTGAGTCATAACCCCAAGTAAGCCTGTAACACAAATTAAATTGTCATCCCAATGGAAATTTGGCTGCACAGGAGCTCCCAGTGGAGAATTGGGCCCTGGGTCACTACAGTCACTGTTTCTGCACTGGTTCCTGCAGCAAAATTTCCAGTGTTTTGCCTAATTTCACCTTAAAATACCCATAGAATACAATTTCCACCTCTTCCTTTGTGAGGCTACCACAAAGCACAGTACTGTCGGAGGTTCTTTGAAAACACTGAATAAAATTATCTCTTTCATAGTTAATGCCATCATCTTCTGTGGTATAACTTAACAGCAGAATCGTTTCCGTCACCCGACTCTACTGAGGACTTTCTTCTCACTGCTCCTCACCTCATAGGCTCGAGATCCAGTGATAGCCGCTAGGCGCTGTGCTCCTCCCACAGCCTTCTCCAGATTGCTGCACTGGGAAGCTGTGCTCGAATCCATCCAGATGGGGCTGTTACTGACAGCAAAACAAGCCTGGAACAAACAATATTCTTTATTAATAACATCTGAGCTCTTAGAAGTCCCTGCTGGAACAATAATAATCCAGCAGACCTAGCTGTCAGCTCACAGTTCAGCGCTCTGAGGCGCCTTCTGATCCCCTCTCGATAATTACGGGAAAACAGATATTGGACAACACATTGGTCAGCAGTGGAAAGCCTAACCCAAACTTCACACTCAAGAGAAGCAGCAGGCTCCACCTGCCGGTAATTCACACGTGCCCAGCAGCGGGGTGTGCTGTGGCAATGTACTGGTAACACTCCTTTGGTAGCGAAAGCCCCAGGTAGTTTTATACAAGTTTAGATTCATTTTTTAGAGCTTCTCTTCAAATATTTAAGACTATCCAGAGCTGTTCTAACAGATTTCTCTTCAGTGACTGGCATAACCGACACAAGTGAGGCTTGCCATAAGCAATGCATGTGAGTCTTAGTGTATCACCAAAGAGTAATTCCATTCCCAAGAGTTTTGCATAGATGAGGTATTTCAAAAAGTAATCATTTCATAGATCATTTACACAAATGCCTCCTTTTCAATATACAACTGTTGTTTCTGATCTTAGAATCACAGAACATCCCAAGTTGGGAGGGAGCCACGAGGACCATCAAGTCCAACTCCTGGCTTCACACAGAACCACCCCAAAACGAGACCCTGTGTCTGAGAGCAGTGTCCAAAAGCTTCTTGAACTCCTGCAGCTCGGTGCCGTGCCCACTGCCCTGGGCAGCCTGTCCCAGTGCCCGACCACCTCTGGGTGCAGAACCTTTCCCTAACCCCCAGCCAGACCCTCCCCTGTCCCAGCTCCATGCCGTTCCCTCGGGTCCTGTCACTGTCCCCAGAGAGCAGAGCTCAGCGCCTGCCCCTCTGCTCCCCTCGTGAGGGAGCTGCAGGCCACCATGAGGCCTCCCCTCGGCCTGCTCTGCTCGGGGCTGAACAAACCCAGGGACCTCAGCCGCTCCTCACACATCTTCCCCTCTAGATCCTTCACCACCTTTGTTGCTCTCCTTTGGGCACTCTCTGATATTATATCCTTCTTACATTGTGGCACACAAAACATGGACACAGCACTTGAGGTGAGGCCACACCAGTGCAGAGCAGAGCAGGACAACCCCTTCCCTCCAGTATCTAGCCATGTCGTGCCTGCTGCACCCCGTGGTACAGCTGGATGCAGATCCTGAAGTAAGGAAGGTCAGCGACTTTGAAAGGAAAGCTGTTTTCTCCCTACTTTTCAAATAAAAGTCTGTCATGTCTGTACTCAAAACACACCAAACACAACAAAAATAGTGTTGAGGTTCAACAATTTACTTGTTAGAAGATTCTGTCCTCCACAGCATTACACTTCCATTGTTTCAGAGGGAAATGTAAATTGATTTTTTTTTTTAATATTTCCTAAAGAAATCTCAGGCATTACAAGGAAACTCAGGTGCAATAATATTCTTCATGGCAATTTTTTTGTTAATGCAAATAAAATCTAAAAAAATACAGGTTGTTTACAAAAACATTACATTTCCTAAAAGAACAAACAGGCTGTTACTCTGACACAAAAATATTATGGAATGCCCACTGACACCTGTAAGCTTTTAGAGCAGTACACACTGTCACTCAGGAGAACAGGAAATGTCAACAGCCCCGGAGCTGAAGGAGTAACCTGTATATTTCTCTTTATGCTGCAGGGACATGCAACTCAGCTGAACATGAGGAAAGGTTGGCAAGGGAAAAAGCAATGCCTAAGTATCAGAATAAGCGTAGCTCTCCCTTCAGAGCTCTTTTATGCACATTACCTTTAGTAACTGATGTAAAGGCAGCTCGGGTGATGCATTCTTTAAAGTCTGGATGCTTCCTTTCTTCCAATACACACTCCCATGTTGCTGTAGGAAAGTACAGAAACAGAAGTTGGAGATGGCCTCTTGGGTTGCAAAGTTCATACCCTGATCTGAATTTCAAGCTCTAAGGAACTGAGAACTCTCTCCAAACTAGGAGAAAAAAAATGCACTTTTTCAAATCAAGTGTCCCATTAGAAGACACTTCAAGACTGAGCAAAGCATATACTGAAACAGAAAACACAGGAGTCAATACAATAATGACCTTGAATTATACCAACTACACCAGTGAATCTAGATGTTCACAAAGAAACCCCAAGCCCATAGTTCTTGACCCAGAGCTTCATCCAGATTGCTTCAACATCTCTCTTCTGGTTCTTCTGACAATTGAAACCAGTTTGCCCCTTCTTTTGGGACAAAAACTGGCACATCAGTGCACCTCTGCTGTCTGCTCTGCAGCACAGAAACAAGGTTCTTAGCAGAGAGAAGGGAGAGAGACAATGTGTGTTGGCAGGTGACAGCTAAATTAAATCTGTTCTACCTGAAAGAAGCTGAATATAGCACCAAGTTGACACCTCAACTTGTTAAATTATGAGGAAAACAAAGGGAATGCTGGTAGCCTGGAAAAAACCTTCCTACCTTCACTTGAGTGAGTTGGAGTTGCCTGGCAGTCCCTAACTTCTGTTCCACTGAGGAATTCTTAACAGAGCCTTGATACAAACTATGACTTTCAGACATGATCCTCAGACTTTCAACTGAAAGCAATGAAACATGGAGATTAAAGCAAAAAATTTGATTAATTAGCCCCAGATATAAAGATGAATAACTAAACCTCATGCATCACAATCAGCTATCACTTCAGTGCTGCCCTTCCCCTGAATAAAATTTTTAAGCCTGTAAATGGAATAAAGGACTTCCTTATCTTGCCACAGTATTAGGAGACTGGAGAACCTGACTCAATATCAGAATGGGTTTTATAAACCTCAAAAAAAATGCACTTAAAGGGTAAGAAATGGCCAAGCAGCGTATTTGTCCTCTTTGCATGTAAGACTATCATAATTTGTTTTCTTTTGTTTCTAGGCAGATCTCCATCCTAGCCAACAAGAAAAGTGCTCAACAGGATTTTACTATGCCTTCAGCGATGTCAGCTAGACACTATTTTTCTGCCCTATTTCCACAAGCACCTGGATAAAGTGAAATTCAAAATGACCCCAGTCATTTCAGAATCTGCGTGTATAAAGAATTTAAGCAACAGGAGAACAACTAGTTATGCATGATCTAAATGCTGATCTAAACAATTACAGTGTAAACCTCATCCTCCACTCTTACTGCCTTGCTATAGGTTGCTCTGAATGCTTCAGGTTTTAGGTTGCCTTGAGTAACGTGTCTTTTAATGGACGCTTACATAGAAGCTTTGATCTTACTTGATGTCTTTAAGGTCTTCTGCAATACAACTACTTAAAATTTATCTGTATACCTTGTAGTATATTGAAGAAATACAGTAAGATTGGTTTATTTCTTTATAAACTAACCTGGCCAGCACCAGACAAAGCTCTGACTTGAGAGAAGTCAAAGCCCGAAGATTTCATCTTGTCTAAGATCATATCCAGAGCCTACAAGAACAAACAGAATCAAGAATGACTGTAACGAGCTACCAAATTATGCATACTCACAATCCTTGGAATTAAAGAGTAAATTCATGTCATCACTGATAAGAGTTCATTGGCAGATAATGAAAAATTAGCTAATGACTATGGACTTTTCAAGAAGCTGCATAAATTAATTTACTAAGTAAGAGTCCATAAAAGAAAAGTTGAGTCACACAAAGGAGGAAAAAAAATCTTTAAACAAGCTCAATCACAAAGAATCATTCTTTGAAACCTAAACAAGCAGCAAGATTTAAAGAATTCCAATTCATTAAAAAACATCTATTACGAGTGCCAGACACAGACATGATTATCTTTGTCTGTTCTTACTTTTGGAAATCTATGAAATCTTTAACGGTGTGCACCCTGCACCCCATTCTACAAGATGTTAGGAATCCTCAGTACTGCTGACCGTCATGTCTGCTGAAAACTCAAAACCTCTTTAATTCAAGTGTATTTTTGCACTTTAAGCCCCTAGATTACTTTTGTTCCTGCCACATTCTACTACATTTTAAAACCAAAAAGTAATCTATCTTTATATAGTCCGATTCAGATCAGCATTTGCCAGTCTTTCTTGACAAATGGACCACTGTAAGGCTTCAGAATTTCCCAAGAAACCATATACCTTTATCACATACCTATATTATTAACTTAATAATTACAACTGTTCCTTCTTATTATGGTTCAAAAGACCAACTGCGAACAATTTACCGAATCTTTATGGATCATCAGACAGAACTACAGTGGAACACCAACTGGGGATTCCATGACCTTTCAGATGTCTTAACTATTCAAATCATGCTAGTAAAACAGATTGACGTAGCACCATGTGAGAACAAGGGTTGCAGATTCTGCACAGAGGCAAAGAAGGCCTGCTTTTAAAACAGAAGAGAATGTTATCTGTATTTCAAAATAAACACCAAAGTGACTGGGAATTACTGAATAAATTGCTCTTTAACCACCTGCCATTTGAGAAATCAATTTGTTAGCAAAGCTTATTCTAAAAAGACAGTGCAAGTAACCTGGATGCTGAAAAAAAAAATAAATTAAAAAAAAAAAAAAAAAGAATTAAGCTAGGCAAAGCTACAGTGGTCCATTTTGCATATGAAATAGGAAGATAGAGGAAAAAAAAGGAAAAAAAAGAATGGCATTTTAAAAGTAGGGGGAAATCCAGGAAAATATTTTTCATGCATACAATGCTATAAATAGCAGAGCGAAGAAAGAGACAAAGAAATGAGGTATTAGCAATAACCAAAGTGGAAGTTGTTTACATTAACATCTGCATCCCAAAGACATCAAACAGCACTTTAAAAAGCAGAAAATAAGCAAAAGGACTACAATGATTTTAATGATGAGTTTCACTGTTGTTTGCAATACATATCAATTTCAGTAACAGCAGGGAAGAAGTTGAACCACTGATACTTCCAAACAGATATTTCCAAAAGGCTGACAATAAAGCTTGTTCATACCTTGACCCACATTAGCACAGGAGAAGTGACTGTCAGCCTGTCATTGTGAACATAGGCTCCACCTTGAGTCCTACAGAAAAATGGTATTTTCTCTTGGTAAATTCAGTAATTCAGTCGCTTTTGCCCACCAAGCAACGTTAAGTTTAGTAATAACCAAAGAGAGCTTGCAATGTGTGTTGTTTGTTTTTTTTTGTTAGAAGCAAAGATAAGATCAGTGTTTGAAACCTTCAAAACTAAAAGCCAGCTCCTAGGAAATGGCATTAGAGAAGTTTGACTCAATTGCAAAGAAAATAAATTGCAAGAAAGGGCTGTGGTCCTGAAGTTAGACCTGTGACAGACTCCAGTGCTGACACTGCTCATTGGCTCCATGCAAGTCACGGTTATCTCTAAGTTTCCTAACTGTCACCATTAGTGGCTTGAATCTAGAAGATTAAATTCAATTTTTGCTGTTAAACCATCAAGTAGATAAATGCATTTTATTGGCACTTGTGACTATGATGGAAGAAATCTGTAAATCTGTAAATTCTAGTCTATAAATTGAGTTTATATGTCTTAATGTGCCATTTGGAGCCACTGAGTTTGTCTCCAAATGCCTTTTAGAAGTTTCCCTCATGCAATTTATTTCCTGTTGTCATAACATTCCATCCTGACATAAAGGCGGTGCTTACTTCTGTGTCCCAAAAAGAAACAGCCACGTCCAAAAGTCTGAAGTTCCAAAAGAAAAAAATGTTGGTTAATTTACACCACGTTGGTTAATGATACTTTAGGGTGGGAGGGTCTTTTTATTTCCTGTTGGGAGTTCTTGCCGTACTTACACACAAAGCAAGGCAAAAGGACATAGTTCCATTGCCAAGTATGAAACACAAATACAGCATTAACTTTTTCCATGCCTCTACACATATCATTAAGACCAAAGTAGGGAACAGCCCCCCATCCTAATCCCCAAAGTTTTACATTTTATTATCCAGGTAAAACATAAAAAACCTTACTTAAATTCTGGAAGGTCTTTATCAAAATGAACATTATCCTCATAAATGACTCTCAGATGTTCATCAATGGCAATGACTTTCAGCTAGAAGAAATAGAACAGGACGTTAACAAAAGCTGTCTAGAACAGTAACTAGAGAGCACTGATAATTCATTTATAACTATTCAGTTCTCATAGATGAAATGGGAAGGAAGAAGTGGGGATCACTCCAATCCATACAACTAACTGGAAGTATGGACACACTTTTACATGAAACAAGTTGTTATGGGAGTTTACAGCACTGACATACTTATCCAGCAACATGTTTATTTCCTTGCTACATTTTCTCCCTCCTTAATCACACAAGAAGGAGATGCTTTGCTAAAGATCAGCAAATAAGTTACACAGTTCCCAGTTTGCATCACAGTAACCAAATACTCCTAAGAGTATAGTACCTGAGGTTAAAGATGTCATGTGTTGGCTTTATTTTCTTAAAAGCCTCATCTTACCAAGGAAACTAGCAGACATTTGGGATACCTTGAGGACCTTTTCTTCTGCCCAGAGCGTCTGAACTGCACTCTACCAGCCTGGCAAAGCTCAGAGGGCATTCCACAGCTGCACGCTTGGCTTCTGCAGCCTGTGCAGAGCTACATCCAAATCCCAAATCCATCAAGCTGAGCTTTCCGGCAAGCGCTGACTAGAAGAGTGCCACAAACTAGCTTTTCTCAAGTTCACCTGGCACAGAAGAAAAGCATTAAGAGCCTCAAAGAAAAGCAAGAACCTCGTTCACATCCTGCATACATCTTAACAAGGGAGAGTGCAAACTGCTGCTAAAGGAACAGACTGAAAAAAAACCTACAAAGAGCGAGTCAACTCAAAGGAGCTGCATTCAAATAATAAAACCACCCCCATTTGGGGGCGGGCTACTTCAATTTTAGCCGTGCTAATGTAAGGCCTCATTTATGCACTAGCACAACTCATTACCAAGCCGGTGCACGGAGCTAGCTTAAAAAAGGCTCTGACCCACTGCGGCTTAATTGGCTTTCTGCTTGCGGTGCACCCCCTTCGAAAACACTTGATCAACCTAATATGGGTAACCTGGATATGTCTTTTCGAGCTCCCAAACTTCAGCACGGCTGTAACGAAGTGATTTATGCCCGAAGAAGGGGAGGAAGAGGCCGCGGTACCTGCTGCGTGCTGAAATCCCAGCCCAGGAAGCAGGGGGCGGCCATGTCGCGGCCGGCGGCGGGGAAGCCCTCACGGGGCCGACTGCTCGGGGCCCTTCCCTCGGCTTCCCGGAGCCCTCCCCCGGCTTCTCAGAGCCCTTCCCCCGGAAAGGAGCCGCCAGCCCGGCCCCGCTGTGGTGCCATGGGTGGGGAAGAGCCTGCGGGCGGGCCGGTGAAAGGAGATGGGCGAGCAGGAGCAGCCCCCTCGTCCCTCCGCAGCCCGAAGGGGGCTGTGAGAGCTGAGGCAGGGGAAGAGGCTCTCCGGAGCTGATCCCATGGCAGCTCGCTCAGTTTTGCTCAGCTCCACGGCTCAGCTGAACGCCGGTGTTCAGCCGGCTGAACTGACGGTGTCTGGAGGAGAAAACGCCGAAGCAGTCGCACGGCGATCGGCCTAATCTGAGGCACACCGAACAGGGCAAATCTACGCCACAGCCTGAAGCGATCCACTGAATTTTAATATATCCTATGTGTGGATATTGGTGTGGTATCACACCCTGGTTTTGTGTAAAAACATTCCCACAAAATTCTGTTTGGGGAGGCTTTAGGGTTTTGCATTTCCTCCTATAGCAACGTGACAGAGGCGTTGCCTAATCAAAGGAGGGCTTATCTAAGAAATACTGCAGTCAGGGCTGTATCTCAGCAGAGCCTTAACGAGGTTTTGCATGCCCAGGATCCTAAACTGTTTTAAGAGGTCAAACATTTAATTTGAAATGCCCTTCAAACTGTAAAACATTGCTACATTTTGTCATATACTGAACATTTTGAAGATCCTATAAATATTTCCAATGATTTCTCAAAGGCCCAACACCTGCAGGCTTATGCTTCAAGATTTCTAGTTACTATTGAAAATAAAAACCTTTAAGAAATTAATCCTGAAGACTCTAATTCTAGAATGAAGCCACCATTCTAATACACTGACTTTTACACAAATCCTACACCATCACATCACCTTTAAATACTATGTGTTGATGGTACTCATATTAGAACTCCCAAAGACAATCAAAATCATAAAATCTTTAAATAAGACAAAGTTTAATTTAAAGTTGTCTGGGAAACATTTACAGTGTGGGAATCCCTTCAAATGCGTACAGTGGTGTTGTCCAGCACTTTAGAGTTTAATCCTGCAAATGTATCTTAATCGTTTGCAATCAGGAAAAGTCCAAATGAAGACAGCATTAACAGTCCACTTGAAAAAAAAAAAAAAAAAAAAATTGTTTGTAGAACTGTCACCCAGCTTGTAGTTTGGCTTCCTTAAATCAGATAGCTTCCAGTGCCTGGTACTGGTGGTTTTTCCCTGCCCTGAAGGAGTTCATGCTGGATGGACCTGTCCCGGACAAAGGTCTCTTTTAAGCAAGAAGAGGCTGTGAAGAAAATACAGTTTTTAAAATGTTACCAAGAATTGTTTCCTTAGTAGAACTCTCACTTTCTCAGGAGAAAGGATCAAGTAACACACCGAGGCTTTTCCATTAATGCAGAATGTGACTGGTGAGCCAGGGAGGAGAAGCTTGCTTTGCCCTTTAACTTACTGCATATTTCCGATAAATAAGTAACAGGTATGGCATTTGAAGGCTTGAAGTGCTGCAGTTTTCAAAGTACAACTACTTGCAAAAAGAGGAATTGAAGTCAGTCCTGAAGAAAGCCATAAAAATAATAAATGACTTCAGAAGGAGACAGCTGTGCGACTTTTGAAAAGATAATAGAAGGAGGTGGTAGTTATGCAAAAGGAAACAATAGTTTATAAATACGTAAAGCAATCCTGTGGGGATGTAAGAATCCATTATATTCTTCGGCAATGAGATCATTCAATGGACAGATTGCTGCATGTAATACTTCATTTTAAACAGCATGGAAGAGCTATGGGATTGGGATAACAACACATGTGTTATCAGATCTCCTTAAACAGGAACAACAGTGCAAGTTTGGTAGAATCCACTCAAGGACAGAATGGGAAAGTTAATGTTGTTACTTTTACTCCTCAGGTTTTTCTAAAGAAAATAGGGAAGTTTAGAGAATCATTGTCTCACACTGTCACTCTGTTACACATCCTTCCATCAAGTCGAATTCTCTCAAATTTACTAGTTAGTGTGTGAAAAATTTGCATTGCTGCTGTTCTTTTTGCATTAAAGCTCATGCTGACAGTTACTACCATAACCTCTAAAATTGTTTCTTGAAAGCAAGCAAGGCTTAACTGTACAGTTATCAGTGAAGTTGCATTCACGTACCGTTGATGTTTTAGCACTGACAAATCCAAAATTTCCAGAGGGGATGGACAGAATGCCATTTATAATTGAAATGTCACCATCACAGATTAACAGCTTGAGGCAAAGCACAGATTAATCACACAGGACACACGGAGCAGGGTAAAGGGAAAAGCGAGTTTCTTCCCCTTTTTCTATTAACCAGTTTCTGCAGTTACATGCAGACCTGACAGAGAAGCAATATTTTTATGCTCCGCTAGGCCATTGGATCTTTTAGTAAGTTTTAACTGTTAAGTTAATTGATAAATGCTTTGGGTATTTTCTTCCCTACTGTCAAGGTAACTTCAACCCCACACTCATTTCAGTTCATTGCAAAACAAATTATTTTAACCTCTATTGCATAATCCTACATACAAGGAGTTTTCATTTTTTATTCTCGCTTTGAGTTTCAAACTCTTTCTCTAATCCCAGTTTTACCCTGATATAAAAGCTTAGATTTAACTGCAGCGTTCAGCTTTGCACAGGTGTGCAGGTAACAAAGAAATCATACAAATTAGAACAGTGAACTCTTTCAAAAACAGCGCCAGCCTAAGTACCATGCTTTGATATCATCACATCATCTTAGATGTGCCAACAAACTAGGGAACAGCTAGACCAAGCCTTTGTTTAATATAATTTAGGATTACCATACTGACTGTAATCCAGCTATCCTGATTTATGCAGGCCACATAAAACACTTGTACCTTCCTAAAAAGGTACGAGAAGTCCATGAACAACTACAAAGCGACCGATCCTTCTGCTTCCAGCAGATCTGGGGCCTCTAACTAGTTATTTTATGTAGCAGGGCAGCCAAATATTCTCAAGTCCCAAACTGATAGCTCACATTTATACATCAACAGAGGTTGGTGCAGCAGAAACAAGAAGACAGCTAAGAATCATTGTACAGCCCTCAGCTGTGCACATGCAATACCAAGGCAGCCCATGTCAGACCTGGCACTGTTAGGCCTGCTGGCACGGTTATCCTTTTCCCAGTAAAAATTCTCCTGGGTCTTTAATTAGCCTCAGAAACATTACACATACTAAGCTGGGTCAGATAAATTCCTGTGTATTTGCCAAGTAATCTGACAGTCACATGCAATGCTGCTAATTAAGTGGGAGATGTTTACAGCGTTAAGCTCCGCATAACACAACAATAAAACAACACCTAAACAAAAACCTCAGCATGAGCACTAGACCTACCTACTGGAAAGATATCTGAGCAATAATAAGTCTCTAAAGGTCATCCCTTTCCTGCTTAGCAGCGCTGGTACTCCGCTATCACACGATCTCCAGCAATGTTCAACCAAGTACTGATAACACGGAATACCACAGTACCATAAATTAAATACAAAGTTGCTGTTCTCTTTAATGAGATGGCTCTGTAGCATCAAAAAATGTTTTCCTTTCTGTAAATCTGCACTTATTTCTGGAAGTTACTTGAGCACTTGATTTTGTGGTAACCACTGTATTTGTTCGTACCTCCAAATGCTGTGGAGAGTCCCATTATTCACTCTAAGGATAAATACGTGATGTTTAAAAGCAACGTATCAGGGTAGCTATTATGCACTTTAATTTTACCATTTGTACTGTGAATGGGTGAAAATCTGTAAGACAAAGATCCAGCAAAAGCCTTCTGTACGAGTTCCACTAGAGGAAGCCCAAGCCAGTTATACTGAGACACAGTTGTTACACTGAGACTGAAGACATACCTTATTTAGGGGTAATCATTCCACAATCTTGCTGGATAATTTAGTTCCTGATGTGCATACTGATGTGTACCTGGAGTGCTCTGCTCAGCTCTGGGGCCCAGCACCAGAAGGACAGGGACCTGTTGGGGTGAGTCCAGGGGAGGCCACAAGGATGCCCAGAGGCTGGAGCACCTCTGCTGTGGAGCCAGGCTGAGGGAGTTGGGGTTGTTCAGCCTGGAGAGGAGAAGGCTCTGGGGAGACCTCACAGTGGCCTGCCAGGGCCTAAAGGGGGCTGCAGGAGAGCTGGGGAGGGACTCTTGGTCAAGGGTGTAGGGATAGGACCAGGGGGAATGGCTTTAAACTAAAAGAGGGTAGGTTTAGGTTAGAAATTAGAAATAAATTCTTCACTAAGAGGGAGGTGAGGCCCTGTCCCAGGCTGCCCAGAGAAGCTGTGGCTGCCCCATCCCTGGCAGTGTCCAAGGCCAGGCTGGATGGGGCTGGAGGCAGCCTGGGCTGCTGGGAGGGGTCCCTGCCCATGGAACTGGGGTTGGAATTAGCTTTAAGGATCCTTGCAACCCAAACCATTCTGTGACTCTATGCTATTGAAGTTCTTAGGCACTGGACTGCATTAACTAACTAAGGTGCTGTGATGAAGAGGAGCCTCTCATGAAGAATTGGCACAGGATTCCATATAAAAGCACATGAATGTACAGGAACAAAAAAATAAAAGCAAAGAATTTAGATGAAGGCTCATCTGCACAGTCTCAGTTATATTGTCAGTTTCATGTGTTTTGGTCAATTTGCGGCCTGTATTTAATCAAGTACATAAAATCCTCCAATTTCACGTCTACTGAATTCAACAGAAGATGTTGACTTCAGGAGGTGCTGAATCAGGCACTGTGAAATTGTTTCAGGTTTTACATACTCCAGTTTTACAGATGTGATTTCATTGACTTCAGTTAGGTTACTAGTGATTATGAAGCGCAGTACAAATTCCTCATGAGATCTCTGCATGGAAGTGAAGTGAAGAACGTTTCTGAATAGCAACTTATTTTTAGGATACTTTCCTCCCCTGTACAGATTTCAAGTCCATATTCATTCTCACAATAGCAGTAGCACTTCACCATCCTCTTCAGAGAACTACCTTAACTGGAGTCATTTGCAAGGCTTATTAAAACTTGCACACCTGGCAGATTACCTTGAAGATGAATTCTTAACTTGTTTGTGTCCTAAAGCTCAAAAGCAAGATGTTGTCATCCAGATAAAACTTTTCATTAACAAGAGATTAACCAGTTCTTTTATGCAGCGTTTGATTCTTATCAAACTCCACTTACAGATAAGTACATTTTATTGATTGAAAACAATCAAAGATCAATTCATTCCTACTCAAACAATGCCTTAAGTGGAAAATAATAAGGGCCAAGCCTCACACTTCTCCGCATTACCCTGCAAGGATCCAAAAGCATTTTACAATCAAAAATAAATCAAAATCATGTAGTTTACAGGTGGAAAAAAAATCAAGGCAGAAAATGTACATAGCTTATCCAATTCTTCTTAGGCCCTACTTGAAATTAGAACTTCTCCCTGAGTTCTTCTATGGTTTTGTCTGTTGCAAGAACAAATAAACACAGGTTGATGTCATCTCACAGAGCTGTAGCCATCGTAACTCTGGATAGGAATCACTCTTGAGAAGTAGCTGATATAAGAAAGACATTTACATAGCAGTATCTCAAGTGTGAATGCTGCTCATGAGTAACTGGAATTTAAGACATCTGTAGGATCAAGGAAACTTCATTCAGTTTCCAAAATCCTCTCAAGGTCTATCCATGAAGGTGACCCGCCTTCCATCTCACCCTCTTGTCATGGATAGCTTTGTGATGTCAAAACAGACTGCACATAACCATCTTGTTCACACTAATTTAAGAAAACCTGGAACTACGAAGGAAGGTAAATGGTGATGGAAGATGTCAGGGTTCATTTGTTTAGAAAATCTAAATTGTAAATAACTTCAGTTTCTTCTTTGACTTGCCTCTGCACGCTGTCACTTCTGAAAGGGCACCTCAGAAGTGCTCAGTGGGCAAGGACAACAAAACTACGAAATGAATACCAAAACCTGTACGTAAGTTTTGGATGCTTATTGTTCATACCGAGGGAGAAATTCTAGTCCTAATGATGCAGACAACCATCAGAGGAAGTAGCCCTCTAACAGGTCAAAGTTTAGTATTTTAATTTACTTTCCATAGCAGTTAATACTCTAAAGGAAAGTTATTTAATCCTCAGCACCAACAGTATCAAGACAGAAGAATAAAAACAAAGGAGAAAGAAACAAAGAACAAAACCCACTGTGGTTCTGCGAAGGGTACTGCATAGCACTGAGTGCAGATGAAAGTGTATACCTAAATACACACACGCTACGTAATTATATTTACATAAAGTCCCCAAGAGATAACAGGGGAAAACAGAATCCGACCAAGGAAAGGTGAATTTGGACTACCTAAGAACCAGGCTCACCAAACCTTCAGAGGGACTTGAGGACAGCTGGGCTGCTCTCCCTTTGATACACTTGAACCCTTCATGTCTGAAAGCACATGAAAGGTCAGCAGATCAGAAGAAACGTCTCAAAATCATTCTGAAAACTTGCATCATAGGCACCTTCATCCCATTAGCATGGGCATGCAGAGAACACCTACGAAGGGTCTTACATCATCGGAGTCCTGTGCTCAAACTACTTAACCGATCCCCGACTGCAGCATGCTTTAAAGTTGTGCAAATAACAGAAACACACGTGTCCTTATTAAAAATATATATATTAAAATATTTTTTTATTAAAAATCATTAAAAAGTAAATAAAAATAAATAAATAAATAATAAAGTAAATAAAATAAATTACAATTGATTCTGATAATATTGTCTGGAGCACAAATAATAGCAGTCACCTTGTTTCTACCTTTTATTCTTTGTTCCTAAATTTTCTAACAATAGTCAGTTTCTAACACTTAAATACTGTGTATGAGTGAAAAAAAGTATATAGAAAGTTACAGAAAGGGGATTATCATGGTAACTTTTTCCCTCTCAGTGCCAGTTAAAATCTAGCTATTTGTATTCTACCTCTGCAAGCTGCACAAACAGTGTAGGACATATGCCTGTAATTCTCCACATGAACAACCTGAATAATTGTACCTACCTCCAGTCCCAGGTGTGTAGGAAAATCCAGTGCTGCAGGAAGTGCATTCAGTCACAGTTAACTGTTAGGAGCATTTTTTAATTATCTTTAAAACAACAATTATTCCTATAAGATCCCCCAAACATTTTTTTTTAATAAAAAATTAATTTACTTCTCACAAATTAATTAGTCTGAGATAAAATGAGTTGCATCTTTTTAAATGAGATTTTGCAACCAAGGTCAAGGGCAGTAAGCTTCTACTTCAAGTTCTAAAAGCCATTGCTTTTGGCTTATGAAGTACTCTCAAATTTATTTTGCCTCAAGGAAATGAAAAATTGCTTCCATTGTGTGATGGAAGAACAGACTTAAGAGAAAATATAGCACTTCAGACTTCAGTGGATAATCAAATTAAAATCACTCAGACGACGTTTTTGAGAGGAGTTTGTTCAATTAGAGAAAGCCAAGTTTGTACAGAAACCTAATCATGGCAGTAAGTTTTCAAAACCTGTGATATTGTTAGGAAATGCATCTACCAGTGATAAGAAATGGCTCGACTGCTTCGATTCCTCAGCAACCTACAACCAAACCTGGACCTCTAACATTTTAGGACTAAGGCAAGCCTGCAGCCAGACCACTCCAATAGTGCCATCTGCTGCGTGTTTTTAAAGCGTACAGTGGTGTGCAGATGCAAGTGGTTGAAGACTGAATGACTGATTTAAACCAGTCTCATGATTTCAATTTTGTGTGTGTGTATGACAAGATTTTTCTTCTCATTAGCAACACTTAAGCAGGCTAGGGGTACGAAGGTTGTTCCATTATGGTGTAAGAACAGAAGCCATGGGTTTGCAAGTTTATGTCAGTGGTGTAACAAGGATTAGTTACATCAACTCGCCATACATCAAAAACACATCCCTATTTACTCTGTGAGCCTCTGCAAATTAGCCCTGCACCTCATTTTATGAATCATATCCTGGCTGCAACTTATTCACAAAACACACACACGTATGTGTGCACATACACACCTCGAGAGCAAGCAGAGTATGGGCTCACTAATACATACGTACACACGAGCACACAGCTCCTGAGACCGAGTCAAGGTGCCATATTCACAAGCTTCCCCTGCAAAGAAAAAACTGCAACGTGTAAGGGACTGGCTCAGCAACACAAAACTAGTCCTGCTCCTGGTTCCTCTGATCTACTGAGCCACTCGGACTCATATGCTGAATTTCACTCAGCTTCTGTTTTCTGTTCCCTATGTATATTTTTGCTATTTACCCGTGCAACTCAGGAGAGACCGCTCTGTATAATGCATTTGTGTAGGTAAGAGTGATGGCTCTTCCACAAGCCTGTGGTGCTGGTATAGAACAAATTATTAAAAAATCATAATACTTTCTGATCAGACACAGGCTCACACTGTAAATGCTCTTCTAATGAGCAGTTAAACGTCCATCTTTTAAGACAGAGCCTACATGTCACGTCAAAGGATGTTACCGCAGTAATTCTGTCTGTAACACATACTCAGGTCGTACAAGGCACTTTCTTAGGAGGGCATTGAGTCAAATACTGTGCCTGGAATTTTGAAAAGCTTGGGTAACTTTTATGACCATTAATAATGTTTGTATCGAGTACCAGCTCAAACTGTACTGGGGTTAATTAAATCTCCTGCTCCAGTGTAAGGAACCAACTGCCTGAAGGTCCAAAAGGGGACTCCATGTGCCACCAAGTCAGAAGACTGAAAAAACAAGGTGACTGAGGTACTCCTTTTTACAGACCACTGGGTGTTTGCCACTGCTGAAGGCAGGATATCCAAGTAGATATACCAGAGCCATGACACATCAGAACAACTCTTAGTACAACACAAGTTTCTGAAGGGTCAAGAGACAGCAGCTAACCTGAGGAGTATCCACAGTGTCTGATAAAGTGTTGTGCTTACTTTTGTTTCCCTGGCAAGGGCAGAAAAAGACTGCAGCTGAGGTAGGGAACACACTTGGCAAGACACAAGAACATTGGGAAGGGAGAAGCAATTAATAAGTGAATTAAAGCAGATTTACACATTAGCCTGTTGAGCCTTACCAGAACTCTCTGCACATAACTCTGTAGCTAGAGCTTTGTCACCTGCAGACACACAACTTCCAAACAGGTTCCTCAGATCTGTAGGTTCTGAGCCTCATTCAGTCAATCATTTATAATGCAAACGAGAGCATAATTTCTGCCAGTAACTGGAAAAATACAGCACACAGGCATCCCTTCCACACACTGCCCTTCCACACTGTTTTTGTGCGATGTTTCTCATTGCAAGGAACCTAGCAGCTGAACAATTATACTGACGCTGCTGTTTAACAGCATTACTTTCTCCCATGTGACTCTCTTGGACCCTTGTAACAGCATCAGGAGGACCTATTTCAGGGACAGAAACTTGCAGCTGATACTTCAGACAGTCTCGTACTGAGATGATCAAAAGCCATGCACTTTTGTATATAATTATTAGATAACACTGTAACATGTAAGCATGTTTAAAATGTGGCTCACCATGTGTTTGAAGAGTTTATTCAGCTCTCAGTAAAGAAATTATTTCTACATCTTATTTCATTTTATAGAAATGCAGAAAAACTGAATGAGTGCAAGGAAGGTATTCCTATATCTGGCTTCCCAGTTTAAAGTGTCGTTGGCACACACCATTTTGGCTTTGCACCCAGGAATACTCCTAACACATTCTGAAAAGGGAGAAGTAAGAACAAGGTTGTTAGTAAGGTTCTCAGTCCAGTCCCCTTATCGCTGCTGTAAGAAGCTGCAACAGGAATGAAGCTGGATGAAAATTAAGGAAGGGACAGTAGAGGGGAAAAAGGCAAAAAAATACACAGAAAGAAACCTGAAGAAAGATATTTTTTTTCCCTGACAGAATTACTGTCATGGGCAGGTCACCACGACAGCATCCCTTTAAGAATTAACATTACTACATAAACCAGTATTATCCGGCCCTCTTTGCACCTGACCGTGTTCAATGAGGTTTTGTATTTCACTGTTTTTTTTGGCAAAGCCTCATGCGCTCACAACCTTAAGTCAACATTAAATCCAACTATCCGGTTATAATCATGAGCTCTGTATGCAGGAGCTCAAGACACGCTGCACAAGAACAAGCGGACGGAAATCCATGACTTCAGAGTAGACAGCACGACTTCTGAAAGAAATCACCACACTCAGAAGTCACTTCTTCATTTAGGAAGATTTCAGATGCTTTATACTTGATTTGCTTTTTTTGCCTGCACAATGAAGGAAGTGGCCTGCTTTTGCATGAGTTTTTCTTCCTTGTGGGAACAGATGGTAAAGGCTTACAAATACATAACTGGTATTTTTTCAGTGACTCATACCTCAGAGCAACAAGCTTCAGATCGTGATAAGCAGCCAACCAAGATGGATGTAAGCTTACTTGAGGAGCAGTACGACCATATAAAACAGAAGCAAAAGCTGCAGTCACACATTATTGTATTTAAAACAGGTATGCTTAGATTTATAGGAAACAATGTAAATGCAGATGTAAAAACTTTTGGTTTAAATGTTGAATAACTTTGTTCTTCTTATTCTCATCTTCAAGAGAGGTACAAAGTCAATTCCTTTTCTGTCATTTCGTTGTGTTGTGTTTTTTTTTTTTTTTAATTAATTTCACTAATAGGCAGTCTTATGGTTATATCAATTAGTTTCACAGCAGTGAAACGCTAACGTGAATGTGAAACAGATGAACGTATTTGATATAAGGTTTTACAGATTCTAAGTCAGGAAAGTAAAGTTCTTAATACTGATGCTTACTCTTACAGGAGCCACGTCCTTCACATCTATCACCAGTTTATTTGTGCAATGTTCTCGGCAACATTTCTCCTCTCTTGAATGCTTCTGTCAGAACAATCAGTGCTGGGTCTTCTCTTTTTCTCTTCTTCTTCACCTATGTAGAGAAATGCCTTCTGCAAGACTACAAGAAGCAATAGCAAATATCAGCCATACGCTGGGCTTTTGATTGAAGAAAAATCTACTAAGTCATAGTGGGTAACTAAGATACAATCTTTGAACAAAAGGGTTTTGAAAAGCGTTTTCACTGCACATAGCTTAGAAAATATATAAAAAGTAATGAAGTATCAATCATCTACCTGCTATGTCAGACAGCTTTTACAAAACAAACATTCAACTACTTTGAAGTTTTTAGTTAGACTACTCCTTACAATATTGCTCTGATATACTTTCATTTCATTTCTAAGTTAAAGTGATATTGAGAATACTAAGTCCATTAATGAAGTTGTCTTTGAATGTAATATTATGTAATAATGAATGAATGTAATAATAATATGCAAAACCTGCTTCCTTCACCTCCAATACCTGCTTCCTTCACCTCCAATATTAGTACTGAGCTCAACAAATGCAGAACTTAGGCTATTTCGTTCTTTACATTTTCCCCTACATTTTTCATCAGCAGTTCTGGATTTTGGTGGTCAGACCATATCATCAAAGCAATTGAAAAAAACACCTAATGAGCCATAAAACAGATTCACTTCTTCAGTATCATTTCATTCAAATGTCTAGAAATCGTGATGTTAAAAGAATTTAAGCCTCTGTGAGGAAGAAAAGAATTTGAATGTACGGCTTATTTTATCAGGTATGAGAAGGAAACGAACATGAAGACAGAACAGGCCATCTAGTCAACTATTGCAACAACAAAACCAGGTAAAGAAAGGAAGCAGAGGTCTGCATTTAGGTGAAATTCAGATGAAACTTCAGATATAATGAATGTAACCTTTTTTATTATTATTTTTTTGCCAGTATGCCATTAGAAGATTAAAGAAAGATAAAGCAGGGCTGTACAGTTTCTAGGAAGTTTAAAATTTAGAAGTTCACATACATGTTTTCATGTACATACACATAACTCAAAACATTCACAAAAACACAACCCTCTGCATTGAACTTTTCAGCAAGCCATGTGGAAAGGATTCATGTTGCTGTTGGAAGCAGCTGATTGTTGTTGTTGCTGTTATGCTGGAACTCAGCATAACTCAGCACACTTTCTGTGTCCTGAAAGTTAACCTTAAACATTCCTATGGTTTGGAATTTGGAAAAACCTATTACATAGCTCAGCACTTTGAAGCTGTGGCATGCACCAGTTTCCAAGAGCACGTCAAGCAGCAACAGCACGCATCGAGGCAGCACATAGCCCTCTGCTCCTTCAGTTACAAGCTTGAACTAACCAGAGCAGTTCAGAAATAATATGAGTTACTAACTGGTCAGCCACCTGAAAACAACTTTCTTCTGTTCCTTCCCCAAACCACACAGCCACATTCACACTTCTGCCTGTTCCTGATTACTTGAGAAAAAAAAGCTGACAAGACTTGGAACTCCCCGGGTAGGGGATGATACAGCAGTGCATTCATTATTCATTGGCTGCGAAGCAGAAAAGCAGTGTTTACTGTAGGAATTAAAACAGCATTTGGAGCACGCAGTGGCAACAGAGTAAACACTGGGCCTCTGACTGCGGAAATCTCCTCCAAGAATTTCCCAAGCTCACCCGAAGCAAGATCAGCTTTTGTTACTTCACAACCGTAAAAGCGCCTATGATGACAGCACATGGAAAAGGCCACACGGTAGACAACCCTGCAACAAGGCTATTAAGAGCAATTAAAAATATAATCCATCTTTTCGAATGACCAACGATCTCATTCAAGCTTTCTTTAGAAGTTCAGAGTGCTGAATGTTTGTTAATTCAACAGAGGACTCCAACATTCCTGTAGGAGCTCGTTGCTCAATTTAGTGTGCCACACCTGTAGCCAAGGAATCAAATCAAACCTGAACCGAAAACCAGTTCAGGCTATTTGACTTGGACTGATGCGTTACCCTGACCTCTGGTCAGCTCGAGCCAGCCTGGAATTCTTCCAGTGACCAGTTCAAATGGTTCGAGATAATACCTGATGTTACTTAGCAATGCCAGTTCAACCAAGAGTGTAGTTATATCCACAAAAAATGTGCAAAGCTGCATCCCGTCAGTCTCTCAGTTCCTCCTTTCTCTCACCTTTTCTCTCACATGTGAAGAACAAGCCCTTGCTTTGTAGGCTGGTGCTACGCTGTGCTGTTCTGCAGGCTTTAGAAGGATCTCCTTTGCAAGTGAACTTTTTTGCAGCCCCCAAGCTGAGCTTTATTTCCTGGGCAAAGTCCAGTTGTAACTTTGATTCTCACTGCTCCACGAGAGAGCACTGTGTGATCTTATCTCTAAGAATGGTTTCACCCTAGGAAATTCTGTGAGCGTATTTCACTGTACAGACGTGCACAGACACATTCATACCTCCACTCGGCATGTCCTTTCATCTCTCCCGGTGACACTGCAGGAGAAGGGAAGACGTGGGCTCACACGGTTCTCACTGCCAAGAGCCACCAAAGCAGCTCGTATCGGATCAACCTTACTCGGCCAGCTGAGGGAGCAGAAAAAATTCTATGAAACTGTGCCGATGGCACTGCTTGAGCACTGGGAGCCAAAGACAGTGATGGAAGCCCCTCCTTAGCCGAAGCCCTGTTGCACAGGACCATTTACTGCCAGTACATCAGCTGGGTCTGACAGCTTCAAATAGGTCCTTGTAAAACGGTATGAAAGGCAGCCATAAGGTTTTTCGTGTGCGCATGCATTTTTAAGGCAGCATCCTATTCAAACTAGCTTCATTTCAAATTCAAGGTGACAATTCTTTTGAACAGCTATTCAGCTCTCCTGTTTCAAAATGCAATCACCACTCTATTTTTTTTTTCACTTCAATGTGCTTTATAATTCATCTTGCAACAGACACAGTTCCTGTAACTCAACCCTGTAAATAAGGTCAGCATTCTCTTACTCCTACTCCTATTTTAAACTCTATTTATAGTAACTGAAGTGTATCTCATTAGCACTTACAATGACAACAGCACTGTTTGCTTATCTTTAGTATAATGGTTCAGCTGCTATTCATTTTCAAGGCACAGGCCAGTCATGTTCAAGAATCTGATGGCTGCTGCGTGTAATTAAGGTAGCATTAGCATTTCTGTCCTCAATATCTTATACATTTCTGACAGGAACTTTCATACCGCATGAGAAATTGAGCCATACAGATGGAAAACAATGTAATTAAAAATAAAATACACACCTATATGTTAATGATCCCTTGTTCAGAAAAAAAAGAAGAAAAATTCAGATTATTTTTAGGTTTCAAGCCTGAAGCAGTATCAAATTAAACATTTTTCTCTCTCACATCACAGTACCTATCAACACATTGAGCAAGCCCCCGTTCACCTTAAGAATTTTTGCTTACAAGCAGTTAATTACTAAAAGTCAATTCTCAATCTGTGCTGTTAATGAGTCTTAGAGCAGTGCTTAGATCAATATTGACTTGATAAATCTCCATTATCTTTTGACTGATCCTATCGTAGCATTTATGTCCTCAAAAGTGAACGTGAAATACTTCTACTCCGTAATCTGGCATCAAATGAACTTGTACTACTCTCAGTCAAAGATGGAAAGAGTACAGATAAACTCAGCTCAAGAGCTTTAAAGGAGGAGTGTACGCTACAGAAATTAGACCCTTAATTTCTGCCACAATAATAAATTGCATATATGCAATTCTCTTGCAGGTGCACAGGAATCTGTTCTCCCAGAATCGATGGTCAGCGCTGTTTTAATTAATAAAAAAGTTAGAAAATCGAAGTCATTTACAGAACATGTTCCCGTCAGAAAGGTCAGACTGGAGGTGACCGGCAATGGCAACGTGCAAGACAACTCACCATGGCGCACTCACCTGGGAATTCACCGCCTGGCGCAAGCCCCTTGTCAAGAAGTTCCCTGGGATCCTTCCCACTGCGGGAACGGACCGTGCAGTTTTGACAACCAGAGACTGATTTCAAAGGAAAACAGCCCACTGCAGCACAAGGAACTGGAAGGTGAGAGTGAACTATCCACGCTCGGTCAGCTGGGAAGTTCAAGCACGTTGAACGGTTTCAGCAAAGAGAACGGCAGCAACGCTTCAGAAAGCTGCCAAAAGCCTCCTCTGAAATCAGCCGCTCCGGCAGTTTGGATGCAGCAATACATTTCCTCTACAAAATGCACGCCAGCTTGCCACAAACTAGACTTTTACCCTTTCCCCAACAAAAAAGCACCCAGAATTTCCGAAGCAGCAAGGAGGCTCGGATTGTATGTCTCGCAATGAAGACCTTCAGTAATGCCTAAAATTTAGTGAAAAAAAAAAAAAGAGTAAAACTTAAAACAGCAAAACAGTCTCCCTAGTTACCCTGATCAACCTGCTGAAGGCCTAATACTTTTATTACGCAAGGAAGATCTTCTCTAAGTAATCTGTTGCTTTACAGCCCAATGTAAAGTGACATTTTGTAATGGAGATGCTGGACTGCAACAGAAACTCACTTGGGCTGCTATTCCAGATATAGGAGCAATTTTCTGTTTGTTTGTTTCCTTCTCTATTTTCAGGTTACTTATTTTAGAAACTAGAATTTTACCACAACATTTGAAATTCCTGAAAGAGCTAGAGCGAAGATGAGCAAAACTGCTCATGAAGCAACTTGGCTAAATTTCAATGCGGTACAATTTGACTAGACAAATAAGTGATGAACCAGTATTGAAGGTGATTCATACAGTAAACATGATTTGATAATTATCTTTCCTTTTGGAATGTTGGAAAGATATTTGTGATACTTTTCAATGTGTTTTTAAAATCAATGAATAAAACCTTTGCTCATTTCTATTGTTGTTTTAATGGGATATAGTAAATGACACCTTTTCCCTATATATAAGTCCTATAAAAACATACTGCTGGTTCCATTCCACCCCCAGAGTTTCATTAAAAAAACACAAAATTCTGAAATAGTTCTTTAATTCCCTGATACCCTATAGCAATATACCTTCCTTACCAGAAATATAACGCACCTTTCTGCTGCTACAGCTGTATGCACTCAAAGGGGATAAAACCATTTCACCCACACAAATATAACTGCAGCAATACAACTTCTTATGGATAAGGCTTAACATTTGCTGTTGTGGCACAAATGCACCACAAACCCACGCAGGTCTTTTTTGAAAAGAAGTTATTTCTGGTCTCCCTTCCTGCAAGACCTTTATCAAAGGAGGCTCTCTGTCCCAGGTGCATTTCAATGACAAAAACCACGTGCTACATATCACCCACCTCTGGAGGCAAGTGTTAGGACAGGTCTCTCTGTCAAACACAGATTTCAAGAAAACTGAAGCCTTGAGATGCCTCCCTATTCCATGAGGACTAATTTTGAACTATATCCCTGGCAGCCACTGGCTCTTCTAAACTATTCCACATCTACCAGAGCCCTAAGAGGACAGCAACACAAGGATCAGGGGGATGGCCCACAAACTTCACAGCCCGACAAACAGCCTGCTGGCATACCTCTCCCATTACCACCACTGCCTTAAAATCACACCATCCACAGACAAAATAAATGAACAATATAAAAAATAAAATAAAATAAAAAATCCAAAGTTGCTTAGCTGTGGTTTACATCCTAGAAACAAACTCTTCTAGGCAGGAAGCAAACTATCCCCTCACAACATATCTTGGAAATAGAGTTCATACCTATATGCTAACAAAATCTTTTCAGAGGCAGCAGTGTTATCCACTTGTAGGAGAAACTACCATTTTCTCTCCACCCAACACAACTTCAAATCACTAATATTTTATAAAATTCCACTGGCTTTTATTGTGCTTTATGCAGGATACTACCTCTGGAGACGGTTGCACACAGCCATCATAGCCTATGCTTCCATCGCAGGAGATTCATACCATAAGTGCAGAATCAGAGAACAGTTTGGGTTAGAAGGGACCTCAAAGCCCATCTAATCCAAACCCCAGCCATGGGCAGGGACCCCTCCCAAGCAGCCCAGGCTGCCCCCAGCCCCATCCAGCCTGGCCTTGGGCACTGCCAGGGATGGGGCAGCCACAGCTCCTCTGGGCAGCCTGGGACAGGGCCTCACCTCCCTCTTAGTGAAGAATTTATTTCTAATTTCTAACCTAAACCTACCCTCTTTTAGTTTAAAGCCATTCCCCCTGGTCCCATCATCACATCCCCTGACCAAGAGTCCCTCCCCAGCTCTCCTGCAGCCCCCTTTACGCCCTGGCAGGCCGCTGTGAGGTCTCCCGGAGCCTTCTCCTCTCCAGGCTGAACAACCCCAACTCCCTCAGCCTGGCTCCACAGCAGAGGTGCTCCAGCCTCTGGGCATCCTCGTGGCCTCCCCTGGACTCACTCCAACAGGTCCCTGTCCTTCTGGCACTGGGGCCCAGAGCTGGATGCAGCAATCCATGTGGAATACCCCAGTACCATGGCACACAGTACTACAGTATTTTGTAAAGGCACAGAAAATTATAGAATATCATAGAATATAATGCTGTTCTAATCCCTCTTGCCAAGCCTCCCTTTTTCTGTGCCACTCAACACAGTTCCAGGCCTAAATTCTCTTGTGTACCACCCTGATCCAGACAACATCAGTAGACAGGCAGGCAACTATCTCCTGGAAGCGACTGTTCTTAAGGTAAAGGCAAAAGGCAATCGAGGTTCCTTAACAAAATTCTCCAAAGATATACTTCAATAGCTTTTACTGACCTTCTTGTTCAGGACTTGCTTAGTAATGTACTTTGAGATGCCACGCTGAAAAGCACCAGCTATTACTGACAGTGATGAGTATGGCCCAGGAACTCCTGAAGAATTTTTCATTCATCTTTAGTAAAAGCAGCAGATTGAAGACATTGGTTTGGTAGAAGCATTCATTGAGATTTTTCAATGGTTTCAATATTTTATTTTATTATTATTATTTTTTTATGTTTTCAACAAACTGGCTTGCCACAGACTGGTTTCCAGCTCAGATACTGATTCCTGTTTCAGCGTAGGCATGAAACATCAATAAGCAATCATAAACACTTATAGAAACAAACTAAAACAACAACTAAAAACAGCACTTAGAGTACTTAAAGAAAGATTAGAAAGAAAGAAAAACAAAAAGATAAAACAGTTATGAACAATAGGTATAGGTATAACAGGGATAAAATACTAAATAACCAGACAAAATAAAGTACCTGGAGAGAAATATCAAGGGACAATGAAGTTTTTGAACTATGTGATGCACGTTAGCTTTGTGTTTACCTGACTTGCTTATTACAGAGTATATTGATTTGTACTCCAGCCTTTCATTACGGTGGAGTGTTATTTTTGTTGCATTTCCAAGTCTGTAGACCATAAGAGAATCACATAAGGCTAAAGGAATAACTGAAAAAAATCCCATGCTAGCAAGAAGCCACAATAAAAAACTGTTAAAAATTTAATTTAAGATCAGTTTGGCTAGCTACTTGAAGTAAAATAGTTGAAAATATTTCAGTGAATGCAACTTAAACATTTAAATCGGTATCACAGAAATTTTAAAACCTTATCTAGCCACTTACCTACTCTACAAATCTCTTTGACTAAATTAGCGATATTATTTTCTGCAAATACTTTTAAATTGTTTTTAAAGGGCTTTGAATTAGTTATCTTAATTAAACATGGCCCTTGAATAGCTTGATTTAAAACTCGGTGAAAGTTTATGCACCGACTAAGTAACCCAATCCCTTGTAGGCACTTTCATGCAAACACTTGACCCTTTCCTGAGTCTTCTCCAGCACACTAGCTTGCTTTGTACTCGCTGGAGCTTAATTAGGATGGGCATTCTGCCTCTGGAGAAGTCTTTCAGTTTAATTCCTAAGGATATTATGGAAGATACATTTCAATGAATTTTCATTTGTTAGTGGAATATTTTTAGTTCTGAGAAAAGTTGTTATATTTCAGGAGACTGAAATTACACAGGTACATTGCCTGAGGAGAATTCTACTTTTTTTTTTTTTTTTTTTTTTTTTTTTTTTTTTTCCCTCTAAAGCAGCCTCAGTATTAATGAAAAAAAGGACACATTTCATGAGAGAAATAGAAACCTTCAAATATTAGAAAGTCCCAATTCTAAAGTGCACCTGATCTGCAAAACCCTTTGCTGTTTGGAGCTTCTTCATGTTTGGAGATCATGGGGGAGTAACTACCATCACTGTGTTACTCAGCTTTAGCGGAGTTTCAAGCATTGAACTCAAGACTGTCATAAAAGCAAGTTCAGTAACAATACCCTTATTTCACCCATGGGCAAACTTGAATGATTTATGCACATGGGGGAGCCTGGAATCCTGAAATTCTAGTTCAGAGCCGTGTTCACAAGCCACAATACCTGTGAAGTTCCCATTTCCTAAGCTTCAGTATGCAGCACCCCGACCTAGTCCCCATGACTGGGTAAGGAATATGTTTTACATAAGGACTGACCTGCAGGGCTATCTATTGTGGAATAAGTAATATTCTTGGGCAGTGCTTTAACTCATGTGTCAGAGGAGTTAGAAGAAAATCCCTTAGCTGCTAGGAAAACTGAGCACAAGAGAGTATTAACAAGAGAATATTAAGTTAAAGCATTCTCTTGATGGGTTATACCATAAATAATGATGTCTTTTACAGGCACCAAAAGGGTTCCAGGAGCAAGCTTTATTCTGATTTTGAGTAGATCTGCGTGGAGCCAGGAGTTGGACTCAATGATCCTTGTGGGTCCCTTCCAACTAATTATTCTTGATTATTCTGTGATTCTCTGAGCTGACAACTTTTGGGAGCCTCTGGTACAAGCCTAACACTGGACAGCCCACCTGGCCTCACAGCCTGTTCCCAGCAATGGGGCATTACAGCGACTGCAGCAGCAGGTAAAAGGCATGCCCATGGACCATGGCACACAATATATTTCTCCACTCAGGTCTCTCAACCCAGATTAATTTTAACACCCCCACAACAAGCACAAATCTGTTCTCCATCACTGCAGGAGAAACTCAGTCTCAAAGAGAAAAGTTCACCCTCAACACAGCAACAGTAAAGAAATCCCCCTCGGATCTTCCCCAGCATCTCTCACAGTCTTTGGGGACCAGCTCCCTCTCAGGGCTGAGGCGAACCACTGCCCCTTTTGCCTCAAAACCAGAAGGGCTGCAGCTGAAACAGCCTGGTTGTCCCCTGGAAGGCGAGACTCGTGTAACCACGCCACTTTCGAGGGGACAGGCAGAGGAAGCACGGCTAAAACACATAACAAACCCCCCCCCCCCCCCCCAACTGAGGGCAAAGCGCTAAGATGGCGGCGGGGGCTCGGCTTCAACCACGTGACGCGCGCCCTTCGGCCCGGGCTCCTTCCGCCATGAAGGAGGCAACGGGCCTCTACCGGCCTCCGCCACCTCCGTGAGGCCGAGGAGGCGGCCGCCATCCCCCGGAACCCCCGAGGGGGGCTGAGGGGCAGCCGAGCAGCTCCCTCCGAGAGCCCCCCCCCCGAGCCCCTCAGGGACCTGCTGGGCCCCGAGGCCCGGCCTCCGCCGTAGAGGCTCAGGTGGGTGCCCCCCCCCAGGACGTGGGGAGATTTTGGGGTCGGGGCTGTCGCTGTGGTGTCGTGACAGGGGGAGGTGGTGGTGACAGGGGTTTGGGGTTCCGACAGTGCTTCGTGTTTTTGCCTGTGGTGCTGCTTGAGGCTGTGCAGCCTCCCTTGAGCCGCGGGGGTACCCAGAGGATGCTCCAGGGAACTCTGCTTGCCTCTATTTAAGTCGTATCTTTTTACTATAACCTCTATAATATTATTTATAGCTGCTGTGATATTTATTATTTATAACCTCGCTGAGAATCTTCTGCCCCTTCCCTTAAACATTTGGGTTTTTAACCCTTATTTCTACATTTATTTTTATTTGTGTTACCTGTGAAACCAGCCGGCCTCAGAGGCTGACCCCCAAGCTACCAAAACTGCCCCTGGCACCCCAGAGCCCTGGGGAAATCCCCTCCAGTTGGTCACCAAAATAGTTTTGAGAAAGTCCCTTTAAACCCTTACCGAAAGTGAAAGCATTTCAGGCACACTTGTGGTGCTGGCTGGCGGCAAGGTAACTCACAAAGGCTTTGTCAGAGACGCTCTTGCAATTTGGTTACATTGAAATAGTGATTTATGATAAGCAGGAGATATTTTGCATGTAGAGGGATAGATTTTTGTTTGCAAAGGGGGAATGTATCCTTTTTTAATGCAGGATGGGAAAGAATAAGTTTAATTGGAGACTCCAGCGTTGTTTTTATGGCTTAATAGAATAGTAAGAAATCACAAATGTACAAAACTATAAAAAAGTATATTCATAAAAAGATGAGTGTATGATTTGTTGCCTTATTTGTGCTTTGCAACTTCAGGCTTTGTCTGGATGCCCTAAAGCTGTGGATACCTTTTTGTTTCTCAGGTATATGTTAAGTAGGCTTAGAGGTATGAGATGCTTATTCTGTATACCTTAAATATGCAAAATCCATGATTAAAGGTATTAATGGGAATTATGCGATGTGCTTTGGAGAAGGAGAACAGCTCTGTCAGTAACTTTAATGCAGTCTTTGGAAAACTGAATGTGTTTGTTGCGTTCTGCTTGTAGATGCTGTATTTTGCCTTGGCTGTAAGGTAATGACAGCAGGAAAAAGTAGGGCTGCCTCACTTGGTTTGGCCAGACATCATGCAAATTATACTAAACAACCCAGAAGGGCTGTTAAAAGTACCCACTTGTTTCAGTTAGCCACTCTGGCTCTTCTCTAGAAGAGACTCTTGTCTTCGTAGCATTCAAAGATTCTTTGTCGCTTGCTAAAGCTGGGGCTGAGATAGGGTTGATAAATGAATTTAGGAGCTGTTGGATTTTTGCCTAGTGTTTGTTTTTGTTGTTGTTTTGTTGTGTTTTTTTTTGTTTGTTTGTTTTTCAGAAAGAAAAAGGGTCTTGAGCAAGAAACAGTCTTTGTGCAAACGGCTAGTGGCATCTGATTCTCCTGTTCTGTCCCCTTCTTCCTGAGAGCTCTGTGCTGATAAACAAGAATAAGAAAATGAAACCACTCTCAAAGAAAAATGAAACCATTTAATCAGTTTTGATGCCAATCTCAGTGCACAAATGCCAACACTTTAAGTGCCTTTCTATATAAATTAAAAGACGTCTTGCATATGATTCCAAATGTCCAAAAGCCAAGTGTTCCATGCTTTAATATCCAAATCGATGTTTTTCCTGTTGAGATCACTGCATCTGCCTTTCCTTGCCCTCTCTCTGCCTTCCCTGTTTCTTGTTGTGGTTTTTGTTTGTTCTGCTTTGTTTTCAGGGACACGCTGATGCCCTCACAGAGGTTACTGCTTCCTCTCAGCTGAATAACCTCTGGTGATGAATTCAGCCTAAACTATTACCTGGGAAGCAGGGATCTGCTCTGTTCAGCCACAACCATCTTCTCCCCAGTGATGGGTACTTCATTGCCTGGTGCAGATTTACAGCACACATCACCTCTAATCTCAGCCTCTGTTCTTTATGTTGCTTGTGCTCAGCGTGCCTTTGCTAACTTTGCACTGGGAATGGCAAGAGCATCTCTTGGACTGTGACAAGTGATGCCCTGCTATTTCATTGTAGTGATACCAAAATTTTACAGCACCATTTAGTGATACTGTTCAACGTGCTTTCTTGTCAAACGGCAGATTGGGGAGACACAGATCTCTCATCGCTGTAGCAGATCTCCTTTTGCTGCAGGGATGAGAACTTTATCTTGTGGTATTCTCATGGTGAAGCTTGTGGTACTGAGATGTTTCTTCCTGATAGCTCCTTTCTGTCTTGCCAAAGAGAGTAATAATTCATGTTCAACCACCGCTGGTGGAGAAAGGCTGTTGAAGCAAGGAAGCAGGAGAAGCAGAGAGGCAGAGGTACAACAAGGACATGTTTTAAAAGGGGATTGGAATGAGCAGCCCTTTCCAGGGCAGGGCAGAATAATTGTATCACAGAGTCTGATGAATCAGCACATTCTCTAATTCCATTTTATGTGAGGGGTTAGGAAGAAATTTAATGGCACTTAAAATACCAGGGCCCAAAGCAGGAGACTCCTGAATTAGTTCTATCTCAGTCCAGCTTTCACCCTCTTTCCAGGGTTTTTGATAAGTTTGGTTGTCAGATTCCCCTCATCACCAAAATGCATGGGATGCATTTTATACTCAAGAGGGTTGTTTGTTTGTTTGCTTTTGTTGTTTCTGTATTGTGTGTGTTTGTTTGTTTGTTTTTGCAGAGTTCTGAAATATTGTTTAGGCTCAGTGAAAAAACACAATACAGGAAAGCTATATGAAAAGACTGATTGTTTTCCTTTCTTTTTTCCTTCCAACAATGCTTTTGTTTTAAAAGAATGGCACAAAAGAAGTATTTAATAGCAAAACTGACAAGTTGCTTACGAGAAGACAAAATTCAGCTATGGAAACCACCGTATACAAATGAGAATAAGGAAGCTGGTGAAGAGATGAAGGTAAATGTTCTGTCTTGAGCTGGTGTCACGTGCTTTTCGTGTCGTATTACTGGTGTACTTTGCCAGTTTTTTTCTCGCTGTTTCCTTAGGAGCTTGCACGGAAATATTCATCCAAGCTGAATATCAATGAGAATGATGCAGAGAATATGCTTGAAGAAATACGATGTAAAGCAATTGAGCGTGGAACAGGAAATGAAAATTTTAAAGTGACTGGGATTGCGAGACTTGATATATATCTGCCTCGTAGAAAAGTAAGTGCCATTGCAGAAAAGTTCGGATAAGTACCTTTATTCTATGGCCTTTTGAGTTCAGGTTTTGCGTCTAATTCAAATGTTTTCACTTCCTCAGCTTTCTGGGGTGATTTGTGTAAGAGATCTGTGTTGAGGTATAAAAAATACACTGGGGAGAAGTTCTGAAGGAATATTTTAGTTTCCCAGACACGTGGAAACAGCACGGCAAAGGAATGTAATAGAATATAATATTGAGAGATTAGTGATTGTCTTCCCTTTAGGATTTAATGAGAAATGATCTTTCAATTAAGAAAAGTACATTAGATTTAAGTGTCTGTCGAGTTCAATTTGATTCCTTCTGACTTAACCGCTCGCATTAGCAGTAAAGAGCAGATCTATTTTTTCTGTTGTGAAACACCTAAAGGTGCATTAGCATATGAATATCACTGTGTTACCCCTATCATTGTTTGAATGACAGCTTTAATTGGAAAAAAAAAACAACTTCAAGTGCAATAAGCAAATTGAATGCAGTGTCATCTTAGGCGGTGTGTGGATGATGATACTGAAAAGAATTCCTTTGGCTTTTAACCGTGGCATTTGGCAGGGTTCTTAGAGTGACTTTACATCATCCTCATGTAGCTCCTCCAGCCCAGGCAGCTAACTACACCTACTTTAAGGTACATCCACTTGGAAATGAGAGGGGTGGCTTTCTGTTGGGAGGATACCCATCTATTCCAAGTCAAGACCAAAAAGCTTGACATAGAACCGCACTAAGTCTTGCCCCTTTAAAGCCAGGCTGCAGCTTTTAGTTCATGCGTAGCACACACCAGAATAAAGAAGCGAATCTGACTAAGTCAGTGTCGTGCTGGTCACCCTAGTGGGTTCTGTGGCTACGTCTACCCTCGTCAGCTCAGCCCCCATGGGGCCGGCTGGCCGCTGTTCCACAGTCATACATCCTGTGGATTGTCAGCATCATCTCTGATGCAGTTTTGCCCAGGCCACCTGGTGTTCTGCCAAGCCACGGCCAGGTGCAGCGTTAAGGGCTGATGTGGGCCAGGGACTGATTTCCATCAGTTTGGACACAGCTGCTCGGCTTTGAAGGCTGAGAGGAATCACAAGTCGGTCACAGGGCAGAGAGCAGGCCCTTGGTTAGGGTTTTTAATAGTGCAGACAAAGCACAATTATGATCTCCAGGCAGTTCCCAGTTTTGATCCTGCTCTGTGGGAGCAGCATATTCCCCAGTGCTCTGTGTCTTCATCCACTCTGATAACAGGAAAAAACTCCCCTCCTTACGGACACCTAAAGGTTGTAGTCATCAGCAACACAAGTGAGTGGTCACTATGGAAAAGGGCAATATTTTTTGCTGAAGAAGATGATCTTAGATGATAACCTCTGCTTCAGAATGATGTTGTTGTTGTTGTTACTGAATAATTTAAAAAACACAGCACGGTCATAATTTGTTCTCTCTCCTGTAGTGAAAATTAATTACTAGGGGATGTGATGGGCAAAAGGGTAGAGGGTGTTAAGTGATTGCCATGCAGTTAAGGCAAACAAATAGTTTCATAATTCCTCTTTTCAATGCTACTGGGCATAAGGGAATTAATTCATTTAAAATTCCAGTTTATCTAATCTGGGACCAGACACACTAATAAGGAATTAATCATAACTTAGCCAGTCACAGGTGAGTGGCATAATTACAAAGCAGAGTTCGGATTGGAAGTGCATAATTAAATTAGTCAGTTTAAATTGTTTGGTTCTGAATTTGGATTTATCTAATTCTCCATCTTCTGCCGTTGTAATGCTTATTTTTAGCACTGTGTAGCAAGTGCAAGACTCCCTGCCCAGAAATTACTAATCTGTATGCCAAGCCATAACCCTGTTAACATGATTATTATTTGAGAAAGAAATGGTAGTTGTTGTAAAACAGTTAATTAAGAAAATGTCCAAAGTATCTTGATATCATGCTCTTTTCCTTCCCTCCTCCTTACCCCACCCAATATAATTACTACAGAGCAGAAAAATCCCCCTGGAAACTAGCCTGTTCATCACAGGCAAGGAGCTCAGATCGCAGTAAGTGTAATCACTTTTGGTTCTTCTCTTCTGAAGTAGCTTACCATCATACAGAACTAAAAATACAAATGGTGTGCTATTTATCTTGTTATCTTGAGCTTTTTCTTAGCACTGAGTATGTCTGAATAGGATGTCCAGCATCCTTGTAGGGCAGTTCTTTGTGTAAAAAGCAGTTGTTTAACAGATACAAAAAAAGGAAAGTTACAACTGTGGAAGGAGACTCTCCTCTATAAGTCACCAACAGGTGACCTGAAGGCACCACTGATCAGTGCTCCAAATCTGTAACAGGTTTTTTGAGCAGTGACCATCAGCTTTTCTCCCTTCTGTACGTTTAACCATACTAAAATCACATTTCTTTTCTGCCTGTTTTGCTTTTCCCATTTTGTATCCCATCTTTTCCCTAAGCAATTTAGAAAGCTCTCTGATGCTATTTTTATTTTTAGCAGCCTTTTGTAGCAAAAGGTTAAACCAGTTCTGAACGTATTCGTTTTCAAGTTTTGTCACTGTTCTAATAGAAATACTGTTTATCCGTACAATTTTATGTTAATGGGTGCAATGATTTATTTCACAGGATAGCACAGGAACATGCATTAAAAGAGAATACTATCAAAATAATCATAAATAAGAAGCAGCTTGACCTGGGTATGTACCTCTAGTTGAGCATACTTCTGTGTTTTCCGTCTTATTGCTTCTCAGAAGTAAAGTTTCTTGCAATTTTATTAATTTCTAAAATCCCCAAGGAATAGCAGTCATATTTGTCAGGTTTGGCTCTGCAGGAAATGTAAGAAATCATAGTGATCAAAAACCTCAGAAAGAATTAGAGTGATTATATGAATCCCCTCAGAAAATAGATTTTCATCATTTATTAAGTGTTGAAACGCCCAAAGTATGTTTAAGAGAAACCATAACCTTCTCCAAAATCCATTTTGTATAACAGCACATTCAGAAACTTTTTGTAATGTCTTACACATGTTCAGCTTCAGCTACTTTCTTTTTATTGATTCCCTAAGCATATTTAGTTCCCTTGGAAAAGGTCAGATGTAGTTAAAGCCATAAACTTGATAATAAGAACTTGGCTTCAATTCCCACTTCATCTGTCCTGGTACTGTTGTGGTGTATGATTCTGGACACGTTTAACCTCACCTTATTCCACTTTTTTGTCTGGAGAACAACTAACCGAAATAGAAACATTGTATTTCTTGAATGCTTTGGAAAAAAGCAAGCAAAGAAACATACCAGTGGTTTTAAAAGCATTTTTAAAATGCCACTCTGCTTCTGGTTTCTGAATTTCTGCTGAAGATGTCAGTAGCTGACAGTGGTTTTGACTGAGTACTCGGGTCTAGTAATTACTGTAGTTCTCCAGTACAGTGCAAGTAAGGCAAGGAGCTGTTTAGGTTTTTTATTTTCCAGTGGCAGTACAACACAAAATGGTCTCTCTTCGTAAATCCAGCATTTGTATTTCATTCATCACACTTTATTTTGCAGGAAGAACTCTTGAAGATCAAGGTGTAACACACAACGCAAAAGTGATGGTACTTCAGCTGGAGCAGAGCGATGAGGAAACTAAAAGGAAGGTTCAGGAAGAAGAACTTCAACGCAAGAAAGAAAAAGACATAAGTGACAAGATGCAAAGAACTAAGAAGGGTTTGGAGATTCTAGCCGAGAGAGGTGAGGGAGGATTGGTTTGGAGCTGGAGAGCTGGGCACTTGTTAACTCTTGAAGATCAAAACCTGTCCTCTCAGTGGCCTTGCAGCTTAGAAGAGTACCTGTTCCGTGACCAGACTTCAGCTTATACTGTTGTAGTCTTCTGCCAACTCGAAAACTGAATTTTAAGTTGATTAAAACTTCCTCTTCTACTCTAACTCCTATAAAACTGGAATGCTAGAAAATATTTGGCGCTTTGAGAGGGATATAAAATGAATCAATTATTATTTAATTGGCACTTGACAGTTAGGGGACTGACAACTCTGAGAACAGGCTTTAAATTTATTGTACACATAAGCAGAGTGGAATAATGTATTATAAGCCATTACACACTCTTCTGTAGTTTACCTCAGATATGACTGTGCGTAACCATGGTTTCATTGTGCAGACCAGCTCGCTTGTCAATCTGATCTATAACGTGGCTGTTCTTTTCTCATTGTGCTTGATGCTGATTGCTGGCAACCGCGGATTAAGCTAAAGGGATAGAGTCAATTTAACAGGAATAATTTTTCAGAATGAGGTTAAGTGTGCCCATGAATTGCGCTGCTAGATGCTGAGTTTCAATCATTTTGCTACTTTATTGTTTCGAAAAATCCAAACAAGAAACTGAAATTGAGTATGTAATGAGTTCCTGCCAAATGCAACAAAAATACGTGAACAGAGCTGCTTTTAACGGTCAGTGGCAGCCTGTTTCTTACTATAATGCCAGATTTTGAACAAATTAAAAGAAGTGATTCCTTTTACTGACTTCAGGGGCAGTTTAGATCCCAACCCTTGGATCCTGTGTAGGGCATTTTAAAGATATTTACCACTGTCAGTTATAGCATAATGCCAAAGTATGGCATGGAGTCCATCGTGGCTTCATAGGCTCAAGGCTCTCTGCGAAGCTATGTGAACTTTAAAAAAGATTTAACAAACCTTTTGCAAGCTTTTAATCTCATCAAACTCCTCTTAACTGTCTTTTGTTTATAAGAAAAACATCTTTTCATTTGAAATCAAACATAGGTGAGAACAAAATCGGTAGTTTGGTCATAAACATTAAATATATGGGGAATGGAAAACACTAAGCTGTATTTTTCTTCTTTTTGTTAATCAACTGTGCTGAGGGTTTTCTTGTATTCTGTAGGCTTTATTTGATAAAGGATTTCAAGTGTCATATAAAATGTAGGTGTTCTTGTCTTCTGCAAAAAAAGAAATCTTTACAATTCATGTAAATTAAGTTGGGTCTAAATTTCTGGATGATAGCTCACTAAGTAAGAGGTCCTAAAAGTTCCTTGTGCTTAGCTGGTTGAAGCCATTAGTGGTAGGTCTGTCCAGAACCAGCCTTCGGGTGTAATTTTCTTGGTTTTGTTTGCTTTTTGTTTAACCATGCACTTAATGACATAATCTTACGACAGCAATGTTACTCTGTTGGAACACGGTACTTGAAACTAAGACTGCTTTTTTCTTATGTTTCAGAGGAGTACCTAGATCCAGATACTACTCCGTATCTAGACATAGCTAATCAGACTGGGAGGTCAATCGAGATTCCTCCTCAAGCTAAAAAAGTAAGTAAAAATTATCTTACAGAGCTAGTAAGATAGCTTTGTAAAGCTTAATTAGTGAAGTATGTCAAGTGTGAGATTGAAATACACTCAGGCTTTTTGGGGATTGTACAATGGGTCCAGTAGATGTATTCTTAATAGAAATAATTTTGAAATAAAAGTAGAACTCTGCAACTGGGGATACTTTAGTCATTTCAAGACAGACACCTAATTGCTGATATAATTGATGTAATCTTGCCTCATGTTTGTATTTCATGATGAGCTGTAACTTTGTTATATTCTACCACCTGTTTTAAATTTGAGTTGCCCTAGAACCCCGTGAAAATAACTTGTTCTTTAGGCTCATTCAGTTTCAGTTGGAAACTCGCTGAGTCTCACAAAATCAGACTGTTCAAAAATAGTTTTGAGATCTTTTTCCCTGTGACCTCTCTCAGATTTAAATCTGTTCACGTTCAAGGCCAACATTCTCAGCTGAAAATCTTTGGCTGGGTGCGTGCATTGAATTGTAGTAGGAGTAACACACCTGATGTTGGGGGCTGAAGCAGAAGAGCGGTGGGCGATGCTGTCTTGTAAGATTTTTTGGGTTTGATGAAGACAAAAATTCTCTACAAAATGCTTGGAATTATGCTCAGTAAAAAAAAAATGGGGGAAAAAATAAGTAGGCCCCAACACGTGTTAATTGCTGCTCTGGCATCTGCTGAGATATACTCTGCTTTCTGGTTCATCTCGAGTTTGTGGATAGCTGGAAAAAATTAACTGCCCATTCCCACAATGCATATTGTCGTGATGAAGTGCTGAAAGTAGTAACTCGCACTAAGAGTTGAAGCTTCAGATGTGCCCATCACACAAGCTTTCATCGCTATTGAACATGGGTGAGAAAAACCATTGCAGATCGTTTCTATCAAGAAATATTATTTGTATTTCCATTTGTCATGCTGCAGGAACTAGAGCGTTTTCCTGCCACGTTCGAGATTTTAATTTTCAGTTCTGAGGTTTTGCAGGAGGTGAATCACTAAAGTTTACAAGGTAGTGTTAACAGCTAAGCAAAACAAAATTGATACTGTTAGGAAGTGTCGGACCTACAAAATACTTAGCTTTTTATCAGTCATTATTGAAAATCTATCTAGGGTTTTGGTCTTAAATTTGGTACAGCGTCTCATGTGGCATTCATTGCTTTTAATTAGACAACACCTTAATATTAGTAGCTGGGAGGAAAGTATGGAGCAATGTTGAAATAGCGTTGCTCTTACTGAACTGATAGAATGGTACTTTTTTAGAAAGAACAAGGGCACTACTGGATTACCTAGATAGCACTCCTCGGTTATAAAAGTGAGCTGGGGGGAGTGCAGGAATGTCTCAATATGTTTTTCATAGGCACTTCATGTTTTCAGGCGCTTGTGCTGGCGATGGGTTATCACGAGAAGGGCAGAGCGTTAATGAAGAAGAAAGAATATGAAATAGCACTGCCATATTTGTTGGATGCTGATAAACACTTCTGGTAAGAACCTTTTTGTGTCCTTCAACCTGGCTTTCCTGTACTCTCAACCAAATAGGAACACCGTTAGCTCTGCCTGTGCCTGTAATTCAGGGCCTGTTTTGCCTGGGGTTACTTCACTCCCCCTCTACATATGGGAAATAGCAGACAAAGGCTCTGACTTTTGGTGACAGGTGGCTTCATGGAGAACAGCTGAAACGGATACTGCCACTGGGCAATTTGGTCCTTCATATAACATAAACCATCAATATTCATGAACTGGGCTATAAATTGCTGTAGCTGGAGAGGCAGAAACAGCTACTCTTTTGCAATTGCTCCTGTGAAGGAATAATTTCCTGCAAAGGGTAGAGCAGATAGCAGAGGTCAGTAAGCACATCAGGGTTTCTGCAGGTAAACTATTTTGCTGTCAGCGATCAGAAACTTTAGTTGCTCTTTTGAGCACACCAGAAGTGTCGTTGTCCCCATCTGCTTCTCATCTGTGTGGGCACGCAAGGAGACTGGCACAGAACCCGACGTGATCACTTGCACTGAGGAAGATGATTAATTTCTGTCCTCTTAAAGGTTACATGGGTTTTAATTCCGTCCTGCATTTAGAGAGATGCTATCTTGAATAATAACAAAATTAATTGTGACTGTTGTGATTCTTTGAGGCGTAGTGTTATCGTTCATGTCCTATGTATTAGCGAATACGTTGGGAGATCAATGTTTTATTAAAGTTCCATTGGTGTCAGTTTGCCTCAGATAAGAAGCACAAGCTTCCTCAAATACATGAGTATACATACTTCTAGTGTGTTGCTTCGTTAGTATTTAAAAAAAAAAAGTGTGGAAAAAGCAACCACCCCCTTGCTTGCCCCCACCCCCAAAAAACTAAACTTTTGTTTTCCAGTGAGTGCAGCACCGAGCTGCTGAACACCGTCGATAATTACGCAGTGCTGCAGCTGGATATAGTGTGGTGCTACTTCCGCCTGGAGCAGCTGGACTGCCTGGATGATGCCGAGAAAAAGCTGAGCACAGCCCAGAGATGCTTCCAGAGGTGCTACGGGGAGAACCACGAAAGGCTTATTGACATCAAAGTACGCTGGTTTTGATTTAATTAGGATGGCTTTGTTTTTTCTACATATATTCAGTTATTACTCCAATATTACAAGGCCTTCTCGTAGAATTTTAATGTTTTCTTATGCTTCCTTAGCTGGTTATCTGGTTGTGTCACTGCCAGCACAGTGGAAGTGTTGGACCTGACAACAAGATCACAGCAAACGTGCTTAAATGCACAGATGTCCCTGTTCTAGACATGATGCTTTATCTGCATACTAAGTGCTGCATATTACAGCCTACATTTTCTTTGTGTAGTGTTCTATTGATAATGGATTCACGTTCTTATTTATGTTTCCCTTTCTTCCCCCCTTTGCTTAACAATTCTTTAGGGAAGCTATGGTCGTGAGAAGGTTCTATTTCTACGGCTTTACCTTCTTCAGGGGATAGGACACTATCACAGCGGCAGAGAAAAGGAGGCTGCCGAGTACATTCAGAAGGTAGGAAGGAGAAAACTTACAGGTTGTTCACACTAGGAACCTTATTCAAGGACAAGTGCTCCTGTGTTTGGGCTCTGCCTTGCACCTACCTATTCTTTGCTTCCCCAGAAAAATGGGGAGAAACTTTTTTTTTCCATTTTTATGTTAGCATCAGTGTTGGTAACAGCACTTTGTTCTCTTTACCTACAGGCATCTCGTTTATATGAAGAGCTGTACATAGATCCTGAGAAAGTCTACCGCCTGTCGCTCCTGGGATTCTCCGAACAGGAAGCTCGCCTTGCCCTGCGAGCGTGCCATGGGAATGTGGAGCATGCTGCCAATCTCATCACCAACAGGAGGGAGGTATGGTGCAGGACCGTGTTTGTTGGGGTGTCTTTTAGATCATGTCTTGCATGACTAACGCACCGTGGTGCTAAATTAAGGACTTTAATTATTCAGCTTTGGCGCTGTTACTGTAACTAACAGCTTGACATCTGCTGCCACAAGTTTGAAAGCAAAACTTAATAAAACAAGAGAACCTCTATCTCAAAACACATGGGATGAGAGAGCCAAAGACCTGGGGATATGCTACAGAGGTACTCAGGAAGGGTTTGCACCAGTGTTTGCTACTCAACTCTTGCCATGTACGCAAACAAAGCTACCATGGTCAAAGTTCTCACTCCTGGCATGGAAGACAGGAGGCTGCACTCTAAAGTGCTGTTAGGGTAACCGTGAGGCTGCGCTGTATGGCTTTGGGCTTACGACATCCACGAGGGGAGAAGGCTGTTCCGCGTTGGTGTGAAAGAGGCTGATGGTATTGTTCAGATTTGAAGCGCTTGAAGTTATTTTTGGTAAGTTGAGGTGGCACTTCTGGACTTCAGACGCTGAAATGCGGATAGAAAAGTCAAACGGCTAAGAGAACTTGTTGGCTACGTGCCTGGTTCTGACTGTATGTCCTTGGCAAGTCTTGTCTGCAGGCCCATCTGCCAAACTGGTTTATCACTTACCACACAGGGCCTATAATAGCTGTGATAGCAAAGGGATCTGATCTGCTGAGACTTCAGAGCAGAAGTACAGCCACAGTGCTTGCTCATGGGAGTACAACTTTATTTAGGGATGAGTGTCTGGCAGCAAAACCTATATTTAGAACAAAAAATCCTTTTTCCTCAAGAAATTCAAACACAAAGAAGTAAATCCAAGAAATCCCATATGCACCAGGGGAAGGCCGAAGCATTGCCGTGCACAGTTAGCTTTGTAATGCTGTGTTCTTGCAGGAAAAAGCACAGATAAGGAGGGAGGAGAGAGCTAAAAGAAGGCAGCGACTGGAGGACATAAACACCTTGAAAAGCATGGGCTATTCAGAGAGAGCTGCTCAAGTGGCTCTTCATCATGCACAAGGAAACCTGGACCAAGCCTTTAAGGTAAGTGGTTTTCGGGAGCAGTGCTTCTGTACCAAAAAAGTACTTCTTTTTTTTGAATTGTTTAGCAGATTTTCCGCCTTCTGTATGTTTAACTCAGAGCTACCCTTTTTATGAACTGTAACAACTGAACTTCTTCCTGACCCAGTGAATCAGACGTCATCTAAGATGGCTGAGGTTTTGCTTGTATCAACTGTAGGGCTAAACGCACATCCATCTCTCTGTTTTACTGCAGTTTATTCTGGACAATCCAGAATTATTGTTGGAAAATGATGAAGACGATGATCCCGTGGCCATGGACCAGTTTCAAGTTTCACAAGAAAGCATCGATCAAGTAAGTTAGACCTCTTTCTTTCTCGGGAGCTGGTAGTCATGTTTATGAATTATGCCTTCAGCCCCACCAGGTCTTCCTTGAGCGAAGCTGTACAAATATTCTTTGTGCCATGTCCCTCATGAGCTGTCACGCTTCCATTGTCTCACATCCGCCCCTCACAGTGAACTCTCACTCTGGCTGAATTGTAATTATGTTTACTTCCTGCCCTCACACCAAGCTGGCATGCACAGATGCTAAGGGAAGTGAGTGCACTCAGACGCTCTAACCCTAAAAAGGCAGCAGAAGAGAAATTTATTCAAGTCTTTGAGCATATTGTAGTGCAACAAGGGAAAGAGTTGGCATGTGTCTTTTATTACCACAGGCCATCTGAAAAGCTTCACAACAGTTTGTGTGGCTCTGCAATTAGTGTCAGGAAAACTGTATTGCATAGAAAAAAGTAAATAGCATTCCAGGAATGTGAATGGGCTGGAGTGCGTTCTTTGAAGTTTCCTTTTGAAAACAGAAGAAGAGTCGGTCTGATGTTAAACAAGAGGCTCTTGGTTCTGCTCAACATCCCCCTTCCTTTAATAGGTCACTGCCCTGTTGTTAACTGTTCCAGTAAGGCAGAGTCAGTGTCCTGGAATTCCTGGTATGCAACGCTTTCCTCTGTGCGAGAGGAGTGACTGTCAGACGCAGTCAGATTCCTGTCAGTCACTGATGCTGAATGAGCTTGGATTTCTCCACGTGTACTGATTTATTTTTCTCCCTCCTGTAGCTGATGTACATGGGTTTCAGCCACGAGTCGGCAAAGCAAGCTTTAAAGGTCTTTAAAGGCAACATCCACTTAGCTTCCCAGACCCTTGCTCACTATGGGGGAGTTCTGCCTGCCTCGTTGCAGCTGTCTTCTGAAGGGTCCAGTCCCTCAGAAGAATCGGCTTCATCTAAAGACTCTCCCACAGAGTCCGCAGGTAAGAATTCCTGCGTGCCACAAGCACCTGACACTAACCACTCCCACCTACCTGTACTCGTCACACCAATTAGGATTAAAACCAAACCAACCTCTCCCTGCCTGTACCCTTTCAGAGAGCGAGCAGTAAGTGAAGACTGTCGTTCTTCCTGGACCTACACCACTGCAGATGATGTTTTTTGGCTTGCCAATACCTGATTTTTGATTGCTAAGAAGTTTTATTCCAAATCCAGGCTGTGCAGTAGCTGATTTGACCACATATCCCATACTGTGATACAGCTGTAACTGATACTCGCCACTTACCAGGGAGGAGCATTGCACATTCCCTCTCCCCCATGAGCTGTCAGAGCTCTAGCGATCCCCGATCCCCGTTGTACATCTAAGGGCTTCCCTACAGCTTTACATAGTAGGACAATTTGCCATCCTGTAACAGCTCTGGTAGAGCAATTTGAAACAAAAGGTGGTTTCACAGTAACTGGTTCTTGTAAAGCAGTCGTGCTGATGAAGGAGAGAAAGTAAAAACTTCTTCCAGTGATGAAATAACCGCTATTTTTTGGGTTTTGTTTTTCTTTTTAATTGAAGGTTCTTCTAGTTCACCGACAGACGAAGACATGGAGACCGATGCGGTCAATGAAATCCTAGAGGATATTCCTGAACACGAAGAGGATTATCTGGATTTAACACTGGAGGAGGAAGAACAGATCATTCATGAATACTTATCCTATATACAAGTACCACAGCATTAAATCTCATTACCTCTACTTCAGTTACATGCTTTTCCCCTGACAAATCGAGTTTGGATTATAAACGCGTCTTCAGCTTATCTCTTACTAAATGCCTTGAATTCAGTTAAACTATAGGTGAAACACTTAATTCCTGCGTATTTATAAATCTGCTTAAAGCCTACATTTGTGATACATTGTAATTTATTGTCATAGCAGAAAAATAGAAGCGTTTATTTTCAGAAGAAAATTTAATAGAACTTAACTATATTTTTATTGTGAAATAAGTTGATTCACTTAGAGTACAGGTAAATAAGCATTTCTATGCCATTTTAAAATACCAGCTTTAAAAATCATTTGTAAATGAGAAGCCTGGCTGATGAGGCTGGAGAGGTCTCTCTTTACAAACCGTTCTTTTCTTCTGAAGGATTTCTAAGAGTCATTTATGTACCTGTGCATGGATTTATACTGCATCTTGCTTGTCACTTCATGCAGGTGTTACACAGGCAATAAAGATAACGATACGCTGCTTCAGCTTTCGGTCAGTCTTCTCTTTGCTCTTAAAAAGCTGCAGGAACCCCACTGTAAGCTGTGTGTGTAGGGGGGTGTTTCAGTTTGTACCTAAATAACCACTTTCCCCAAGCAGCTGCCTCTCCTCTTACAGGCACCTGACATACCTCAGATTGATTGAAGTGTTTAATTTCATGCGGACCAGTTTCTTTAACTGGCAGTTGAACAAAACCCAGCTCAGCCACGATGGCAGTGGTTGTACCCAGCTAAATGGGTTCTCAGCGTTGTGGAGAAGTACTTGGGTTTGAGTGCCTTTCATAGCATCCAGGTTTCTGCTCTGTAAGCACTCCTCTCCGCATGGAAGGCAAGTTCACCGTGTGTTCGCTCTCCTCAAAAAATGTTTTATTTCCTTTCAGTAGCTTCAGTCTCGCGGTAGAGGGAGCTCATGTCCTACCTGCTCCAGGCAGAGGCGCTGAAGTTGGTGAGAACGCAGAAACTAGCCAGGATCTTTACTTAGAGGTAGGTGCAAAGAGCCAAGAACCTTTCATGTGGTTCCAGTTTATTCTTACCCAGCTTTTACCGAGGGGGAAATGAGGGCTTGCAGTTGTGTTGGGGTGAACGCAACGCTCTAAGTTGAGCCACAGCCTGCAGCACGACAGCACCATTCCAGTTACGGATTTGATAGGCTTCGGTAATGGACTTCTTTTTTCATGGCTACCTTAGTCAAGGCAGAAAAAGGCAGGGAATGATTATACCATAAAGGAATTATTTGTGTTTATTTCACACTTGTGCATCAACACATGCTACGAAAATGGGGTAGTTTTGTATCATGTCCCCACGGGTTGAAGCGTTTCTAAAGCCAGTAATACAAACCTCTGAGAGAAAAACAGCAGCTGTTACATCCCATTTCTCTAGAGGAGAGCACTGAGGAACCACTGAATGATATTGAGCAAAAAAATATATACAACAGAACGGGAAATAAAAGTCCATGGAAGAAGCATGTAGCTGTAACAAGGAATAGGTGGGAAAGCATGGATTTTTGCTTTCCTTCAGCTAAAAGGTTCACAAACCTCCTGGCACGACGGCGTTGCCTTATGCTAGCCCCTAGGCACACGCTGAAGGCAGCGTTGGTTTCTCTTCTTTGAAGTGGCTCGCATAGCAAAGGGGCAGTGACAGCTCAAGAAGTGCACGTTTGTCCTTGAGGAATTTAAAATTAGCATCACAACGTGCAGTGTCTGCCAGGGAAACCATTCCTCAGTGATGTAATTCTGCCTTGCGCTGCCCCCCAGTAACTGTGTGCGCAGTTTTAAGCCGAGCAGGAGGCATTGGCTAAAAGATGTAGTTAATTTTGAACCTGTGCTTGAAGACACTGATATCTTTAGCACCGGGCAGAAATGGTACTGACTCACTAATTCCACTCCAGGAGATGTACATCTTACATCTATTAAATCCATTTGTGAGCTCCCTGTGCAGCTGCTCGGTGACAGGCTCTCAGATCTACCCCCAGTGCCTGCAGTTCAAAGTTTTAAACAAAAAGTCTGTGCCAGGCCATCTGTGCAGCCCTGTCCATCTCCGCTGCAGGCCTGCTACTTAGCATAGATTGAAAAGCAACTAAACAACTCAACCAAGCTGCATACCAAGCCCTCACCCCCAGCAACCACGAGCCACCATCTCCTCAACATTTCCCACAGGGCCAGCGCCGAGCTACAAAGAGAGGCCCGCCAGAGTTACAGGGGAATTAGTGTACAGTATGCAGATGCCCTCCGAAACTGGTCTCTTAGCAGGCATTTAACATAATTAAAACGCTCTTTCCAAGTGGATGCAGAAACCTGCCGGGTAAGAGCTAACGAAGCTGCTCAGCAGGAGAGGCGAGCAGCGGACGTAGCAGCACGGAGAGGCTGGAGGCACGCAAGGCAGGGCTTCAGCACGCTTTAGCTGGTGTGCGTGGCTCTTCATCACCATTTTTCATTAATATCTGTGGCTCGTAACCCTTACAACTGGCTAGAGACACTGAGCTCCATTCGTCCGGTGGCAGGGCAGCTCCCCAGCACGCCTCACTGGCCCCAGCAGCAAGGGAAAGGAAAGAAATGTTTTCAAAAGTGGATGTTTATTTTTCTGTATTCCAGCCGTTCTTTGCTGCTGCGCTTCCGCAGGCGGCCAAATCCCCTCCAAACGCGAATAACAACCAGGCAGTTATCTGTAAATGCCACATGTTTATTAGCCCGCTCTAAAAAGGAATTACAGCATTTTTATCTCGCCGTAGTACAGAATAAATAAAGCCATAAAAAATAAAAACATGTGGTTAGCTATTTTCGTGCTGGGCCTACGAAGAGTTATATCTGCAAATAGAAAAATATAAGAACCCTTGTTTATTCATGGCTCAGTGGTTATCAGAAAGGAATGAACCTGGAAAAAGACTGGGAGAAGTACCCTCGACTTCAACTGCTCAGCGACGCTAAGGCCAGGCGTAACCGCGTGAGGAGGAAAGAGGACGAATCTAGAGCTCTTTCCTGCAGCACCCGATAAATCTCCCTGTTTCGCCTCAAAAACACGCTCAAAACTCCCCGTGGATAGGAGGAACACTTCTGGTGCCCACGGAGGTTGTGCAGCCGGAGACGCGATGCCCCCTGACCAGCTTCCAGCCCCGGCCGTGCCGAGGCCCGTCCCAGACGCACGGAAGGAGTTTCCCATCTGGGAAACTGTGCCTGGGGAAAAACAGGTGGTTGGCAGCGTGTGGGCCCCTGGCAGCACACACAAGATGCACACGGAGCCACTTTGCTGAAGCGTGAGATCTTAAACGTTAGAGGAGGAACCCACGAGGCTGCTGGGAGGAGGACAACTTGCTGTGCCTTGGCCCAAAAGGTCTGAGGTGTGGATTGTCCTCTCATTTAGCAATTTAATCTCTGTCCTGATACTCTCAACTTCCCAAAGAGGTGTCCCGTCTGCTTTAAACTCCTCCCTGCTAGGCCGTATCCTCCTGATTTCATCAGTCTGATCAGCAAAAAAACGAGCCAAAGGTCAGCCTTGATTGTTGAACTCAGTCCTGCTGCAAGGCACCTTCACTTTTGACATTCAGGGCACACGAACAGGCGACAGGAACAGGAGGAAACGCTTCTCATTAGGCACCAGACAGGCGGAAGAGTGCAACGCCTCTGTGCCAGAGAAAACTGGAAAAAAAAGCAGTCGTAAATCAAGTCCTTAATTACACACCCAGCACAGAGCCATCACCTGACCCCCCCTGCAGCCCCTCCTGCCCCCAGTACTGCTCAGCTGAGAGTCAGCTGGAGGGCCGGCCTGCCTTGAGTCCGTCTGCCAGTCCCAGAGAATCAATCCCGGCTCCTAAAAGGTTCAAGCAAAGCAGTTTCCCATCTCTTCCCAAGTTCTGGGTTACGCGGACACAGTGGTGCAGAAAACAAAAGGTTCAGCTTTGGTCACCGAGGAGAAGTCCGTTTGGGACAGTCACATTAGTTCAACGGTCTCGTGGTCGCCGTTCTCTTGCTGTACCATACAGCCGACCTTGTTGTTGAAAAGACGGGACAGGCTTCCCTTCTGAGAGCCCCTGCCCTGCGCAGCCCTCTCCTTCTTCAAGCGCCGCTTATTTCTCTTGCATATCCCCCGGATGTCCCAGATCCTTAGCGTGCCGTCGTGGGAAGCCGTGTACAGCAACTCGTTGTGGATCTGCAACAACAGGGTCACACAGCATCAAACTGCACGGCTCAGAACGAGCACAGGCAGAAATCAGAGCGAACGCAGCTTGAACCGCTCCTTAAGACCCGATAGCTCGTTGCAAGAGGCAGTATAAATTATCACGAAAGCTGCTGAAGTGGGATGAGATGTTACCAAGTCAGGCTTCGTTTCTCAGCCACTTCCCTGAGCCATAAAATATAAACAGCAAGAGTTATAAATAACTCAAATCTACCAGAAAAGCAATGGGGAGCTAACTTCTTAGCGTCAGAGTAGGCTGGAGCTGGGAATTTCTGTGCTGCTTTCAGACTGCTGGTTTTGATGCTGAAGGCAGCACTGAAATCAGCACGGGTGGATGGGTCAGGAATTGCTGCCCTTACCACCTCCCTTCGTCCTCTGCAGTACGCAATCTGCGCGATTCCCCCTCTGAAACCTTTTTTTCTTGCAAACCTCCACAGATTTAACCTCAATGCCCGCCTGTAGTTTAGGTTCCTCATTGCAACATTTGCTCCGGTGGCAGTGTTTTCAGTTCATCCCCCTGTCTCCAGAAGAAAGCCATCGGTCTTGTCCATCCTCCCCTTCCCACACCGGTTCAGATTAAGGTCACCGCTTCTCAGTCCTCTCCCTTTCCCGGGATGTTTTGCCCTTGGGAATTAAATTACAAAAAAAATACAGAGGCAAGCTCTGCCCTCGTCAGTGCTGTGATCTCGCAGTTGTTGCCCAGCCTCACCTGCACCTTCAGCCTGCCAGAAACGCTGACAGAGTCTCGTGCTCTTAATCAAAATCCTCCTCCTGTGCTCGGCTTGTACCGAGATCCCAACGTGGGGAAATGTGGATCTCACAAAGCACCCAGCGATTCAAACTTTCCCTCCAGGGCTCCTTGCAGCGTAACTTAAACCACAAGGCTGGTCTTAGCATTGCCCACAAGGATTACTAACGTCCCCAGCTGTAATACCAAAACACCTGTATCCCTTGAGGACAACGTGTGTGCAACTTTTGAAGGGCTTCAATAACTTCCAGAACGTTTTTAACCCAGCAGCAGAGACTGTTCCCTTTGTCTGGTGGGAGGTAGACCAGATATAATTACAGAGCTGCTCTGTCGTCTTCATACCTATCGAAGAATAAATGCTGCAGGCACTATTTTATGTAGGGTTTATAAGGTTTTGCTTATCCTTACTGAAGTTTTTCTAAAATTGCACGGGGGGATGTTTGAGTCTGTGACACTTGATCTTATCCCAGCACAACATCACGGAGAGAACAGCCACACCAGCTCATGAAAGCAACAGGGGAGAAATCGGAGGTTAAATCCCGGCAGAGAAACCCCTTTGGTACCTGGATGCAGTTGATGATGAACTTGTGTCCTCGGAAGATCTTCTGCAGGACGCCGCTCCTGGAGTTGAAAGCTCTCGCACAGGCATCACCGCTTCCTGTGAACACTGCAAAGCAACCACACGGCGCGGCACGCGGCCAGGCGTGAGCGGCCACGTAACGCCAGCTCACCCCAGCTCACAAACCTTCCTAATGCCAGTTCACAAAGTTCTGGGACGTATGGTCTCAGGTAGGGCAAGTTCTGACCATCTTAATTTCAGCCCCCTGCACGCCTGGCTTCATTTGTATTTTTCAAGCACTGAACTCCCTGCATACATCAGCATTTCACTCCACGCACTCTTCAGATACCTACTTCTGCTCTTCTTTGCCATGAACATTTCCCTGCCTAAACACGCCTCACTAATTCTAAGCAGGCAATTTATCTCAAGCGTGGTTTCACGGCTTTCCTCTAAGCCTTCCCTTTGTTTTAGCGTAGCTATTTCCCATTCTGATCAGATGAACTTGCCCCTAGCTTCATCATTTTACGTATTTTCCCCCATTTTCAACCGGAAGCTTACTGTCAGAACGTCTGTCTCTGTTGAGATGCCACAGTTAGATCTGTCCTCAGCAGGTGCAGGCAGCTTTACAAGAAGCTTTACAAACTCTTTCAGCGTGGTAGATTTCTTCAGCTAAATCCTGCAGCTTAGGGTCTTTGCAGGCAGCAGAGCCTTTAAGCGACTCAAGGCCAGGGCTATAACCTGATTCGGTACAGCACAGAACTATTTGAGGATTCAGGCCATAACTCTTCTATTCTAGGTGCTAGATATTGTAAATGTGCTGCCAGATTTGTGTTTTTAAACTACATTAAGCATGAGCAGGGATTTGGGCTGAGGATCAGGTTTCCGCAGGGTATCTTAACATGCTCAGAGAACAATTTCTCAGCTCTTCAGGAGCTTCGCGATAGACCCTGGATTTGCTGCAGCCAGGCAGCGTAAGGCAGTATTGAATATTTCGGCTGTGTACTTAGCGTTATGCCCCACAGGGAGCACATCTGCACGCTTTAAGGGTTACAAGCTGTCCTCGTGAACGCTTACTTTCCCTTCACTTACCCCAAATTCCTCGAGTTTATCTAGAGAGGAAAACTGCAGATGTGCAAAAAGCAACATCCTCGCTGCTCCCTGCCTTTCACGTCTCTGCAAAAGCCACGAGCGTGGAAACACTTTCACAAAACTGAGATGCCTGAAAACAACAGAGTTCTGATTCCTTATCTTTTGGGAGAAGCTGGGCAATGGATTCCTAAATAGATGTGAAGAAATTAACACATCGGTTGATTAACACACGGTAAATTCGGGGCTACAGCAGGAGATGAGAACGCCACCAGCTTTTCAGCTTCAAGTTAGACAGCAGGAGGCTGGGTACTTCGGGGTACACCTTCAAGAAACATCTGGATATGGAAAAATCAGCCTCATTTTACGTGGGCCTGCATAAACTCAGTTGCCAACACAATCCTAAAAAAGCATTTGTCCCGTTCTGCAAAGCCCTAACACCAACGTAAAGCACAGAACAAGATTTATTTTTTCAGTGAAGGGAAATCACTCAATACCTACTACGCACACACAGAAAGAACCAATTAAGAGCTGTTTTCCCTGTGCTGCTGTCAGTTTACTTCAGCTATCAGGATTCTGCTTTTGACAAACATCCTTTACGTCTTTTGAACTGCCACTCCAGATTTAGGGAGCTTCTCTGCAGCTCCAAGCTTTAAAGCCGAGCTGTTGATGTAACCCAGATTCAGCATTTAAATATCCGCTCGTAGGTGCACCTCTGTGAAACGAACAAGCAATTAAGATGTAAAAACAACAATTCGTTTTTATATTTTACTTAAATTTCACACTGTCTTGGGAGGGTGGACAGGTTTTGAACGTTCCCTTGGGAATTTTGTGACATAAAGAAAATAAATAACCTGAATTAAATTTTAAATGGCCATGCACACACTGCAGGAGAGAAATAACCAAGACAATATCATTAAGTAAATGAAGCTGAGAACAAGCTTTAATATTCCCCATGCTATTAATTACACAAGCGTATTGAGGAAAGCCACCAGAAACGTACTCTGATTATTTGAGGCTTAGTTCTCAGATCTGTCTGGCCTCCCTATGTGATAGAAAGCCATTCAGGAAACACGGGTGTATTTTTCCTGCCCTCCTTTGACTGAATTTTCTTATTTACACCGTGAAATCCTTTTGGCACCAAGCCTGTGGGTACTGATCAGATAGCAAGCCAAAAAAAAATTGAGATCTAAAGGAAAATTACCACTCCTCAGCTGAGATTCTTTCCGTATTCTTGGGCAGGTGCACATGCGACATAAACCTTAACGAAGTTAATTTATCTCCAAGTGTTTTCTCCACGTTTTCGAGAAGCGGAGAATGCCCACACGGTGCCCATGTGTCCCAGGTGAGCAGCTCGAACCTCAAGCTACATTAACTCTAATATTTGGTATCGAGTGCACATGCCCTGGATCACTTACTTGCACCGTATCTAATAGCCGTGTTTCAATCACAACTGCAGCTGCTATAGAACTGTATTACTAAAACACAACCAATCATCGTGTATAAACTCATTTTTAGGGGGAAATTTCCTCTTTCAGGAATCAAAAAGCACCTGAACTATTATTCAGCCGCACCACCAGCATTTTCCCATGACTTGCGTTCCACCCTTGAAGTGGAAGGATTCCATTTGCCCTGCTTGACGCCTTTAGGACTTTTGCACTTGATTTAAAAACGAGATTTTAACTAACGCTACGCACACTTCTCACGCTGCCAGGATGTTCTTCGCAGGTCTGACTGAATGCAGCAACGCTGCCTGCATTTTGAGAGGCTGCGAGGGAAATGCGGCGATGTGTACGGCAGGGACCGGGCGTGGGGCTGAGGGGGAAGAGAAGGAAAGCTGCAGGCTTGGTGGGGGTGGCCCCAGATGATGAAACTTCTGTCTGAGCCTGATTTTCTTTAGGATGGTTTAATGGAGTCTGGCCAGGTCTGTACTGGTTGTCTCCTGTCTCCTCTTAAGGATTCCTCGCGGGACCAGGCCAACTTTCGCTCAGCACCATCTCGGCTTTGGGTACTCTCGATGAATTTAATGGTTTGGTTTGGTTTAGTTTAAAGGGTGAAAATAAAACAAAGGAAAAAAATAGAAAGAACACTGTTTGCCAGCGTTCTTCCTGGATTAAAATTTCAGGTTCATTTCCCCTGGCCCACCTGTCTGCATCTTTGAGCAATAATAATTTGCAGCATAGGCTCAGACCCCTTTCCCTTCCATTTCAGCCTTTTAGCCGCCTGCACAAGTTTAAATCAGCAGCAACTAGAGCACAGGGCAGTGCTGGGAGCTGAAATTAGCCATCAATTATCATTAACTATTCTAATGGAGGCTGGTAGTGCTGTGGGCCTATTAAAAGGAAGGGCAAAAAAAGGCTTACCTGTTAAAAAAATACATCTATGGGCTTGGTTTTGTGGTAAGTTTCCAAAGACAATTAAGAAATGAGTTCAGTTACCGGATTATGAGTGTGGTCAGATATTTGGCCATGTCACACAGCCCGTTTATCACCAATAATCTTCCAAAAAAGCTATTAAGGCCCAGTATTGACCATTCGCTTGGTCTTACACGTCGGTTGCATAGCTGAAGCACAGAAATCACAAGCAGAGAAGCTCTGCAATTTCTAAATTAGCTTCAGACAGGTCTTCCTTCACTGGGCAACGTGGCTGGCAGATAAATACTTATCTGGGAGGTGAATGAAGGCTCATCAAGTCAGATGTCAGTGGCAGAAGAAGAACAGGCTGATAAAAGCAGAGGCGTAGTCTTGCAACCCAAACCCTGAAGCGCACAGATGACATGCAGAGGGAAAGCCAGCCAGGAGAGGGGTTTAAAGAGACTTCTTGGTCAGAATATGTTGTGTCAACAAGAGGTGGTTATGTGAAGACACGACTTATCAGAGCAGTGAAGCTGAGCGCCAAGCATTCGTAAGGAGGCAAGCAATATTCAGCAGAAAGGTAGTTTGGGGAACAACTACACGGAGGAGGACAGATTAAGGGAAAAGAATTTGTGGAAAACGAGTCTTTGAGACGGTCAGGGTCTGAACGGGAACCCTACCTGTTAGAAGGAAGCAGCGAGGACTTGAGACGTGGTTGTGGTTTGGGGCAATCCTTACACAGTGCTCGCAGGGTGGCACAGGGCCGTGCACCCAGCAGCAGCACTTTGTGTCCACAAATTAGCAGCAGAATCAGACCGGTGAGGCCAAAGCGTGGCTGTACAAACAGCTCTGGATCCATGCCACTTCCCTTCCTAACAGAAATAAAGCAGCTGCCCCTTCACATGCCGGAAGAGGGAGGTGGAAAATGGAGGGAAGATCTAAGCTTCTCACAGTGCAGCAGTTTGATATGGAACATAAAAACATGCTGGAGCTGAAAAAAAAGTGACAGTTTCACGAGCCTTCACACTTAGAGTATCCTCTCTGAACAATCTTTGATCAAAGCCAAACATCCGAAAGGAGACGGGGGATTGCTGAACACAGGAAAGGCGACTTACAGATCCCAGCGTGGTATTTCAAAGTGCTAACGCTGTGCTTGTGAGCCTTGTACGTTTGGATTCGCTCCCCAGTGTCTACTAACCAGCACTTCACTGTCCTGTCCGCGCTTCCTGAATACAAGTGCCGATTCACTAGCTGAAGGGAAGAGAAAACAAAACACATCAGCAATAGGCTCTCGGGCCTGCTTGTGAGAGAGCCGCGCTGAAGCGACTCGTCTGAGGTCGCGGCTTCTGGCTGAACAGCCTCAAAAGAAGAAAAAAGAAACAACAAACCTGCATGGGAGTCTCTGCGGAGCGTGGCTGACAAGAACACTTAATTAAAACACTCTGAATTAAAACCAAAACCCCAGAACCATCCCGAGGAGCAAAAAATGTAAATTAAACATACATTTCCACCCAACAGAAAGCAGAGAATAACAGGATCGCTCCGCACGAGGTCAACGTTTGGGAACACCAACTCTTCCTCGGGTCTTGTACCTTTGTTTCCAGAAGTCTTTTTGGAGCATAATCTAAAGATCGGATGATTAACTATTCTCACACGGGTTTCTAAACATCTTCACCCAGATTTTCTTTCACTGTGAGTGCAGAGCAAACCTGCCTATAAAACCCAAAGAACGGCACTTCGTGGATGGCCGACATCCTCCGCATTGGGTGAATGAGTTTTTTTTCTCCTTTCCATGCAGACAGGCAGAGGATGGCAAAGGGAAGGATGCAGGAGGGAAACTGAGACAGCAAGAACGTTACTGAGCTGTGCAAGGCTGTGAAACTAGCTGGAGCACACCAAGCGACGATCCGAACCTCCCAAAGCCTGGCAGCTTTGTAGGGAAACCCTATGGTGCAAAGAAAAGCCTCTCAGTCAGTGTTCAGCTAAGGAAAATGAGTGGAAGAGGTCCTGCTGGGCTGGTCTTGGCCAGGTCATCACGTTTCTTTTTCCGACATCCTGCTTGCAGCACAGTTTGTACCTTAAAACTGGGCATTTCGTCCCTGGGCAAGGAAGGCTGCAGCCTTCGCAGCTGTAGCCATCCATATCCAACTTCTCCTGCAAGGGCCAGGAAGCGTTAACACGCCTCCGGGCAGCTGTGATGGGCATCAGTGCCTGCAGCTGCCCCAAGAATATATGAAACCAGCTGGGACGGTCTCCGAAAAGAGCAAGACGGAGGCACCAGCCCGATCTGACCCGTCTCAAAGTGATGTTTTTAATCCAGAACTTGCTTTCAGAGCTTGCATGCAAAAGATGTGGTTATCCCCAGCGCAGACGCTGCCTACGGGGGCATTTCATCCAGATCCCGATGGGCTGCAGACGACAGAGCGTGCTGACTTCTTCACCAGAAGGCAAAACCATGCTGTAGCTTTGGTAGGGGCCAGGAGCCCCTGGTGCCACGACTGGCACCCGATTTTGTGTCCGAGCATCCGGGTGCGCTCATGTGCAGCAAATACTTGAGGGCTTCCAACCCCCACACAAACCACCAGGCCTTTTCCCTTCCCTCATCCCAAAAGGTCCCAAAACCCACACTCGGTTCCCTATCCCCAGCCCTCTTCTTAGGGAAGAATTTCACTTCCTTATGATTTAAAAGGAAAAATACAAAATCTCACCCAATAGATCTGCCGAATATAGCCCAGCCTGTCAGCTATTGGTTTCAAAACGATCAGGAGAAAGAGTTACACATCCTGATCTGCAAGTGCCTGGAGAAGCGGCGATGTTTTCAGAGCTCTATTTCCCTTGGCTGCCTCTTTAGCCCTTTGTTCCCCTTGGCTAAGAGCCCGGCAAAGTTCCGGACGAGGCAGAGCATGGCAAGGCCGGGCCACCTGTGGCAGAGCAGAGAGCACCCGAGGGATTCGCAGCTCGGGTACTAACAAGCTGAGGGGGCATTTCAAACCCAAGGAGCTTCAAAAGAATAAATAAATAAATAAAAAAGCTGATGACAATCAGATGCCCGGTTTTAAAGCCTGAGCCGCGTTGATATCTGTAATTCTGGACCGTTCGTTTTCCCTCGTTACTTTGAGGGACTTGGCTGTGCTCCAGATGCAAGCCAGAGAGCAGAAGGAAGGAAATTCGTCTTAGTCCTTAGGCAGAATCCTGGAGGCGTGCTGCTCCACAAAGAAGTTCCCTCACTGGCCTTGAAGCTGCAGTGGCAAAATACAGGTTGCAAACAAAGCTGTTACAGGTTTTGCTTTAAAAATGCTTATTTTATGCATCCCTGCTGGTGGTGGCAGCCCCTAGACACGCCACAAACAGCAAACCAAGGGCCGGGCTCTCCAGGCAGTCCCAGCCCTGTTGCTCCACGGGCTTGGCTGAACTGACTACTTGCAGCAGCTCCAGGCAATTTCCACCTGTACGAATGCCAAAAGCACAGCAGAAGAATTGTTTAGCAGGTATTTCAACCCGCAGCTTCCAGGAACGGACTCTTCTCTCCCCATCTTGTCTCCCTAAATCGTGTAAGACACAATTTAGCCCCCGTCCAAGCAGAGGCAACGAGCTCACGGCTCAGATTTGGGCACGTCCTCTTCCCGGGGCGCTCAGAGCGGCCGCCAGGAATTCGAGTTGACGCCGAGCCCGTTTCCCACTGCCAGCTCTTCGTCTTCGTGGGGGTCGGCGCTCCTACAACCTGTCAGCTGGCTCTTCCGTTCGCAGCCGCTTCGGAGTTCGAAATCACCAGCGTGGAGCAGCCTCAAGTTACAACTATGCGAGCCTTCAGCCGACTTCCAGGATCCCATTCAAACCACATTCATTTTAACGAGCTAAAGAACTCCCTGTGGGCAAGGGGTTGGGTTTTGTTTTTGTTTTGTGTTTTTTTTTTCTTTTTTGAACTGAGAATCCATCCAGAGTGAGCTCTCTGGTCTGGCTGTTAGAGCGTTTTTCGACTTCTTCAGTGCAAAGTAACGGTCCTGGAAAACTCGTCCCTTTCCTAAAGGTGCTGTACGCATCCAGATCCCCCTAATTCCTATCTTCACCCTCTGATGAATTAGGCAACGAATTACAAAACCTACGTGCACTTCATTATTTGTTGTGACAAGGAAAACAATTCCGTCCCCGTGCTCACAAGAGTTAAGCGCGCACACGGAGTTCAGGCAATGGCTTTGCTCAAAGCATTCTTTTCTCCTAGCCAGCTCGAAGAGACAACCGGAGGGAATGTTCCCCACAAAGGATCTCTTGCAGGAAAACCAGAATCAAGCCCTTGCCCGCTCTTGTTCACTTAAAACCCCTTTTGCAATTCTCATCCTCGTAAGAACGTTCAGTGTGGCATCCAAGCTAAATACCAAGCGGGATCGTTTTCCTTCTGCCAGCTTCTGGCAGCGCAACTTTTACAAATGCTCGGCCTGAACGATCAGCGAATGACAAAGCAATCCCTGTGACCCATTTGCAAAACCGCTCTGGAGGCACTGAGAACAACTTCCACGAGGAAATGTTTAGGGCAGGGTTATTGCAGACGCTCGCGTTAAGGAAAAACAAAATCGATTATTAATTACAAATAGCAGGGCTCTGAATTTTTTAAGAGAAGCGGAATGAGCCGCGCGATTCCTCTCAGCCCAGCCTTGCTCCTTCCCCGTTGCTTCCTACAAAACCTCGCCGCTGGCTCTCGGACGGAGAGGGAGCATGCAGAACAGCTGCTGGCCCTCGCCTGCCAAGCTCTCGACGCGCCGCGGGAGAGCGGGGAGCGGAGCTCTGGCTGCCGCGCTGCCGGTTACCTCGCCTGACTGCCTGAGCAGAGGAGCGGGGCTCATCCAGCACCGTGCTCGGAAGCAATCCTCGCAGCTGGCAGGAAATCTTCTGGGAAAACGTTGTCAGTCGAAGGAAGAGGAGGGGCAGGAGAGGAAGCTGGTACCCGCAGCAGAGCGATGCGGGGAGCACGGCGCGTGCAGGACCTTCAGCCGGGACGGGACAAGGAAGATGGGAACAGCTCGCTCTCTTCACTGCATCCTCCAGGATCATCCAGGAGAAGGAAAAAGGAGAGCTAAAAGCTAACCAGAGCTTTTTTTCCTGCTGTGCTAGTGTAGAATACTCAGCCTCCTCTCATCTATGCACCTGAAGGATCTCAGAGCAACCGAGGAACATCCAAAATCCGAACAAACCCGTGGCGTCACCTCTCTGCTCTCCATACTGCAGGGAAGCAAGGTGGAAAACACAAGCATGCTTTGTGGTATCTGCCCGGAAAGGCTCCTCCAGGACACCCCACTCACACTACAGAAAGGCTACTGGTATGTACTGGAAAGTAATGGGAGCTAACCGGAACAGCCCAGACCTAATTTCAGCAGTTCAGAGCATCCCGGGGCACTCCCGGTAACGCCAGTGCGTTTAAAAGCTGGGGAAAAACACGGTCTCGATATCCCAACTTTCCCTGTCCTCTGGCCAAAGCCATTTTCGCAAACTTCTGGAAAGGTCAGCCTCCCTTCGGAACCTTTATTTGCATAAATAAAATGAAAATAAGCACTTTTTTTGCCCCATCGGTCTCTTCACACGAGCTGGTGAGGAGGTAACAACCGCCTTTCACTGCTGGCACCAGCTCTGCTCCTCCAGGAGAGGGGTGTAAAAATCCGGTGTCATTAGCAGCTCACTCCTCTACCCCGAAGAAACTGAATTACTGCCGACAATTAAAACTGCTGGTACCAGGAGTGACTGGAAACTACCTCCCAGCCCTTCCTGGCCCCCCAGACTCACTGACACAGATTGCAACACTGACACAAAGAAGCCCTGGGCAAAGAAGGCTCCAAAAGCTTCGGGAGAACAAAAAGCCATTAGAACAAAGAGCAAAGCAAACAAACAACAAGGAAAAAAAAGGAAAAAACAAACACACACACCTCTGTTCAGGAGGTTTCCCTGCTGTTGTGCCACCTTTGTGTGGATTCTGGTGACTGACCCCTTGACAAAAGGCTGCAAATCCCACGTGGGCCGCAGCGAGAGGCAGCCAAGTGGAACAGAAGGGCTCGCGTTGAACCCAGTGCGAAAGAGGAAGGAATTAGGAAAGATCCACGGGCTGAAGCTATTCAGCAGCGACTCGTTTAAGCTGGGGTAGGGTTTAGAAGCCTTAAAACTGAAGGCTCTCTGTGGGGCAGCGTGTACCCAGCCGGACTCTTCCAACCGGAGCAGCTCCCAGTTACTCACGGCTCCGGGAAGAGGATTTGGCCAGGAGCGCTGCCAGCACAGCCTTGGCAGCAGCAGCCCTCGTCTGCCCCGAACTGCTCAGGTTTTCCAAGGAGATCTGTTGGCTTCGCCCTTTTCTCCTCTCCTCCGAGAAGCCGTGTTTGTTTAAAGCCATTGTTGAACTCGGTGCTCACGAGCGGAGGAGCGCTGCTCATTCTCGAGCGTTCAAAGAGCGTAATTGAATTTCCCAGGCTTCTGGGAGGGGGTCAAGCCAGTTTTGTCTAACGATTTTAGCAAGAGCCCAATTAAATTAAAGCAAGCTCTGTCGTTGCCAATCTGCGCCTGGGAGAAGGGCAGCAATTAAACAGCAAAACACAGCGTGACACTAGGAACAGCTTCACTTGAGCATCCTCAAAATGCATTGCCACGGTATCCCCAGACCAAGCTGTGACACCCAAGCAAGGCAAACGTGACTCCAGGGCATCACAATTTAGCTCTTTTTTTCCTTTGTAAAACAGAATTCCTTCAGTACCGTTGGGTTTTCAGCCCGTCAGTGTCAGCTGTGACCATCTTCTTCGGGAACAAAGGCAACTTTTATGAAACAGCTATTAAAAACAGATACTGCAGCCTCCCTAAAGGAAAAGCTGGTAGGGCCACAAACAAGAAGAGTGGTAAGAAAACTATTGCCTGATGGAAGTTAATGTGAGACATCTACTCAAAAACATTTAGGTTTCCTGACCTGAAATTAATTTACAGACCATCATTCACCTCCTTTAAACACTCCGTTAATATTTTCTGGTGAATAACGGACTTGACAGGACAAGTACTTGTTCCGTGCTTCCCCTTTTCCTTCCTCGCCTCCTTAACCCCCCTTCCCTCCCCTCCAACATCAACAAACTTGGCAACACTCACCAGACAAATACTGCAAACAGAAAAATAAGGTATCGTTTTTCAAGTCACATTAAACTTTTTCCCCTCTTTCCCTCACTATTTCCGATTTCTCTCCCCCAAGCTCTGTTTCTCTTTTCCATTTTCCTTGCCCGTTCTCCTGTTTGGCCATCTCCTTCTCAGAACATCTTTGCGTGGTTTTAAAAGCAGGATTTCTTTCAGCTTTACGCTCTCCTATTATCTCTTGCCCATCGTTTTGGGTTGGGTTTTGGTGTTTTGTCCTTTTTTTTTTGGAAGATATCTGTTTTACTCCGATTTTTACCCTCTCCTTTTTAAGTTATCCATCCCTGTGTCTGGGGGACGGGGCTCAGGTTAAGTTTCTTCAAAGCCTGGTGAACACAGACCCTTCACAACCCTACTCAGAAGAACAGTGCTCCCTGCTAACCCCACGTGAATTTCAAGACCTAGGAAGCTCTGAATAAATACTGAGGTAGAAATTAAACCAAGATAGCCACCAGAAGCCAAGAAGCCACTGAAACACGTTTCAGAGGAGTTGTTCCAAGGCCACAGAGCGCGATTATTTTGTTATTACATCAATGTTTTATGCTCACCATTTATAACCCGTCTCAGAAGTGAATGAAAGAGACATTTGAGGCCCACACAATTAGGATATGGACACCCCCTTCGAATGGCTCTTGGCAAGGCCTCCGTTCTTACCTCCAGACAAATTATGGATCCTTGATGCTCTTTGAACACTTTCAGCTGCTCGCCAGTGACGATATTCCACGTTCGAATGGTGTAATCCGTGCTGCCAGAAAACAGCTCCCTGTTTGGTGCGTCAAGTATAAGGCATAAAACAGCCCCAGTGTGTCCCAGCAGAGTCTGGTAACAGCGCCCGCTGGACACCCACCAGACCTTCACAGTGCAGTCCGTGCTACCTGTCACCAGGAGGTCCCTGCTCACTTTCTCCTCCTCTTCCTCCTCCTCCTCCTCCTCCTCGAGGACATCCTTGGAGGAGTAGTGAGCCAGAGTCAGGACACAGTTCCGATGGCCCCGGAATTCCTGGATTTGTTTCTCCTTGTCCACACTCCAGCAGCGGGCTGTCCTGTCATAGGAGCCACTGAAGAGATAGTCTTTGGCAACCAGGATCCTGTAAGAAATAACATTTATATCTATTAACACCATCACTCTTTTGACATCATCTTATTTTTGTCACAATTTTAGCTCTAAGCACGCTGGGGGCGGGCAGGGTTGTGGTTTTTCCTGTGTGTTTTTGCTGTTGGCGGTGGGTTTCCGGTTTTGTTTTTACAAGAACCATCATTTTTCTTGATCCGTGTGTATGAGCATTTCTTTACAAATAATGTCTTTACAAATTTAGCATTTCTTTACAAGTAATCACTTAAAAACTGACCTACGAAAATCGCTTGGAATTAAAGTGCAAAATACATTCCAAGAACCTGAACTGTAACTAACGGCATAGAAATACAAACATATTTCCATCAACAGATAGAGTGCAGAAGAAAAAAAAGCACAGCTAATTTCTCATAGTGCAGGATCTTAAAAAGGGTAGAGCAAGAGCACCCCACTTCTAACAGGACTAAAGCAGAGATTGCAGCTCAAGAATTCAGCTTCCTGGGCCTCCGCAGTAACGAGCTGTAGCTGCACAAACACGTAACGGGTAACAGAACGAGCTCTGCGGTTCACATTTCCCAACTGGAGATAGGGAACGTTATAACCTATCTCCTTTGTCAGCTGAGTTTGGTCCTCTGGAACCTTTCAAACTGGCAACAAAGACTTCTGAATAGGGAACACATTTCCCATTTGCTGATTCAAGCGAAATCAGGCCAGTGCCAAAACACAGACAGAGCCAGCCCTCCTATTTACAGGATCCAGCTACACATCGTATGCGTTTTGTGTTCAGTAAAGAACAAAAAAACACACATAAAAAAAAAAAAAATCAATCTCTGACCGCTCTGTTTGTGATTAATTAAAACCATCCCAACTATTAAGAGGCACTTTACAATGGGCCAATCAGTCGTGCCCAATCAGCCTCGTGCTAAACTTCAGTTGCACGAGCAGGAATAGTGAGTGCAGAACCAGCCCCGACTTCATCCCTCGCAGTGACTCAAAGGCTCGACGTGATGTTTTTACATCTATTTATCAGAAGCATCTGTTATCAATTGAATAATTTCTTGTGGAATTTCGTTCCTAGCACTGGATTCAATTCCCCTGCTGTGTGCCTTTCATTTCTCTCCTATCTGCTGTCTGTGGCTGTGTCAGCGCTGCTGCTCGGAAAGCGAACCATTGCAGCGCAGAGCCGATTTTACGAGCGCAGTAATGGAAAGAGGCAGTAAAACGACAACACGCGTGATAACAGCTGACAGGAACACAACGCAAGAACCCCGTGGAACCAACCTGTTAACAATCGAGGTGTGTCCTCGGTAAATGGCCAGGCACTGGCCCGTCACCACGTCCCACTTCCGAATGGTGTGGTCGGCGCTGCACGTGAAGGCAGCCTCGTTTTCTAAGTGGCAGAAGGTGATGTAGCTTTCATGTCCTAGGAACAAAAACAGAGGTACAGGCATTCAATCACGGCGCACGCAGGCAGGGCAGACCAGGTGTGCTCTTCAGCTTAACTAAAAGTACAAGAAACAAACAGACCGAAGCCCTAGTTTTAAATGCACAACCATGTTCCTCACGTTTAAGGATTTGTGTAAAACTCGGTGTGTTTAATTAACAGTGGAAAACTCTGCTTCATTGATAAAAGGATCAAGTGAGAGAGTAAAACAATAAAGCTGCACCCATCGGGCAGCTCATCTCATTTTATAAAAGCATCATGGGCTGAATTAGTGTAATAAAATTTAGACTATTGGAGTTCAAAACTCTTTAAAAAGGGGGGTGGGGGCTGTTTGTTTGTCTTAAATACAAAAATGCTTTTGATTTCTTCTTCTGGTCAGGAAGAAAAGGCTGCATTTCAACCCAGCCCTTTGTCAGGACAAACAACAATCCTAAACTGAAGCACGAAAATATGAAAAAAGGAAGAGACGTGAGCCTCACCAGCAACTTTAATTTCACTGTCCAAGCAGAATGAAACACAAACAAAAAAACATAACTAACTAAAAGTCAACCAGCAGTTTCCCCGCTAGGACTAACGACACAAGTGAAACAGTTTTCAAAACATCAGTATACTTTTCAGAAACGACACAGAAAGAATAAGAGCAGAATTATTTATACAGCAATCAGAGCACGTTGGGAATTTACTGTTACAACAGACAAAACCGCTACACTAGAGCTTCATGCTGCAAAATATGGTAATGGTAGTGAAGAGGAATCTATATTGCAACCCAAGGCTTGTGTTGCTGCTTAATGAAATGTGCCGTTGTTTTATGAAATATACTGCATTTAAAACCGCCTTAGGGTTTGGGGCCCAGCTTTGTCCAAGATCTCTTGTGTGAAATACCGTCACCGATCTAGGTAACCGATGAGACCATTACCTAGATTTTACCTCTTACACTTTTTCATTTTTATATGTTCAGACTAAGTTTTCAGACCAGAACTGTTGCTTCTGAAGTGTCACAAGAGAGCCCCAGACTTTGGCTGAAGCCAGGAGGCCTTACTGTGATTTAGAAAAGACAAAAATATAAAAAGGACAACTGCGACTAAAGGGAGAGAAGCAGACAAAGGCACTAGAAAAACAGAATCATGTGGTACAAACAAGATACTAAAGAACTGAGGGAAAGCTGACTGCCCAGTAAAACACTTAGGTTCGCGGACTGCAAAAGTGTGATTTTGTTCAAATTCCTGTACTTCAGGAGCCTTTTAGGAATCAGCAAATCAGAATCCACATTACAAACACACAGTCTTGTTTTCTCTTAAGCAAATTCACCAGATGTCAAAAATTAAACAGGCCTGTAAGTAGGACTGTAAGTAAACGATACCCATCCTCATAGCACTCGAAAACTTTTTGCAAAGCAGTTTAAACGGGGCAGGTCTCAACCACTGGCGTTTTTCTTGCAGCAGCTCCTAATCCTGCTCTTAGAAGATCAAACCAGCATTTTGGTTACTGAAATAAAGTCTGTCAGTCAGATTTTAACCATCGATACTACTCGAGCCACAAAAAGGATGCCAAAACCCGCTGTGGCAGACAAGGTCTGGTGATGATCTGGTCAAAAACAGCCGCCACAGAAGTCTGTCAGTTACGTTGTGGTGGAAGCTTGAAGCTGTGCTACGGATACAGGTTGATTAGTGATTATAGCTTTTATAATATGAATTTACTCAAAAAATGTGTGAGTGTATGGATATAAAATACATGCAATTATCTGATTCAACGGCCAGTGCACAAACCATCTATCCAACCTTCTGTAAAGTTTACCCCCATACTAGCAGTTCACAGGGCAGGTTCTGAATGTTATCCAATCTACTTATCTTTCTAGTCAAAAGTTAATTAGTGCTTTAAATGGATTTCTGATCCTTAAAAGCAAATGCAGTGAGTTTTCCAGGAGACAGAACTATGGCAGGATGTGGGGGAAAAGACAATACTCTATCATTAAAAACAAGCAAACTAACAAAAAAAATCCAAACAATGTTTATTTTTGGAAGAAAAAAGGATCAGAAATTCCAAATGTAAGAGCTTCCTTTTTTTTTTCCTGTTTTAAGAGAAAAAGAACACGAATGAGTGAGAATACAAACACAATCTTTGGCCCACAGTGTGACCCCTGTATGACTGTGTTCTGCAGAGCTTTTCCTTTCTTTTTAATTATTCAGATGTTAGGCTAAGGGTAATAAGTGTTGTTAATAATGCAAAAACAATTTAGGATGAAAAAGCCCAGCAATTAACATTTGTGTGTCAAATGTAAAGTTCTGTGGGGAAAAAATATTTATTGAAGTTTCTTTCCAGAAACTTTAGTTTCTGGGTCAAAAGCTTCTAAATAAAGATCATCTGAAAAATGAGATGATTAAAAGGACCAAAAAAAAATAGAGAAACAATAAGAAGAAGTCAAGATTTCATCAGGTTGTAAAACAGAAGGCTTCTGGAAAGAGAAGTTAAACTGCTGTGTTCCACACCCTAAGATAAAAGGATCCGTGCCTTCAGTAGTGCTGGTAACCTGTTTGGGGTTGAAAGAGCTTCTGCTTAACATTACTGCAACCAACCCTCAGAAAAGCGCAGAACAAAACAAGCATGATTTTGGCTGCACAGCAGGCAGCAGGGACTGAAAGAGACCAGAACACGCTGTGTGGCCTGTCCCAGGCTCCAGCCTCGAAAAGCAGGCTGAAAGCAACCGCCGTACCTTGGAAGTGGCCATGGCACTGGCTGTCGGCCGTGCTCCAGAGCCGCGCGGTGCCATCCTCGCTCCCCGTGAGCAGGCGCTGCCCGTCGGGGCTGAGGCTCAGCCAGTTGATGCCTCCTTGGTGATCTGCGCAGACCTTCACGGCGGAGCCGCTGTTCCCCATCCCGGCGAAGGCAGCAGAGGCTCGGGGTCAGCTCATGGGCGCTGGGCAGCCCCCTGGCACTGCCGTGGGCCTCCAGCTGTCTCCCACCGACCGACTTCAGCCATTACCTCGACTCCAAAAAAATCGGCTGGGTAGTCCTGACTCCTGCATGGGACACAGAGCGGGGAGATAAGGACGTGCTGAATCCCATAACCTCCCTCATGGACACATCGCCGCCTCAAGCAGGATGCCGTCAGGCTCTCGAGCACCCCTTTCTCCACAGAAAGCCCTACCATGAAAGATGGGTTTCCAACCACTCATGCACCTTCCCCGTGGGCATCCAACCCCTTGGGAGAGGACCAAGCCCTCCCAGCCCTGCCTTGTGGGCACCTGGAGCCCTGTGCTGAGGCAGTGGGGCACGTTTTTTCATTTTAAACCACCTCAAGGCTGAAGAGGAGACGTCTCCAAGTGGGGGGAACCCAACTCCATGCAGCCCCCAGCACCCAAAGGCGCCGCCTGTCCCCTTCCCCCTCGTCTCCCCCAGCTCCACGGCCACCACGAGTTCCCCTCAGAGACCCCCCAGCCCTCCTCGCCATCCCTCCCACACGACCCCCGGCACCTCCGCCCCGGGCTCGGCTCTTCGCGAGGGGAACGGAGTCGGGGGGGGAGGGCTCAGCTCCGGCAGGACGATCTGCTCTCACCCTGCAGCGGGAAGGGGGAACCCCTTCCCCGGCTCCGGCTGGGTTTTTTGAGGGGGTCAGAGGAGAAATAACAACGGAGGCACTGTCCGGGGGGGAAGAGGGAAGGGCTCCCCCCGGCGCCCCGCCGCCGCCGTGCCCCCCTCAGGCCACCCCGGGGTGGGTCCCCGGCGCCGGCTCTCCCTCCATGTTAGAGCCGTTTCCCCCCGGGCGGGAACCGCGGCCTCTCCCCGGCCCAGTGCCGCTTCCTCGGAGCTCCCTCTTTGTGTTCCCGGCACGGCAGCCCCCTTTTTTCAAAAAACGAGGCACCCACCCCCCAAAAAGAAGCGCCCCAACGCCTCCTCCCCGGGGCTCAAGCCGCCCCTTACCTCTCCTTCCAGTCACCCGGCGCCGAGGGGGAAGAGTCGCCGGGGCGGGAGGGTCGTTCCCAGCCGGGACCCTGGAATGACCGCCCTAAAACCGAACGGATCCGACAGCCCCCCCGACCGCACACACCCGCCGAGTCCCGGGGCTCGTCCTCGGGGGGAGGCAGAGCTTCCTGCGGCACGTTTCGCCCCCTCAGGCTGCCTCCCGGCTCCGCGGCGCGGCTGCGCCATTCCCCCCGCCTCAGGGCGACCCCCGGGGGGCAGCGGCCCCGCCGCGGTCTCCCCGGAGGGCGGCCGCGGATCTTTTCCTCCTTCCCCTTCCGAATGGCTCCAGCCCTCGGTTCCCTCAGCCCCCCTGTCCCCCCTCCCCGTGCTGCCGAGCCGGGGGCTGGATTTGAGGGAAGCCATCGCCTTTTGTTCCTCCTCTCCCCCCCCCCCCCCCCCCCCCCCCCTTCCCCGAGGACCAGCTGAGGTTGGGCTTCTCCTCACGGGAGCCCCAAACATCCACGTCTTCCTCGGATCTTTTGGGGCTGTTTCTCATTTCATACGATCCCTCATCCTCTCTGCCCCATGGGCATGCCAGGCTGCTGGCAGAGCCCCTTGCTTCATCCAGCCTCAACGTGGGATGTGGGGTGGTGGGGATGCTACAAAATGGGGCCCCGCTGTGTCAGGAGCAATACAAAACAAAGATAGGAAGGGTCCCATCCCACCACAACGTAATTAAATCTATAAAAGATAAGCCCATCAGATGGAGATGCCCCCAGCAAAGCAGTGGTGAGGATCAGACACGGATCCCATTGCCCAAACCAGTCAACTATGAAATGGGCAGCTGAGGAACCCGTGCTGCTAAAAGCACACCTGCAAGATAGGATATGTAGCAAAACCCACTTTTCTTGTCTCCCACTCCATTAAATCAGAAAAGCACCTTTTCATGTCAAGTCACCAGCCTTGAAATGGGCCCGCCGGCTCCATTTCAGGCTGTCGTGTTCAATCTAGAGGTTCACCAGGCATTGAACAAGACAGCAGCCCCGCTCCTGCATGATGTATTTCAGTGCGTGGGCTGTACAGAAATGCATGCATTAAATGGATACTTAATGGGATATTTTATTTTGCACAGCGCATTCTGGCAGACATGGAACAGAGCTAATACGTCCCGCCCAACACCAACACGAGATGGTCCTGACTCTGCTGCTGGCTGTAACCACACAACCACGGGGAGGCTCACTGGAGATGCAGCTGCAAATTTGCGTTTTGTGTGGCACGTTGTCGCCGGCCAGCCCTTTTCTGAAGGCAAGCCCTTCTGCACCATCTCTAGGATGAACGCTGCGCACTCAAGAAAGTAGCCAGTAACTTTTGGTGTGAGACATGAGCACTGGATTTCTTCCCTCCTGGATTTCTTCCCTCTGAAAATCACATTATCCATGGAAAGATATTTTTTTTGGATATGTCGGCCTGGGAATCGGCTGCTCTCAGGGAGTGTCCCTCACCATCTGCTTGTACATCTGTCAAATCCACTCACAAACCACTGCCCGGAGTCCCTGTTTGGGAAACTGTAGGATAGATTAGCACTCCTTTTTTATTTTCCTATGCTGCAGTGGTGTGAACACAAGGGAAAATTCAGATGGAAGGGGTATTTTTTTTTAGGTGGGAAGCAGGTACGGACATCTCAAGCACACACATTTTAGATCTCCAGGGGAAGCTGAGCTGCAGGGGAAACCCTTGGCCACAGCTCAGGAGGCCGTGCATTGACTGCAGGAGCCTGCTGGAACAGAGGTTGTGCTGTTCCTTCCCCCTTTTTTTTAAAGCCCTTTTAAGGTTTTTTATTATTATTTCAAATGAATATTTCCCTCCTGCGGTGACTGATGAAAGAATCTGAGCTTTTGAACATTTTCATGAATATTTATTCATTTTCTTGGGGTTTTTAATATTCTTTTTCTATGACTTTAATCTGCTTGAATTTCAGATTATGTTTCTTTATTACATTTGTATACTCCTTTTTCATTTTTAATTGTCATGAGGAAGGCAAAAGAAAATTATCAGCTGCTTGATTTTGCTCTTCAGGGCCCAAATCCTGCAATGAATCCTTCTTCATCCAGATACACAAGGATGGGCAAGCACAAAACTCAGTGTTGCTGGTATACATCTCACTTGTCATTCTCCAACAATTTTCGGTTAGCTATTTACATAAATATAGATATTTGCATACACAGATGCATGAGCTGCTCCTATAACATCCGGATAAATATAAACCTTTGAGAAGGCAGCTAAACGTTTGCGTCTAGATTCGTACTGCATGATTTGAGGGATCCAATGGCTATTGCTAAGTTTAGAGCCAAGTTGTTTAAACTCTTTTACCAGTTACCAAGGAGAGGCAAGTGCCTTCCGAATAAAGGATGTAGAGTTCATGTACATTGTCTTTTGGAAGGGGAGGGGATACCTCTGTCCTTCAACATGGACTGTGCTAGGGGTTCAATATGAGCAGGTTCCTAATTCTTTTCCATTAAGTAGGACGAACCGGGGCATTTGTCTTTAAACCATACTTTCTTTCCAACACAACTTCAACTTCTTCTCATGTCTCTGATCTGGTAACAACACAGTGCAGGGAAATTCCTTAAATCACCCCCAAGAGAGTAAATGGTAAGGTGGAAAAGCCTCTACCAGCAACCTTCATCCCAAATTACTTGTATTTAGTGTCTCACTTGACAGACCTTGACAAGCAGTGTAGGCTCCATCTCATGTATAGCTGTAAAATGTAAATGCTGAAGAGCACTTCCCTTAATAAGACTTGAGTGATAATGCAAATGATTTCAGTAATCTTATTGATGTAATTTGTGGGGGACGGAGAACAGGCAGCTCTGCCACCTCCCCCTTCTCAGGCTTTGGGTATGTGGATGGAATTGCAATGGTCTTTAATGGAAGACAAAGGCACTTTTGTTCTGTCAAAGAAGCAGAGCCAATAATGCCCCAAAGAAGTCAGCACCAGAGCTCCACTCACCCGACCAAAAACAAAAGAATAAAGTGTGCAGCAATGCAAATTATCTTTCTTAGAGGATTAACCCCTTCCTCCATACAAACCCCTCCGCATTCCCACAGAAGGACCTTTATGTCTGCCAGCCTCTTTTTACTGAACCCTATTGCTCCGCTTCAGGCTATCAACACCAGTCACCATCAGATTTGCTGATAATTAAGTATTGCTTCCTCTTTCTTCACCTCAGAACATCATAAAAGCCAACCAACTCTCTCCTGAAACTACTGTCTGGGTCCCAGAAAATTGATACTGGCATATCCTGCACTGATTTTTTTTTTTTTTACTACCAACCACATCATTATAGTGATTGAGAACAGTTAACCTCAAAAGGCCCTGTGGTGTCTCCACTGGCAAAGTTCCTCACGGAGCAAACTTAGTCTATACTAAGAAAATTTCTCTAGTAGGGTTAAATTTGATTTTAAAATTGATCTAGTTTCACTGGTACAGTGTAAATAAAATTTAACCTTAAGTAGATTTCAATGTAGCTTCCACTGGTTTGATTAAATTCAGAATGTCATCAACGTCTAAATAGCTTTGCTTGCATTAAGGGTTGGTATTGGCAAAGGCAGATTGATTTTTACATGGATTTAATTATCGGAGCTCAAGCAGATGTAGCCTTACTCTGAAGGGAGGATGGGGGAGTAGAAGTCAGCAAATCCTCAGTGGTACGTGGCCATGCCCCACAGACCCAGCAAGTGCATGGCTCAAAGGGGGTGGAGAAGCTACTCTCTCCTCTTCCCTGTATCCTTTTGTAGGTTCAATAGGAGCAACGTTCAACTTTTCCTGGCAGAGCCACGCTGCAGCTAAAAGATGGGCACAGAGCTTTGTGTTAAAATGCAACAGCATAGCTTTGCAGGATAAAATGTCTTAATTTCCCAGCCCGATGCCACAAGTATGAGGGCAAGTCAGTGGAAGCCAGATAGTTCTCAGCTCTGAAAGGAAATACCTTTTAGGCAACATGTAATCAGTCTGTGGAACTCATTGCCACAGGATGCTGTTGTGGCCAAGAGTTTCACAAAGAAATTCCCTAACAATTCATAGCAGCAGGACCCTGCCAGCCCTCAACATTTATCGGAGACCGCCTTGTAGCTCCAGATCCATGTGGGGCCGTGCCCCCGGGTCACAGCGCAGGGGAAGGCTGTGACCATCTGGGCTGGGTGCAAGATTTCTTGAGGCCTCTTTGAAAGGAAGGGTTATTTGATCCACAGCCCAGCTGCAGTCTTCTTGCTGTGGCAATGTCTGCGTGAAGGACCACGAGATCTTTAGAGCAGCCCTCTTACCACCCAAATAGGAAGCCCTGTTGGAGGAGGGTCCCTTCCCTTGTAAGCAGCACAGGCAGGATGCTGTGTGCCTGCACATTTCTCAGTGATGCCTAACACTGGAGTGCAGAGAAAGGCTTTCCACTCCAGAACACCAGTACTGTGTGAGGTATTGCTTGGGACCAGGATTGAAGAAGCTCATGTGGAGGTACACAAACAACTGCAGGGTTGGGAATTGTATTAAGAAAGACACACACACAAAAAATCATTTTGGAAAGTATATTGACCCTCCCTGTTTGCCTGCTCTGGAATTTCTTGCATTTTCCCAGGGTCATCCAAAGGCCTTTGGAGGCTCTGGGCACCGGGTTCGTGTGTGCACACAGCCTGAAGCTATCCATGCAGACTTCAGACCCAGACATCACAACTTAAATCAGCACTGCAATTCCTTCTGAACCCTCTGTGACTGGCCTCTGTTACAGGCAACACTACATGAAGGTGACAGTTCTCCCTTTCCTCATCTAAGTGTGGATCCTTTGCAGTTAAAAATCTCCCAGAGTGCTCAGAAGTCTAGCTTGGGTATAAAGATTTAGCAAATTTCCCCTACAGGATAAAAAGATGGTTTGAAACTGTCACATAGCCCAGGATTTCCTGTAAACATCTACCAAGTTCTTTCGGTTTTTAATCAGATCAGAAGCAGTGGTTTCGAAACAGTTCTTTCAAAAAATACTTGGTTTTCTAGGTTTTCTATTACATCTAAAACAAGAATGCCTGTCTGCTAAACTCAGATACATCTCTGCCATCCAATACTACTTTACCCAGGTGGATGGATTGCTCCCTATCAATGTCAAGAGTCTGAAAACCTGAGATTTGGAAAATCAAGTGATATTCAATGACCTAGTGATGGTAATATTGCTGGTAATATTGAGGTCTTAGTACCTAACCCCTGTCGGCAATGGGAGTTTAGCCATGAGCTCTCGGGGGGGTTGAATTGACTTTTTGCTGTGACGAACTGATGGCTTAAAACTCACTGCTGTGAAGGAATCTTATCTTGCTGGCTAAGAAAGCAGATGTCATTTCCTAGAAATTTTTAAGATGCTACATGCCAGGATGTGTAAGGTCTTTATTGTAAACAGCTTTCCCCTCACGTAGTCTATAGATGGCAAGGTCCTTCCAGCATGTTACTATATAGCGGGAACTTTACTGCATCATTCAAAATCATAAATATTTACAGAATTGCAAAATAATGGTAAAAAGCTCATTTTACCCTGTTCCCTACTGTGATGGGAGCCCTGCTGTTCCTTCCAGACGGTAAGCTGGCCTCTTGCCCAGACCATGTATCTCTTATGACAGACTCCTTAAGGACCACATCTACATGGAAGCCAAAAGAAATATGTCTTACTAAGTGACACAAGACTGACTTTCTGAGCCCGATTCTGAGCCTGTTTTAACTGATTTTGCACTGATTCAACTCTGCTGGCTTTGACTGCATCAATCCAGATTTATACTGACGCAGGCTGAAAGACCCAGCACTCTTGACATTGGTACAAAAACACAAACTTCTAAAAATGCTGAAGATAAAACCAGTGACCTGTGCAGTATTTTAACAATGGTACTGACATCTGGCCTGCGAAAGATTTCTCCGTTGTTTTTCTGCCTGGTTGTCAGCAGAGCCAAATCACCGTGCTGCCTTAGGTAAGGGAGGATCGTTCACGATCTCTCACACCTCCTTGCTGCTAAGAGCCTTGTACCAACAACTCATACCAAACCCATGGATCAAACCTGAAAGGTCTTCTAGAGCTGTGATGAAGATTTGGTCTTCATGGCCAGACTGACCCTGCTCCTGACCCCAGTACAGCAAGAATAGGTGCTTTTTTTTTTTTTTTTTTTTTCAGTAGGATTTACTAGCACCTCTGAAGTGTGAGCCACTCAAATGCAGCATCCCACTTGGTTTCACAGAGAAAATCTTCACATGATGCACCTACTCTTTTTGGGCACTTGCATATTTTATTTATGAGGTGCATTTCTTTTTCACCTACAATAAATATAGCACCGTGTTTTCAAGTACTCTTGCCCTTAGGGCTTGATTTTACTTCTAGCTAACCTAATATGGGTTTGTGCAGGGAAACTGCATTACAACAGCCTCTACCTCTAGTCATCAGCAGTAACTTCATACATGACTTGAGCTCTCTGGGCTCACCGGTGAACACACTCTGTCTCTTTTTCTCGTCACTGTTGGGTGAGTAGAGCTGGAACACTGCTGCAGCCTCACAAGGCCAAGCAAAACCCCCCTGAAATCAGTGTCCTAAAGAGAGCGTGAAGGACTGGCAAGATGGTGACTGGGGTTCTGCTGGGGAGACACAAAATGGTGGCCATAGGGTAGCAGGAGGAAGCTCGATGCTGTGTGCTGCTAATGATGCGATAAGGTAGCGGGATGTCAGTCCGCTTTCACTTCCCGAACGTCCCCACGGCTTGCTTGGTGAATAAACCTTTCCTCATTGCTGTTCTCCTTTTTCCCTCCCCTACCAGTGTTCATCCTAGCCTTCTTTTGAGAAGGCACCCCCGCTGGAGTCCTTTGCTGTCAGGAGGAGAGAGTGCAATTTAGCTGGTCTGCAGCCGTCTGTTTCCATTCATTCCTGAGGTTTTCCAGCTGCCCACGAAAACAATGCACTGATACACTCTGGGTGGACTTGAACCACGGCCAGTGCAGAGGGTTAGGTGGGGCCAGGAGATCTGCAGTGCTTTTTGTCCTGCAGAACAGAGTGGATACCGGCAGCATATGGCCAGAGGCATGATGCTGAGGAGCACGGAGGAGCAGTTTGCTGAGTCCTGCAGCCCACACATGCCAGGTTGAGCATCCAGTTCCTCGCCAGGCAAATATCAGCAAACTCAAGCATCTAAGGGCTGAGATTAAAAACAAACTGAATTTCAAGGAGGGCTGGTGTGGTTTGCACTTTCACGGGTGTAAGGTAGACAAGTCCCATCAGAAAGGATGTGATATTTAGCTATTTTTTTTCTGTTAAATTCCCTCTCTCCTTTTATCATCCTTCTTGCACATGTAGAGACATAAAGTGAGTAATAAAAAATGCTAACAGCACAACTTCTTGATTTATACCGCCAGCAGATCTCAGGCAGAACTCCCTGCTGAGTTGGAGGGAACAGCCTGATTAAAAATTGATGCCACAATATGGTCTGTCTTAGCAACGACACTCGCAAGTGAGATTCATCTAGGATATAAACCACGACATTTAAAAAGCCAGTTGGGTGAAACTTGACCAAAAAAAAAAAATAAAAATAAATAAAAATACAAATCGGTGCGCGCAGCCCTGGGGAATAAAGGCAATTGCTGTGCCACTTTATGGAGTATCGCGTGTGACTCACTGAAGTCATCTTCTGATGCCTCTTTTCTGGCCTCAAGAGGTTAACTTCTTCCCAGAGCCATCCACTGGGGTGGGAAATTAAAACCGAGTGTGTGTGCCACAGAGCTGTATCAGCCTGGGTACGCGGGTGAACACGCTTTCGTGTTGTTTGCCTGAGAGGTCCAATGGAGGGGATAATGAAGGGGTTCAGAAGAGGAATGTGCTTTCTGCCAGGAGTGGTCTTTTAAGCAGGCCTTTGCTTATTTGTTGGGGGAGATTACTCACAGGGTCACCTGGCAAAAATGACTGGAAGTTATGAAAGAAAGGGCCTCCTGCCAACTATTTAAGAGAAAGAGGGAGAGAAGTGGAGAAGAAACAGAAGAAAGAGCAGTGAGTTGGCTGCAGGGCAAGGGACATTTTGTGATTTAGAGGAGAAGCCAAGAACCAAGGCTGTAAAGGGAGGGAGAGGACCCTGGGCTCCTTAGGAGGCTCTGTGTTGTATTCTGGTGATATTCAAGCACAAATGGAAAGTGGAGGCAAAGAAAAAAAGGCACATGAGCTTATATGTGCCTCGTGGAGCCTTTATGGCAGCTCTGAATCTACTGGCAGAGGTGGAGCACAGGCAGGGGTGAGAACGAAGCCTGGGGGTGAGCTGGGCCTGGGTGCTGCTGGTGGAGGCCCAGCTGGTCCTCCCCGGCCCATCGCTGGGCCTCAAAACGCAGTTGTCATTTGTCACTGTGCCCACAGAGGTGCTTTGGAGGGTACTGCTGAGATATCCCCATAACTCTCAGCCTGCAGGGCTAGTTATAGCCCCATAACTCGTCAAGCCAGCAGGGCCCTTCTGCGGCCTAGGCAGGGCGGGATGTCGGAGAATTAGGCCTTGAGCATCCCGAGAGGGAGAGCTGTCACAGGGCAGCGGCCGATGGAAACACACAGGCCCAGCACGGCTCCCTGCAGCTCACACCACTTTGACGAAACATCTGCTCGTCTGAAACAAAATCCCTCCCTTACTCCGAGCAGATTCGGTTCCCCCTGAAAGCAATAGGAGCTGCTGCATCTGCTCACACCACGGCCAGGCTTCGGCCCCAGGAGGATGAGGCCTTAGCTAAATCAGGCTGAGCTGCCTGTTCTATCTGATGCTCTCCTGTGAATAACTTTTCTTATTACACCTCTCTACTCAAGCGCCAAACCCCAAACAGGCAGGAAAGCCATCCAAAATTCAGAAGAATTATGACAGAGGCTCAGGCATCACGGGGTTTTGGAAAGGTTATTCGTTTAGTAAAAAAGTAAATGTGCAAATCAAGCTCTCTGGCAGCTTTCGTGTGATGATAATCGTGCTGATTAAGTGTTTGAGCCTCAGGATATGCTGGGAACGGCACTAGGACCTAGAAAATAACCACTCCATGCTTTTGGAAGACAGCTGCAGGCTCTTCCTGTTCTGCTCTGTAAGTGATCCATCTCCTCTCACAGATCTGTTCATTTTGGATGCAATTGCTCAAAATATGCATTACTTATGGCCATACAGATAAATACAAAGGAGACCAGCAGTTGTGCTGTTAACCCTTCACATCCCCCTTAGGCCTGCACATGCAACGAGGCAGCAGAAGAGTCAGAGCCCAGTTTTACCTACAACTGACTTTGATAAAGGCACGGCTACATTAGATAAGGGTATTAAGCTTAGGGAATATACTCTTCCTCTCTCTCCTCTAAATTTGGCTGTGGTTTCCGTTGCCCTTTGCTGATGAGGAAGGTGTTCATTCTCCTGATTTCTGTGGCGGTTAAGCAAAGAAGAAACTGTTTGAACTAATGGCTTTGATTCACTTTCAACATTAAATTTGACATACCATCTATAACAAATCAAAACTCTGCGTAGGTGTAAGTGAGTGCTTGATGTATTTAGCACAGAGTTGATTTCCTAGGAATTTACAGTAGCACAGAAGGGTCAAGAGGAAAGGACAAGGATGGAGAAGATGCTGTTTACCTTGGTCAGCTGCTCTGGGACTTTCCTCCCCCCTCAAGTGTGGATTTCACAACAAAACAACTGAAATGATAAAAACAATAGCTACTTTTCTGTGGCACTGCTGAACTATTCAGCCTCAGAGCTCTTGCACAGGAATGGAAATGTGAAGAATGATCTTTAACCATATAGGAGCATATACACAGTGTTGGCCAGCTATTTGGCAGCCGTAAATCAGTGCAGTCGAGCTAAACAAACTCAATTGTACTACGTGGCTTGCTCGATGATCCAGCTCTGCACCAGAGCCCTGCGCCAGGCTGTGTCCCTCCGGGACTGGCTGCATTAGCCAGCACACAGCTCCGGGACTGCCTTAATTCATGGTAATTGGCACTGCCTGCCTTCGGCGTTGGGTAATCACACTTTGAGACTGGGAAATCAGAGCTTCCCCACTGCTGCTGCACCCAGCAAAAGTCAAGAACTGTAAAAGGACTAAGGCTGGAGTCTCCTGAGACAGTTTTGAGTCTTTTCCATACAAGCTAAAATCTGCTGCTTCTTTCAAAGGATGATTGGACCCAAATAGAAAAATCACTGACTTGACTGTTTTTATTATTATTGTTAGCGGTATTATTCTTACTGTTACCATTCCTTCAAACTAGGTCGTGGGGAAACAGCACCTTCTGTAAGAAACCAGTGCTAGTTTTGAGAATCAGGTAACCTGTGCCCTCCCCTTGACCTTCCAACGTCTTGAGGGCAAGTTTGACCTGAATATTCAAATGCCAATTTAAAAGGAGAAAAATAAAAGAAGAAGAAGAAAAAGGAAAAAGAAAAGTAAATAAATAAATAAAACAAGAACTGGAACAAGGGAAACTTTGTCTGGTATTTCTTTCTAGCCAAAGAACTCTTTAATAGCAATCTATTAGACAAATCCCAGGCCTGGGGGTCTGTTACAGAGTTTTTGGATCCTTACCAGATTTTCTTTTTTTTTTTTTTTTGTCTCCAAACCTGTATTGCCTGAATGCAGCTGAAAAGAAGAATCAGTCAATGCAGTCAGAAGGTTTTCCAGTGCCATGGAAGTCCCTGTTTCTGATGGGGCATATCATCCTTTATTGTCAAGGGAGCTGACTGTTATATATCACTTATTAATAAATTATAGAAAAAGAAGTCTGAAACCTTTGAAATGCAGATTGCCAGCTCTGTAGTAAGACCTGAACTGAAATGATAAATTCCAGAAGCCAGAATGGTGTTTGCCTACTTTTTTCTCTCCTTTTTTTTTTTAAAGGTAGAAGATAAATCAGTTTGGCCCCAGCCCCCAGTCGAAAAAAGAAGCTCTATTATTCTCAGAAAAATAATTTCAAAGGACAAGTCAATAATAGCAGGATACACACAAAATAAAACCTTTGGAATCCTGTTATTATTATTATTATTATTGTAGGTTCAGATGACTCAAATGTTATTATTTTCTTCTTGCATTACCAGCCAAGAAAACCAATGACAACCACATAAAGCTCTGCAAATCTCAGCAGTTTTGGTTCCCACTTACATTACTGGAACAGCTGCTGCACTCGCATAGCTGAGCCGGTCAGCTCTGCGTGTGGACTGGACCACACGGTGCTTTCTCACTGCGAGAGCTCGAGGATGATTTACGAACAGGATTTATGTTCATCCCACCCTGCAAAGCGGAACGAAGCCTGGAGAGTCAGGCATGTTACCGTGTAGGGGCAGGCTCGGTTATGTGCTAGTACCCCGTGGCATATAGAACACAGAGCAATGGTTCATGGAGGGGGATGAGACTTGTTTTGGTGGTGACTGCCTTCATGAAGGCATGCGAGGAAGAGGACGAAGGCACACCCTTTTAGGGGTGATCAGTGACTGATCCTTCACTATCCCAGACCCTGTGCTGTCCTAGCAGGAGCACATAAAGCTATCCCTTCCAACAGAGGGCAAGCTGTTAGTGCATTTTGGATGGTGCGAGTGCAGGTGTGAATGCCTACCCAAAGTGCAGGCTCACCACAACCCACCAGAGATCATCTTATTTAAAGAAGGAATCGACATTAACCATTTCAGTATGATTTCGGGTTTGCTCCACGTGCAACTCGACTGCAAACACTGATGCATTCCTCCACGTGCTAACAGGCTTGAAGCGGGGCAGCTTGACTTGGTTACAAATGGATTTGTGCCGAACCACATCAAGATGGTCAGCCGTCCGTGGGAAACACGGCATACCCATTTGCTCCTCGGTGTTTCTGTCCCTCCATGGAAAACTAAAACCCTCCTGTCCTTTTCCACACTTTCTTCCATGTGGATGTGCTTGGTTTCCTTCATTGTCACCAACCTGTCACCGCTGTCACCAGTTGTATGGGAGCAGCTCAAAACTGGTGATCTGTTATTGCACCTCCGCTGCTGATTGAACTTTTGGAGCAAGAGTACACCAAGCTACAGCCCCTGGAGGTTGATTTAACTGGCTTTAACCTCTCCAATAGAGCAGGGAGGTTATGAAATGCCATTTGTGATGCTGAGGATGCTGACCACATCAGGCACATAGATATCATCTGACTCAAGGGCTTCCCAGCTAAATCAGATTTACTCCTGGGCAATAATTTGAGCCCATGGGGTGAAAATCTCCAAGGCAAACCTGTTCTCACCCCAGGCAACTTCTCCTTAACTTGAATACAACAGATAAAACCAAACTTTGCATGGGAGCCAGGATACCTGTCCGTGCTCCCAGAGGACTGAGATATGGCCCCCTCTACATTTTTTCCTTGTCATTGCTTAGGCTTTAAGAGTGGCCGCAGCTCTCCTGGTGCCAGGTTAGGGATGTCCTCTGAAGCTGCTCATTGCCTTGCTGCAGCCAGTGAAGGTCACTGCTGAGCCAGGCTTTCTGCTCAAAGAACCGATGAAACAGCTCTAGCAGACACGGAAGAGTGAATTCATTGCTACCTGGTCCAGATAAGTGGCTCTGGAGGAAGAGAAAAGAAAGGACACGAGGGTCTCTCCATGTGCTGGGTAATGTAGCAATGCGAAAGTGCTGTAGCTGTGCAGATGTCTTCCACAGATTCATTTGCAAAAGATATTCCATCAAATTCCCACATTATCCAGCTACAGAGAAAGGACATTCGTGTATAAAGGCATTCTGGCAGGAGCTACTTGCTTTGGGGCCAGATGTAATTCAAAGTTATTCTGAATATTACACTGCAGCAGCCTGGCCAAGCCCAGTAATGCTGATTATTAGGGCTTTCCTGGCTTTCCAGATGGAGCTGATTTCATTTAGTTCCCTCTCTTGTAATTAATAACTTGCCCCTTTTGTTCTTTTTTTTTTTTTTTTTTTTTTGAATCTTTGTTTTATCCTGGCATTTTGTAGGACGGTCTCCAATTTACTTAATCCTTTGCTTGCTGCCTGGGCGCACGTCGCAGAGCCCGTTCAGCCATGCCGTTTACCGTCGTGCGGCTCAGATCTCTGCTGCACGATCTCACATCCACTTCCCAGCAAGCTGGCACTTCTGTCACTGAGCTTTTATACGCTACAAACACACAAATCATAGAGTTTCATACTAGAGCAATGTCAGTAATCTTAAGAACAGCCACCACCCCAACCACCAGCGTGCATATGGGATCCGTACGTTCTGTCCTTTAAACAAGTGCAGATTTAGCAAGGAGGAGGAGGGAAGAGGAAGAGAAGGCGAGCTGCATCCCCCCGCTGCCAACGCAGTGCACGTTCTGCAGCACCGCCAGGCTCATGTCCACCACATTTAGCTTTCAAATCGAGAAAAAAAAAGGAAAAACTCAATTCCCCGCCGCCAGCTTCCAGTGGTACGACGCTTCGGCGTACGGAGGATGGTTTTAAATGAAGTGCTCACATGAGACTGGCTCCTTGCGCTGGGAGCGTGCTCATAAACGGGATATCACGTGTAAATAAATGATGAGCGTGTGGTCTGGAGGCACAGTACGGACATGTGTAAGACGTGCTATAGGTAGCTAAGTGCTGGTTACACGCAACCGCACGGCTTAATCACGCTGCCTCTTCTCTGCTTTAAACCCCAGCGGGGTTCAGCCCAGGGCTGGGGCTCCCAGCTACCTCCGCAGTTTAAATCATGACTCTTAACCCACCAAAACCCATAAATGACCTGAATTTGAAACGTATAGAAGGAGTGGGTCTGCACGCAGTGCCTGTGTGTCCGAGTGGGGCTGTACATCTGTGCGTATGTGCACGGGCCCACGCATCACATTAAGGAAGGGGAGGGATGTCCGTGCTCCCCCCTAAGGGCTGCCCAGCCACCGAAAGCTGGAATCCGTACAGCTCAGCTCGCCGGGGTTTCTCAGCTCTGGCCCAGCTTCAGCAGGACAGCCAAGTGTGGAGAAACCCAGGTGTGTGGATTTCTGGTCTTAGACCGCTGCTCTCGGGGGAATTGGGGTGGCTGGTTTGGATGGTTCCTCTCTATTTTCTTTTCTTTTGTCCTCCAGCAACTCAGAGCATCTGGGATTCCAGTTAGGGCTTATTTTAAACCCTTTGTTTCTTCATCCTTCATACTGCACCGTGACATTGAATGTGCTTCACATGAATGAAACTCCTTTAAAGCTACTCACAGCTCAATGCCCATCTTTCTTTGGGAGCACATTTATGTGTTTTGGTTTTTTTTAACAGATTACTGTCCGGAAGGTCACAACAAAGAACAACGCATGTGACTGAATATTAACTTTTAATAGAGTGCAGTGAACTCGGGAGCCGATTAGAGCTTTCACAAAGCAAGAGCAATGCTAATCCTGGAAGAACTCCTAAAATCTTTCATAAGCTGCATTTAATTAAAAGAAAATGAAGTACGCAAGAGTTGATGCATGAGTGGTACATTTGTGCATCCTACTCAATGAATGAATCATTTCCCTGCCTTCTTTTCCGACCCAGAAATACCTTGCAATCCATTAAAGATGCTTAAATATTTTTACAGCCCCAGCGGACCGTGTGTCACTGCAATCCACCCGGGACACGGCCATCACAGTCTGGAGCTGTTGTCCATCGGAGGGACATCATTGCCTGTATTGCTGCTAGGGGAAACATCAACTGAAATGTTGGTAGATCACAATATAGGGGTTTTTATGTTTCCATACCCCCATAACACATATATGATATCCCATGTGGACATGTATGTGTTATGATGGGCCTGATGGGCTCTGTGCAAGACAAGGAGGAGCTGCCGAACACCGAATGTGGGTTTGGGTGAGCTGAGGCAGCTGGAGATGGAAATGGGCTGGGAGCACCCAGGGATGAGAGCTGTGCGAGTGGCAGAGCTGCGGCTTCGTTGCCACCCCTAAAATGTTTTTATTTTATTTGGAATCTGTTTTTAATACGTTTTTCAATTTGTGCTGATCTGAGCTCAAAGTAAGTCAGGAGAAATGATTTCCATCGCTTCGAACCAGGACCAGCGCATGGCACTCAGACAGGCCCCGTGGGTCCATCAGATCAGGGCACGAGCCTCACGTGTGTCCCCGCATGGCACAAGCAGCTCGCACCCCTCTGAAGGATCACAGGCCATGTGTGCATCACCCTGACCCCCTCCAGGCATCAGGAGCCGGCCGAGTCCATCGCGTGGTGGCCCTGGATGGGACACAGCAAGCACAGCTCAGAGCAGAACCACACTGGGAGTGCATTTTGAGGTTCCCCAGGTCAGCTCCTCACCACCAGTTCTGGGAGGAGACCTGTGCCATCACCCCTGTGTCCTCCCTACAGATCTCTGCACCATGACGAATGAAATCCCAGCACGCAGCTCAAGCTTAGAAAGGTTGCAAGTCCATTCCCTCTCAAACTCATACATTTGATGGGAAAAAAATGCACTTAGAGCCAAAAGCTGATGTTTAATGATTTATTCCTTGGGCCAGTGAGCGGGAAAGGTGCGATGCCCGGTCTCAGTGGCGGGATGAGGGCTCAGCTAGACGTAGTTGATGACTCTCCTGACGGACTGGACGCTTGAGCTACACGCCTGCCACGCTCTGAAGCTGCTGAACTCGCCCCGCTCCACCACGTACATACGGCCTCGGTAGTTGGGCTCCTCGTACAGCACCCACCTGAGCAGAACGGGAGGGTTACCTGCGGCCCCGCGACCCCCTTGTGCAAGCTGGCCTTGGCCACGCGTTGAGCAGCTGCGTTTAGGGGCTTCCATGCTGCAAACCACCAGGGCCTGCAGCCCCAGCCCCATTCAGCACACAGAAAGCCCCCAGAAGAGTTTCCAGCGCAGCCTGGCAGTCACCCCATGGCCAGGTTGGGCAGAAGTTGGTTTGGGTTACACCAGCAACAAAACCTGGCACCAGAGACTTCCCCCTTCGCATTGCTGTAGGAATTGTATGTTTATGTAGGAGGAGATTGAGATGTGACAAATCTGATCTTCACCAAACACAACAGAAACAAATTCACAGCATTCAGCACTAAAGGACACAAGACCCCAGATATTCTAATAAATTAAAATTTAACATCATAAAACCGAACTTCAGGGGCCAGAAGCAAGGCAAGTCTGAAGAATTTGTAAAGGCTGGACAAGAAAAAATTCCTGGGGTGTACCCCAAAAGTCCCCTCAGCCCCCTTTGGGACTGTAAGGAGAAATATCCTTCCTGCTACAATGGAGATAAATCTTACCTCCTTGAGCCGACTCTTTAGCTGTGATGGGAACCATGTCTATAGCCACGCTTAATAATTTCTCTTTCCTTGCAATTCTCTCTGATATTTCCTAACAGGGAACAGGTTTGGGCTCTGTTTTATTCACCTTATCTCTGTGCCCAGAGTTAACTCCAGCTTTTAGTGTAGTCACACAGCACTCAGCACAGCTCACCTCTTCCCCTGGCTTGGCCGAGTCTCTTTAGTGTACCTTCAGCATATCCATTTGAAGGTCTTCAAGACAGGAGCAATTCTGATGGCCAAAAGGGACACATTTTGCTGCTCTTCTTTCCACTCATCCTCTTAATACACACCATGCCACGGTCTTAATGTGGCCACAGCTATCGCCTCTTTCCTCTGTTTAAGTCTCTGGTGCTTTTTAATCAAGTTTTGCCATTTCTCTGATAGTTTTACGTTCAGGTTTCCACCCCGTCATTGTCGAACTTTCCATCTCTGCCTCACTCTTCCCAAAATCACAGGTCATTTTTTCACAGATCTCCGCTCCTCGTCCCATCTGCGGGCTCCGCAATGACAGCAGAGCACAAGGTTAATCTTCCAAATCATTTGGTTTTTGTGGTCGATCTCTAGCCAGACATTCAGCTGTGACGTCTTGGTTAGGACCTACTGCACGCGGGATTTCCAGGGAGAAACTCCTCTAAGTCCTGCACGGGCCGGTGACTGCTGAGCCTCCAGGGTCAGACAACAGCTGCTGAGCTCGGATCAGTCTGACCCAGAGCTGAAAGCTGCAGCCCGTAGGAAAAATGTTGTTTATAAAACCAGCCATCCATGAACATTATATTAAAAAATAAATAAATAAATAAAAAGAAAAAAAAAGAAAGAATGAAAAAAAGGAAAAGCTTAGAGTGTTTAGTTGAGCCACCCCACGGACTCCTGGACACATCTGGATTTGTTTTGCACTTCTGGAGGGCACCCACCCATGCGGTCCCGGTGGTCCTGCTCCTTTCCACCAGTGCACAGCATCACCGAAATGTGCTCAGCCAAGACAGTTGGCTCCTGAGCGTTCCCTACAAACAAACAAGTTCATTCTTTGGCACTTTTTTGCGGCCAGTTTCTACCCGAAGCGGAACAGCAAAGTCATCCTCAGGCTTTCCTTGAAGGCTGCCCACTGCTCGCGTACCGGCAGGGTGCCCCGAAGCCACGTGCATCCTTGGGTACCTGACCTCTTGGAGAGGGTGCTCAGCTCTTCAGCTTAATTAAGAACAATTTACACCATCGTCATTCTCCTCTGAACACACCCCGCCTTATTCATAAGGCACGCCTGGCTTGCTTCCTTTTCTACCCCATCCCATCAACGCATCCCTGCATATTTTTGGGTGATCTTCTTCCATCAGCTCACCAACTTCCTCAAAAACTCTTGAAGAGAGCTCCCACTTCTGCTTTCTGTGCCTTCCAGTCACTCCCTCCTGCGGAGAACACCCAATATTGAAAATACTGCAGGGCAGTAGGACAGGGGGGTTCATCTCCAGGTCGCAGGGCGCTGCTGGCCCACCAGATGGTGGTTCTTCCAATTTTCTCTAGGGCATCGTTCAGCAATGGAAGGACCACAGGGAACAATGTAGGTGTAGAGCAGCCCGTCGTACACCCAGGAGCTCTGTGTTTCTCTTCAGGCCCATGGTTCTCGTGTCCATGGGGTCAGTGGAGCAGTTGAGCAGGCCCTGGGGAAGATGGAAGCGGACATCATGACCTGCTCTGGTGGCGAGAGCCCACCAGTTTGGGGGAACCGTCTGCTTAGGGGAAGGCAGGGAAACAAAAGAACAGAAGAGCAGAAGGACGGGACTGAAGCATATTGGCAGTGCAAGGTGATGAGTGAGGACTTGTACGGCTTACTTAGCTGTTCCTTTATTTCCTAAAATTCACGTTCCCCCAGAACGTCAGCACCTGAGGCAATGGAGTCAGTCAGCCCAGAAACGAGACGATCCTGTCCTCGAGCCCAGCAGGGGTGAGCTGATCCTGGCACAGAGCACACAGCCCCCCAACATCTCCGTGCTGCGTTTCATTAGCACATAAACCCAGAGGACGCTGGAATAAACCTCGCGTGGATCTGGCTGGGGCCCCGTCAGCCAAACCTGGCTGCTCACGCTGAAAATCCAACAGGGCCTTGGCTGCGAGAAACCTGGCTCCGTTCGGCCTGCTCGTGGCCGGGGAGGGACGCGGAGAATAGCAGGCGTGATGGGGGCAGAGGAAACACGCAGGCCAACGTTGGTGGAAACTCACTGCTTCGCCCCAAAATTGCTGTGGCTACTAAAATTCATCCTGTCCTGTCTGAAGGATGCTGGGCCTAAGTAATGAATGATGCAAACATTCAGCTGCACTGCAGACCGTCAGATGTTTACACTGGAGCCCATGGTTTGGGTTTTCCTGCTGTTTCTCGCTCGCTGTACCCGCATGTATACCACAAACCTGGGAATTTCAGCCTCAGGATGAAACCTAAAACCTGCAGTTTGCTGATCCATCTCTTCCTGAAATCTCTTCCCTGGCTTGCTCTGAAGCCGGCCGATGGGTTGGGTGTCGGAGCCCAGTGGGTGCCGCAGGTTCAGCTCTGACCGAGCAATAGGGCTCCATCCTTCCCCGTGTGGGATTCAGGCAGAACAAATGTTTGGTTTGGTTCCTCCAGGTTATGTCACTACAGTTCAGAAAAGCCATTTTTTTTAGGTGTTCTCTCCCAGACCGTGAAACAAATTCAGCTTTTTAAAGCTTTCCAAGCAATCCCTGCAGGTGGGAAGTGCGAAGCCACTTGCCATCAAACCACCGAGCTCCCACGGAGGCAGCAACATCTCCGAGTGACCTGGAACAGCGCTGTCATTCCCAGCATCACCCCAAAAGCTGCACCAGCACCGTTTCTGTCCCTGTGTCCCCAGCCCCAAAGGGACAGGGGGGAAGGTGCCAGCACCACCAGCCTCACACAATGCCGCAGGTGGGTGTTTCTCCATTCCTGCCTCTCCATCCTCTCCATCATCACTTCCCACGGGCACGGCCACCCCCGCGAGAGCAGCAAGCAGCGTTTTCATGGCACGTGGCACCAACTGCGGGCTTTGGAGGGGAAGCAAATATTTCTGTGTCCAACCAACGTCATGCCAGGGGAACGAGGAGGGAAAAAATAGCAGAGTGAGGTTTGGGCGCTGATGGGAGCTCAGAGAAGCCCTGCTTTACATTGCTCTCGGATGCACAGGGTAATATAGACCTGCTTGTGGCCTGGGGATGAGCTGGAAAGAGTCCGAGGCTGAAATTCTCCTCATTTCTGGTGACTGCATCTCCTCCGCTCTCCAAATGGTTGAGGCAGGACTTCGCCAGCACCAGGCAGAGCGATCTTGACCCATGCAAGGTCTGCAAGACACCCAGTGTCCGGATGTCGCAGTCTCAGAGCACACCAAACTCCTTCCCATTTTGGGAAGATGTTCCAGTGGCCAGAAAGTGCCCAGCATCACAAACCTGACACACACGAGATGCGCGACATCCAGTCCAGGACAGGCAAAGAAGCGTCACAGTGCTCGTGGGGCTCCAAGGCACATTGCCAGCCAACAGCAAGACCAAGGCAAAGCCGCGCAGCCACAAAGTGGGTTCGTGAGGGACAGGGGAGTGACCAAAACCCCCCGCTGGAGCATCCCACCTCCACACTGCAGCAGCTGCCACGGTCTTTGTGAGAAATGATTTAATTTTCAGGTGAGATGCCTGGGACCTCAGGTGTCCGAGGAGGTTTCTGGGGTTGTAGGAAACCTTGCAGAAGCTGCTTGCAAAGCAAAAGCCCTGACCTGCAGTGCCCAGAGCTCAGCTTCTGGGAGGGTGTTAAAGAGGTGTTTGGAAACATGCACAGAAATGTTAAAAACAAAACAAAAGGGAGGGAAGAAAGGAAGGAAGGAAGGAAGGAAGAAGGAAGGAAGGAAGGAAGGAAGAAAAAAGAAAAAAGAAAGAAAGAAAGAAAGAAAGAAAGAAAGAAAGAAAGGAAGGAAGGAAGAAAGAAGCACTCATTTTTAGTTTCAAGGTGTCCCAGAGTTCTCCTAACCCTTCACCCTCCAAAAATCATGCCCTTTGCAGCAGCTCCCATTCCACTCAATACCAGAGCCACCGAAATTCATCTTTAGGCTTGACAAACACTCTGAGGCTCCCCCAGACTCCTCCAGCATCAACAGGCTTTCCCCCGCTGGCTCCTTTGCAGCCTCATCCCTCGCTCTGACGCTGGCCCCGGAGGGAAGGGTTGTGGTGGGTACTCACGCGCCGTCGCCGTACACCTTGATGGCGTTGACGCAGGGCTTGTCCCAGCCGTGCCCCTGCAGCGAGGGGCAGTCCTCGGCGAGCTCCAGGCTGCGGCCGCTGAACCGGCTCCCCTCGAATATTTCCATTCTGTAGTGCTCGCCGTGCTGGGGGCAGAGGGAGTTGGAGTCAGCCAAAAGAAAACCCACAAAACAAATCAACCCACGGTGAGTTGTTTCCCCAGGTTCTGCGAGGTAAAGAGGGAAGGGTGTTTTGGGGTGGAAACGAGGGGGAAAACTCGTGCCATAACCTCGTGCCACCTCCCAGCCGCTGCGCTCGTGTGGGCACACGCAGCCACCTCTTCCCTCTGAATCCTCCCCCGAAAAGATGTTTCCCCCAACTAATTAATTAGGAACTCGCATCTGCGGTTCCTTACAGGAGCCGCTGCGCCTTTCTTGAAGAACAGAAATGAAACAGAGAACGGGAAGGGAAACCTCCGCAGCAGCATCGTTCCGTGAGCCCGTGAGGGTGAAATGAGGTGAATTCCTCTGGGGAGAGTCCTGCAGCCCGGTGCCGAGGTAGGGGGGCAGAGCGAGCTGAAAGGGGTTTCTGAAGCCGAATTCAAAGAATACCTAAACACGTACTTCAAATAAACCACGCCGAGGCACGGAACGGCCGGGCTGCGGTGCCAAACCCCACAGCAGGCGAGCGGATACGGTGCCTGAGCAAACATTCCTCCGGGAATCCGCGCTGCAGAAACGCCTCAAAGCGCTCACGGACATCCAGCGGGGGAAAAGAGAGGGCCAGGCGGGGAGGAGCACCCCCTGCTCTGGCTCTGGGCCCCAGGAAGCATCCCTCCGTGGAGGGACCAGCAGCAGGAGCAGTGAGCCATGCCCTGGGGTGCTTTGGGAAGGAGGTGCCCATCGCCGTGCTAAGAAGTGGCCAGTGAGAAACCCCTCCGGGTCCAGATGGGTTGGGTGGTTGCCCTGGGGTTCCCAAGAGAATCAAACAGGGAGAATGACCCCAGCTTCAGTTCTCTTTGCTGCTTTTTAACCTTCACAATTATACCTTCCTCCAGGTGGTGCTTTGAAAAGCTTCATAAGGGGAGGGCTCTCCATCTGGGGAAAAAATGGGTGGTAGTCTGGAATGATTGTGATTTTTTTTTTTCCCAATAGCAGAGAACTCAGATAAAATCCACCTGGAGCAGCTGCACCATGCGTCCGGCTTGGGAAGCCCCTGGGGTTGAGCTGACGTGGCCCCCATTTACCCCAGCACTGAGCCTCCACCTCCGCTCCACCTCGAGCATCTCGCAGCAACCCACGTGAACAATGCACGAGATGCCATCAAGACGTCCCCACCTCCTCTGCAAACCTCAGGAGTAAACCCATTCCCATCGAGGCCGTTGTGTTTCGTGCCTTGTGGCATCTCCATCCCCTCCAAGGCTTCATCCACGACATGGACACGCTCGGCCAAGCCGTGGGCAGCCACTCACCATCCCCACGGGCCGGCAGGAGCCCAGGCGGTCGCTGCGGCTGTTCCAGCGATGGAAGTGGGGGTACTCGCCGTGCTCCAGCACGTACTGCTGCCCTCGGAGGTTGGGGTGGGTGAAGCAGACCCAAGCCCCGCTCCGGACGCAGATGGAGTTGACCCGGTTGAGGAACCCTCGGTCCTGGAAGCTGCTGCAGGTCCCGCAGACGTCCAGCCTCCTGCCCGTGAAGCATTTCCCTTCGTAGAAGGTGATCTGGGGTGGGGAAGGAGAAGGGCACAGTGGTGATGAGCGGGGCACAGCCAGGCCCCGACGTCAAGCCAACAGGAACCTCTCACAGACACAACATTTCGGGGTCGGTTTGTTTTTTAGCCACTTCCCAAGAGGAGCACGCAACCATCCCTGGCTTTTTTTTTTCCGAGAGCCGTGTTTGTTTTTCTGGGAAGGCAGCGCATCCCGCATTTACGACACTTCTCGCTCCCTCACATATTTCCAGCAGGAATGTTTAAACAGGAAGCTCTGCTCTCAAGCGCGGCTCCTTTTGCTGCACCCTCCCCATCCCTTCTCCCAAATTTGTGCCCGTGCCATGGGGACGTTACCCCAACCCCTACCTTCACCCCATACAAACCCGGGCTCCCCGGGTGAGAGCCGAGCGGTTGGGTTTTACTCACTTTTCCCGAGTACTGAGACATTTTCTGCTGGCTGCTCTCCAAGACCAAAAAAAGGGGAAGCCAAACCAAAACCACGGAGCCGTCGGCCACCCCGCTATATAGCAGCGGGGGCAGCCGGGGCTGCTGTCGCCAGGGCTTTGGGACAAAGCGGCAGGAGCCGGGGCTTTGCGCGGCCGTGCTTAGTAGGCAGAACTGGTGGTACCGGGGCCTGCTGAGCGCGGGGTTTTGATTTCGGGCAGACGATTTAACAAAAGATTTGCTTGGCAGGGCTTCGGTCAATTAGCGGTGTGCATTTACCGCTCCTTTTTGAAGGATTTATTTATTTATATATTTATTTATTTTATTCTTATACAGAGCAGACAAGAAGAAAATAAGGAGAATGAAGCCACTCGAAGCGTGGCTGTTTCTTTACCAGACGGCTGTTGCTTTTTCCCCAAGTATTCCCCCACTACCGATGTGTGGCAGATCTCCTTGGAAGACTCCTCGCAAGAAGCACATTGCGATCCTTTTATCAGAGAAATGGTTTCTTGGTTGACCTTCCAGCCCCGTTATTTGGCATCTCTGAGCACCATGGACCATATCTCCTCTGAAGCATGGTGGTTGGGCTCACAAGCTCACTTGTGTTCCTCATGATCATTGCTTTATGAATGTTTCCATCTTTGAGCACCAAGACACATATATAAGGCAGGATTAGAAGGATTTCTAAGCAATACCATTGATCATAAATTAATATTTCCCAAAGAACTGCAATTGTGGCTTTGCCACAGTGGATGCTCTGCGTCTGGCACCTCAAACACTATCTCAGAACCCTGGCCTAGGCAGCCCAGAGGCTGTGGGGTCTCCTTGGAGAGCTCCAAAAGCCGCCTGGCCATGGGCCTGGGCACCCTGCTCTGGGTGGCCCTGCTGGGGCAGGGGCTGGGCCCGAGGAACCCCGAGGTGCTGCCAGCCTCATCGGGCTGCGATTCTGATTGAAACCAGCCTCGCAGTTCTCTCTTCTGTGCTCTAAGAGCATCCATAGATTTTACTGACTTCTCAGGACAAAAAGCCAAGGAAGGCCTCAGCCTACAAACCCAACAGGGTGGATGCTTCAAATCCATCCCCAAAACTCCCTTCCTGGCGGGTTGCCCCCACCCCTCCGCGTGCCTGCAGCCTCGTCCCACAGCACAGCTCGGCCTCCCTTCCTCCCCGCCAGCCTCGTTAACCGCTTCATTTTAAGATTACAGACCATTTGCAAAGAAAGGAGGTGATTATTAAGGATTAATCATGCGCCGCCCTTTCAATTAAGATGTAAAAGTTAATGAGCGTGTGTGCTGAGCTGGAGGACGCCAGTGGCTGGGGTGTGCAGGAGGAGGGAGGAGGCACGCGTGTGTTGGGGAAGGGAGAGCATCCTTCGGCCAGCCCAAGCAAACCTGCCTCTCTGCCACAGGAAAGGGGGCAGGAAAGCATTTCCATGTGCAGGAAATAATGGAGAAATAGCTAATTAATAAAGAAACAAAACCCACAAAACCATGCCCTTAAAATGGTTGCAGCTGTTTCCAGCAGCTCTCTGATGAGCGGAGAGGAAGACCCACAACATTCACTGCAGACCAGCCCCCAAAATAACCATGAAAGCAAACCAACCACGAAGCCGGGTTTCCCCTGGCCCTGTCTCACGGTGGGATTTTCCCTGTGTCTCCTAAGGTGCGAGCTGTAATTAAATCTGCAAGGACTGGATGTCCCGAGACTTCAGCCCAGCTGTTAAGTTTGTTAGAAGCTGTCCAACAGGTTGGGAAGCTATTTAAGGAGACAGAAAGAGGCCGCGACTGCTTGATTTCACATTTCTTCGAGAAAGCACATTAAAGATATGAAAAAATAAGGAGCTATTAGAAAAAATAAAAATGAGGAAAAAAAAGAATACTAGAATACTTCTGTGGTAAAACAGCGCCCAGCCAGTCTGTCCCCAGGTGTCAGAGCCCACAGCTCTGTTTTCACATTGTTCCCAATTTTGGCCTAATGGTTGTGGCTGCAGCCTCGGAGATGACATTTGCTTCCAGGTGCCCAAAAGTGTTGAACCAGCTGAACACCCACTGGCATCCAGGACTTGTCCTCTCCATTGGTCCTTCCCACCTGAGAGGCACAGAACTCTCTGGAATGAGGCCCCAGGGCTTGTGGAGCCCCTATGGGTGTGCTGGGGACACAGGACTTGATGCCATGGGACACTGTTGGTGCCAACTGCTCACAAAAGCTCACCAAGAAACTCAAAGAAAAATCCCTTGTGGTTATCACGGACCCCCCTTCTCTGATGCTGAAGCCCTTTGGCCAGTGGCTGGCTGTGGACTTGAGGACACACTGCCAGATGTTGGCCCTCTTCTCATTGTCCCCTCCAGGCCAACGCCATTGTCATGACAGGACAGTGGGCTGATGGACATCTGCTCCAACCCCACGTGGCTGGGGCCTGAGCAGGAACTGCTGCCCAAGGAGAGCTGTTTTACCACAGAAGTAGACGTGGCCATGCTGCCAGCCCACATGTAACCACCCAGGACCATCTCCCCAGCCCAGACACCAGTAGTCCCGATCTCATCCCCACATCCCACCTCAGCACAGGACCTGTGAGCACAGGACCAGGCCGTGATCATGGCAGAAACAAGCCCAGGCCAGGCAGTGCCCCAAACACAGCCGTGACACACCACCGCCTGCTCTGACAGGGTGTTTTATGGGCTTTATGGGGGGATTTTTTCCGTGCTGCTCAGCAGACACTGACAGTCCCACAAAGATCTGCTGCGTTATGTGGCGCTGACAAGATCCTGCTGGAATACCTGAGGTAAGGTGGGGAGAAACTAAACTTGCTCCTCCTCTGACAGATTTCCTCAAGAGAGCGAGGTGTGACTCCTGGAGGCAAAGCTTTAGGAGTGACCCAGCAAACGCTAACAGGAATGTTTATTGGCACAGGATTAGCGTTACGCTGTGCTCAGAGGCACCTCATACGGGCAGTGCGACTCCATGCAAATAATAATTAGGTGAGCAACAGCCAAGTTGCCCCGCACCCTCTGAAAGGGCCACGCTCTGACTTCTGGAAGAGCAGTGTAAGACCAGGCCCTGTATATGTGTGTGTCTTAGTGCTTTCAAAAGGCCATCTAGCTTATAAACTCACAGATGTCGTCTTCACATACCTCAATAAGAGGTACTTCTAGCTGATTAGATATGGCTTCACCAGTTACACAGCCACTGCTCTACACGTGGTCTTCATTGCAGATGCACCAAGACATAACTTCTGCAACATCTCCACAAGGGGTGGCTCCCCCCTGACACAGAATCACAGAATGGTTTGGGTTGGAAGGGACCTTAAAGACCATCTCGTTCCAACCCCCTGCCATGGGCAGGGACACCTCCCACCAGACCAGGTCGCTCCTGGTGACCTGCTACATGTCCATGCCAGACGCCGTGTCTCCACATAGAAGTGCAGGCTCCAAAAACCTCCTAACGCCTGCCCAAACTCTGTAACAGAATCATGGCTCAGACCTGGCCAGCTTCCCACTGTGAAAAACAGCCCCATGCCTCACAGTTGGCACCTGCTGGTCAAATTAAGCCAAGTATTTTTTAGCTGCATTTCAGGGATGGATACTGAAAAAATAAGCAAAAGCTTATTGTCAGTAAGACTCTGGGATCAGTATTAGCTCATTGCACATCTCAGCAAGCAGGCCCACAAAACTGAACGGACTGAGCTGGGACTTGGATCTCATGTTGGAAGACGTCAGAAAGTTCCAGGTTTTTGGTAAAATCCTTTCAGTTTCCACTTTGTTGCACTAGGGAACAGGACAGGGCAGAAGCAGCTGGGCCCAGGCCCAGCTCAGCCACGGCTTCTCCGTGCCCCCGCGTGAAGGACATCTGCCGGAGGGCCCTGCCTCCCCCAGCTGTGAAGGGGGAGTCATTTTGACCTTATTAGATGAGGTTGTGAAGATTAGTCAGCCTTAGCAGCATGCTCCAAAGATGAGCCGTACTGATTACATAAGGACTAATTAGATCCTGTTGATTTCTCCTTCTCGGGAGGCCGCAGTGCAGCAGCGCTAATTAGCGACCTAAGCCCAGCAAGCCTGGGTGGATCAGTGCCCGTAACACCGGCACGGAGCAGCAGCACAAATTCTGTAGCAGCAAAGGTCTAAGACTGCACATTTCTTTTAAAAAGGTGAAAGCACACAGTACTTTTTTACGTTACTTTACGGTAACAGCATCGGCTGCCTTTTCCACTTCAGGCTGCGGCCTGTCTTGCACTAGGAGACGCGAGCTGGCTGCAGCACCCGAGGTACAAGTCTGGGTGTAGGAACTTCTCTGTTCAAAGAAGCTAGAAAGCGGGAAGTCTGAATTCTTCACTTCTTCCAGTGCTACAAGAACTTTTTAAGCCAAGTCCACACTGCTCTGCCCTTGGCTGGGCAGCAGTGTACGGCTGTTTAGCTCAGCTACAACCACACAGCTCCCACAGGCCCCAGGGAGCCATAACCCCACTTTCAAGCTTTCTTCTTCTCCCAGGGAACAACAGTGGGTGTTCACCACCCCTCTGCAGAAGATGGGAAGAAACATGAGGCACGACACTGCACAGCCCCAAGGCAGACCAACTTCAAGCATCCCCCACTGCAAAGCCAATAAGGCAGGGCTGAAGTTCACCCTGCGTGGAAGCAGTGAAAAATCAGCGTTATGCAGCCACCTTCTATCTGCAGTCCATCCTCCAGCCACTGAACAGCACCAGTCCCAAGGGTTTTGTGGTCCTCAGCACCCCCGAGTGCTTTCTGTCTTCATGCAGCAAAGCACAGAGTTGGACAGGAGCATGACTAAGGCAGGAGGTTCTGCTTACCAGAACCAATTTAAGTCCCCTCAAGTCAGAGGGACCTCAGGAAAAGGATCTTTGCACATCCACCCTCGCCAATGACCATCCCTGAAGAATAAGGCTGGGCCCCATTAAGCGTGTACCAAACTTACTTTAGCCCGGGCCAGAGAACTTGTCATTGTCTTTGTGATTTAGCTTTTAACCCATACACCATTTATTACAGTCCTCAGCAGGATCAGGGCAGCTGCCAGACAAGGCTGTATGAATTCCAGGCAGGCAGCAGTTTGTTAAATACCATTCCTTGCTTCCTTACACAACACATGGCTTCCAAAATTGCCCACCCCCTTTCACCAGTGTAAGGAAGCAAGAAGCTGCCCACAGCCCTAACTGCTGGAAGGTGCCATCCTGAGAAGTCACCTGGAATCTCCAGATCCCCGAGTGCAAGTGATCATGTCTGACTACACGTTTCGTTAAAAATGCAAGAATATTGCAGGTGGCTGTTCTTTAGACCTTATTAGCAGAAAAAGGTTTGGGCAAGTAGAATAATTTCCATTTCTTACTGCATGGGCCAGCCGTAGGACAAAGAAAACAATCTATGTTAGATGCATTTTTTGTTTGCAGCTCTTACGTAAAATGACTTCTTGGAAGTTCTCTTTGCAAATAATCCAGAGAACCTGCATCTGCATTTGATCTCCCCTGAAAAGCTTCACCACTGAAAGCAGGGCCTTTGTTATCTCAAGACTATCAAGTTGCACATTTCCTCATCTAGTGTGCTAGTTCCTAAGGCTTTAATGCAGCAACTTTTTCAGGCTTTAGAGAGTACAAATACACGTGGGCTTCTTCTTCTTTTTTTTTTTTTTTTTTTAATTAGCATATGGGGTGTTTGAGGTGTCTGGTACTCCAGCTTCTACCTTTTGATGCCTACATGGCAAGTCAGGCACCAGACTTGCCTATTTCAAGCCATATATATCAATAATAAGGGAAGTTGTAGCTCCCTTGCTACTGTGTCCAGAATGCAATGCCAAAGGCACTGGCAGTGCAAGAAATCATTTCAGAATCAGGCAATGAAGGGTGATAAGAAACAGACACGTTAACTCTGAGTTCCTCCAAAAACCACTTTCTGAATCCTCTACAACTTCATTACCAGCCAAACTACCCTGATTCTGGGTTACTGAGAAGGAATCCTGCTGCACAGCCCCAGATGAGCCTGGTTCTGAAATGAAAGCATGTGTTGTCCCTGAATGAGCACACCGAATGAACTTCTGTGATCTGTCATGCACAATATACGTTCAACTTCTGCAAGGGCATGAAAATTCAGGTAACAGAAATGAGCTTTCAGAAACCTTTTTGTCCAGCAAGCCAGTTAATCTCATGGGGAGTTTGGACAACTTACTCAATAGGGAACCACTGTACAGGAAACAGAGAGGTGAGACTCTCCATTTGCATCATTTAAAACAGAAAGAAATGCAAAAGTTACTTCGGGTTGCAAAAACATTGCAAGTTTCCCTTCCATTTTATTCCTGCCAGGAATCAAAAGTTTTCAATGGACACAGAAATGCATGAGAAAACACTTCCTTTAATAAAACATTCCCTTAAATCAGCATCTTCTTCTATACAAAGTAGGTCAACTGCACATTTTTAAAATACATAGTTGAATTAGTTTGTTTCCAGACTTAAGGTTTTCAGGCTTGTTAAGCCCTGAGTCCAAAAGCCCAGCAAAAGCTCGCAAGTGGTTAGGCGAAGCAGTCCAGAGCTGCAGTGGGACTGCCACAGTGAAAGGTCGGGTGCCGGGAGACCACCCACCTCTCTGGATGCACAGGGATAGAAATGCACGATAAACAACTCACATCAATTTGTTCAAGACGTGCAATTTATTTTAAGTGACATTTTTGTTTTCCTTAGCAAGTCTACACGTGTAACCTGGATAAATCCACTCCATCCTGAAAGTGCTCCTAGTTACAAGGCGACGGGAGCAGTCTGCAGTGCAGGTGCGTACTGGCCTGTTCCTTGGGACAGCTGCGTGCCCTTTCCTCCACAGCTCTCACAGTTACACAAAGGAAAAGAACAGCGTAGGTTGGCTGCCAACATCCAGGTCTTCCCTTCCACATCAGACCAAGGTGTCCCTCGCATCTCCTTTCCATCAACGGGCACAAAATACAGCTGAGCTATTTGGCCACCCTGGAGTTTTAGTAGCAAAAAAACGGTTGGGATTGCCTAAGCAATAGTCAATCCATCGGTTCCAAGGATCCCACGCTTCCTCTTAAGGCCAGTAGGTGAACATTTTTCATAAAAGCAAGCTGACATGGGGCAACTAACAAAAAATTATGAACAGAACATTAAGGTTTGCAGCTATTTTATTTACAAGTATACATTTAACACAAAGAAACACTGATATCCAAGCCTAGTTAATAGTAGTGTAACAATATGCATCCTTTTTGATGATTATTCTAACCAACAAACTACACTGAAAAATTAATGCCAGTAAAATTCTTGGTCATAATATTAAGAAATACAATATATAAATTGAAAATATGATTGCTTAAAATTTGAAAATGGAAGTGAAGCCATTTGCACAGGAGTCAGAGTTTAACATAATCTGAAGGGAAAGGCTCCAAACCAACTGTTTATCTTTCAGGTTAACAGAAGAAAAAAATAAAAATAAAATTAAAAAAAAAAAAAGAAGCATAGTTTATCCTTAAAGATAATGGGCAGTTTTGCTTCTTCAGGTAGAATGTATTCCCAGTGTTTTCAGATTTTGCAGTGGAATTACATTACTGAGCATGAAGACTTCCCTTGTGAAGCTGCCCCATCGATTTTTTCTGCCTCCAAAATTATCCTCTTAAAAACATCAACGGCAGTCTGCAAAGAGAGAACAAGATCAGTAGGTAAGATGAAACTACCAGACACTTAAAAAATATCTTAGTGGTTTTACTGGCTATACCAACAGATAAATGCACGTCCAAAGCACATTCTGAAATCAGAGGGCAAATAGGGTAATTTCAATTTTGAACACAACTTCTCCACAACAATCCTCAAGTATTTTCCCAGTCACTGCAGAGAGAGGAAGTTTAAACTGAGCCATACTCAAAAGCAAGCTAATAAAATATAAAGCAGACTTATGGTTAAGTATTTCAGTAATAAATTTGCTCTGAATGGCCGACAGCATTGAAGATTTTGATGCTTTGCTTCTCCAGAGAACAAACCAATTCATTTTCCCCACGTAATCTTTAAGATTCCAAGTAACTATAGAATGAGGCAGGTTTTTCGGCTCGAAGCACCGACTTTGCACACCCCAGTACGAGGGTTACCTTAATATTCTTCATCTGTGAGAAGAGCCAAGTCCCTCCACACCACCGTGATGCTCTCACCTTATCTATAGTTAAGAACGGCATTTGACATGATGCAAGACCACGAAGGGAAACGCAAGCCAAACTAGCCGCTGTCTGATATTAACCTTTATTCTTTGAGGAAGTCTGAGCACAAAGGCATTTTTATATTTTAAAGAGCTGGAACTAGAAGATGAGTATTGCTAACACGACCAGGCTCGCACAAACACCCTCGTTTACCATACGGAACGAAGACTACGCAGTCTCTCCGCAGACCGATGAAGCACACAGGCACCATCCATCCCTTTGCTCCCCTTCAGAGGGAAGGGAGCAAATACTCCTGGAGTAGGAGTCACCTTCTGTTAACAACTCCCCTTGGTCTGGCCTATGCTGAGTCTCCTTCATCCACATTTAGCTCAGCACGGTCTGGTGAAAAAAGCTCTGCTGTTCTCAGGTAATGAAACCGTGCGCATGGGCTCCAAAGGGCAACACGTCCCCAGTCATGTGGGTGCTAGAGAGTGCCAGTTAAAAATGTTGGGATGGAAAGCCAGAATGAAAATGTGTTTAATGGAATCAGAGAGACTAAGAAAGGGTGCCAGAGCGCTTGAGTGGTTCAGGAGATTCTATGGAAGAATTTGCTGAAGTATAGGTATCTTGAAAACAAAACGAACAAAAATCCTGAAAGATGGGTATAGAAAGGTGCCTGGGACAACATCATGAGTGCTACAATAAATACCTTACACCATACATCCGGCCTTTCCAGGATGCACTCGGTTTTAAGGCTTTCAAAACTGTATGCTAGCCTCCGTCAGAAAATCCAGAACCAAACTACAACAGACAACATCCCCCTGAGATGGCCTACGAGTCATTTTAAGCAGAAATCCATGCAACAATCGAATACGCTGCTGAAGTCCCTTCCTTCACTAGGGTACTTCCCAGCTGAAGGCTCACGATGTGATCAGTACCTTGGCACACATCTCCACGTTGGAATTGGTTCCCGACCATCCCATACATGCCATTTTAAGCTTCAAGCCTGTTTGTTTGTTTTTAATCAGCATGCAGAAGAGCACCCTGTGATTTACGACCACGTGTTTTGGCCTGACAGATGTTTCTCTGCCTCCACAGGATATAATTCTTAACCAGATAATTTCCAAATTAAACCCATTGACTACACTGGCTCCAAACAATCTTGAAACATTCTTAACAAGGTTAGACTGAATTTTACAGTTTCCCATATTAATACCAGTTGTGCACAGTATCTTCTCCGGAACTATTTTAAATACCTGATCAGCTGGACATAGATCAGTCCTCCATATAATAAGGTTGCTCTGCAATCCGAACAGAATCTAGCAGAGTGGCTCATTAGTCCACCACAACAACACATTTCCTGGGCAAATCAGACTCTAGGAATGCCAAGGACAGGACTCCCGTTGCCATCAAACTGGTTCCAGTCCTGAACAGTTTCCCTTGATCAAAAATAGGTGTTGTATTGATTTACAAGTGCACCGTACCGATGTGTCGTTCCTTACAGCTGACATTTGCAATGCTTTCATTTAATGCACGAGTTCTTCATATCCCTGCTTGAAAGCACCTCCAAAAAAAACCCCCCACAACTCGTTCTGTCAACCAAGAAGCTGCACGTTCTTTGTCAAAGCCTTGCTGCTTGTTAATTCATTTCCCAGCAAATACACATTCACCGAGAAGGTTTAATCGCTGTCCCCCAGTTAGCCCCCGGCGCCTTGTAATTCAGCCCAAACACACCGAAGGATTTTAGAAGGAGCTTTTTAAACAATGCAGGAAACTGTTTCGCAACAAGGACTGAAGAATGTAGCCAGACTTCATATGCATCTGCCTCCATACGGTCCGATTACAGACCGCGGGTCACATCTAGCCTACAGAAAGCCATCTGGCTCCTTCCCTGGGGGAAAGGGAATGGATGTCAGCCTGGGCAACGCACTGCCTAGGGAGCTTAGCACCTTGCCGTGCGCAAGAGACACTTGCTCACTGCTCAACTGCTTCTTCTGCAGGTGTGTCCCGTGGTATGTAAGGAGCAGACAGCCCAGGAGGTGAATTCTTGTTGCCCAAGTCAGGAACACGCTGCCAGGAGCCAGCGCAGGAAGGTCCAAGCCAGCCCACAGCTGCCACCGTCAGCTCAGCCTTTGTTGGGCTGTGTTGTTCAAACCCGCACCCGTTCTGCTCTTTTAACGAGGAAATTCTCCACTGCTCATGCTCCTGGTTGTTCTTGGCACAGAACTGGGCAAAAGAACTCGAACAATAGTCAGGTGAGGGAGATTTGTTTTCCTCCCCAGCCCTCTGCCAGCCCAAACACCCTCCCAGGTGAACGTTCCAGATCCCTGAGGGGCGCTGGGGGCTGAGATCCCACGTCTCTCCGAGGCATACACCAAGCACTGCATCTTCTGAACTTGAAGATGAAATTGCTTCTTTTTGAAGAGTAATGTCCAAGCAGTTCATATTTAAGAGAGCTTTTGCTCTCTTGATTTTTGCTACTTCCTTCCCCTTTCTCAAGTTAAGTCCACCTGATGAATTTTACATAACTGGAGGAACACGCCTGGACGCTGGTTACTCCCTGAGTTCTTCCAGTAAAAGCTGGCTTCCAGCTTCAGCTGGGCTTAAGGACCAGTTTGGATTCTGGTTGTATTTCAGAGCACTGCCATTTACTGCACTGGGATGAAGAAGTACTACACCACGACTTAGGAGGAACAAAGTAGGGAATTCCACATTTTAGGCTCGAAGCTCCTGAAGTTAGCCCAGCAGATACAACACACTTCAACATACCCAGTGCTTACTAAGCAGCTTGAGAAAATACAACAAGCACATTCAGGGTCCAGAGAAGAGATTTAATATCTGACGCTGGCCCAACAGGACACGATCCACAAGCCTCACGTTGCTTACAAGATAGCCGATGCCCTCAAACACTTCACTTGAAGGTGTGCCGTTTTCTGTGCTTGCACTGAAAAATAAATCCCAAATTCCTGCTCTGTAGGAAGCATTTACTCAATCTGGTTAATGTTTGCTAGCCAGTAGCACTAATTTGAAAGTCATCTTTGCCACTGAGTCCCAGAATTGCCTTCTCAAAGGCCAGGGATTTCCCCAGACGACTGAAATGTTGCTGACACGCAGACTCCTCTGACAGCCTCACCAGGCCACTGGAGTCTCGAGGAGGTGACACAGAGCCTAAAATAGATTTGACCTGAGGAACTCTGGCCAGCCACTTGTCTTCACGTCAGCTCAGATCTTTGTCTCCCCTGCTTTCCCTTTATTCAAAGCCATTTCATGGACATGGCATCTTTTGGCAACTCCTGACCCATCAGGTACAGTTGGATGATGTTGACGTGCACAGCTATTTTAATTGCCTAACACAGTAGGGATATGCTCCTAGAACTCCCACAGATGCTCCAGACAGGATTTTTTTGGGTGAAAGCAGGAAGAGAGATGAGTCAATGCTCTCCCACCCCCCTTTAGGGGGCGGATAGCCTCTGCTATCAGAACTTGCAGTAGGGATTACCTTCTCTGCTTTCAGCAGTTCCCTGCAAACAGAGCTGTCGTAAAGGACAGACCGTGTTGGCCAAACCTGAAGCAGCCTCCAGTGTTTCTGCAGCAAGGAGATCCGCTCTCCTCACTGCTGTGAACACCACGTACCAAACCGACTGCAGCCAGCACAGCAGACAGATTGCCATTCTGCTCACCTCCACCAGATACACATGGAGAGATTGCAAAGAGACAGAATTAACAGGGTCCCCCTCACCCAGGAAGGTCCGAGCTCTCTACTGAAGCTCCAGTCTAGTCCAGCTCATCCCTTTACGCTCTTGTAAAGTAAAAATCTGACTCAGTTTTGGAAGGAGTTTAGACTGAATCTTCACAGGCAAGTTATGTTTGCTGTACCAAGGCAGGACACAAAGATCTGGATGAACCTCCAAGAACAAATCGCTGCCAAGTGATGTTGACTGAAGGTGAAGATTCAGCACTAAAGCATGACGATAAGCCTTATTAAATTCAAAATAAACCTTTTGCCTCCCCTGCTTCGCCCCAAACCAGAGTCTCGGAGTAGGAAGAGACATTCTCTCTTGATAGAAGTCCACGTATGAGATGGTTTGATCTTGCTAAATTAGGATTTGGGGGGTGAAATACAGGAGTTCAGAAGTGTCTGTGGTGTAACTCATGGGAAAAGACACTGTCCCATTTTGCTACCTGCCTGTCTCCTTTTCCCTCAAAACCTCACAGCTGTAGACTTTATACTTTGCTTTCAAAGCACCTCCATCAGCAAGGAGCATTCCTCAGCAGCTGTTTGCAGGAATACCGGGACAGCTGCCCCAGTTCTGGGCTGCTTCACACACCTTCCCTACGTCCCAAAACCCCAACGGGAGCACATGAGATAGCCTAAAATCAGTCACCCGTTGCGGGCACACCAAGTGACACAATATCTCCCTAACTTCTGAAGTCAGCCAAATTTACCAGGTGTGTTACACAAGAGGCACGACCTTACCACCGTACCTTCCTTTCCTCTTCCCGAGAACCTGCTTCTGACTCCAAAGGGACGGCATCTGCAATTTTAATGAGCTGCACTACCCAGTGATCTGTGTCCTGACGGATCACGCCGACAGAAGAAGCCGGTAACAACAACTTTGACAGCTAGAAATAACAAAACTTCTGACTCTCCTTGGGATTTGTATGGAGCAAGACTGAATATCTGACGATGACCACTCTGATTTCCCTGAAGGCTACGAGTTTGCTGTACGAATTTCTAGCTGCATAACTCGGTGCAGTACTCTTAGGCTAAGGAACAGACACAAATACAAGGCAGTCAATGGGACTTTGTTAGTGCAGCAGTTTAATATGCAAGGCATGCCAAGCATCATATAAAGCTCGTAGCTTCTTTGCATAAATATACACAGCTTTTTTTTTTTTAAAAAAAAACAAGACAATACAAACTTCAGAAAGTTATTGAAAAGACGCTCTGTAAGATATACACTACTGCACTGTTACACATTGGAAACGTACGCCAAAAAAAAAAGTACAGGCAATAGTTTTGCCTTCTCCAGATATGTTGTTTTAAAAGAATTTGATTTTTTTTTAAGTGATTTATTCTCCTGTAGTTTCTGTGGGTATGTGTTTGAAGCTGTCCAGCAGCAGAGAGGATATTGAGAAATTTCATGCTTGCATCATACCCAGATTTGACAAGGTTAATGCAAACCGAAGCCAGAAACAGAAGTACCTCATTCCAAATATTCCGTATCTGGAGAAAAAAATCTGAATTTTCTTCCAAGGAAAATCCAACTTTACACAAGCGTCTATTGTCAGTAATTCTACAAATTATCAGATGAGCTATTTGTTTTGCTTTTGGGGACACAGAGAGGGAAAGAAAGGCTGCTTAAACAGGTGCTGTTCTAGCTAGAGGATTGCCCTTTTGATTCTGCTGATGTTATCAAGGAGGCCAAGGATGTGATATGCTAAGTTAAAAATGAGACGATGTAAGCATTTCTTCTGCCTAAGGACTCATTTGTTTAGAACTAGCCTGACAGCGTCCTTTCGACCCTATCGTATGTTCGTATTTGCAAAAAGCAGAAATTTTAATGCTGCTGAGACAGAAAAAAAAAAAAGAGAAAAAATGAGACACAACCCTCTTGAAATGAAAATGAAGAAGTTTTTCATTACTTCAAGCCCAAACTTGTAGCTTAAATACGTAGGGTGTCAAATCAATGACAAAGTGTTAGTAACAGCCACAGGAACAAATTCAAAAACCAGAACAGATTCAGAAGGCACGTTTAAAGTTACAGCACAAGAAATAAGATATTATTTAACACATGATTAAACTTTTGTGATAAGAAACCAGCAGGAGTAAATGTATGCTGGTTATATTGTTCAGACCGCGCGACTTCACTACTGTTTTAATCAGTCTGACAGCTTCTGCTGCAGACAAATCAGAAGAGTGTTAGACATGGGCCTGTGAAACTATTATTACCCTTATTAGAGGGACCGAATGTTGGCTAGACCTGAAAACATGAGGTTCATCCCCTTACACCAACTCATTCCTCCACAACAGCAGTGAGCTGATTTAAGGTAACTGCAGCAGGTCGCAGATCCTGTCCCACCCACCGCACAGATACGCAAGGCGTAGCGTGTCACCAAGTGTTCCGCTCTGTTCAGTGAAGCTTAGCTTTCAGTTCTTCATTTCACCCTCACGTTTACACTTGCATCAAAAAAATCATACACACAAACCTGAATGCTGACATCCATTTTGTTTCCAACAATCTACACAAACTATCTGCACAGCACATGCAAATACTTCAGCTTCCTGTATGAAGTGGAACTCGGAGACATCCCATGACGTTGCTATTCAAAAAGAAACTTAAATCTGTTACCTGATTTTCTTTAGCAGAAGATTCCAAGAAAGCTGCATTCCAGGATTCTGCTAAAGCTTTCCCTTCTTCATAGCTGATCACCCTGATAGAAGAGGAAAAGATATGTTTTTTACAATCCACAGAAGAAATGGAAATTGAAACTCCAGGCAAGTCTTCACGGTACTGAAGCACATAAATGCATTTATAACAGGAATGTTTTGCAAAGTCGGATTCTGAGCACTTGCTGTTGGCTGCTGTCAGATACACAACTAACTGCGCCAGGTAGAACTATGTGACTCAGAAAAAGAGTTGTCCCAAAGCCCCGAGCTGTTCCCCTAACCTGTGATATCATTTTATCTTCTATAGTTGTAAAAAACACTGTTCCGTGTTTAGAAAAAAGCGTAAAGCCACTTTCTTTGGAACCCTGCAGCAAGAGTCAACATTACAACAAAAGCTCCTGGCTCCTAGTTCGCATTCTGGACGCAATTCCTTTGCCAGTACCTTGTTTTAACCTACATTTTGACTTCAGTTATGGAAAGCCAAGAACAAAACCAGCCTATTGCAGCCACAGGAATGCCGGCTGCTGTCTTGCATTTCACACCCGCTGGAGTTCACATACCGTTCCATATGCAGGTCTTTTTTATTTCCAACCAGCATAATGGGTATTCTGTGAAAGAAAGTTCAGAACTTCAGAACAGTTATAGTATACTGAACAAAGCACTAGTAACATGCCTGCAGTGAAATGAGATGAAAGTGTCACTACTTACTGGACTTTTCCCACCATATCCAATAACTTGCCATGGATAACTTTTATCACTTCAAAACTGCAAAATAAAGGGATGAAGTCACACATGCACTCCGATGTTTATCCTTAATACCCAATACACAAGCAATTAAATGCATATGTAGATACGCTCACTCTGTGTATAGTGGCAGAACTACAAAGGTGCTGAGAGTGTTACTGATTTGTGTACCGTAGACCAAATGGTCCTAGAGGCAGCAACAAACACTAGCCTATGCCTACCATTACAGCCTCCCCAGTTCTGGTATTTGCAGAACTAAATAACATTACCCAGGACTGATATGTCTAACATACAAGTGCTAAAAGCCCCACGTCCCCAATCTGGTTTGTATCTGCAGTAAGAAATTTAACTACTCGGGTCCGACAAGCCTGGATGAGCACGTCAAATTAAAGCAGTTTCGAAGAAAAAGTGAACAACAAGAGAAGTTATTTGGTTAAGCAGAATCCACCATGAAAGAACGCGGCGTTTCGGTTCATACAGGAAGTTAGTTCCTACAGAATTCTTTGGTTTTATTCATGTGAAAGCCAAGAGAAGCCTGAATTCCAAGCTTCTACAGAAAGCAAGTAAACTGATCAGCAAGATGGTATTGAAACTGTGGTTATTCAGATACTTGTCAGTTCCCCTACCACGTAGGTGAAGTTTGCACGACAGGAGATAAGGAACAGTACTGGGAAACGCTGAGAAGCCTAAAATCCCACTAAGAAAATCCCCTGCATTTGACATTTAGCACTTTTGAGAACAAGCTGTAAACAGGGTTAAAGAGCAGATGTTGCGCTCCTCTAATTACATTACGGAAAAAATGTTGGTACATCAAGTGCACAATTCAGATTTAAGAGAGAGGCACAGGTTCACAGGCCAGACACACAACTACACAACAAAAAAAGCGACTGAAACTTCTCCAACTTCCAAGCTTGCTAGCTACAAGCAATGCCTTGACTGGTGCTGCATTTTAATTAGAACTGAAACTCTTAAAAATGGAGCAGCGCTCAAACATACTCCCAGCTCCGAGTTCTCAAAGAACTGGTGCCTGAAAACACTATTCAAGCTATTTGAATCACTAAAACTTCCCACTTCTGGAGCAATAAACACGACCATATTTAAGAAGAATTTTGTGTCAAGTACGATTCAGTTTGGAATACCTCAGAATTAGTTTTTGAAGCGTTGGGTTCAACTCACCCTCTACGTTTTGCTAATAGTTCTAGTATATCTTATGGAGAAAACGAGCACTTTGCAAAGAAAAAAGTGCCTTAGTGTGGCACAACTTGTTCAACTTGCAACTCAAATACTAGTCTTAAAAAAAGTGGAATCAATGGAAGGTCTTCAGGGTTATGAAGAATTTATGCTGAAAAGGAAAGAAGTGAAATTTTGGTCTTGAGAACTGGCCTTGGGCTTTCATGTTCTTCTAATTTGTTCAAAAGTAAGAGTTAAACAGAGCTTGGTTGTGATACAGTTCAGATGGATCACTACATATGAAATTAGATGACCCTGCAAACTGAAGGAGAACAAAAACACCTGATACAGACTACAAAACTGTTTCTCAGTTCATCTGAAGCAACAGGAGAGATCTGGCATGCTAGCCACAAGATAACCGAGTCACAAATCTAACAACTGCTTTTTTCCTTCCACTATTACGCGTGTTGCTGTCAGTATAGCTGGGAAAATGCCACGCCGCTGCACAGCTCAGCGGTGAGACCTCAGCTCTGGTTCCAGTGCATGATTCTGCTAAATACCCTACAGACCAACCCAGCCTCGGCTCTTCAGTTCCCAGTTCTGTGCATCTGCTTATCGAGTCTAGTTCAAGAGCTCCATTTTTAGTTTATAAAAAGACTAAGGATAAACAGCTGATCTTTATTAATAGATCAAGGTGAAAACTGAAAGAAGTGCTATTTAAACCCGAACATGATTCTGACACAGAGATACAAGCTGCTAAGAACTACCTGGAATGAATGAGCTTGACCAGATCGATTTAATGTTCTAGAAGGCTTTCCAAATTAGTAAGGCTAAAAGGAACAAGGGTACAATTTAAGACAGATATTGACCTATCCAAAAAAGAACATCATCACATCAAGTCTTGAAATAGCAAGAGGTCCGGAGAGCTTAAGAGGTCCTTTCTAGTTCTGGCAAGCAAACAGGGTTACAGAAAACAGCTCAATGTGTGAAACACTACAAAAGCTGTCAGAGGGGTGTCCTATACACAATCATGGAACAGAGGCAAGATACAAAATTGGAATTTAAACTAGAGCAAAAGCCCTCCAGTAACCTTGCTGCTCAGAGTCTGGGAATATTAAAAATGTAGGTCATTAGTTTTTACTCAAGTCCCATTTTCAACTTCCCAGTGGAGATCCGTAGGGAAGACAATCATTTTAAAAGGACATTTCTATTAAGTTTGCAGTCAAAGCTCACACCCTGCTCAATCAATACTCAGATCAATACACACACTTCGGCAGAAATCAACAGAGATGGCAACTGTAATCTGATTGCCTGGGAAAGTCAAAGCTACCAGACCACCCTGGAAAATCTATGCTGCCTAAACACTGCCTTGATACTGAAGGTAAGGATCTGAACAATGAAGGATCATCAATACTTTGAAATTTCAAGGAAAAAAAACTTGGGTTAAATTGGATCAAGAATAGAATACTAAGGAATACACTGTCTACCTACAGTAGGTAATATAGCGACATTATCTTAGTTTGTATTAGTATTTTCACCATAATTTATTTCTATTTTGTTTGAATGCTACCACAGAAAACAGATTCTCATTCCTTTAACTGGGTGACTTTGGTTAACGACGCTTTTGTCCCAAGGATGCCACACACCAATGAACATTTTCCTCTTTGCTTTAGAAATGGAAGGTTTTCTACTTCAGGTTGAGAATACTAAGTCCTATTTTATACAGGTTACTCTGCACCAACAATGAAATCTCTGATTAAGGAAGGAAAAAAAAGAGCAGTGGATCTAGATAAGCATGAAAGCCCAACATCTGTTGCATTTCCTCCAGATCACACGTGCTTCCTGTTCACTTCTTCAGAAGTGAAGATGAAAACCAAGAATGAAGGACTGCAAATCTGTTCAACATTAAAGACCTTAAAAGCAACTGAAGTTTATAACCAAACCACGTCACTTCTTCAAGAAGCACAGAAGAGCCAATAAGCAGGCTGTTTTATCTGCAATTTATGATGCTCTTGCTAAACGGATGACCTGTTCCGTCTGCTTTAGAGGAAAAGACTTGGAATGCTTCAGCACTTGGAAAAAGTTTATCAGCTTAAAAGTAGAAGGGAAGTATTACCTTTTCTTCTACATGACGTAAGCAAAAGGCTTCAGGTCTTAAAATAATTGTAAACAAGCAAAAATAATGCCATAAGGAAGATGCTGTACTGTATGAGAAAATTAAGACTAATTCAAGAGTGACCAGTACTGAAATCAAGAACAACAAAGGGAAGGCACAAAATAACAGCAGAGGATAAAAACCTCAAGAAGGTCGAGTCACTTGGTACAAGTAAGTGACTCCAGCTATGACAGAGTCTGTCCTCATGTGAGAACTGGCTACAGGCAGCAGTGAGGACAAAGCAGATGCCCTGGGAAATTTGTCAAATAAGGCATTTGAGCGAGTCTCCAGGCCAAACATCTCATACTGCTATTTATATCAAAGTTTTTGATGGTTAACCAGAACAAGCCAAGACAGGAAGCCAACGAAATCTCAGTACTGTAACAAGCTGCTAGGACAAGACCTAACAACTAGCTGGGCTCTTCACACAAATGTACAGTGCCCTCTTAGATCATCTTCAAGTCCATCTTTGTAACATATGCTGCAGCAACGAACTGCTTATTCCTGGTACTAGTCCACGTACTTTTACTTACTCTTCAATCTACGCAGTTCAGCACTGCCTCGTTTCCTACACAGTACCTTTTGTCTGCAAAGTATCTGTGACATTTGGATCTGAGGGGAAATTGCTGCAAAAACATTTTTGTTTCCATTATATTTCCAAGGGAAAGAGGGATTAAATGAATTACATTCTGGATTCAGCTCCTGCCTGAGCTATATTTTCTCTGTGTGTGTGTGTGTATCTGGTTAATATCTGAACTGTTAGAACACAACAGGTTTTATTACCTTTTTATTGACGTGACTGAATAAACAAGAATGTAGCCATTGATGTCTATGGAGTACGTCTGAGGAAATATGGAGTATTCATCCTGCAGAAAGAACGCAGCATTTATAATTACTTACTGCCACAGCTGAGAGCTTGATGCTAGCAGATCACGAGCGGTTTTCAGTCATATTTGTAAGACATGCGGCACTGGACCTTTTTGTAACATAGCACTTTTAGAATCCCTTTTTTTCATCGTAATGCCAGATGTGGCTTCTTTACCGAATTAAGAGAAAGCAAGGCAAGCTTGGGACACAGGCTTAGTTAGCCTGTTAGTCTGTATACTCCACAGCTTTTTCGCTTTATTCCCTCTAAGACTATGGATCAGCCAAAGCTATTCCCAATCCTCTTACCCCGCTTAATTATCAGTTTACGCTAGTACAAAACATCCACTCTGTCCTACCTCTAATTAGCAATTATGCCTCTTATCTTGCTAGTGATACATTTCAATTAAATTCTGAATTTCAACAGCTGAAGATCGGATCTGGCACCTCCAAACTTCCAAGTGGCAATGACCACATCTAAATCACCCAAGGGGTCCGTCAGGAAGTAGCTGTAGCTTTCCAACTAATGCTCGCCTATCAGCTGTAGACGCACCAACTATAGTTGTTAGCTGCTTCGTGCCATGTGGAAGTTTCCTTTACACAGCAAATGTTTCACAGAAAGCAAACAATGACAAAAAAAACAAATTCAGACACCTCGTTTCTAAACTTATTACCCCTGTCGAAAAGGAAATGACCAACTAGGTAAAGAAAACAGATCGATACACTGCAGAAAATGACACAAAACGAATCCCATGTGAAATATCTAAGTTGAAGCACTGCAATAGCAGCTCCCAGGTAACGTTTACGTTTTGACAAGAGCTACACATCTTGCCGTATGGCTTCTCAACTTTTTTCACCTGTGTTTCTTAAGATGTTCATTTTAGCTTCAGATCACAACCCCGCTGTATGTTGTCATGACTGAACAGATGGAGCAGTGCAATTACGCAGCTTAAATCTAGACAGCTAAAAGGAATCAAAGAGGAAAACCTTTCATAAATCAACCTCACAGATTCAGCCAAAAAAGGTTTTCAAGAGTGACACCTGCAGAAGGTGCCCTTCTTTGCCTTTAATGCCACACAGAGGGCAGCCTTCCCCCATCTTTGCTTAAATGCCAAAGTGCCACTTCTGTCGGCCTTGTAACCCAAAAGTCAATACAGAAAGGGTTTGAGCTGGCCTGCATGCAAAACAGGTGAAAGTGCAGCTCCGTAGCTATTTGCCTTTATCTGGAATTAATCTGGATTGCTGCAGTTTGAATCCCGTTTTATTCTCCTGTTCTGTGTCCCCACACCAAGACTTCTGTTTAACTGAACGAGGTCAATCTGAATACATAACTGAGAAAGGTAAAGAGACACAAGACAAAAAAGGGTAACCAAGAAAACTAATTTTTAGCTTGTTAGGAAAATGAAAAAAGCCTGCTGTGCTTCCTGGGACTTGTAGGTCAGATTAAAAACTTTGCCAAGTGACCAAACAAACCCAGGTATAACTTTTCAAGTTATGGCCAATTTTCCAAGTAGATAACAGAAGTCTACAACATAATCTTTGCTACGCTGTACACACAAGGACTCTCTGGATCATTAAGCAAGACAGAATTGAGAAAAATCTGCTCAAGTCAAACCTTCCACAACTCAATATCATCTCCTCCCTCAAACCCTGGGAGCCAGAGCTCAAAGTTCAAGTCACTCATAGGAAGAATCAAGCCTGGAAATAACCAGGCTGGGAAAAATGTTAGTTTCACTTCTTCAATTTACATTAAAAATTCTGAAAATAAAGCTCAGCAACAGAGGCATGTCACTGGTGAAGCTATGCTGCCTTCTGAGAAGGCTACTTTTTTTTTCCAAAGAGAACTTTTAGCTTCATTATCGTGGTACAGTTTGGGATGTACACAAAGTGAGGGGCTTGCTCTGCTGCTCACAGCCTGCCCATCCCTCAACCTCGCTGTCCTCTGCAGGATATTCCCATCAAACAAACTTGCCCCAGTACGTGTGGTCAATATTGTGTTTCTCATGCCTTGGACAGATTACAGGGTCACTGATCAACACCACAAATGAACGCCACATAAATAAGGCGTGGTTATCCTTAAATCATGTAGCTCTCTTCAAAGAAGGTGATCAAACATACCTAGAAGGTCACAACCCTTGTGAGTACTCCCTGTGAGCAGCTTTCAAGTCTTTGTGAAACGTGCTGATAGTACTTAAGACTGTTTAACACTGGTCAGCTTGCAAAAACCAAAAGGCACAAGCCCCAAAATCACAAAAGCTAAGCACACATCACCAGTATAAAGTTTAGGGTAACAATACAAGGATCTACCAGTCCCTTTTTAAACACAGTCTCTCAAAAGATGGAGCACTGCTATGTGTGGAACGTGCACTCTCACCTGCAATTGCTGCCAAGCCACACTACGTAATGACCACCTTTATTTCGTGAAGCTGCTGACCATGCCACAGGACGGTTGTTTATTGTCTCCTCCTGCACTCCTTGCCATTACACGAAGCTCAGGAGCATGCGGGGAACCATCGCTTACTCAAAAACGTAAACCAACTGTCTATGGACAGCCCCGTAAGCATTACCTACACGCACTGCTGCCTACTCTGCGAGACTATTTCATGGATGCAGTCGTGGTGTGTGGTAGCTGGAGACCACAAAGGGGAGAAAGTTGTGAAAAACTTCCCTGTGGGTTATCGAACTGGGTTAGGGACCAGTTTAGTCCAGACTTTAGACCTTTTGGTACAGAGTTAAGGCAGTTTGTTCTTCACTTCTTTAGGCACATGTACTTTAACCACTAGCTGCTGTTTCAATTTCAATAGGCAGGAAAAAAAAAAGCCCTTACGTAAATACCACACAGCTCCCTGGGGACTAAGTTAGAAGCTCAACTTCAGCTTTGAACGCGTGGTCGCAACCAGCTTCGCTCTCCAGGAGTACGAATAGCCATGGCCTTATCTCTGATGAAGGATTCAAAGGAAGGAAGATTACTTACTTGGCCAGCAGTGTCAACCAGCTGAAGATGATATTCTTGGCCATTTACTGTGATCAGTTTTGTAAAAGCTAGAAGAAACAAGAAACACATTTAAGAATTACGAACGAGGGAGGGATCAGAAGTCACTTATCTGTGCCATTGTCAGCTGAAGGGTTAAGAAAAAGAACCTCAGAGACTTTAAAGCAACTAGATCGGGCTCCTGTACTTTCAACTAGCACATTTTAGGTATTGAAAATCAGAAACTTGCTTAAAAATTTCAAATTTCAAGAGATTCTTACGCTGCACGCAGCAGTTCTTCCTTCAGAGTTACTTAAAAACGAAGAGCAAAAAGCTCTTTACAGGCATTTCAAAGAGACTTCCAGGCAACTGTAATTTGTGGTAACATGAGCCACTTCCATACAATTAGCATCAAAGCTAACTTTGAACTTCATATAGGGTATTCTCCCCGGTTTCCAAGCAGTTTAGCAAGATCAATTTCCTAAATGCAAATACCACGAGGTAAACGATCTGCTTTAGAAAACCCTTTGGAGGCTAAGACACGCACAGCCTCGCTTATGAATATGCTAAAGCTAAGTAATGAGGATTTAGCTAGCAGCTCACCGCGGTGCTTGCACATTTGCCGTAGCTACCAGTCTGTTTAGTCCTCAGCCAGGAAGTACATTCAGTTCCTACGAGATGAGAATTGCTTCTCTTCCCGGGATTTAGGAGGTGCCAACGCACTGCGAGCTGAGGAACCTTACTCAGTGTTTGTATTATGCAACTGCAAAAGCAAAGCGTGTCAGAGCTCTTGTGGCATAATGTACTACCGAGCGCTACGCAGAGCCAGCAGAGCACAGAAAACGAGCTTCAGAGCTTCGTTTGGCCCTTCGTGGTGTACCGTAACACACAGGCACCGCACAGCACACACATATTAAGGTCTGTGTTGTCTCCTGGTTAAGGCACTTTTCCCAGATACGAAGTCATGAGAAGCTGCATCGTTCCTTGCAACAATGACTGGGGAAATAGCCAACGCCGCAGCGACACGCTGATCGTGTGCTCAGCTGTCCATCTGAAGCTGCAAGGCTTCTGTGCGATCTCCTGCCCACGCCTTCTGTGTCTCGTACAGGCTCCCCAAGAAGCTGAAGTTGGCCGGCTTTCCTCCTCCCCGCCAGTGCTTGCTGCCCTGCCGAGCCTCCACAACGCACGCATTACCTCGAGTAAACGGGCTGACTCCACGCCAGAACATCTGAAGCTCTCAGTTTCGGCCCTAGTAAATCCAAGCATCCTTCTTAAAAAGGGGCAACTCAAACAAAGCGAAGCCAAACTAACGCAGGACGTCCGCACACACAGCACGGAGCACGTGTGCATCTTCCATGACAACACCAACAAGTGCAATTTGAAAGAAGCCTCAAGAAGAGCTCCTACCGTATCCTGCCTGTCCCCAGAGGTACGGCTGCTGCAGCACCCGCGCACACGAGCCGCTGCCAAGTTGCTGTGATTGCTGCACAGAACCGTAGGGTTACGGAGCAGGAATCCACAAAAGCTTTTTGCTACACCAGGGACAGAAGCCACGGCCTGTTTGAGCAGATGTTAACGTGCAGGGTTGCCTCACACAGCGTCGCTGCTTCGAGCCTGAGGGAAAACAGCCTCATCTGGAGGGACGTCCTGCGTTAACAGGACCCGAACGGTAACAGCCTCTCTCCGGTCTCTTGACACCTCACACACACAACAAGGCGCTCTGTAATCAAAGTAGTTTCAAGAGCCTCGTGAAGTTAATATTTAAAAAGGGATGGGGACAGATGGCAGCTTTTTCAGACTATTCTGGAAGCCTAGAATAGACCAAGCAGAGACATCATCATCATCAGAACCGAGAGCAAACTGTGACAGAGCTAGGGAAGGGAAACAGTGGGGGAGTCACCGCAGGCTGGCTGAAGAGAACTGTTAGCTCAGCGCGGAGATTTCCAGCCCCAGGAACAGCTTACTTGGGCAGCACAATCCTCTTCTGATGCTGTCATAATTAGCAGCTCCCTGGTCTTCGCTGAAGGTTTTTTAAAACACTCTTGGTAGGAATTACATCTCCTGAAAAACCTGCAGCTGTACTGAGCGAGGGTCAGTGACCCACGAGCTCCTCTCCTTGACCTGGAGGATGCCTTCACCTCCATTACTTGCCGTTCTGGGACGTGTTGCTCGCTCCTGTGCCTACAAGCAAGACGAAAGCAACCAATGACACTCTCGTGGCACAGCACGGCTCTTCCTGGGATGACAAGAACGGATTTCTGCAGACCAGAACAAGTCTCCGCAGTCCGCGTCGTAACACGGCCATCTGCGAGACGCTGCTCATCAGCCGAAGCCAGTTTTAGCTCGACGAAGCGCACGGATCTCAGAACGGGCCATGCTTACAGCCTGCAACACGCCGCTCAAGCGGAGTTACACGAAGAAACCGCCCTCCCACCTTTCCTCGCAGTTGTTTCAGTTCTGGTGCATCGCTTCAGCGCAGAGAACTGGGTGATGCAGTGACCAGCACGACTCCCAGCAGGCGTGTTCATGCGGCTAAGGGGAGTTTCAAAGGGAACCAAAGCCACGTTGCTGCTCCTCGGAAGTGTAACTCCCCCAGCAACTCCATCACCTGCTGGCCTTCGCTCCCCAAGCCCAAGCGCGTTCAGTTACACCGACGTGAATGACGTGCTTTAGGGTTCATCACTTACTACCTTTTGCAAACCTTCCTAATTATCTTTAATCCGAGGTCAGCGCCTATCACGGATCCCTCAGGACATCCTTTATAACCCCGAGATGTGTAACACCACAGAGCCTTTTTGGGTTTTTCTCGGAAGCCTCGCTTACACCCCTCGAGAAGGCCTCTCAGCAGCAGCTCCTGGCAAGCAGGACACTGTCACCTTCCAGCGCAGCTGGCGTGACACCTGGGAGATGCTGAGCCTTAGGGATGCTTCTGGCAGCCCATCCAAACCTCTGTGTATTGTCCTCACAGCTACCAGGTGCCTCCAGCCCCCTCCCCTTTTCTAATACAATTTTAATCACCACTTTATTTAAAAAAGGAGGGGATAGAAAGCCCCCAGGGGAAGATTCTTTCCCCCAGGGAGTTACCAAGGCTGGGGAGCTGGAGAAAACACTTCTGAGCTGCAGGCAAGATGCAGCTTTCCTGCAACGCAAAGTCACGGAATGAATGAGAACCAAAGAGATCCCTGCAAAGACGGGGGCAGCGGGAGCTGTGGGCACGTCTTCCTTTTCAATTCCTTCTGACCTATTTGCTTGGAGCTCCAAATTAAGGTTCTTGGGTTTATTCCAATGAAAATTTACGAGTTTCAAATTCTTCTGGTCTTTGGGGAGCGCACAACAGAACGCCTGAGCCCCTCTGCCTCCGTCCAGCTCCACGCAGACTCCTTCCACGGGCTCCTGCTCTGCGATGGTTTTGCTTCTCTTTCCAACGTTTCCTCACCTAATTGTTCCTCTGGTTTCTCAACCTGGCTGCCTCAAGAACAGCCACCCATCGTAGCGTCGCTCTCGTTGGGACATGAGGAAGAGGAAATCCTATTTTGCTAAGCAATTAACTCACCTCCACCGCTGCCACGAAATGGCACAAGTTCCTCTTCCCGATGCACAAGTTTATTAGAAGCAACTGAATTCAACGTGCTTATTAACTTAGATAAACTAACTTTTCTGGTTCTAATGCAATACAAACAAAGCAGAACGCAGCAGAGAAGCGCTGACTTTAATGACCACGAAGTGAAACCCGACGCAGCTCATTTTCCCTGCACCACTTCCAAAGAAGGTAAAGATTTTTACATTGGAAAGGGAAACTGCTGGAATATTAGGTCATGTTCTTATAGTTCAAGGCTTATATTCCATGCATCTTGTTCCTGGGAGAGCTTAACTATGGCTTGCTTTCCGTGCAGTTTAATTTTAGACTCAATTTCTCACGCAAGGTATGTTATTTGAGGACAAAAATGACAAAGGCTAAGCTACCAGAAGTACTCCCTACCCTTTCACCAGTGCTGTTAAAACATTTTGATCATTATCAATAGCAATTTCTGGGGACAAAACAGAAATCACACAGGCCACACCACTCCTCAGCCTGTATTTCCCCCTCCCCGACCACTATATGAAAGTTAAAAGGTTTTACAGCCCGCTCTAAAGCGCTGAAGAAATGCAACATCCTTCCTCATCAGCCCTCGTACGTGAACGTGGATTTCTGATCCCCTTTTCCCAGTATTGTTAACTGGATTCAACATTACACGCGAGGAAAGCACGGAGAGTGGATTACACGCACCGTGCCTTATGACCTCAGACAGAACCAGAAGCGTACAGCTAGAGGTGTCAAAACACTTGACTGATTAACAAATTATATTTAGAAAAAGCGTGTGAAAGATTAAGAGCTTTAAGTCCAAAGAAGGATTTTATGCTAGGACAGACTTCCTACTGTTTTGAACCTCGGGGCACATCTTGTAGGTTTTCAACCCCTGCTTCCCAGCGACACATTCTGAAGCCGGAAGGGACCTTCAACGCTCTACCCTTCAGAGAGCAAATTCCCCCAGCGATACCGCAGCTCACAAGACTTGCACCAGAAGAATAGCGCTGTTTGTTTTCTGAACAAGCACGAAATCATGCGAAATGTTGAGCTTTTTCAAGACGTCCCCGTGCCCAACAAAGTTTTCACGGCCACGGCAGACTTGATGTTCTGCGCTCCGAGCAAATGCTGCCAAGCAGAAGAGCCAAATAAGTGCACAATTCGTGCACAGCTGAATTATCCACACGTATGTAATCAAGCTCAGTAGCCAACAAAGATTCTAACCAAATCCAGGCAAAGACTAACACCGGGTGTGATGTTTTAAATGAGCATATTTCCATATAGTTAAGAAGTGCTACCGGGGATAGACGTGGAACTAGAGAGCACAGGAATTATGGACAATAGGTTTCCGTGGACAAGAGTTTGTAAAGGGTGAAACAAGCCCGTCTTGTGCCAAGGTGTCAAAATCCTAAGACAAGACATACACACACTCTCCACGCTTCGGAGACAGACTTTGACTCCTTGCATCGCAAATTACTTCCACATACATGCAGAAAACTACAAGATTACATAAACACAATGCATTTTAATAGTGCGGACAATGAAAAACCACCTGTCCCAATTATTGCCAAGCTAGGAAATACTGAAATCTGATGTCCAATATCTCGTTTGTTAATGGCTTTAATTCAAAACAAGCGTTATTGTAATCCTAACAGAGTAAAACAGGATGATGGAAACTGTTTAAGAGAGCCCTAGAAGGTCTCACAGACCACTCAAGTCAAAAGGCAAATTATCCAGCTTGATTTACTAAAGAAAGATTCTTCAGAAAGCAGTGTTTGAATTTCAGTTCCCAGTGTTTGATTTTTAGCTCCAAACAGTAAAATAATCCTGAGTAAAACGTGCTGATGGCCACTGACTCCTGATTATTACGACGTTAGTCAAGAAGTAATCTTGTGCTGCTGACTGCTTCATTCCAGCTTCCAGACTAACACAGACTCAACATCCTACTGCGTTAATTCTACTTGATCTTAAACGTTAAAGTAACGAGCTGCAGTATTAAAATACATATTATTTATAAAGGCATTCGCATAATCACGACTTCTAACAAAAGGAGCTACAGAAGAGCAGCTTATCAGATATTTACTTACTGTTCTCTATGGTTGGATCGTATGAATCCACGAACTGCCCTTCCACAAACTGAATCGTCAGTGAAGATTTTCCTGTAAAGCAAGGAAAAAGATCATTGGTACTGGAACGAGTCTGCAGGCTTTTATCACTTTACATTTGGCAGCAGATGATTTTTATCTTTTATTTTCTTCCAAGAGCTAATACGAGCTTTGTATGGCGCACAAACTATCCATACACAACAATTAACCTATTTTTAAATTAAGTGCCTGTTCCCAGGCAATCGAGTCTCCTGACCTTACACCAAAAACACCGCAAAAGCTCCTCAGCATGCGCTGTGCTTTTGTTTTAACACAGAGCTGATGGCGTTATTTAAATGCCTCTTCCAGCTGAAGCAAGTCTAGAAGTTGCGGAGTCCAATCCTGATAAAACTCAATTTAACAAACCGTTACATTCAGAAAGTTTTTCCATCCAGAAACAAGGAAACCAGAAATAATTTCCAGTCACTGCATGGAAAACGAGTCACTTGGGTAGCATTAACTACAGTTGGTTGACTAGAAGACTGGCCGTCTTTCCCTCGACAAAGGGATGACCTCGAAGCTCTTGAGATCAATGTACTCTCCTCTTCTACTCATGCTATTAACGTCCCACGAGAACAGAGCAGTGGACGCAGCACTTTAAGCACAGCGACTGAGGCGGCGTCCTTGGATTTTTATTTTTCTAAAGCCATTTAGCAGCAACGTTTGCAGACGACTCAACGTTCCCAGTTTCCATGATGCTGATCGAATCGCACGTTCGCAGTAAAGAATAAAACAAAATGTTGTACTTAGTAGCAAATAATAATAATAAAAAAAGGAAACTAAGTTAGGCTTGAATGATTTTACAAGATGATAAATGAAAACGAATCGCATACATTGACCACAAGTAACTTTAAAGCTCTGAGAAAAAAAGATGTTTCAAAGCATTACCGAAGTCTTAGCACAATTTCAGTTCCAGCACATCATCTCCATTTGGGAATCCACTAGATCCTATTACCTCATGTTTACTGGACAAATATACTCCTGTAAAGGTTGCCAAGTGTGTTAGCCGCCTCCGGATGCGTACACACTGTGTTCCTTTATGCTTCTTGCTGATCAAAGTATAAACAAAATATGACCCCAAGTTAAAATTTAGCATCAAGACCATCCTACTCCGTAGAAGCATTTCAATGACATCACTAACTGATACTTCGGGTGAGCCGGTTTGCAGTTAGGCTGTTTTCCTGCATTAATTGCTTTGTATGAAGACTGTCCGCTGGCAGCGCTTCAACCACGCTCTGTTTACCCTTTGCTGGAGAAAAAGTTCCTTCCAAGCGTTCCTAAAGGAGATCTGAGAACAGTTGTCCATTTTTCCCCCTTGTTCTTGCTTCCTCGTACAAGGCTCTCGACCTATTCTGAATTTTTTACTTGATTTTTTGACTTTTTGACTTTTTTCTTGATCTTGCAATTAAAGCAAGCCATAACTTTCATCAGCTCACTGCTTACCTTATTTAACATCGCTTCCCAGCCCTGCCGTGCTTTCATCCCTTTGCTGTCTCCTCTCAGTCCTGCTGGTTTATTCAAAACCCAGCACGCAACCTTTTGAAAGCTTTTTTTAATTCTTAAACATATTTTCCTGATACAAGAGTGCGAGTGAAGGTACCGTACCCAGCGCACATCAGGTTACAGAGCACACTGTGCTGTGAACTGCTGCTTCAGCAAGGAAAGGGGGAGAAAAAGCAACCCAGGACATCTGAAGTCATCCCAGTCAGGACAGGCTTAGGGCCGAGCCTATCCATCCCAGCAGCTTTCTGCAAGCACATGCGTTTTGGACACCACTTCGAAGGCAAAGGACTTGCCAAGCTATTTCTTCGTCTGTCATTTTAGGAAGTTGCTACTCAAAGCTTGTGGCTCCATGCTCTTTGCCAATGCCATTGAAGGGTTTGGGTTGGAAGGGACCTTAAAGACCACCCAGTTCCGACCGCTGCCACTAGATCAGGTTGCCCAGGGCCTCGTCCAACCTGGTCTCGAACACCTCCAGGGATGGGGCATCCACAGCCTCTCTGGGCAACAGTACCAGCAGGTTAAAGACTTTATTCTAAAGCAAAGCTGTTATATCTTCAGGTTTTCTACCTAGAACAGAAAAGTTAAGTGCTGATCTTTGCTGAACAGTTTTCCCCCTAAGAAGGATCCTGAACCGCAAGACGCGACTGCTACCGGCTGAGCTAAGTTTGGAAACAGAGCACTAGGAAGGAGTCGGAGCCAACAGCAAATGCTGCGTGTAACATCCAGCTGTATTAATTACTGCTTTCCTCCCAGCAGTGAAAGAGAAAGAAACAAACAAAAAAACAAACCCACAACACTATTCTGCCACTCTCCTCTTCATTTCCTCCCTAACAAACCAGCTGCAACGCCACGTCTGTGATCCCAAACGATCCTCCTTGCCTCCCCGGGTCACAGGGCAGCCCCCCAGCCTTAGGGTGAGCCACGTACCCCACGGGTAAACACACAGAGCAGCATCCCGCTGCGGCAAGGCTCCCAGGGCAGGCACAAAGTAAATCAGGAGCCTACGTCATTGCCAGCCCCCGTGCCACGTCCCAGCCCATGCTCGGGAAGCATGCAGGACTGTGTCAACAACAGCTCGGCGTGAACTTTGTCCCACAGGTTTGATTCCAGGCCTTTGAACCGCGCTCACGGACACGGAGGAGAACTCAGGTCACCGCCGAGCTCTCCTATCTCCTCTTTCCCCGCAAAGATCGGGCAACTCCGCTCTTGCTTTTCGGAGAATTGCAATGGCAACGCACAGCCTGCCAGGCAAAGGCCAAGGAAAGGCAGCCGGCTGTGCTCTGCCTGCTGTGCTCACTGCAGGGCAAGGGGGAACGATACAAACCAGCCGTGCTCACACCTCTTGTACGCATCAGCCTAGAGGACCAAAGAGCCGGGCAGTTTACACCACGCTCCGTTACTTGGAAATCTTCCTGGAGGAAGATTATGGTTCAACCTTCTGATATCCATTCGGCATCGGGGAGCTTAAATTCCTACGAAATAAAGGAATCAAGTAAGGGCAACACCGGGGCAGGGCAACGGGATAACTCCTCCTTGGTTGCTGGAGCTCAAAGCGCTGGATATTTTATGGCAAAGGAGTTCAAGCAAAACCCTCCAGATTTCCTGACCTCCCTCTCTTTGGAGGGATGGGTTTGGAGGGATGGGTTTGGTGGTACCTACAATCCAAGTCCCAGGTGGCTGAAAGCTCAGCTGAAGTTGTCCAGAAGTATCGGACCTTTATGATTTGATGCTGGAGCGGTAAGGGAAAAAAAAGTTCTTACGTCAAAAGAGAAAAGGAACAATTTCCAGAGAGGAAACCATCTCAAAAAAATAAGCTGCTGTGTTTCTATTCACACAACAGACCACCTGCTAAATAAAGCGGAGCAGACCACACCAGCTACAAACGCCATTGCAACTGTCAGTGCAAACCAACTGAGTTTTTTTACTCATCCTTTTACTTCTTGAAGAAGAGCTGTGGTATTTAGCCTACCTTAAATTGGGGCTACACGAGACAAGGCAGTTTACCATGAACATGAGCAACCCAGCTCGCGTGTGCTCATCAGCAGGCGGCCTCCCAAAAGAGGACATCACCTCTTTGGTGTGCCACCTGCCCGCCAACCCTTCCCCACATCCACAGGCAGAGGGGAAGCCCGGCTGGAAGTCTCATCTGCGGCCAACTTCCCCCTGAACCATCTCCCCAGGAGACAGAAGTGATGCAAGCGGCCAGCCAGGCAGGCGAACAACGGCCCCACAAGCAGGGCGTTGTGCAAGCTCGGCCCCGCCACGGTGACGGCCACGGGCAGCGCAGTTTGATCCGAGCAGGGAGGATTTCTACAAAAGGGCTGCACGAGCCATCAGGAAAAAATACGATGGGGTCAAGAGCAACAGCTACTGAGGAGTTGCACTTCCCTGTTCTGCTCGGATTTTTGGTTTCTTCAATGCATCTTTTTCACAGAAATTCCTGCTTATGCACCGTGCTGAGCTATTAAACTCTGAATGGCTGGCAGCATCTAGTCCATTCACACCACGAAGCCAGCATCTTACAGAAGGCAGTCTCCGAGTAGATCTACTCCCACCTACAGAACAAATCAGTTTAGATTTTGTCAAAGGAAGTCCAAGGAATCTCGTAATAAAATGTTATTATTAAATTAGATAACCGTACTGCACACCAAAACTTCAGCATCTCACGTGCATTGATACCCGACTTGCTGTGTTACACAAAGATTAAGTTTTCATAGTTAAAGTCGTAGTTAATTTAACCTGAACGTTGGGACCTTGGTCTTCTTTAAAATTTGGAAAACCAAGAGGTGCAAAATGGAGCCCCCAGCACCTCCCCAGGGCAGATCGTCTCCTCAGAGTGCAGAAGAGGACCCAGTGGCTTTCTGGAGCAGATGGAAGGTTCAGCCGGGTAGGGAATTGTAGAACTGATCCTGGACAACAATCTTTTCACAGTCTAGTAGATCTCAAATTCATTATTAGCTCATCATTCATCCCAGGCTTCATCATTAGCAACTCTCTGTCATTAACTACGATTTTTCTCCCTCTCAGGTACTACCTACAGCTGTCCAGCTGCTATTTTGCTGGCCATTGCTATGCAGTTCAGAAAATCATCCTAATGGCCAGGGAAATAGCTGGGTCAATGGAGAATTCTGTTCCTGAACTTCCAGAGACAATACAATGAGTTGGGTTTTACCCAGATACAACTTAATTCTATTATTGCTACTTTGAATTACGAAGAATTATCACTTATAATCATGGCACATTTTGAGATGCAGCTTTACCCATTTGGTAGCGATTTCCTTGTGACATCAACAGTACGAGAACAGGATTTAAACAAAGATCCTCTCACGCTTCCAGAGAAGAACCCCTGACACAGCCTTAGAGCTCATTGCTGCACTTCTTGATATTCCTGCTCGATTCACAGCTCCAGGGCTGGCGGCACTCCTCTCGCGGTGCTGTCGGAGCTTTCTCAAGGACAAAACTGCAAGATCTGTACTTAGAAATCCTTGAACGGCAGAAGTGTGAGGACCTCAGTGAAACAACTTTTATTTAAGTAGCGAGGGACCTCAGGAACGAAAGTGAACTTACTGACAACTGGAACGGTAGCTCGGGACAACACAAGCTCTTTTTCTACTTCTGCGGCAGTTCATGCTGTTGCTACAACTGCTCCCTGCCTTCTCCTGACCTACCTTCCCATCAGGACATAAGGCGAGGTATTTGAAGTCTCAGGCAAGGCATTGTAGCAAGAACCACTCCTAGTGTAGACAACGTTCGTGTGAGTCTATAGGATGAAGAACACAAGCCTGGAGGAAGAAGAGGACACGTTGCTCGTTTCCCTTCCTCCTGCGTTGCACAACCTCTCTGAGGTTTATCAAAGGTATTCCTCTGCAAGCCAGAAGCAATCTGAGAGCCCTGTGAACGGAACTCAGACGGCTTCCTCATTTCCTTTACATTTCCCAGCAGCCCAACTCACACGCACTCGTGCAGGCCCTCGCTTGGTTGCCAGCAACAAGCCTTCGAAACAAACCAAGAAGTCCTAATAAGATGTAATTTTCTGCAAGGAAAGCAGGAAATCCCAGATGTGGAACAAGCACTTTGTCCAGGGGCAGTGCTTGCCCCTCCATGTTCACCTACAGGTTGTTGCAATGCACTGGCTCTCAAGGGAAGTATTTAGAGAAAAATTCTGGTGTTTTAATGCAACGGCTTAGCTGACACTTCCACACGTCCATCTTGCCTCATTTAAGTCACCAACCTCATCAAATGATTGTCAGAAGGTAACTTTCAGGTATTTTAGTGCACGGTGCAGTTACCTCTGCTTCATCCCTTTGCCAAGGGAAAAAGCGTGACGGCTTGCCTGATATTTCCCTTTTAATAAACATTTTTAATTTCACATGCTAACTATCAGTTGTTAAAGACGGAAAAGCTGCTACAAGGCTTTCAAATAATCCAGAAACTTACGTGGTGTGCATCTCACCTAGCCACAGTATTCACAGCTGGCTGCATTAAAGGTGCTTTAAGCAGCTCAGGTGAACGGCATCCTGGACTCTCCCCACGACCAAGGAAATTCAGACATTCGCTTCTGAGACAGACAACCCGTGAGAGCAGAAACTCAGAGGTAACTCAACCTGCCAGGCACGCGCTGCTACCCCGCTTAGGGAGTTTATTGCCAAACTAAATGTTTGGTGGTACGATTTGATACGCTGTACTCTGAAAGGGAAGCTCGTTAAACTTAAAAATCAGACCCTAATGGTTTAGTTTATGACACGCTTAGAGGGAAAGATTCAACTTTATACTGATTTTCTCCCCCAAGAGGCAAAACTTAACTCAGCGCTGGGTGGAAGTCAAGTCCATTCTCCCTGTGCACACACTTCAGGCAGATAATTAGGGACCTGAATAAACCTGACCTTTCCTTGGATCACTGGGTATGCGTAACACAAAATGCCTTTGAAAAATACTTCCAGTAACTGCCACTGTTTCATTAAATCAGCTTTAAAAATCTGTGCCATTAGAAATAAAAGCGCCTCTTGCTTTAACGCATTCCACGCATTCCCCTTCTTCAGCTTCAAAGTTTCAGTTTCAACACAAAGCAGCTCCCAGCTTCCAGGCAGTTCCTTCCTGAAGCCAGGGCTTGCTGGGGCGTACAACTTTAATTACCTTTTTGCCTTTGAAAGGTCTTCCCTACGGATCCGAGGACCAGAGCCACAGCATTCACCGTGCCCAAAGCTGTGCCCACCGCGTCTCATTGCTGCTCGCAACCGCCCCCGAGCAGAAGGCTAAGCCTCTGAAAGCGTCAGTGAATTTTTCCTGGCGTTATTTTAAAAAGGAAAGCCCAGGAGATCGACCCCGAGCACATTGTAACGCCAAGCGAACTGTAGGAAATGCAACTGAAATGGTGGGGAAGGGGCCCTTGTAAAGGCACCCAGAGGTGTAACTGCACAATAATCACTAGATCTTTGCAACAAAAGGCGGTTTCAGAGAGGATGTATTGCTCTGAAATCGCTGGTAACTGGCTCTTCTGCCTTTGCTGATGGTCCAAAGTCTGATGAACCCCATGTCAACAACTGCTAGCGCTGCACGTGGCAGCCCAAACCCACCTTTCGTGGAAAGCCTGCTGCTGCCAGCGGTCAGATCAGCGCCGCTCCTCTCTGCCACCAGTGCTGCAGGACACGGTGAGCTCCACTGCACCTCTGTCAGCAGATGCCCAGGCAGACGCTGCTCAGTGACCATTAAGTTGAGTCTGGACCACTTTAATTCTTCTTCATTAGCCCGGGACTCAGCAGCTTGTGGCACAAGCAGGCTGCCACAGCTGCTACAAGGACACAATGTCACCACTAACAACGTGCTGTGATCTATGCAAACCGGTGAAACACTAAAACCAGAACGCTTGAAACAGTTTTCCCTTTACTAAAACTGCTTTTGCCCCCCAGGACTTGATAGCAACGTTTTGAAGTTACTGTTGCCTCTCCTGCAAGTCAATTCTAGACCTTCTCTGAACTACCTTCAGGTGCACCTCGCATGTTCTCTCCACTTGGCTGCCAAGTTCCTTCCCTCCTTACTGACCAGGGCTGCACACAGCTACAGGCAGTTAAACGCCACCTTCAGAGCACTTGGTACAGCCAGAGCTAGCCAGCGACACCTCCTCACCGATTGTGACTGCAAGCCTTGTCTTTTTACACGCTTCCCCTTTTTCTAGGTTATCCTTCACACCTATACAACGTGCTCTACGCTGTAAAACCTACAAAAATAATTGAGAAAGGATTTTGTCTGGAAGAGGAACGTAACAGAGCAGGCTCTGAAAGCAGAAGAAAATCCGTTAACGGTAAGGAACGTTCAAAGTAATGGCATGTTAAATCACAGCATGGGAAGTAACACGCCAGGGAAGTAACTGATGATGACACCTGTAACCCGACAACAAACTATTTTTACATTTAGGCTGTCTCTCACGAGTGAGATGTCTCCCAGCCGGTCCAGCTCCAGCACACGAGGAAGTTCTTGCCAACAGGAGCTGGATTTTCCAGCTCGCAGTGCTCAGCTCGCACAGCTCGGAGCAGAAGAGGAGTATCAGGCTACAGCTCACGGCCCCCAAGCTTCAGGCCGACCTTCAGAGACACGCTGCATTTGTCTGCTCTAAGTCCTCCCAGCGTGGCAGTGGTTATTAGGCAGCTGTTATCCTGTTAAATCATAAGTTAATCCGGTTAATTGTAAATTCAAGTCTATTTCAAACACCAAGAAGCTAACTACATGACATCCACTTGGCAGAAACGGGTAAAACACAAACTCCTGAAGGCCAGAAGACAAAGGGCGAAGATTTACCGTAGGTACAAAGCCTTCCAGAAGGGGCGTACATCCTCAGCCCTATTATTTGGGAAATCACCCCATCCTCATTTCTGGCTGCCGTGATTTCGTGGTGTAAGAAGTGTTGGGGGCACGGCCCAACTTCCCCCGCAAGAAGCTGCCTTTCAGAGTTGGCTGCAGGCACCCCGCTCACACCGTGCTTTTTTCTCCTCCCCGGCCTCCTCCTTCAAACCCTTTCACCCTCTGGCACACAGGGCCCGTGCAGCTGGATGCCAAAGTAACGGGGTGTCCGAATGACCTTCAGAACAAAGACAAGTACACCCAGCAGCCATCGTTAGCACGAAATGATGAATGAGAACGGCTTGTTAAGATCAGTCTTCTTGGTGGAAATCCTAAGAGAGAAGGCATCACCTTATTATCTGCAGCACCATTACCTCGCACTTGTTCCGAGCGGTTTGTATGGACAAAAGCACGGCCCAACGTTACAAAACCCCACCCCAGATGCTCATCTAGCAGACATTTCAACAAGCTACTCACTGGAAGGCTGCCACTTTCACTTAGCTCCTCCTCTGTCCCCACCACACTCCTGAGGATGAGAAAACTACTTCGGGTGTCACAAGGCTGCCACTCAGAACGAAACACAAACACATCTCGCATTTAAGTTCAGCAACCAACAAAAGATTTGTCCCGAATTTTGACAAGAAAGGAGCTAAAATAGCACCATTAACACCTCCCGTTAGAATTTAATCACCAGCACCAAGCCAGGGGGATGAAGCAGAGCATCTATTAGACACGGACACCTCCCCAGACAGCAAGGCAGGAGGCTTGCAGCAAACTAAAGAGCGCTTGCTTAGGTGCAAGTTTCAGAGCAGAAACCTCCAGTTCCAACTCAAAATGCTGATTCCGAAACAGATTTTGGAGCACCAACAACTCGTTCTCAGCGGCAGACCAAGCCCTAACGCAAAACACACTCGGCTGCACTAACGTCGAGCGCCTGATGGTTCTGACAGCTCGTGGGACGGATTTCACGGAGTTTTCCTCCGCACGATGCATCCCAGCGCTTCTGCGCTGAGCGAGAGTACCTTTAGAGGAGGTCGTACGTCTTGAAGGAAGTTTTGGCAACACAATCTGACAAGCTGTTGAAGCCAGACAGATGTATCCCACTAACGCGGGAGACAACGCTGTCAAGGGACACTTTAATAGCATAATTTTGCTTTACGCTCGCACGTGTTGGCACCCACACGCTGAAGACCACCGATGTGTTCCTTCTTCTTCCAAGCTGCGGTTCATTTAACTCGGTGCTCCACAGGATACAAAGAGCCAGCTCCGATCTCGCAGGCACGCTGGAATTTAAAAGATTTAAGGATGCCGATAACCATTGCGGAAATATTGACCCCTCGTTCATTAAAGCTTTGCTGTTACATTAAAAAGACGGCGGAAAGGAAACCTCGCTGCTTAAAGCATAATCCAAACCAAGACAGGGAGTGATTTCTCCACTTCTGATCTACCTAAGATACAAGCACCTCAGCTTTTCTCAACAGGTCTTCCGAACGTCACATATTAGGGTCTTTTGGTCCTTAAAAGGCCTTCAGAAATCATTTACTTCGCCTTATGCCTCCAAAAGATTAATCTTTGGCCGTTCTCCACAAGCTCCTAAGGACTTCATCCAAATTCAACAACTCTAAATTTCCTCTTCGTGTTCCAATTCACGTAGGAAGTCCCACAAGAAATTCCAGGCAGTTTTCCCTCCTGCAGGAGCTCCCGAGGCTCACAAGCTATGCATCGCCTGCCCTGTCTTCATCCCGCCGGGCACGTTGTGGTCGATAATCCCGAACCTTCAGCAGCCTGTGCTACCCATTTATACCGCTTCTCTCATCATTCCCATCCTGCATCCTTCACACACCACTTGAAGTTTGCGTGCACGGAAATCAAAACCAGTGCATCTGAACAGATTCAGTCGTTGTGATTCACCTCCGTGCCGCGGGAATGGACACCTACACCTAAACGAGAAGCCGACGGGTATTTGCACACCACAGATATTCCGTGGGATAGCTGAGCAAGCGCTGAAGCTTGCTCTGGGACACGACAGAGCCTTTTAGACTCGTTTCCACTGTTTTTCAAAGGAGAGGAGCAATCAGTGATTCTGTCTGGACCTTCACCTCTGATCCACGTAGCATCTTTATCACTAAGCATGTCCACGCATTCCAAGATTGTATCACTTCAAGCATCATTTGAAAACGAGGCCTAGATTTCCCACTGCTCAAACACCTTATTTTTCCACCATTCTGCCCGATAGGATTAGATCCGACTGCACGGTTATTTAAACAAGAATCCTGAACAACTTGATTTCCTCGTGGCTCCTCAAGGCACGGTTCACCACCTTGACAAGGCTATCTATTCCTGGCGAGGGAACGACTCGGGTTCAAAAGGCCCGCAGCTGAAAGTTTGAGGAAAAAAAAAGCCTTCACGCTTATCTGGAGCGGCGGAGGGAAATACTCACAGATGTGGTTTCGTAACAGGTCAGATCGAATCAAAATCTGCACCGCCGCGGAGAGGCCGCTCCCCGAAGGGCGCTGGCTCCTGCTCGTGGTCCTGCTGCGGAGCCGAGCCCCGCGACAACTTCTGCTGCTTGCTGGAGCGGTGAAGGAATCAATTCCCCGGGCCGGGGGCCGTGCTTCAGGCGTGCCGTGGGGGCAGGATCCGGCCGCTTCCAGCGCCGGGGCAGGGTGAGCGAGGCTTGTGCCAGCCAAGCCCCACCCTGCGCTGTGCGTTTGCATCTGCCTTCGTTACAGGCAGCTGGAAAAGAACGTGGTAGCCACGGCTCTGGGGGAAAGCCGCGTCTGAAAGCTTGATCCAGCCCTGTTCAACACCTGCCTCAGTTTACCTCCACGTTACAAGTTCAATACATCCATCTCCCCGCCTCTCCGCAAACAATTCAGCATCCGCTGCGCTTCATCCGGCTCAAAAGGAGAACGCAATCCTAAATGGCCCACATCCACGTGGTTTGGGTAAATTTAATAATCCGAAATCCCACAGAGACCGACGTGGGTTTCCTCCGCAGTCTTCCCCTCCCCACCCCACGCAGGATCACTGCCCCTGGTGCGCGAGCGTAGCAAACGAAAGCAAATTTCCTGAGCAGGACTGGGAGAGAGAGATTCGAAGCAACCACCCTTCCTCCTCCCCCGCCCCCAACTCAGGAACAACATCTCGGTTTCTCACGCTAACAAATTTGCTGGTTGCTTCGATCAGAGGCCTTTGAAAACAAAAGGAAACCTCTCACGTCCTTCAGGACCGGGTTCAGAAGCACCAAGGGCAGCTCGATGTTTCTCCACGCCGCACTTCTCGTTTCCAGCTTCTGGTTTAGGACGCCGTGGGCTGGCACCCCGACAGGTTAACTTTGACTCACGCAGTACTTGCGGGGCTCATACAGTGAAAACCCCACAGGGGAGCAGTTTAGGTTTTGGCCTGAACACACAACCGAAGCCGAGAGCGGCTTTTAACACACGGCCTTGAACGTCACCTTCAGGAGAGCTCCTGGGAGTTCACCAGGCGTTCGTTCATCGCGTTGCAGCCGCTCTCCCCATGCCAAGCGCAGGGTTACACCACGGCAGCTCAGACCACAGAGGTGCTGTGTGCTCCAGGTCCACGCTCACGGCCGTGCCGTGCCTCTAAACAAACAGCTTTGACATTTTATAGCTTACGAATTACAGGAGCTGCATTTCACTTGGTTTCCCCCGTGGATATTAAATCTCAGCTGCGTACCCAAGCGCCAAAACCCTCCACGGCAGAAGCGAACCCCGTGAGCGTTACGAGGAGAGGAAGGCAGAGCAGGCAACGGAGGAGTTAACGCAAGAGCCTCGTCCTCACATAACCCCGGCTTGATATTACAGCTGAGCACGCTGCCTCCAGCTCTTGCCAGCAGATGCACTGCAGCAGCCCGCACTGCTGCGCTGCGAGCCGCCGAAACGCACCCGAAGCCTCGGGGCTCATCCTGGTGCGGGGCTCGGCAAAACGTTCACCTTCCCTTCAAGCACTCCATTGTCCTGCTCGGTCTTCGGATTCGCAACGCGATCGGTTCTGGAAATGAGGCTGCATCACGCACCAGCACGGATTTCTTCGCTCCTGCTCTCCCGACAGTCAACACAGGCAATTTATGGCCTCCCACCGTCACCTCTTCCCTCTGTCCAGCCCCGGAGGGCTGCCCCCTCCGGGCGGCACACGCTAACAGATGCCGTCTTTCAGAGGTGAGAAGCGAGGCTCCAGCTCCATTTCACGATCCCCCTGATGCTCCAGTGAGTCGTGTTCCCAAAACCAGGAACTACTTGTCACCCCAACGATTATCCTCACTATTTTCAGGTCTCTATCACCGCTTTTTGTGCCTTTCAGGCAGGGCAAAGAAGCATTTTTGATCCCACTACCCCCACCTGGAAGCCTTTCGGTATGAATTTGAACTCGGCAGATAGTTTTGTTCAACTCTAGTCCTTTCACTACGCATCCGCACGGCACATTCACAGCTCACGGCTATTTCTGTCTGAAAACCGCTTTCCACCTACACCAAAAGTTTGTTATGTATAAACCCGAAAGCCACCGAGCGCTACGTATCTGGGGAAAAAAAGATAAGTAGGTGGGTCAGCAGCAACTCCACTGACCCCTCTCAGAGCCACCGACCGGGAGAGAACGTTTTCAGATCACCAGTCCGAACGTGCCAAGCCAGGAATTATTTCCAGAGTAGCAGCAGGAAAATTAGCAGCAAAACCGAACAAGAAAGCTGACAGATGAGGCTGAGATAGCAACCTGCCGCCGAAGCATCTGCTCCAAGCAAGTCCTTCCTGCCTATCTCAAATCCGTCAGTTGAGAGAATCCCAGCAATAAGTTCTACAAAACGATGCAAGAAACCTCAGCCGTAGCAGCACTCGCAGTCTGAATTTACGTTTTTCTCGTACAGATGAAAAATAAGCGAACCGAATGAGTTCGGGACAACCACACGGCGCTTTTCAGAGTAAACGTTACTCTGAAGAAACTCACGAAGTTGATCCAGACACCAAAACCTTGGTCTTGGTTGAATTATTTCCATGCACACAGCCCAAATATAACTGGAAATAATGAATTACAACCCAAAACACAACGAGGGCGATGCAGGATGATCCTTTTCATGAAGTTATAAGGCCTCTGCTGAAATCTCATGCTTCATACCACGTCAGACAGAGTTGCTCTGGAATCAGACCTTAAGTAGCTGGTCCACTCCGGTCACTTAACTGACATCAGTCACCAAAGACAAGCTCCTCCCATTGCAAAACGATCAGATTTTAGGGTGAAATCCACCTGATTTCTATTATCAGGACCTCACTCAGACAAACACGTTTACGTAATGGAATTAAACTTTTTGAGGCCGCTTTAAGCCCGAGCAAAACCCAAAGACAACGTTCTTGGGAGATTTGTCTAGCGTCATGCCACAACCTGCAGGCTATACCCACGTGTCGTGGGCCTTCTCCACCAAAAAACAAGTCCTGAAGTTCCTGGCACATCCTCCGCCCGCATCTCCCTTCCCTGGCAGCAGGTCTGCGCGGGAACTCGCGAGGCTGAGGCTGATCTCTCCCATCAGCAAAGCCCGGGAGTTTCACCCGCTTGCTGGTGGTGTTGAAAGACGGAGGGAGTGTGTTCAAACAGGCAGGCTCCTGAACTTTCTATCCCAACAGCCACTCCATCAAAACACCACTCCCAAGCCCTGCTGCATTTGACAACACCGGGAAAAGGGTAAAATGCAGTGCAAGGAAAAACAAGGGCGCAGCGTGAAGCCAGCGAGGGATTGAGGCTCCCGTTTCACAAACCCTGTGGAGGACACGCCTGTCCATCACCGTGCACGCTCGCAGCCCAAAAGCTGCAGTCATCAGTTGTAGGAACGGCTCGCTGCTTGACGTATGGCACCAAAACGTGCCTATTTCAGGTCAGAGCTGAGAGAGATGGGGAAAAAAAGCTTGCTGTTTGCTATTAGTCTCATCTCAAGCACCACGCTGCTTATGCAAACGCCAAGAGCTCGCACAGCTCCACAGAGGGAGTCACCCAAGCATTTACCCGAACCTACACAACTGGAAGCATCTTACACCTTACTGGAGCTGGCCTCCCTCACTCCGGGGTCAAAATTAAGGCTAAGGACAGCTCCCTGTTTATAAAGGAAAGCTGCAAACCTCCAGCAGCCCTTCACTTTTTGGAATTATTCCCCATCCTATCAGAAATTAGCTCTATTCAAGCACTGCATTTTCCCCAGAAGTAACGTTCCTCATTCTCCCAAGGAACTACCGCCCAAAATCTCGTCCTAGGAAGAGATTAGATCCTTTTCCTAACCCAGAGCTCGAGCAGAACTCCTGCCATCGTGACACAACGCAAGACTTAAATCTTCTCTGAAGCCACACTACGTGGTTATTCCCCTAGACTTTAAGGCCATACTTGGGTAAACAACGGCTCCAACCTAAATCTCACGGTTTAAGTTCCGTACTTTTCTAACGGCCCTACAAAATGGAAGCAAGACCCCAGTGACCCATTTCTGCTGCCTGAGCCGTTACATAAGTGTTTTCCTAGAAACACGATGCTCCCGTGTTTAAGAGGAGCAGCTTTGTGGTTTCAACAGGCAAGATTTCTACCTAGGAGCAACGAGGGAACAGAGATCAAGGGTAATGAGAGGAAAACCACTTTTTCCTTCTTTTCCTGTGTTCCTATGACTTGTAGCTGTCCTAATAAAACTCACCGTGTCCTACAAAGCCTTAAACCGCCCTAGTCTCAGAGAACTACAGTTGAAGAAGTTGAGCTGTAGGTCTTAGTAGGTATCAGGTAACTTTTCACCCATCTCCTTCTAGAATGCTTTCTTCCACACGAACACTATTTCTCAAAACGTTCTAGGCCACACCGCTGGATTAACAACCCCATGCTATTTGTGCCATCATTTTCTCAACCGATTACACACCCTAGGATCAGCTGATTTTTTTTGTCTGTTGGTGGTGAAAAGCAGCAGTCAACGGACCAAAGCTCAGCAGCGCACCCAGTCCCCTGCACGTGCTTGTAAAGAACAGAATTTCAAGAATTTCTCCTTCCCACTTACACTGCCCAGTGCTTGTTTTTATCTGAGAAAAAAAAGAGGACAATGAAACCGACTACAACGAGTCATGTTAAAAGAGCTAAGCAAACCGATCAACCTACTGCTAGCCGCTCCTTGCAAGGACGATACAAAATCAGCATCTTTTTACCCTCACCCATCTCGAGGGCAGGCTGCAGTTACGCACAGAACACCTAAAACTCCTCTGCTTATGGAGCCTTTTTTCGATCTTGAAAAAAGGCTCCGCTTTCCGGCTTCTTTCAGCTGAGCACGACCAAAGAAATAACGCTAGTTCAGCCACAAAAGGGTTTCTAGAGGAAAGTCTCTCTCTATAGGATCTTTGTATTTTCCAGCCACGCATTATCCTCGACATCGATCCGAGCTCTTAGGTCTGATCGATCAGGAAAGGGACACAAACGCCGAAGTGCCTGCTTGCCATCGCAGACCACGAGCGCAGGCGAGGGCATTACAGGTGCGGGCAGCCCCAGAGAAGCTCTCGGCTGCTACGGCCTCGTGCTGGGCGCTTCCAGGCGGTTCTTCCCCTCGGGTTCTGCCGTGGTGCTGTGCCGGGGGCTCAGCGGGGCCGCGGCACCACGGGGTTGTAGGAGCACAACCGGCGGCACCGTCCCCGCTAACAGCACCGGCGCGATGGGTCTCTACGGAGGGAGGAAATAAGGATGGTGATAAAAGAAGAATAAAAAACGGATTGGATTGGAATAGAAGGAAGGGGACTTATGGGGAGTCCTGGAGGCTGGGGTACTGAAGGAGCGGTGCTGGCAGCCTGCAGGACCACGGACACCCGGCTCCCTGAGGAAGCTGCGAGCCCTGCAGCCTACAGACAGCTCCTTATCCCTAAAACACCTCGAAATCACCTCAAAAACCCAGCCCGTAACCCTCCTCCGCCAGGCAGGGCGGCGGAGCACGGCTTCCTCCGGCGGCCCCGGGGCCCGCAGCGCTCTGCGGCGCCGCCATGGCGCCCTGCCGGCCTCCGGCCTCCCTCCTCGGGGCCTCGGGGGCCCCGGCTTCCCTCCTCGGGCCCTTCAGCCTCCGTCCTGCCGGTACGGAGGGGCTGGGGTCGGTTGGGGTCGGGGCGGTCGCCCCCCACACCCCCAAACGGTCCCCACAGCCCCCACACGGCCTCCGCCGAGCTCTCCCCCTCCCCCCCATCCCCCCTCCTCTCCCCTCACGGCGGTTCCCGGCTCTCACCCACGCTCCGGTAGCCCAGGATCGCGATCTTGCGGGACTTGGACGGCGGCATCTTGTCCCCCGGCCGGCCCCGCACCACATCAAGGGCGGCGGCTGCGGCGGCGGAGGCAGGAGGCGAGGAGGAGGAGGAGGAGGAGGGAGGAAGAGCGGGAGGCTGTGAGGGGAAGGGGGGGGGGGGAAGGTGCTGCGTCATCGTGCCGCCAGGCCACGCCCCCTCGGTGCGGGCGCGCGTGCGCGGGGCGCTAACGGCCGGCGGCGCGCAACGGTCGCTGAGTGCGCGCGCGCGCGCGGGGGAGAGGGGGGGGGGGGGGGGGGGGGGTGGGGCGTTGGGCGACCCCCTGAGGGGACTTCCCCTCAGGAGCTTCCCCCCCCTTCGTCCCGCAGCCCTTTAAAGTGCTTAAAGACATCGCCCCTTGTTCAACAGCTCCTTGCTGCCAATCCTATAATCACTAGGGTTGGAGAAGCCCTCCGAGATCATCATCATCTGCTCCAACCATCCCCCTACCACCAGTGTCGCCACTAAAGCATGTCCCCAAGCACCACGTCCAGCCTCTCCTGGAACACCCCCGGGGACGGGGACTCCACGGTGTGGAAAAATGTTATCCTTTTTTTACTTGTTAACCTTTTTATGAGGTGAAACGCCAAGCAGCAGTAAGCTTTGTACCTCAGAGAGGAGTTTCAGCACTCACTGGGTACAGAATTAAGGCAGAAGGGTTTCGTGAAGAAGCTTCTCCCCTCTGCTGCTACTTATTTTAGACACATTCCACATTTTCATTGAACAATGAACATTCTTGAGTAAAAAACAGGCTTTCCATGTGCATATTTTCCTTTGGGGATGTACATCCATACATCTGATGTGCAATTACACACACTATGTACAACTATACGAAATTATTACTCTATTATTATTATACTATATTATGTACTACACCAACCTAGCAGTCTGATGATGTGAAGGGGGAAAGGTCTTGTCCCTGATCTCAGCCACTCGTTCTCATGTGCTGGCGTTCATCTGACCTGGTAAGAGGCAGGGAACTACAGCAAAGAAACTACTTGTATGCCAAAGCAATTTACTCTTGAAGATCAGATGAGCTTTACGGAGGTATCTGCCTTGTGGAGGACAGCCTGATTACACCCCTCATCCTCCAGATTACGGGATCTGCAGGGCTAAGTACTGGGAACCGGTGAATCACCAGAGAGGTCTTCAGTCAGTGGGTGCATGATGAAAAATCAGTTATTCCGAGAAAAAGAGGGGCTTATGTTCTTGGTGGTGATACTGACAGCTGGTGGATGTTGTGTGAGCTCCTCGATGTACAACCTCTCTCCTTTCCACATGCTACAGGACTACAGCACCTGTTCCTTCTGAAATCATGACATTGTCCAAACTTCGGGCCATTTACCAAGCCAAGGACTGGAAGATCTGAGGTAGGATTTACCTTGCAACAGTACTAATGGGTTTGGAAACGTGAAGTCTGTGGGAGTTGTGCTTTCAACCTCCCTACCCTTACATTTCATACGATTGTCCTGTAGAATGTAGGCACTGTGCCTATCACTCTGCTTAAATCTACATTTAATCTTTAATCTACATTTTCAGACAAGATATCCAGATCCTTCCACATGTCCAGTGCAAGGAGTGGTAAGCACCTGTATTTTTTTCATTTCTCAGGGGTTTTTAGCTTGCTCCTTGACACCTCTCTTGTTGATTAGGTCTTTTTCCTTATTCTTTTTTTATCTCACTCGCCTTTGGGCTGTTGTCTTTTTGTCTCGTTTCTGTTAACTTACACTTGTTCACTCTGGTTTTTATTTAGAAGAACTTTAGAAAAACAGGTTCCTCCCTGCCTTTCCCTTTACTACCTCTAGCTGCAATGCAGTTGTGCCATCTTAGGAGAGCATCCACACTTTCTCAGCCCGAGGCAGGACAGGAACCCAGAACTCAGCCTTTGTGGCATCTTTTACACTTGGGGAAAACCTCCAGCATGCTTTTCTTCCACTGGTACCTTGGCAGGAAGTGACTAATCCTCATGTCGTGAGGATCGCATTTCATCTTGACACTTGAAACAGGCAAACGGAAGCTCTGAGACCAGCTCTGTCCTTTCCCCATACGCGAGGACTTGGTGCTGTTGCTGCATGGCCTTTGAGAGCACTTTGGGATGGTGCCACACAAGCAGCGGCTCAAGCAGAAAGGAGCTGATCTGCATCGTGAGACGGCTGTTGTCGTATTTCTAGTTGGGATAAATGGAAACACTTCCTGGAATGCTCTATTGCAGCGGGAGAGCATAGCTTTAGCTGTGAAGCATGTCACCATGTCTGATCAGCGCACTGTGCTTTATTTGGGCTGGTCCTGCTTATACATTTTGGGCTGAGCAGCTCCACGTGCTCGCTAAGCAGTCCTACCCAGAAATTCTCTTCCCCTAACAACCTAGACCGGGTGCTCCAGGTGTGATCGCCGCAACGTGCTGAAGCAGCAGCAGCAGCAGCAGCAGCAGCAGCAGCATGGCTTTCCCTGTGCCCTCCCTCACACCGCTCCAGCTCCGTCATTCCTAGAGCACGTGCCAGTTGTCCTGCGAATGGCAAAGGAGTTCAGAGAGCACTGGGATGTGTGAGGTATGCCACGCACCCATGCTCAGGGTGTATTCCCAGCTAGTTTAGTACCTCGCTTCGCCAGATACTCCTCCAAATAAAACATACTCTTGGCACTGGTTTAATTGACAAGTTGCATTAATTTTATTGTAAATGAGTCATCAACAGGTATGGTCAGCGAACGCAAGGCATCAGGTATGGTCTATGTTCTAAAAAAATATAGATCAAAAGGGAGAAGTGCAGGCACGAGCAGAGCATGTATATGCGGTGAGATCAGGACCAGATGCTGAGGCTGAGAAAAGGGGATGTGTCTGCTTTGTTGCCTGTTTCTGCTTTGCTGCGATGGAGGAGAAACTGTGATGAATTTCATTTAGGAAACAGGAAAATACGGAACTGCTGGGTTCTGACAACGCAGTACATCCAAGCCCACAAACGCAGAACAGCTCCGACTTGTACATTCAGTTCCTATAAGAGCAATTGCCAATTTAATTACCTGCTTGATCCTCTGGCAAATCAGGACCTTCCTGAGGAATTTTTGAAGTGCGCCCGGTGTTAGCACTGGGCATGCTTCCACATGCACGGCACATGCTTTGCTGCCCACAGAGGTTAGAAAGTACATCTAGTTCCATCTTCCCCTTGTTCCCGCTCCCTCCTGAATTCTGACAGTGATCACATTTCCCACGATCAGGTTAGAAACACTGGCAAAACGATAGTAGAAAAAGGAATTGAGGAACTAATTCACCATTCAATAGTACCTGCAACTCCAGTCCCTGAGGCTACTGGCATCACAGGCTCCTGCCCTCAGCTCTTGGTCCCCAGGGGGCATGGACACGCTCCAGAGATGGGTGTGAGGTGTGAGTACGTGTCCCCTGCTCCTGTTCACTTCAGTGGGAATCAACAAAATTGTCACAAAACAAGCAGGTACTAAAAAAGTGGCTTTCAAAGCTGCACTGAAATGAAGACCTGAAGTTAGGAGCAAACCGCAGTGTCTGCAGAACACTCTTTTTGCGTAATACTCGTGATGTGGATACAAGGTAGTATTAAATTACTCGGAATGACGTTTTCCCCTGCAAATTACCCCTAGTAAATGTTTAATGTGGCAGTGTAAGGTGTGAAAGTTCACAGAAACTCCTGAAGCAAGCCAGCAACTCCTCGCACTGGCTGGAGAGCTCGGTACGACCAGCCTGCTGTACGCGAGGATTCAGCACGCGTGGTTTCACTTCTGCTTGGACCAAAACTGAAAGACTCCAACTTAGCCCACGCTCAACTGAATAATTCTCCTGAGATGATTTCTAACACCTAAACATATCCAGAATAGGTCAAAATCAGTCTCCCCTCTGCTCCCTCCCAAGACCGAGAAGTACTTTACAATAATTATCTCTTGCAGACATCTCTTGCTGGCAAGGAAACGCACAGGAAAGCGCAGAAATCAATCATCTGTGTTTTACCAGCCTGTTGGTTAACGCAGGATCCACGTCTGCAGCATCTGGGACTGAAAATCCGTGCTACCCAACAGTCCTTCAGCAGAGCTGCAGGAGAAACTCACTGCAACCTCCGTCTGCAGCATCACCACCTTGTTGTAAAGAAAAGGAGCAGGGGGGAATCACTGCTGGGGTCTCAGCTCTCTAGCACCGACTGCATCTGCCCAGAAAAGAAAATTCTGCAGGAACTTGAGCTTAATGACATTTTATTCATTCATTTCTCTGGCTGAGACCTCTTGTGAGCCACGTGAAAGGGACAAGTCTGACATCAAAGCTTTAGCTCCTCGGTCATCTGAGCGCGGTGCGTGCTGCTGAGTCATCCCTCCCCTTTCTACCCTCATTTACTTACTCCTTTCCCTTCCTGAAGCTGCAACAAGCATTTTTTTCTAGCCGTAGTAAAGCGATCTGTGTTAAAAAGACATGATTTGCTTTTGTTTGTGCACCAGCAGAGGTACTTGAGCCACGACAAGGAGGAAAGGTAAACAGTAAAGGAGTAATGGCAAAGTTCCTTTTTGCTGGTGCTCTTTTCATACTTAAAGTTACTCTGCAATTCTACTAAAAATTAAAATTCAGAGCTGAATTTTAGAAAGGAAGGATAGAAATTCTCTAAGTACATTTTTTTTTTATCACTGAGGGCGGAAATTCTCTAAATACAGCTTTGCATCACTGACTGCTCTCCGTGATTTTGCTAGCCCTGTGTCCGCAACACGTGTACAGCACTTCTAATAACGTTAAAATGAGGAGTCTGTGCATGGCTGTTTGAAAACTGCAAATTCATTCTGGCTTCCTGCATGCTGATTTATGCAGACGAGCCCGAAGCTGTCTGGCTGGAACAGGGCCAAAAGACTTTGTGCTAAAAAAATATGTACATGGAAAAAAAAAAAAAGTATTTATCAGTGGCTCAACCCTTCGTTTTTAAAAATAACTTAAATATGGGACTGAAGAAAATGCTCACAGACTGGCAAAAGGTGGAGAGAGATGGAGTGAGGCATTCGGGCAACTCCCTTCCAAGTATTTCGTAGAGAAGGCTGTAATTCAGGTATAGGTTCAGCACGTGTGCAGCTCAGGTGGCATTAGCAGGTAGTACTGACCGCGTATCCTCAACACCAAGTTCCAATCTACCACAAATTATCCCCTCCACGTACCCCACAAAGAGCAGGAGCCGCTACTCCTAGCTCCTGTCACTCCATTTCCCTAGCACAGGCAGTCGGAAAAGGTGATGGAGAAGACAACGTTCTTCAGTGAGTCAGAAACTGAGACAAAATTTAAGAGACTGGTTTTCCATCGGGTACTACCAGAACATTTCTATACGCGTGAAAAAAGCCAGTAGGAAAAAAAATTCACACATTGAGTTTCAAAATTTAATTTCTTAAAGGAAGTGAGAAGTTCTGAAGAAAGGGCTTTTCGTTACTGTTAAAGACCTCACATTTTGGGAGCAACCTGAAAGCGGTTAGCCTTTTACCTCGATGTTTATACATGGAAAATAACAGATCGATTTACTGCCGTTACTCCAGGACCGTATTCTCACACAGATTTTCAAAAGCAGTACTACCCGCGTGACGCCGCGACCAACAGCTGCCTCCAGGTTGAAGGAAGATGAGAATGCCTCCGTCCAGTTTACACGAACCCAAAAGCACGTACTTTTATACATGCGAAAAAACTTGGCAAGGACTGCTAAAACCAGACTGATGTTGTAGGGTTTAATTTCTTCCGTCTACAATTATAAAAATCTCCGCTTCAAGCTTTACAGTACATTTACATGAGCAAAACCCCGCAGCCTTCCTCACTTCTCAGCTTCTGTACAAGTCATATACAATCACAAGGTTCGGTTTAGTCGTACAACCATCACTTTACACTTTAATACAGAGGGAAGAATTGTTCTCCGGCACCTCGTTTCCTCCACGGTGCCCGTGTGTTACAGCGCTTTTGATCCGTGCTTCTGGAATCTTCGGCTCAAGTAACGTGGACCGATCAACAGGCCACAGCTTCTGCGACTCCAAGGTTTTAAATAATGAGAAAATCTACCACTCGGTTGTATAACAATCAACAGTTTATTAATGGATATGGTGAAATTTTAGCTATCCACCAAAGATGTGTAAAAAATTGTCATGAAAGTAAAAATAAATAAAGCTGTTTTTAAAATCAGTCTCGTTTTACATCTCGGTTCAGAATGCAACATTTAACACAAAACTGTCATTAAAGTTTTAAAGAAGTCTACTGATCTTCAGATTACAGCTTTTATGACAAGTCTAATGAGAACTGAAACTGATTTGGTTTAGGTTTAAAGACTTTCACATTCAAATACAGTGTCTCGTTTAGCACAACACTTCCTTTGACAGTGATGGGCAACAGTGATGACATATTGCTGTATTTTGACATAAGGCACTATGATATGAATATGCCATACACTTGCCTTATGTCACATATATCCATTGCTGACCAGTGACTTCTGTCAAATACAAAATGAGAAAGTTTCGGAATACAGTGCATTTTAATGAAGGACATCATGTGAAGTCTTCCAGCAAATGTTCTGAAGACGTTTGGAAATACAAGCCTACATTTTAACATAAGCTTTTGTCATGCTGCTTTGTTTTTTTTTGCGACATCACTGGGGGGGAAGAGACTCATCATCCATCACTAAGTCCCAATACACATCCTCAACCATCCTGCTCTGTTCTATTGCAGTCACCGTTCTTGAGACAAACTTGACCCAGAAACTTTGTTCAAGTTCTCCTACACACGTTTATACATTCACAGCAGTCATTCACTTTCGTTCTCCTTTTGTTTGGCACCTGTTAACAGAAGAGGAAAGCCCGTGTGAATTCCTTACACGTACGGCACTTGGCTCACGGACACGCACGGCTCGTGGTGGATGCTGCAAAATTTGTCTGACCACGTTATCGGAATCCTCGTGCTGGAAACCATCTACGAAGAACACACTTCAGGACTGCCAACGTGACCAGAGCGAGGAATGCCTTGAGCCCACTACTGCTTCTGTCTTCATTGCGAAGGTGGAAGTTACTAAAACCGGCTTTGAAGCGTCGTTACCTTCCCTCCCCCCAATATTTAAAAGAAGCCCAACCAAAAAGTCAAACCACAAACCTGTCCATCTGTTAGAAGCCAAGCTTAAGCATCAAAATGGTCTGAAAAGGTGAGGTCCTACTTGAGAAATAAAAACCCTGTCGGAATTCACTTTAACTACGCCGTGTTGACTGATTTTTCCTGGCTCAGAGGCGGTTTTGATCACAGTATGGATCCGAAAGACCTGTTCAGCAGGACCGTGTAGCATCCTGCCTCTTCTCCAAGCTCTCAGACCAGCCACACGCTGGGCACTGGCTGAACCCTGCGGTGCGCTGGCTTCGGCATCCAGCTCTGGAGAGCGGGAATCTCTTGCCAGCAACCTGGAGTTTCTATTTGTAATGTATCATCACCAACACTGAAAAATCCATTACATACATCCAGTCTTCGCATCACAGCTGATTTTTTTTTCCCCTGGTGTACACTGGCCTTAATTCCTGCCAATATATTTTCCTTTCTAGTCAGGGAAGAGAAATGGATGCTTTTAGGGCATGATTTATCTGATCGTTCTTACACATCCACCTCAAGAGCTGCATCACGCTGAACTCCACAGACTAGATCTGTGTTGCAGACATCCTCGCTTCATCAGACAAACCCCAGTGCCTCCTAAAAAAAAACCCTCCTCGCCCCATCTCTTCCAGCAACACAATCCTGCCCCGTGTTGCTCTACCCCCTGTACTCTAGCACTAGACTCTTCTGCGTGCTGGCTTGGGGTGCTCCCTGACAAAACTCCCCAGCTCCTTTGCTGGCTCAGTTTCCTGTTAGATCAACGAGTTAAAGCAGATCACAGAGGGATGTCACACGCTAAGCAACAGAAGCACCTGACCTAGAGTACAGGAGCGGGGGAACTCCCCTTCTTAATTACAGAGCACTGTTAGATCAGCTCACAGAACTGTATCTTCAGTGTCTGTGCAATTCCCATACGACAAGCTTTTGGTTTCTCAACACCCAGATAAATCTCTTCCGCCTAAACTTTACTTCATGAACAATAACTGGAAGTTTGACCATCCTTGTCGATCAGGCAGCGTTTCTCTCCAGTCACGAGGGAAACGACCTCTGCCTGGCACTTTCACCCCAGCCTTCTCTCCACGTCTCCCTTAGGAGGGACAGCTACCCCTCTCATTCTCCCCCTCCATCCTCCTTCTAGGCAATGAGCCTCTTTCACCCATTAAGCTCATTTAGATTTTTGTTTTGAAGGACACGTTCAGGTCTGCCTGCTTAATCTGGTGTTTTTGAAAGCAAAGTTGTAATCCTTAAAACCTTTTCTGTCTTTGTCACAAAGCTAAAGAGGGCTTAGCTTTAGTTGTTGTGACGCTGAAGTCATCTCATTTACATGATCAAAGTGAAGTTACAATTAAGAACATAAAGCAGATCAGTAACTTGGGCAAAACTAAAAAAATAAAAGCCCAACCAAGCAGCATAAAGTAGCAGAATGAATTATATCTACTGCTGGATACTCTTGTGAAAAGGATAACCTGATCGTGTTAGTAACACACTAGGGATTTCTACTGGAATAATGCCGCTCCCTGGCATAGCTGTGCCAACAGAACCCACAGCAGAGCTAACAGCTGCCGTGGTTTCGCAGAGCTCATGGAAAGCACGCTGGGAACAGCTTGCCAGGGTACAGAAATTCCGGGAGGTGGGGAAGGTGCCCTGCTGCAGATGTCTATACGTGCAACATTCATCCTGCCTTCCCTGTTAGAAGATTAACTAAAACCTCTTTTCTGAAAAAGAAAAATAAAGACTGACAGTTAAGTATTTTGCCAGCTTTTTCCTGAAGAGAAGTGAAACGTGTATTGAAAATGATGACCAAAGAGTCACAAAGCTTTAAAAGCAAAACGTGTTGTTGTCATTAAACCAGTTAAGACCGGCAAGCCGTGTGCACCGCTGACTGATGGCAAACGTTACGACGCAACACCCGTACCGTACCTGCTGGCGTGAGTACCAAAGCCTGTAGGATGTCAGAAAGGGAGATGATACCCACAATGCTATCTGCTTCATTCACTACCACCAAACGATGAACCTGCAGGCGGGGAAAATATTTTGAGATTCTTCTGTTTTAAAGTAATAACGAAAGCGAAGAAAGGCAAACAATCCTAAACTAGTAGAAACAGAGATTTTTTGAATCTCACGCAGTGATACAAGCACGCCGACCCTGCGTAAATGAAAATCAGCACACGTTTAAAAAGCACACAGCTGTCTGACACAACAATGCAATCGTATTTGAAATGCCAGGTGAGGCAAGGTCTAGGTCTTAAAAACACTGCTGCTCTCAGATAACACCAACGCTTTTCCCCAGTTCAGAGGCTCTGCTTCACTTAGCCTCCAATCTCAATGAAATAAAATCAAATGAAATTGATTAAGGCTTCCTTCCGAGACATACTTTCTTAACAGAGAGGTCACAGCACTGAAATTGGTTGCATCCTGACATGGCAAGACTGTTTCTGGCCTAACTGTTCTCATAGGGCTGCACAACCGAAGCTGAGTGGCAGATCGGTTACCAAACCTGGATTTTGCATGAAGACAGAAGAAAGGTTCCATTTATCTACGGAAATTCACTGTAGAGGACAACTTGGAACAAATTTAGATTTAAATTGTGGTTTTGAATATCGAGCTTATCCTTACAGCTCTGTCCCATGGCCTATTTTTTGCCCTTACTGCAGGGTAAGTAGCAGGGTGCTGCTCTATCCTGAGGCTCAGCACCAGGAGCAGGCTACAGCAGAAAGACTTCTGCAGAATTGGGAGAGTGCCCGAATCTCAGCCCCGTCACCACGGCCCAGCACAACTGGGCACAGGGCTGGGTAACTGAAAACATCACTTCCTTATGAACTGGCTCAGCTGTGAACCTAGAAAGGGTGTTTGTCAAAAGGTGAGAGCTGGTTTTCTTCTTATCTAAGCAAATTCTCTCCTACTTATAGTCCAAATCATCAAAATGTAATGGCAAAATGTGAAAAGAATTTCTCATCTTTTCACAGAGATGAAAGGAAGAAAGCTTCGGTAGTCTTGATTTAATGGCTATGTTAATTTATGGCTGAGGTCAACCACTTCATTGCCAGCCTGGTACAAAAAAAAAAAGAGAAGCTCTGATGCATTTGAACAGTCATACCCGCCTGACACAGAGGGGAAACAAAATTAGTGGCAAAGAGAGAGAAAATATTCTTGCATTTTCTTTTTGACGAAACCACGTTGGCGATATTTCAGATGGGTACATGCACATGCTTCATTTTTCTTCTCTGTGTAACGAATTCAAGAAAAATGGACAATACCGTTGTTTCGTTCCCAGTAAGATCAAGCGTTTGTCTGACAGCTAAAAATAGCATCAATTACTGCCTTGTAGCTTTGACTGACTCATTTTTACACATAATCTCACTATGTTTAGGCTGAACCAACGGGTAGGAGTTGTTCTGAAAACCCAAATGTCTAAAGTTTCTTAGAATATTAATAAGATTAGCCACGTTTGGAATCTGTACATCAGCAATGCTAAAATTACTCATCTTCGGGATGAAACTAAGCTGATGCAGGAAGCTGGAAGTCAAAATTGTCTGATGTAGGTTCTAAGGGGTTACTCACAAAGTGGAAATTTTACTCATATTAAGGAGATGCACAGTTATGGCCCTGAAGATGAAGAAAACCCCATGTAAAATGGAAGAATTTAAATGTTCTAGATGGAGTTGATCACATCTCAGAGAGGACTGGTGATACTGATCTTCTGCAGAGAGGCATAACAGGAAGACCTGCATAGTCCTTCACCTCCATGTATAAGAATGGAATGTGTAAGAATGTAAAGAATGGAAAAAAAATAATAGAATTCATTTACAAGAGCAGTCAGTGAATTCTTTGTCACAAGAATTTATTTTCTGGCCTTGTTTCACAGTATTTGTACGAGAGCAGCGTGGGATTCCATATGCATCCATTAAATTTCCTGAACAATGGGCCAAGCAACCCAGCTACGAGCTGGCATTCAAAGAATTATTTCCCTGCAAAACTTACGGCACGCTTGGAAAAATTTTGATTCTTCTGAAGGAAAAAGAAAAAAACACACACGCAAAACCAAACAAACCATAACAACTGAAAATAAATAATCCCTGAAACAAACAAAAACCCCCACAAACCCCAGGCTCCAAAACTTCGAACATTCACATTCAACTACTCTCATAAGCCAGCAGTGCAAATAACGAGGCCTTATTACAGACTGTATTTTCCACATCCCTTAAGGCACCTGTAAGTCTATCTATCAAATTGATACCTACATATGTAGGTACGGAAAAAATATTTCCTTGAAGCAACCAAAATAACTTGAAAAGGATAAATTTGCAGTATTTGGTCATACAACTTTTAACTTACCGTAAAGGAAAAAAAAAACATAAGCAAACTCACCTCAGCCTTCACTATTCTATCAACAATGGTCTCCAGTGTTTCCAGCATACTACACTTTACAACACCTTCAAAATACTGCGAACGGTGCTGTAGGGCTTGCGTCACCGTGATATCTAGGTTATTATACGTTTTTTCAGCAGCAAGATTCTGAAAAACAAGGCAAAGAACTCACTACTTCGTAATAAAGTACTCAGCAAAGTAAATATTTTGGCACTGAGTTGACAAATTTCTGGGGTAAATTGAGCCTGTTCCAAGTCCCAGATTAAACAAACCAGATGCTCTTCAGTTTCAGTTTTTGGGAACAGCCAAGCATGCAATTATGTTAAACACCATATGACAGGCTGGATTAATTGATAATACTGTTTTGTGATTATGCAGTAGGCTAATGAAAATCTCCTTACTTTGTTATCTGATATTTGGCTTGATGGCACTCATCCTGCTTTTGCCTCAAGCGGTAGGAAAAGGTAAAGATGGAGTTCTACAGATTTCAGAATACACAGAATACACTTTAAGAATATATAGTTTTTTGATTGTTTTTCACAGGACAAGTGAGGACACCAACTACTCTGAGCGTGAGCCATTAAGTTCAGAGTTGGATCTCCTACTGGAGATCCAACTAGAGAACAAATTTGGTTTCTTCACCTTTCTTATCTGTGGGCTCAAACTCCCTCTCCTGGACTGTGCTGGCACTACCATTTAACAATTTTTAAAATACAATTTATTTTAATAAGCAGTATAGAATAATAAAAAAGAAAGTAAAAGCAACAGGGTTACAAGAGTTTGAAAGCTAACATTCCCAACTTGCACTCTAATAACAGGAGCCTGCTTGTAGCAAGAGGACTTTTTGTCCAGACCAGCAAAAGTCTTCCTTGCAGGAAGGATGCAAAGAAAATACATTTTGTCTTACCTGAGTAAGAAATGAAATTTACTGATGAGACAACACTACTGGAATCAGTGAAACAGATACACATAAAGTGTAGAGATCTACAGTAAGTAGATGACCCTGACACCTGGAATAGTACTGATGGATGGGGTGCACTTGAAGAATATTGAGGATATGGTCATCCAACTAAGATCTTACAGATTTTTTTGTGATAGTGTAAGATATCAGCCTGATGTGAATGAAGAGAAAAACCTAGACGTGCTAGTCATTCAATCAGACGATAACAATTAACAGTCATTTGCATCTAGTGAGAGGCAAAAATCATCCTATATTACCAGAAGATAGACATGAAGCAATGGAAATTGCAACATGAAAAACCAATTAAACCTTCCATGAAAAACCACATACTGGCGTGGTCGCCTGTGTGCAAAAATTAGGCAAAGTAGAACAGATGAAGAAATAGGAGTGTCCTTCAGGAGACTCCTCGTCAAAATGTCATGCAAGAAGTGCACACTGTGCAGGGTGAATTGAATCTGTCTTACTCAGTTGGCTAACTAAAGCCTAAGGAACAAAATAGCCACAATCAATATATGTTAGCAAATTCATTTCTAAATGCTTACTACGTATAAAATATTTAGTAGAATGTGAAAGATATACTTACTATTACATCAAATTTGGAATAAATATCTACAACTTTTCCTAGAAAGAAAAATATATGTTAATAAAGCGTTTTAAATATCAAGTTCGTTTTCTTACATCCTGTTTGCATTTGTTTTCTTATAATTACACAAGAAAGCAAAGAGACAGGTCAAGAAGGAAAATGGAAAAAAAATAAATAAAAAATAAATAAAAACCCCACAACCCATGATGAGTTCCTTCAGGCCCATCAACCTACATCTTGCATACATACTTTTTATTATGTTACATATATTTATAATAATCTTTTTAAATGTTATATATAGTGTATCTATATGTGCGTGTGTTATTTATGTATATATATATGAGGGGTGGGAGGGGAATAAATCATTCATTTATCTTAACCATGCGCTTGTTAGAGAAGAATCAACACCCACCTGACTCATCCACAACAGGTAACGCCGATATCCTTCTCTCTACAAATATATTCAAGGCTTTAATGATAGGAGTGTCTGGATGTATGAAGGCAATGTTGTGATAAGTTCCTATTCCAAGTTCATCCAGATTCTTCTTCATAAAGGCAGGCTTTGGCATCTCTGACATCTAGGAAAATCAGAACGAATGGATTTACAGTGCAGTTTTCTGCAGGAAATGCTAGGGCTACCAGGTTTCCCTAGCGACTGGTGCATACATTAGGAAATCTGCATTCACTCATCCATCTACAGGCTCCAAATGATTGTTACAGATCATTACAGTAATCTGCTACCAAAAGTACATAAAGCCAAAACAAGCTTAGATCTAGAAGCGTTACTACTGTTTAAAGAAGCTCTACATTAAGACTATAACTAGGTGTTGTTTTTTTTTGTTTGTTTGTCAGTTTATTTTTGTAGTATCCCATCACTAAAAGCTTTTGATCCTGAGCTATGTCATTCCCACTGAAACTGAAGATTCTGCATGCTTTGTGCGTATTTTGAACTCCTGGTGCTTTGTTTGACCTCCTGTCCATTCCCGTGACCAACGTGTGGTACAATGAGTTACGACAGTCTCGTCTCTGGGAGACGATTCATTATTCTAACCACGCAATCAAGGAAGCTTCTGAAGCTGAGTAGACCTTCCAGAAAATACCAAAATACTCAAAAAGTCGACACAAGACCCTGGTGTTGTTTTTGTTTTCATTTTAAATGACTAAAACAAAATAGTGTATAGGTACACCATCAACTTCTTTGATATAAAAAAAAAAAAAAAAGACATGCAAAGGCAAAATGCAGTGCTCAAATATGGAAGATTGTAAAGACTTTTCTGAACTAAGACTTACATTAATGTTTCAGATGTCTGCTTGGGTGTGGGGGACAGTTAAAGCAAAACATAACTTTAAGTACTTACAAAAAGCTGGAGGAACTTCAGGATTCTTTTATGGGTAAGTATATAAAGTGCATTTCCACTGACAGGATCTATAACTGGCAATCTGTGGATTTTGTTTTTGATCAATGAATATACAGCATCAAAAAGGCTGAGGAGAAAAAAATATTAAATGAATTTTAGCTACCAGCAAGTAACGTTAAGTGATACATAAAGAGATTTACAAGCTAAGGGATTTCAAACTATCTATAGTCATCTGCTTACAAACATCATAAACCAGTAATAAAATTGTGACAAAAAAGTGATTTTCTGTGGTGAAGAAATATTGCGGCTATCCTTTCTACACGTGTAGTTTGTTTTTCAAATGACTGCTGTCCTCACTGCTGTCTCTTCTGTTCAGAGACAAACAGTGAAAATAATTGTTCTCATCCCAAACTTCCCTAACATTACCTAGGAAGAACATTTTTATGGATAAGTGTAGGCATGTAATTAAGCCAAAACAATTATCTAATCATTTCAGTGAATTATCACCAGGTATTAGCAAGTAGTTATTCTCAGGAGGTCTGAGACATTGCTCCAGACTCCATTCCTCTGTATTACAGACTATGATTTAGCGATATTCCAACCTATGCACGTCTGTTCTCCTGTAAGTATCACTGATTTGGGTCCTAATAAGACTGTAATAAGAACAGTTTACTGCCAATTATAATAAATTAGTCAGGAATACATTCAGTAAGAACTTTGCATGTTCTCAGTCCCTTAGAGGGTCGAACTATCTCCACTGCATACACACGAAGCCAAAATTCCCCGTATTGCACTTCAGATTCCACTCCTGAAGTCAGCATTTAACTATTCCTAAGTGTTGCAGTCCGACTGTCACAAGTCCCTTTCTGGTTCGGGTCTTAAGCTGACTTGCTGTATCCTTTTAAACATATCCTAATGCATTTATTTTTATGTTACTTGTTGCACCTTTGAAAGCAATCTCTATTTTGTTCTCATACAATATTCTTTGCAACCAGTTATCATCCAAGCATGTTCCCTATGACTAAATTGAATAACTTATTCATGACTTAATTGTAGCAATTCTACTGAGGATACAGCATACAATTACTTCGAGGCAATCACTAATTCCCTTCATTAGTTTCATTTGATGGGGCATAAGCACTCCTATTCCAGCAGCTGAAAGTAAGAATCAGAACGGAACTCTGCTGTTCTGAGATTAAATAGTATGGAAGTTTTAAAGTGATCAGCTAAAGCTGTCTCTCAAATTACCTTTGGTAAATAACGTACAATGGCAATTTAAAAGCCACTGTTTTAAAATTCCATTGAGACAAAAAGATACCTACTGAACTAAGGCAATTTAGATTTTAATGAATGCAACCTAATAGGAAAGCAGAACAAAAATTCAGTGTTGAGATGGAGTTAGTTTATTTCAAGTTAAGCAAAAAGAAAGGAAAATCCTACCTTGCATCTGGGGAGATGTTCACTAAAGGTTTAAATGTCTCTTGTAAATAAAGCTCTGTGAAGAGAAAAAGATTATCACTTAATATGAAAACATCAACATTTTAAAGAAATTTTATGAATTCCTTAGTACAAAATTAAGTGGACAGAAGAGACAAAATACACACAGTCTCTTTAGATGTTCTACCTCTTACACACGTTCAGCTGTACTGACATTAAAAAGAATCCAGTTTTAAAACGAGTAACTCATTACCACCAGGGGTCACTGCAACAACAGCCGATAATTTTACCACTTCCCTCTTTTCTGAAGGGGTCTGTCTGCTGCAGGGAGGATTTCTATGTGTTATTATATGGCATATAGTTAATTTTCCCATTAAAGTTTCTCCCTGCATTCAGCACTTCTGGTCACACCCCACCACGTTCTATGAACTTCTAGTCTCATCATGCAATTCGCTCAGGTGTGACGAGTTGCTCATCTCAGTTCACCCTGTTATCTGATACTCATTCTGCATCCTGGTGCAGATACATTCCCATGCCAGATGCTCCCGTCATCACTACAGCCATCTACAGCCCCTTACTCTGCTTAATTTTCTTCTCTTAAGAAAGAGCGAGAAGGTACTAATCAGAAGAAGCAGCGAAGCAGCGCATACAAAGCATAATCACTCTGCTTCACATTGTTTTAGGTAGAAAAAATAAGCAGCGGGAACATGCAGACACGCTTTTGCTACTCCTGCTTTCATTAAAAGTGTGTGGAGATAAACTAGTTATGTCTACAATTAACTAAGAATCCACTATGCTGAACGATATTAGAACACGTAATTAGGAATCAAGTAGTAAATAATCTTACCCCGCCAGGTTTCTATCTTGTGCTCCTCCAATTCATAGATCTGAACCTGCAATGAATGGAAAATGTAACTTGAAGCAACAATTTTAAACCCCAAATAATTATCCAGATACTAATAATCTTGTTCGTTTCCTTGCATTTCATTGGAGGCAATTTACCATTGAGAGTAAGAATCCCCGCTAATTAACTGCCCAGTCCACAACAACATTTCTTGGCAATACAAGAGGAAAGGGTGCAATCCTGCTCAATGCACAGCGCCACACTGGACCTATTATCTCAAGGGACAGGAGAGCTTTTTCCCCTGCCCAGGCTGAGGTCTGGATCTCTGCTGGGCTCAAAGTCTCCTCAGTAATTTATCTCACCTTAAAACAATCGTGCTGGGTAAAGCCTCCGATGATACCTCACACACCTAAACAAGTAAAGAGCTTATCCCGATCACTACTTAATGCTAAAAAGAGATTAATTCTACTCTTGCTGGCCTACAAACAAGCAGCAGCACTCGGTTTAGTGCTCAGCTCAACCAGAAGAATCACCATTCTATTTATTTTTTTCTCCCCAAGCTTGATCTTTTACTGATGTTACATTCTTCAAATGTTTGTGGGAGCTGCATCTGTACCGTGCTGGTACAGGAGAAATGCTGAGAGCACGCTGTGTTGCTCACCTAACCCGTGTTCAGCTGGTACGGGGCACCAAACAGGCAAAAAATAAGTAGAGAAATGACTGGTTTTCTGCTGGTTTAGGCTCCTCTAGGTTCAGGTACCTCTATGAACCCTGCTGAAGCTGGACAGGTTATAGGTGAGGTGTAAGAGTGTCTACAAAGCCTACTGCATTTGTCTTTGGACCAACAGAGACTACTTTTGGATTACTGTCCAACAGTTTTATCAGTGATTTGGATGCAGGGCGTTCTCAGTTTGCTGCTGACACTAAACCTGGGGGTGCTTTTGACTCCCTGGAGGGGCGAGAGGCCTTGCAGAGGGATCTAGAAGGGAGCACTGGGTGAGGAGGAGCAGCAGGAAGGATGTTAAGTTTCTTGAAATCCTCCAGAGGAGGGCAACAAAGCTCGTGAAAGGGCTGGAAGGCAGCCAGGCCCCTATGGAGAGGGGCTGAGGACACTTGGGTTGTCCAGTCTGGAGAAAAGGAGGCTGAGAGGTGGCCTCATCGCTCTCTACAACTTCCCGAACAGGGAAAGTGCAGGAGGGAGGTGCTGGTCACTTCTCCCTCCTAACTGATGAGGGGACATGTGGGAATGGCTTAAAGTTGTGCCAGGGGAGGCTCAGACTGGACATTAGGAAAAAATTATTTACCATGAAGGTGGTCCAACACTCGAAGAGGCTTCCTAGCAAGGCAGTTGATGTCCCATGCCTGTCAGAGCTCAAGAGATGTTTTGGTAACGCCCTCAGTAATGTGCTTTAAGTGAGCCCTGATGTGATCAGGCAGTTGAACCAGACGATCTCTGACAGTTCCTTCCTGCTGAACTATTCTACTCTATTCTCACCTTTCAGAAAGTGTAAGGGAATGTTAAATTGTCATCCTATAATTAGACTACTGAAATATACCCTTTATGGTATAAAAGATACCTACATGAGTAAGCTAAACCTGCCAAAATAAGTCAGCCAGGACTGCGGAGCACAGTCCCGTCTACTGAAGTGATCAGAAGAACACAAGACCTCTTCAGATGCTGGCAAGATGAGGCTAAATCTCCTTCTTTGACCACGCTGTATGGATGGATCTCCTGAACTTTCCTTATCAGTCATTAAAAAAAGTCACGTAGGACATGAACAGCAGTATGCTTCACACCACGATGTGATGTGTTTAGAACAACCAATTAAAATACTTATGACTTACATTGTCAGCACACTTGTACCTAGTAACACTAGAACATTCCTCAGTGGAACATCTATTATTATTATTATTATTATTATTATTATTATTATTACATCTTTTTCTCCCATAGAAAGCTGCATCAATCACCTAAGTCAAATGTTGTCGCTTCTCTGTTGGTCATCCTTCCCCTGCCCAGAGGCTGTTTGAAGCACAGCCGATAGAATAGCACGTTAGGTGACATGAATAAGTGATAGGTAAAATTACATGGGAAAATTGGTATTATTGGAGGGTGAGAGTCATCAGAATATGGAAACCACATGGAAATTATCAGTGTGCAATCACTTTCCATTCACCTTTTTTCCCCTCCACCTTGTAAATCCCCACAAGACAAAAAAAAAACTCTGAAAATTTAAAAACAAACACGACCACCTAGCTTTGAGAAGCCTAATATATCACTAATATATCGCTTCATCCAATTGTTCTTGATATTTTAGCTGGTTGAACAGTGGGTGTATTTTAACTGGAAGAGGAGGAATTGGGATTTGACAGGAACAAGACAGGGATGTAAATGTCTGTAGGAACATGTAAGCAAGAGACTCTCATCAACTGCCTGCCAATGGGAATGGTAAATTACAGTTAATTGAAGTCAAGAGATCCCCAAGTGATTGTGCAACCCAGCCATGCAACTCAAATATTTCCGTATGTTTAACTAGTTTAACTCGTCTGTTCTCCAGCATTATTTCAAAACCTGAGTGTTCTTTCAAAGCATCCAAGCCTCCACAAACTAGCTTGCTGCTTAGCTCCACGTATTGCTTTCAGGACAACTCTCTCATAGTTAAGAGACAAAGATGATTAATTTTTTTATACATGTATAAATTAATAAAACCACATGAACCGCTGTGTAGCTACATATGTGATTTTTAAACACAACTAACTTTTTCATCTAATTTTAAACACTCTCCCCAGCCCCAGCTACGTTTTTGGTTGATATTCCACACTCATACAGAGCTCTGATTACTGAAACAACCTGGACACAAACACACACAGTGATCAATAATCGAGTATTTCCCCCTCACGCTTTTTCTATTATGTCTAATTTTTAATTAGTATGTTAAGATAGGTCCTTCACCCCAACAGCATGAGACAATAGCTGCAATTCCAAGTGGAGCCTGGTACCCAAACCCAAGGCTGTCATTACGGTGAAGCAGCACACAACATGCAATAAATGGGTCGTACTCGTTAAGGAAATTCCTCGTGTTTATACATCTATAACTGAAGCAGACAAATTATGTCACCTGCCCAAGCACGTGGGACCTTCCTGGGTAGAGCCAGGAATCAAACCCAGGTATCTTGATACCGTCCTACCACCCTGATCACAAAACTATCCTCTCTTTCAAAAGAACTCACCAGGTATACTCCTGACATATCTAAGCTTCCAGACACTTAACAATAACAGCAATCAATCCTTCAGGCAGTTCGGTATTTCAGTCTGTGTACTGACAACCGACAGCAGCTCATCGTCATACTTACCATTGGAGATTTATAGTATCTATGCAGTATGTTAATGAAATCTGTAATTGTTAACATTCCTGCAAAAAGCGATGAGAAAAAAGTTCTTCAGATATATACTTAAGATATAAAAATGCAGTTATGTTCTCCATTTAAAGTCATGCTATATAATTTAACAAACATTACATCCGTGTAACATACTGTCCATTTGTATTGGACTCATCAACTGCTTAATTCCAAAACTATGTATACACATTTTCACACTGATACAAACCTTCAGAATAAAAATACACAAGCCTGAATTCATATTCAAAACTATGATCTATGTGCTTCTCCTCTTTCAATCCTGCCCAAAGAAAATCTATTTCTCCCTGTACAGGACATAACATCTGCAGGATTCGCCATTAGTTCTGGTAATTAATCGCTTCCGAGTGCACCTGGCAGGCTGAGAAAGAGATGGTTCTATCACATGCATATTAGAATGCTGTAGCATTAGTTTTTCTTTTTATAGTTCCTATTTTTGCATTTCCTTTCTTTTTGTGACTGTTGCATTTATTTTTAAATGCACTGGGAAACGGACCTATTAGACAAGAAATTTCGGAAGCTCAGGACCTGGAGGAGTCATCACAATTCTCACAGAACAGCAAAACTATGCAAGCCAGCAACAATTCTTTGCTCACAAGGAGAAAACAAAGAATCCCAATATGTCTTAGGGTGTCAGACCATGGCTAGCCCCAGACCACGTTTTGCAACAGTGCAGCACCCTGAAAATTTAAGTAATCCTTAACATTAGAAGCACCTACCTACAAAACTCTGTTTTTTACTCTCCCACAGTGGAGCTGCTCTCACACCATTTGCCACCAAGGCAAAAAAGGCCTTCTTTACCTGCAAAAGGAACGAACAGCTCAATAAATCTTTGCTCTTCGTTTAGCGGATCAGACACCAACAGAAGGGTTTCCTCAGTTGCTAGGAAAAACGCAGTATAGAAAGCTGGGATTCAGAACAGAACAAAAGCCACACACACCACAAAAAAAAAACAACAAAACCTTAAGTTGTTTACTTCTAAGATGTTTAAAAAGCTTAGCAAGACCTGGTTTTGTTCCATTATGCGAGCATGCTGTGGGAAGACCTCTGTTGAACAAGTAGGCTGATAGCGCTGAGAAGATACGCTCATTAACTGCAGATTTATTCCTTTTGATATTAACCGTGACAATTATTAAAAAGGTCGTGCTTATGTGGGGGGCGGGGGGAGAGAATAATCATCTGTAATTAACATAATTGTCAGAAGTACCTGGTTTAGCATAGCTTAAGATGTGAAAATTTTACTACGTTCTAGTTACCATTTACTACAGCAGCAGTTGCATGGAAAAAAAAAAGAAGTCTCATTTCATCTCCAGCTTCTGGACTCATATTTAAACAAGTGAAAAGAGATTGTTTATTTTAAATATGAGTGAAACAGTTAAAAAGACCAGCTAGCCTGTTTTGCTTCATTACAGTGTCAGCCTCAGAAGAAAAGAGCCCTCCCTGTGCACAGGGGCTCTCTGAGGCACGCAGCGGTCAGGCTCCGGTGCACCTCCAAGTGCTGCTCTCTTACTGATATGCTTGAGCATGTTACGGTTCCTATGCTGCCCGTGCATCTGAATTGCCTTCCCGTGGAAAACACAACACCAAAGTGGGCCTCGAGAGGGTTAGGCCGTCAGTAGGATCCCGTGCCATACGACATTGACTTCAGACTGAGTGTTGTAATTTGTCCGTTTCAAATTCTACCAAGTTCCTAAGCCCTCTGGTCTGCGCCAGAACTCATCACCTCCCCTGCACTTCAGTGATTTGCATGCAGCATTTCAGATGCCGGTTAATCCTCTTGTAGGTGAACCGCCTTTAAGACTAGACTTCCGAAAGCAATCCGGATTTCTTGCAGCCTCTCTAGAGCCAGCCTCCTTCTTCTCTGATCACGAGAAGCCCCTGTGCTCTCCCGACCTCGGCAGAGGACTGCTCCCAAAGCCCCTTTCTGACTTTAGCAGTGCTTCTGCTGCACCATCAATGAATAGGAATAACGATCCCTGTAGCATCCCTAAACTGCACTGAAAATGAATTAAATATATGGGAAAAAATACCCAGCACCACAAACAAGACCTTAATGCACACACCGTGTAGTGTTTCTCTAGAAAATGGTTAAATAGAAAGGTCCCCGAGGTATTAAGGCACCTCGCCGACACAGGGAGGAGTCAAGTAAAACAAACATTACCAAATCCACCGCAGGAGCCTACTGACTCCTAAGGAAGGCTGAAACCACAAAGAAAGCCTCCGGGCAGCCACACAAAGTGTTCCCACATAACAACATCACACTTAACGCAGCGAAAGCGAACAGCAGCGAGCTATTTGGGGAGCAGATAAGAGGCAGGAGTGAGTTCACACAGCCTAACTCCACCTTGGGGCAAAGCAAGTGGCTAATTATTCTTCATTAAAAAAAAAAATAAGTACACTGTCTGAAACTGAGAACCTTCAGCTTTGGTCTCTTTTGTAAGAATGGCTGTTTCAAGACTTACTGGTCACTGTCAACTTACATCCTACGTCTTCCATGAGTATTACAAGTTCAGGCTCCATCGCAGCGCTAAGGTAACAGCTGATCTGGTAAAAGCAGAGAAGAAAAGGGTTTCCTTCCAAAGAGGAATCATGCAGCAGAACTCGAGAGAGAGTTTACGAACTCTGCGAACCTGAGAAGAAATGCCCACCGCAGAAAAGACGTGAAATGCCAAGGGCGAGACTTCAGGCAGCCTCCACATTCACGGCACTCATCGAGCAAGATGGTGAAATTGAGGATTATTTTACAGTCAGAAATCATCTTCAAGAGAGAATGCCAAAAACGTGCTAGGCTGGAAACTGAGGTTATAGACAATCCAGGAAGAAAGTTTCCTGAAATGATCAGCTCTTCCTCAGATTCGTTGATTTATTTGCAAGTATTTGTGTCAAAGCAACTCACAAATCTTCTGTTAGATGCCCTCTTCTAGCTTTAGAAGAGAGATGTTGGAAAAACTGAGGCCTGCTGAACAGACAGAGATACTAAGACAGCTCCGAGTTAAAGTCTGCATAAAAGCCACTGGGTTCAGCTTGGGAATGAGGATATTAAACGTCTGAAGTAAGAGAACACAAACATTTAATAAAAGAATATTATATTCATTTTCCTAGGTCGTCCTCCTCAACCACAGCTTAAATGATAGTCCCATTGTTTCCTTCAGTGCTATAAAGGGAAGTGTAATGCAGTTTTTTAAATAAAATAGCAGTGCCAACAGGCCTTTGTGTAAATACTTCAGCAAGGTCATTACAAAACAAAAACCAACTTCATTCCTACTTGCCAGAGCTGCTCGCAAGCACCAACACCCCTCATCCACTCACACTTCCCTTCAGTTTCTGTGGTTTCCCAATTTCAGTTGCCCAAAGTATTGCTTGGTGGCCAGCCAAGGCGCTGGGGCGTGGAGCTGGGCTTCCGTCCAGCACATTTAGATGTCTCGGTGATGTTCGTGCAGAAAATACCCACAAGGACCTTTCTCGCAGATTATGTACAGTCTGTAGGCTTTGAAGGTTTGCTGCCGTGTCCCATCCTCAGACCTCCAACAGCGCTGGTAGTTCTCGACCCCAGCAGTGCTCCTGTGGGAGGCCAGCTTCCCGCTGCGCTTCTCTGGTCTTCCGTGGGGTGTGGGGCTGGCCTGACCTCCTCGAAGCCATTGTTCCTCGGCCAGATCCCGTGGATTGTTGCTGTTCAGCACCATGTACAAACGCTCTTCACACAAAGCCCTTTTGTTCTCGTTAGCCGTGTAGTGGTCCTAACAAAGGGACCGCTAAAGGATGGGATTTACCTGCCCCTATTTAAAGGTTAATCTGACACGTACTCACCCCACCTCTTCAGAGCCAGCAGGGGGAAGCAGCTATTTCTCCACAGCACCAGGCTTAGACTAAGCCAAACTGTTTTACCCGACTCCAGGCTGTCTACTTCCTAGCTATTTCCAAAGAAACGAGGAATCTCACCTGCTGGGACTACGTACCTTCTCCAAAATCCTGCCCCTGAGGTAAAAGGTCGTATTATTGTAAAGAACAGCGACTGAAGTCCTGCACCGTGTTGTATGTCGCCTCAGAAATAGCTGCTACTGCTCTATGGTGAGAAATGAAGCAGCTTTTCTTACTGCAGGAGCTCTTTCTACCAGCTGTGAATGTGCTGAGTGAAGGCACAGAATAATTTAGGTTAGGCAGGACTTCCAGAGGTCGTTGCTTCTGTACGCTATCCAAATGGTTTCCTTACAAGTCTTAGTGAGGACACAGCATCCCTCCAGTGTGAGGGTCACTACCAAGAAAGATGAAGTTAGACCTGTACGCAGGAAGCCTCCTATTTCCACACAGCTGAATACTTGGAAAACTTCAGCCCTTTAAGGTTGCAAGCTCCAAAACAGCCTGACTGCCAGGCATTTTTGGAAGGGCACGTGTGAATGAAGCAAACCTCTGACAGGAAAACAAAATTCAATGTACACTCACGTATTTTTACGTTAATTTACCTAACCCCATTACGCATGTGGTTACGGTTTTCGTAAGCGACCAGTGGCTTTTAAACTTGTTTGCCAGGACTGTCCCATGAAGCAAAGAGGGTGTCTGCTAATGTCACCATCACTTGTTTCATTTCAAGCTAAAAAGTTCTTGTCCTGGAAAAAATGGTAGAGAAAACAAATTGGTAGAGAAAACCTGTCACAGGGTCCTGGTGGTAAAGGGTCAGTGTAGCATAGAGAAGAACCCTGCTGTGCTGACAGACATCTCCCACCACCACGGCCTCAATGCCAACGTTAATTTCAAAAAGGTGGCAGGTAAGAGAAGCGAGGAGCACAGCAGCTTCCGATGTGCCAGGGTGAAGCGTGGAAATGACAGGGAAGACTAATAGCATGGAGAGTGTTAAAAACCTCCCAAAACTCCCATGGTACAGGCGGTATCCAAGGGCAAGGTGATAACGTGCACTTCTCTTGCCTTATCTTTCACTCCATGAATCAATACCAGGACACTAGCCTTACAAACCCAAGAAGCCCCTAGTGCAGCCCCCCAAAATCTCTATTTATTAGGTCAAGAAAGAAAGTGGATCCTCGATACTTTGACCATGTCTGATTCCTGATGGATGGGTAAGCAAAGGCAAGCTGGAACATTCATTGCTGCTTTCATTGCCTAAGCTGAAAACTTAAAAGTCTGAGTCTGTTCTCGTGACGATATTTAAGAGCTACAACGGAGGAGCTTGGAAACACACACCCCATACAATTCACATGTGGGTGAAAGCATCAAAACTAGATTTTTCAGAAACTCACCGAGAAACAATTAGCCTAGGAAAGTTTATAAGCAACAAAGTTCTCTTGGAAATGTATTTTAGTAGAAAGCAGCCAGTTTTCACCCACTGGAGGAGCCCCTGGTGGAGCAGGTGGATGTGGCCTGGAGGAGGCTGCGGCCCATGGAGAGCCCCCGCAGGAGCAGGCCCCAGGCCGGAGCTGCAGCCCGTGGAGAGGAGCCCACGCAGGAGCAGGGGGTCTGGGGGCAGCTGCCGCCCGTGGGGGACCCGTGCTGGAGCAGTTTGCTCCTGGGGGATGGACCTCATGGGACAGAGCCGTGTGGGAGGTCTTGAAGAGCTGCTACCTGTGGGCAGCCCCCGCAGGCTCAGTTGGAGAAGGACGGCATCCCGTGGGAGGGACCCGCGTGGAGCAGGGGCAGAGAGGGACCGTGAGGGAGTGGCGGGGACGAAGCCTCAGGAACTGACCACAGCCCCCAGGCCTCAGCACCCCTCAGGGGTGAAGACAGTGACAAGAGTAGATGAGCGAAAGTGGTTTTAGTTTACTTTTAGTGCTCACTGCTCTAGTCTGCTTCCAACAGGCAGTCAATTCCGTTGATCTCCACTTACGCAGATTGCTTTGCCCAGGGCGGTGATTGCTGAGTGACCTCCCTCTGTAAGAGTTTCTTTTCCATTGTGTTTTCTCCCCCACCCTTCCGAGGATGGGGAGTGAGAGCACGGTGGTGCTGCTGAGCTGCCCACTGGTGTTAGGCCTCCACCACCTCTTGCAAAAGGGAAAAAGCTTCCCCTTTTGAAGTGATAAGAGCACACAACTTCACACTATCGGAGTATTTGACTGCCGTGTTTCCTCATATTGTTCTCACTGAGGAGTGAGGAGGTACAAAAGCAGCTTACCGTGAGTCTTCTCGCTCAGAGGCCAGACACGGTGTAAGAGCTCTTACTTTGTAAGACAACCAAGAGCAGCACAAAGTCTTTGCTCTACCAGGAAAAGCGGCAGGCCTCTACTGCGACCCCTGTACTGCAAAATAAAACCAACACCTCCGCAACCAACATCTCATTCCTTTGGCCTGTGCATATTTACGAGCTGCCTGGCTTGCAACTTCTTTTGATGTAAAAACCCAAAGAATGGGGCAAGGGCTTCCAGCCCTATGGCTGCCCTGATCTTGGCAGAGCTGGGAAAGGGAAACAAACACCCCCTGAAAAAACTTACAGCTAATCCATGAGATGCAAGCCTGACATCTAACTGCAATGACGTCTCCTTGACGCTTTCTCCCCTGCTGCTTCACCAGGAGTGCGGGTGACTCTCAGTTCTAGAAGCCATCATCTCTTATCCGAAAAAAGCTCTGCAGCAACGGCTGGAGGTACTCACCCTGGCTTTCTCCCCCTTACTTCACTCTCAACTTCTTATTGTATTACCTGACATCCTGAGACTTCTCAGTAGGTCCCTTAGCCTGGAAAAGGCCAAACACCCAGTTTTTATCGGATGCAGTGTTTGGAACGCAGGAAAACACAATGCTATGTTGAGAGCAGCTGTACTGAGAAGGACTTGGGGGTGTTGGTGGATGAAGAAAATGAACATGAGGTGGTAATGTGCGCCTGCAGCCCAGAAAGCCGTGTCCTGGGCTGCACCAACACAGTGTGGGCAGCAGGGTGGGGAGGGGATTGTCCCCCTCTGCTCTGCTCTCCTGAGACCCCACCTGAAGCCTGCACTCAGCTCCAGGGCCCCTGGCACCAGGACAGGGACCTGTTGGGGTGAGCCCAGAGGAGGCCACGAGGATGCTCAAAGGCTGGAGCACCTCTGCTGTGGAGCCAGGCTGAGGGAGTTGGGGTTGTTCAGCCTGGAGAGGAGAAGGCTCCGGGGAGACCTCACAGCGGCCTGCCAGGGCCTAAAGGGGGCTGCAGGAGAGCTGGGGAGGGACTCTTGGTCAGGGGTGTAGGGATAGGACGTGGGGTAACAGCTTTGAACTTAAAAAGGGGAGATTTAGTTTAAATATAAGGAGGAAATTCTTCACTCAGAGGGAGGTGAGGCCCTGTCCCAGGCTGCCCAGAGGAGCTGTGGCTGCCCCATCCCTGGCAGTGCCCAAGGCCAGGCTGGATGGGGCTGGGGGCAGCCTGGGCTGCTGGGAGGGGTCCTTGTCCATGGAACTGGGGTTGGAAATGGATGGGCTTTGAGGTCCCTTCTACCTCATAGCACTTAATTAACTCTATATTGAGAGATATATATTTAAAAATAAAGTCCCACAGAAGGTTCTTTAGGTAATCCTCCTCTTCTGCACTGTTAGGATCATCTCCAAAGGATTTAATTCTATAGCACAGAAATTCTTGTGAACAGAAATGAAATCAAGGCCACCAGTATTCATTTCTACATCCCACGATCATCACCTTGACAATCCAAGATCTGCACGAGCGCAGTGTTCTCCAAGTACCTCATGAATTTTTGCTTTGATGCAATTCCCACCCAGATGGGATGACGTTTAAGACACCTCAGGACGAAGTAGCTCTGTCCAAACGCAGGACCTGAAGCAAAGAAGTTTGGGGGAGGTGGATCTGTTTTTCAGAGAATCAAAGCATTCGCTTTCCAAGCAGAGGTTTTCTGCTGCCACTCACCTCCACCTGCTGCTTGAGGGGAGCCTAAGCAGTCCAGTTCTTAGCATGCAATAGAACTAATAGAAGCAATTAGAAAAAAACAGGTCTGCCTTCTAAGAAGGCAGAAATTCTGGCTTGGAGTGACTGCTGTTAGACGCCATGCTCATGTGGGCTAAGAGCACGAAGCGAGGTCTCGGAGGCAGAGCCACTGGGCCAACTGCATTGGACAGGGTACAGAAATTCCTTCCGAGATTAAGATCTTGCCAAAAAAGTGGCAGGGGTGGGGCAGGGAAGGCAAGAACAATGCACGGTTTTCACCGAGCCAAGCACAAACACTTTATCGACACCCTGCGTTGACGAAGGTATTTCCACTTAATTGGTACGGAGGAACTCATTATCTTCCCCCAAGGTTCAGGGCTGAGTGCTTCATGTTGGGTTTGAGAGCTGCAGGAACTAAGCTCCAGAGCTCGTTATCTGCAAGAGAGGGGGGAAAACCCGAAGGAAAACAAAGCCTTCCAGTGCTGGCTTGCTGATTCTGGCCTGATCTCAACAAAGGGAGCTCCCCTGTGGTCCGTCCCAGCCCACACGCCAGCTAGGAGCTAACTTACATCGTTCTCTTACGGTTCTGTGGGACGGACAAGCAAGGAGGGGTGCTCACGCTCCTCCGAAACGCAGACAGCATTAGTTTAAATTTAGCAGCTTCGGAGAGGAAAAACCTCAGAGCCAGTTAAGGAACAGACAGCCCCTTTGTGAGGCTGCACGCACTGTTATGACAGCAGCCCCAGAGACTGCTGCGTGCTTCTGGAAGCGAAAGATTCTAGAGCTTTCTTCCTGGAAGCCTGGTCTATCTCATCACCTTGCAGAGAGGCAACACCCCAGTCAAGAACGACCTGGAGGGAACAAGAAGAAAGCCATTGACTTAGTGTCAGCACGAGGAAGAGAAACAAATCCTCTCCCACTCTTCTAATGTGGAATCCACTGCATGCTCTGCAGAAGTTATTGACTTCCAGCTTGTTAAACCACAAATGAAGCTCCCAGGAGATTATCCCAAATATTTTTTCTAGTTATGTAGTAGAAAAATAAGCAGTTGAGCTTTTACTGGGGTGTGATAGTTACTGACCAAAGTCTCTCAGTAGTAATATCTGGTTTATTACCAACTTAGGTTTAATTAAACAGAAAGGTTAATGCAATCTTCACTCAGCCAGGATTTCTTCAGGATAGAAGGCAAAGAGGACTCTGAGAACTTGTTCTGATGAGTGTTTCCACATAAAAATGATGATTAGTTTATGAAACACTCGACAAATACCTCAAAGATAACTTCAGTACCACACTGAGCAAAAAGCTGTGTATGCTTTAGTATTAAAACAAAGCTGAGGACGTCGCGTAGCCAAAGGTTGGAGGTTTTTACCCCCCGAGAGCTTATACAGACTTCACAAGACACAGCTACTAAATAAATGTGCCATTATCCTGCTCGGGGGATTGCAGATTACTGCTTGATACGCAGCAAGGACGTCCCTGTCCTACACTTACCTTTTACCTTTCTTTTAGAGGGCAAATCGGGAAGAACTAGCTTGTTTTGTAGCACAGACGAAAGACAAAATATATTTAAGTAATAAATTTGTTTGAAGGCCAGACAAGGGTCTAGCCTTAAATAATCTTACAGAGATAAGCTTCAGGAAACTGCTATAAGCTCTGCTGTTAAGAGCCACTTCCTTTAAATATTCAAATAAAATTCATGACGGGGTGGAAGAAACAGCGTGATGTTTTGTTTGCAACAGACCTAAGTCAAATTTAAGCAGTAACATAGAAAAAAGTGGTTACAGACAGCAAGGGAAAGTGAATCTGACTGATGGGAAGTGAAGGAAGTGCTACAGCTTACCCATACTTCTGTCTAACACCGAGATTATTGGGAGGCCAATTTTCCTTCCAAAGCATTTGTATCAATTAAAAAAAGGTCAAATTGCTGTGTCACTAGATGGATAAGTTGCAAGTTAAAACACCAACAAGTAAACAGCAGACTGGGATCTGGATGCTGCCATTTCCCCTGCATAACGCCTCGTTAAACGCGTTACCGCTGGTACTCAGGCACCTCACAGAACACACACGCAGGTGACCAGTAAAGCTGCACCCCGATCCGTGCTGTCCTGGATTCCTGGAGGCTGTTAGAGATGATCCATCCGCTGAATAATGAGAGTGAAAAAGAACAGTAAGGGAATGCCCAGTCAGTGCCAGCAGCGTAGCCTTTCAGGGGACAGCCCTCCTAACCCTCTCAGAGGGGCTGCGAAGTGTTGGTTCTGTTGCTTGCACTCTGGAAGATGGTTTTATCCACCAGGAGCTGCACGCTGTCGCTGCTTGCACCATCCACAGAGACTTCCAAGCTCCACAGGACAGCTCACGACATCTAAATCTCTCTCAACTCCAACTCTTCGTGCTCAGATGGGTCTTTAACCTTTCTTCAGTGCGCGTTGAAGAAAGATCGTATCTTCTCTGGGAAAAACAAAAGGCTTGTCACAAACAAGTACTCACGGGTCACAGGCCGGGCTGAGCTGTAGCACCGAGGCAGTTCCATGTTTTCCAGGAGCAGTTATTTAAAAGCTACAACTAAATTAGCAAATTTAAAGAGTGAATACTAAGGCAAGCTGAACTATGCCAGTGAAATCAAGTGTACAGAGCTCAGAGCTGTTTCTTTAGGATACCTATTCAAGTCTGTGCCAAGTGACACCTTCCCTAGCTGAGGCCCAGCGCGTTTCTCCCTTCCCACAGGATCAGAGGCCACAAAGCCCCCAGACCTTCTGAGGAAGAAACAAGCAGGACCGAGCAGCCTGTCAGCCCATTCCTGCTCTTTATTAGCTATTTAAGGTGCAAAGCCAAGAGGAACCCTTTCCATCTCCTCTCACTCAAGGACAGAACAAGAGTCCTTACCATTTTTTAAGACACTAAATCCCTCCAAGACACCGGGACTGCAGCCTGTGTCGCGTGGTACCAGCGACCACCTCCAACTTTCCTGCAGCTGACAGTTCTGAAACACTTCTCACATCCCGTGGACAACTCTCCAGGGCAGGAGGGATGCGTGCTGTGACTTCTGGCCAGCAGAGGGAGAGCGGATACCACAGTCAAACATAAACCCAGCGGCAGTCTTCAAGGAAAGGAGGAGATGGAGCTGCACTGCTTTCTTCTGCCTTCTTCCACTGATTGCTACAAGCTTAACACTAAGCAAGGCAAAAAAAGCGAGCCTTGCCACGTGCTGTTTTAAGCTCCAGCACTGTTCAAAACCAATTTAGAGACATTTGAGAACTCCCAGGCTTTTTTCTTGTTCTTAAATGAGGAGAAACTGATTTGGGTAGGAGTGAAACAGATCCAGGAAAGACAAATATAGGCAAGATCCCCTCACTCGGAGGACACTGGATGTTCCAGAAGGCTGTGTTCTCAGTCAGCACAAGATGAATCAATTTTCTAGTACAAGCCTTTGTATTAGTTGTTGATATATAAGAACCAGAACAAATTTGGCTTCCCTTACCAGGTAATTTCTCCTCTGTGCTTTTAATTTAGCCATTTAGGAGCTACTCTTATTGCAGACACACGTACGTGCACCAGCCACGCTGAGCACGATACTGAAGATACCGAAGGTGGAACATGAACACAACGCACTAGGCAAAGAACTGCAGGGAGATACTGAAGAGAAGTATTTAGGAAGTCTTGCAGCGTAGCCCTGAATGAATGTTCTTATCAGACCGCTTCATGTTTTCTTAAACAACCCTGCAATTCACTTGTTTTGCAAAACGTGTGAAGTTGGCAGACAAGCATTGCTTAATATTACGTTATAAATGAGAGAGCAAAGCAGTTGGGATTCAATTTAATGGCACGAAGTCCAAAATATCAAAGTTCAAGCACGATGTTAAAGATATTGTTCATGTTTGTCGCATGCTGGAGTCTGAATGAACAACTGCAGGCTCCCCTCTCCTACTCCTTTGCATCACCACTGCTTGCAGCCATCGACAGAAGGCTCAGAACATGACCCACCATGACCACAGACCAAGGCTTGCCCTTTGTTCTTCTCCACCTTCATCCACAGCCATTATTAAGGATCTCAAATAAGGCAGGGATTTGGTGGAAGCCAGGTGAAATGTTTTCTATTACCTGCTTTTCTTTACAACAAATATCCACAGGGTTCCTTCACTGAAACCCTGCTTTTCCAATCATTACCTCACCAGCTGGAGATGAAACCCCAACTTCTTGATGTTCATAGCATTGTTTCAACCCAGCTGCAGTGAGGAAGGCTGCTATCGGGGATCGTTTCCTGCAATTCATCTACAGGTTTGGGGAATCTGCCCTAATGGCTCCAAGATTCACCAGCTCACATAATAAAGAGGAAGAATTCACCTTTCTGACTGCAACGAGGACCAAGCTCAGGCTTTTGACCCAGGTGGCCGCTGCCAGCTGAGAAGCCAACAAGCTGTGAGCCGTGCCACAAGCAGACCACCTCAGTGTGAGAACAAAACCTCTGGAACAAAAAAGCTACACCAGTTAACACCAAAATCACCATCAAGTCAAAGCACATTTGGCCTTTCGGGGTCCGAAATCGTTAGTTCAGAACCGAGAGTCATTCTCTTCTTGGCAAAAGGAAAGAAACCACAGAGATGTAGCTCTGTTTTCTTCGGAGGTGGTGAAAACGTCAGCATGATCTGACTCCCGTAGGAGCAAGCTGCTGTGGGACAAAGAAAACTGAGGAGGAATGAGACAAAAGAGCCTAGGGTGAAGCATTCATTACATCTGGATGTCAAATCTTCACTAGAGCTTACAGGACTTGCACAATCAGAGCCTACATGACTGCTAACTGCAAGGGCAGGTGCAGCTGAAAGACTCCAAACAGTCAAGAAATGGCAGACAGAAGGGAAGTCAGCTACATGAACCTTTGAACTCTGTGGGATTCATGTCTGTGTGCTTGAAAGCTCTGCTCTTCCTCTATGACCAGTGGCTACAACCACCTAATTGCAGACCAGATGTCTTCTCAACACAAAATCCAGCACCCAGCCAAGCACGTGGAAGCACCCTTGGGGAAGAAGCGACGGTTCCATTCATACCGAGGTGCTTAAGGACAAAAAAGCTCCGAGGAGAAGTTTGGCTGCCTGGGTGGAGGAAAAAACAGTCACCACTGCCTCATGCCAGGTTAATCGTTATGTTTTGCGCTGCCTTCTCTGCTACCACATCAGTCGGTTGCAGGACGTCCCACAGCACGTGGGCAGAAACTTCACAGCTCTGCTCAAGTTTTAATTGAATTCCAACAGCGGCAGGATACTTACCTTTGAGGACTCAGCCAAGATATCGGTATCAGAGGCGATCTATTGAATCCTCAGCGTGCTCTGAGTCTAAAGAGATTAATAAACTCCCTCGTGAGTGAGATGCCTGGATAATCAAGAAGCCCATTGTGGAAGTTACAAGCTGCTTTTTTTGAGCAGTAACTAAAGCCGTGGTGCTTTTAGTCACGCTGTGGAACCCACCTGGTCTAAATGCTCTTTAGTGGAAAGGAGGCCCTCAGCCTGCCCAAATCGGTCTCCACGTTCCACGCATCAGGATCACCATCACACAGAGCAGGAAGGGACAGAGTGCTCTGGTTATCTACCCAGCCTTCCTTACACCGCCATTCCTTACACCGCCCGTTTCTGCCTGTGGTGATCACCTCTTGACCTGCCACAATATTTTGCGCTGTCGTTTAAGGAGGCTATTTGTGAAGATTGTCATACTAATTAATGATCCTGCACTACGTACTGGTATCCAGTATGCAAGATGGTTCTGTGAATATTTTGGGACTAAGTGTCTATTTCACGGTTCTCTCTAACTGGGGAAGGCTGGAGCCTAACTGGGTACGTTCCCGGACACGTTACTTAACGTGCACAGTTAAGGCAGAACAGAGCACCTTTGAAAGGAAGCAGAGCAAAAACAAAACAAAAAGAAATCCACCCCCCAAAAAAACCTCCATTGCAAAATCCAGGAAACACAAAGCCGCAGCGCTCTGCCACACTGCACAACACATTACTCCGTTTCTGTAGCAGGCAGCTCTTGCCATCTTTTGGCAACTGAACGCTTCCCACAGAGCCAAGAGCCTAGCAGACGATGATTTACTGATTAAAAGCAAAACGAGAAGCCGAAAACAAAAATTTTCTGGAGACTGTAGTAATTTGTGTCATTAAGCCATCCGTTTCAGCCCTAAATCATCGTACCAACATTGCAGGAACAGGCTGAGAACACCTAGATACCCTGACTACTGCACGGGGATCTTTATGTAAGATATAAATTCTCAGAGCCACGAAGAAGCCAATATAAATGTGGTGGTTTTTTATGCTGAACGTTTTCCCAGCGAGTGACTCCAGCTCCACCGAGTTACCTTCTCATTCTGTTCAACCAGGAAGCCTCCCCGCAGCTCCTCCTCCAGCAGAACGTGAGAGAGACAGTTGAAACAATATGGGGGCTTGTATTCGAAGTACAGCATGACGGGAGAGCTGCTCAAATTTCATTTAACACTCAGGAAACACACGGCCATTTAAAAGAAAAAAGAACTGCAAGCAAAGGCAGAGCGAAAGGAGAATACTCACTTGTAGCGTAGTGTCGAAAACAACAAGCTTAGAGCTTGTTGGAACAATGTCATAACACTTGTGTGACCTCATGAATCGCACATAAATGTCACTTTCCGATTCTTCAAGTGCTGTAAGTAAAAACATTACGTTGTTTTATTTAAAGAACCTTCAAAAAAAAAAAGAGTAAAAAAGCATGCCAAATCAACTCAACCCCGCAGGACATCCCTAAAGCAAGGCTCAAATTCACGCGTTCGGATCTAGACGGACAGCTCGTCGTCCTGCACTTTGCGTTTCACTTAGCTTTCCTTTCCAATTAAGCAGCACACGGGCAAAACGCATCGCTTCTCCTTGACGAGGAAGGACTCCAGTGCTAACCGGTTACGTTTTGGTTTTGTTTCCCTACCAGCAAGCTATCGGCTATGCATGCTTGGTACCTGAACTCCGCTTATGCACAAAGCAAGTTGGAAATTAAATTAGCGTCAGGCTTAATTAAGCCAAGTTCTTTAAGTTAATGTTGTTCTGATAACAAGCTCCACTATCGGCACCGCTCCCTTCAAATTACGTTACACAAACCACCACCAATCCCACCGTTATTCATGGAAACGGGATCCGTTTGGGCTGGACTCTTGTTGTTGTTAAATGTGATGTCTGTAGCGAGGACACACGATCCAATCTATCTTAAATTCACCTTGGATTTGTGAAGTTCAGATACGTATGGATACTTTAGATCTGCTTGGGTACGTTACCTTTATTTAAAAGCCCTTTGGCCCTCCGTTCTTTACAGCAGGTCCCTGAAACTCAGTCAAGGTTAACCTCTCTGAGACGTGCACCCTTTCAGTCCTGTAATACCGAGCAGGAACTGGGTCACGTTATGCTTTTGCACAGCGAGGAAATAAAACCCAAACCTGAACTACCTGCTAACCACTGCAGAACTTGGTATTAGAAAGCTATAAACCTCGAAATCCTTGTTTGCTGCACGTGCTCAGAATTAATCCTCTAGTGCTAGAGAAAATGTCACTTCCACGGGGTGGCTCAGCGCAGTTTTAGTACAATCCTACAGAAGCCAAGATGAAACTCCCCTGTAGCAGCTACTCTAGCGTACGGGCAGTCTCTCTGCGTGCTAAGTCCTTCATTTCCAGCTCCCCCTACTCTTAAAAAAGCCCTTTCCCCACTGAAAGCCAAGCAGCAGTTCCAGAGGAATACAGAAGAGAGTTCAACTGGAGAGAAGCAGAAAGAAAAAACCACAAATATTTATTGGATTTATGTTCCTATAAAGGTCAGGACCGGGAGTGAAAATAGCAGGAGCGAGGGAAAATTGATAAGAGATTAGGAAACAATGCGAGCAAACTGATAGGGGAAGAACGAGGCGGATTGACTCGGATGAGGCTGGTGCGAAGCAGCCTTTATAGGATGATCCCAAAGGGGAACTGGTACTGACTGAGCAAGGGCACGTATAAGAGGTCAAAAAAGGCAGTTGGGAACAGAGGAGGCTTTACGTAGCTCCGTCACGTAGTAACAGCTTATCGCCCTCCAGCTTCCGTGGCTGCTGTCTGCACGAGGCGAGTTGGGGTTGGCTTTCGTTTGGAAGAGCAAACGAGAAGGAGGGGGTGGAGGAGACGCTAAGCACTTTGTGAACAAATTGCCTTTCTTAGGTAGAAACAAACATAGAAAATAATCAAATAATTGATCAACTGCAAAGCCACCAACTGTTTTTAGCTGAAAAAATGACACCCTTAGCAGAGCACAGCATGCTGGATTTCTGTCGGCCTCCCGGCAGTTGTGCAAACGTAGCAAGGGCAGGAATTGCTGATGGAGCGTGCTGCCAGGTTTAATCAGGCGAGGCTGGGAACGGCAGGCACCGCTACGAACCCTGGATGGCCCAGCACGGGAAAGATGCGCCTAGAAGCCCTCCTCTCGCTCAGCACACGCTCTGAAATACTTTCAGGCAGATCTCAACAATCCTCCCCCACTTGGGATGCGTGGGGTTGGTTAGATGCTGCTATCTCACCCTACTTTGTCTCCCAGCTCAGAAATCAGAATTGGGCACGTCCCCCCAGGTGCCTTCCCCGAGGATGGAAAGTTAGGACTAGAAAGCTGCCTGTCAGAGAAGGACCTGGGAGTGATGGTTGATAGTCGGCTGAGTATGAGCCAGCAGTGTGCTCAGGCGGCCAAGAAGGCCAACAGCATCCTGGCCTGTATAAGAAACAGCATGGCCAGCAGGTCCAGGGAAGTGATTGTCCCCCTGTACTCGGCTCTGGTGAGGCCACACCTTGAGTACTGTGTCCAGTTTTGGGCCCCTCACTACAAGAAGGACGTGGAGGTGCTTGAGCGAGTCCAGAGAAGGGCTACGAAGCTGGTGAGGGGCCTGGAGAACAAGGCTTATGAGGAGCGGCTGAGGGAGCTGGGACTAGTTAGCCTGGAGAAGAGGAGGCTCAGGGGCGACCTTATCGCACTCTCCAGGTACCTGAAAGGAGGCTGTAGCGAGGTGGGGGTTGGTCTGTTCTCCCACGTGCCTGGTGACAGGACGAGGGGGAATGGGCTAAAGTTGCGCCAGGGGAGGTTTAGGTTGGATATTAGGAAGAACTTCTTTACAGAAAGGGTTGTTAGGCACTGGAATGGGCTGCCCAGGGAAGTGGTTGAGTCACCATCCCTGGAGGTCTTTAAAAGACGTTTAGATGTAGAGCTTAGGGATGTGGGTTAGGGGATGATTTGTTAGTGTTAGGTCAGAGGTTGGACTCGGCGATCTTGTAGGTCTCTTCCAACCTAGACATTCTGTGATTCTGTGAAATGCTGGGAAGCACAAGACAGTGATCTGCGAGCTCTGTGTCGAGCGGCTATAAAAATAGCTAGGGAACTCCAGCAGGATCTAAACAAGGATGCAATTGTCCAGCTGGAACTGAGGTTTGTTTCTGCAGATCCTTACTCTACAGAGCAGCACAACGCGGCGCTCTATCAGCCAAACACTAACCATATGCCCCGCTGCGCTACCTCGTATGCTCTACATGCTGTCGTCAAGTGGCTGGAGGAAAGGATATTCAAGACCTTCCAAGCCCTCCAATTGCCTGTGAGTATCTGAGGAGCTGCCTCCAGCTAGCTCTGTACAAGAGCTGTGAGTTATCGGTGTACGTATGCGGCTGCTCACGGTCTCCAGCAGGGTTGGGACTCCCCGAGGGTGCACTCACTCCCATCCACCTTTCCGGCACAGCACAGGGACAGGGCAGAGTCTTCTTCACAGTCCCTTTAACCTTCGAGGGGACAAACGTACTGCTTCCCTTTGTATCCGACCACGCTGTGCTGCAAATACAAACCAGCAGATACCTAAAGCCTCACTCACCCTCTGCACGTCACCTTTGATGTTCCCAGAAGATCACTTGCCCCCCAAGCAGGAGTTGCATACATCTTCTGGTTATTCTTTCGCCATAAATCAGCAGCTTGCTCAGGTGTTGATACCACGGGGGTGCATGACATGGACAAGAAGTGACACAGATCCTCTGCTCCTGCTGGAAGAAGCGAGCTTCTTCCAAGCCAAGCATGGCCCGTCCCTGCCGCTCCTGACAATTGTATTCCTTCTCCCCCAGGCAGAAGCCTGGCGTGTGCCTTTCTCAAATCGCTTCTGTAACAACTCCTGTAAGGTGTGTGAGGATGGAATGGCACCGGCCAACTACAGGAATCCTGACTCAGCAAGGCAGCTGCTAAGAAGCCCTGGGGAATACATTTGCTGGACCTACACCACCATTCAGGACGCTGCCTCCAGCCAGACCTCAGCTTCCTGCAGCTGATGAGCCGAACGTTACCTGGCTCGAACATTACCTGGCTCGCCGACAGAAGAGATTCCCAGCAGGAGGCATCTTCATCTACAGCAGGGATCAGGAGAGGAGTCCCCTGTGAGTGACAGCTTGTTTCCCTGAGGGTGTTCGCTAGTGAAAGCCCGTTCCTTGAAGATGGATCAGAAAGTTGTGTTGCAAGTGGACGTTCTCCACGGGCACTCCCTCCCCACGAGTCAGAGGTGAAGGCAAAATGCTCCAACCCCCAGGGCTTTCTGCTGTAATTTTTGCTAGACAGAGCACAAGCACAAGCTACCTGAAAGGTTACCAGACTTGTGGACAGTTTAAGCACCTAAGCCCTGTCTTACGGCCTTTTATAGGGTAAAGTCATCACACATCCTCGCTTTATTCCTACAGACAGGGATCCTTTGAAAGGAAGATGAAGCTATTTCCCCTCCCAATCTCCCCCACCATCTTCTGCACCTCAGACCAAGTCATTTTTACTCCTTTCTCTCCCACCCTCCTCTATAAAAGAGATGCTTTTGCTTTATTTCAGACAGTAAGTATTTTGAGAAACATTGTGGCTTTCCCCCCCCAAAATACGTTGTGTCATGGATGAACTACTCAGCAACACTGACCCAGATCACGGTGGGACCTGGGACTAAGCGTAATTATCTATTTAGAGAGCTCTGAGATTGAACGAGCCTCTGAATACTCCTCCTAGGTGAAAAGGAAACCTCCACAGTGTTCCTGAAAGCATTCCTCAGCGATGCCCCGGACAGATACCTTCAGTTCCACTCATCCCTTGCTTTTCTACTGGGGCTTCCCCCTCAGAATTTCAAGGCCTTCAAGGAAAAAAAAAGAAAGAATTGCCTGCAGACGGACAGCAGGAACCTGCAGTAACACAAACTGAAAAGCCTTCAGATACTGCTACAAAAAGCCGATGGAAGTTCCCCAGCGGTGTGTCCTGCAAGCCTATGGCTGTTTTTCTGTGCCGTACCCCAGCAGACAGGCCCAGCAAGGAGATCCTGAACCGTGCACGTTTCCCAGTTTCACCCACACACAACCACAAGCTTTTTTGTCTTATCACCCTCCTTGTATTTCTGCGCTGCTATCTGGTCACTCCGAGTTTGTTCCTGGAACCACAGGCCACCTGAAAGGAAGACGCCGTGTTCCACAAAGGGTTTGCTTTCAGCTAAGAGTTAATTCCACCGCAGCCCGCAATCGTGCCGCTGCGAGAACCCCGCTCCTCGCGATTCGATGGAGAACTACTGGCGTTACCGGCTCCCAGACGTCTGAACACACAAAGACTCCTCGGGAACCAAAAGAAACGTTTGGATTACTGATGTTTCTAAGTCTACTATGAAATTAAGTGCTTAATTTTAAAGATCCTTTATGAAGCAGGAAAACCAGCTTGGAATAGTACATCCAAACTGTGCTCAGCTAACTGCCTAGTTAGACAAAGAGGATGGCGAACCTCACACAGACACCTCAGTCCTTCTCTAGAGCTTCCTTACAGCAACAGGAGCTCCCAAGTCCCGCCGCCAGACACCAGACGCTCCGTATTAGCCCACTATTGGGAAAAGCAGCTCCTCCTGGCTGGTTCAGATGGCAGATAAAGGGAAATGGGGAAGAGTAGAAGCGTACTTGTATCAGTCTCATATGCATTAAAGAGCCGAGGTACTGGAAAAAACGCGCTCTTTTCCATTATTGGTTACAAACGTATGCGTCTGTAGTTTAAGTTGCTCCAAGCCACTCACCAAAAAATCAAAACCAAAGCTTCAACGACACTGAAGATCACATTTCAGACACCAGCAAGTTGCAATTGTTACTGTTGGAGACGTTTTTCATCCCAGTTTTTAATCGGAGCTGATCCAGGAGCAATGCATTAGGTGAGGTTCTTTGGCGTAATCACGCTGAGAAGTTTCCTTTTGTTGGTATGACACTCGTAGTAATCTTAGATTCCTTACTCAGGTAAAATAACTTGCTAACGAAGGATTTAGTTAACAGTAATTTGTAGTGGACAGACACATAGGGCAGCGAAAATCGCAAGCTGAGAATGGCTTCAGCAGCAATTTAAAAGATTATTTTTTATTTTTTACGTTCTTAGCCAACGCTCCTTTGTCACCAAATGCAGAACAACTCCACCTTCCAGAGGCCAAGTCCCAAAACTGTGGCTCCACAGCAGCATAAGCAGCAGCTGTTCCCCTCGTGCTAGCTGTGTGGCTCCCCTCCCTCGCCCGGTGCTTGTAGATTTCCACAGAACTGCTCCACGAATTGGCTGGAAACGCTGGATTGCTCAGAAATTTGGCCTTCTGGTCTTACCAGTTTCAGGTCTGTTTAGCTCCTGTACCTAGCAGATGACTCCTGCCCTTCCCGTGCCCTAAAAGCTGTAGAACACCACATCCTTGCCATGGCAGCTAGCCATTAGGTTGGCTCAGCTGCTTCCAACGGTGCCAGAAGACACCGGGGTGAGTAACCAGTTAAATAAGGCAGTACGAGTTCCAGGGAGCTCTTGGCAGAGCACACAATAGGTGGAAGGCCTGTCAGTAACCCTGCTTGTTGGTCTTCTGTCTACGTTTTTACCTGAGAACTGTCACCAAGCCTTATAAAGTTCCTGTCTGCTCTCAGTCTGAGGGTATTGGATGTGTTGGGGCGCAGCAGGCACGGCGTGGCTGGCTGCTGGAGGGAAGGGATTGTGCTGCTCTGCTCCAGCCTCCACTCAGATACCGAGGGAAGTTTTGTGTGCTGCAATATAAGGACATAAAACTATCAGAGAGCGTCCAAAGGAGGGCTATGAAGATGGTGAAGGGTCTGGAGGGGAAGATCCGTGACGGCTGCTCCAGGAGACACCAGAACGGAGACAGTTCACCCACTGGAAGCACAGTGACAGCAGTGGGAACCACAACCTGCTCCTCAGGTGTCTCTACAAGCTGACCAACAGGCCCTGGGAAATTATTTTCAAAGGAAATGACGGCATTTGAATGAGAAAGGTATTTTGAGATCAATAGTTCAGGAATCAGGTGTTCGGTGGGCTTTTATCAGCATCTCCAGCCAGGAAGCAGCACTGGAAACAACCCCAGCGCTGTGCTGCGTGCGGTACATTGCTGCGGAGATGAGCAACAGCCCTCTGCCAACCCACCCCCCAGAACAGAAACATGACTCATTTGGCAGGATAACGCTCTTTTTAAATAGATTGGAAGGATACACAGACGAATTAAATGCACAAGGTATGCGATGGAAAGCATGGGAAGCGAGGGACTGGAAGAAAGGAACAAGCAGCTCATTTTGTACCGGAACAATGCGGTAGGAAGGCAGGACTTCTCGGTCTGCTGAGCTGTCTGCTCCGGAGCCAGGAGCGCTGCAGACAGCAGACAAGAAACAAGGCACCAGAAGAAGAATCGGCGTCGGACTCCATAGGAGAAGAATACCGACTTAAGAAGGGCAAGCAGAGGAAGAAAGCGTTGTTGTGCTGTACCATTTGATTTCTGCTCATTCGTGAGGAAACTTCTCAGGAAGAAAGCAACCGAGTGCCAAGAAACACCCACGCCGTCAGAGGATAAGCCCTAGTGGCAACAGAAGATGGAGAAGGTGGAGAGAGACGGTTACAGAGATGCCTACTGTAAACAGCAGGAGATAAATCATGAAGTTTTCAGTATGTGCCTGGAATGACTTCGTTGCTCATGCAGCAACCAAGGCTAGCGAAGGACTAGTTCTGATTTTAGGAAGAGAAGAGCGAGTTTAGTCTTACCACAGAAAGCAAGATGACAGTGATGGGGTTGGCTATTCCGTGAGAAACCGAAAGGATTTCAAATGCAAGAAGCGTAAGACGGGATGCAAAGACAGAGAAAACAAATATTTCTTTCTGAAAGCTGCGACTTACGACACGCTGGCAGGCCGCACATGAAACTTCCAAGGCAGCATTATTCACGCAGCCACAGGCTACGCGATACAGGAGCGGCAGATGGATGTTTCCCACCGCTGATCTAAAGGAACGCACGAGCTGGCAGCTAAAGCAAGATGCGATCGAGTTTCCAGATCGGAGATACGCTGATACAAAGGAGAGATAGGAAGTTTATCTGCAGATCTCTATCAACAGCTTCTGCAGCGATCCAAGATGAATTCAATTAGGTATTACAGTGAGAACACGTCACTTCGGGGAGGGAGGGGGCTTGACAAAGCACGAGCAGGGACACTACTAGAAAGAATAAGCTACGCCCTGCCAACTGTAAGGCATCCTACAAGTAGGAAGAGGTGCCAGGGGAACAAGAAATAAGGAGGAAAAATAGGTACAAAACAGGTTAGGGACAAATGTCTTGTTGCTTCTTCAGAAGAAGGTTTGGTTTTCCTTAAAAACAACAAGTCAACAACTAAAAGAAGCATGTTAAAACATTTCATCTCCAAAGTTGTATTTGTAACTGCTTAAGACGCTGGAAGAAAGCTTAGGATTCCTTGCATCCACACCTTTTCACACCTAAGTCTGGCTTGTGAATTCTGGTGTCTGTGCAACTATTCAGTCACCTGAGGTCACTCAGTGACCCAGATGTCATCTCCCCTCGTCACAAGGAGGTGCTTGATGCAGAGGCAGCAGGCTGTGATTACAGACGGAGACAGGAGACACCCTGGCTATAAACAAATATCCCCAAATTCAGCACATTCTTGAAGGGGGAGATACAATTCTAGTCTAAAGGAGAGCCAAACAAATTTAGGAATAGCCCAAACTGGGTACATGCTGAAACAAGTTATTAAAACCCACGTATTTATAGGCACCTAGAGAAGAAGCTTATTGAAAGCAAAAGAAAGCCAACACGATTGTCAAGAACAGCTCAGTCTAACTCAGACAGGATAAAGTAGTAAACTGGATAAAAAAAAAAGGGGAAAAAAATAAGACAGCACATTTGGTACATAGGTATTAAAGCAAACTTTGATGTTCTACCTCTGAAAAATGTGTGGAAGAATCGCCATGAGGTGATTCCACAAATACACGAAGCAGCCCCGGTACTAAGACCTCTTTTTCAGAGAATGTGCAGGCCTGGACAACGAGGGCTGTGCATTTTTTAAGATATGAGCTCCAACGCAAACTCTTTTCCAGGAGTTTTGGTCCCCCTTCTATGCCATTTTTCACCAGGCAATTTGTTGAAGTCCATGCTCTTCTGTACAAGCGCCGTTTCAAGAAGGACACACTCTGCACTTTCATAAAGCTTCACAGAAGCGGGGTTTTGAAGCCTTCATTTCTTAGAAATTAAGCTGAAACTGATTACCGTGTCTAAAAATTACTGAAGGAACATGGAAAAGTGATTTGAGTGACAGAAACCAGCACATCCTGACCACATCACCTTAGTCTGCTAGAAGTTCATTTCAGAGAACTTTTCTCAGCACCTTGATACTTCACGGGTACAACGCCGCAACAAGTCTCAGAGAATCAGACTTCATTTTATTCAAAAGATTTAATTACTGATGTTCAAGTCGAGAATTGAAGATGTTTCCAAGAGCTTGCAACAGGGTTTAGAAACAGTTGTAAGAATTTAAACTCATATTCATAAATGGTTTGGAGTCAAGTCTTTCAAAGAACACCAGAAGTGGAAAAAAGCACTCAGTCTGATGAGCACAACTGAGGGGAGTGCCTGAACGGTACTGCTAAGAACTACCCCACTGTTATTTATCTCATTTAATAAAGCACAAGTAGGGAAGAGGCAATTTGCTTAAACAAAACAAAAGCAAACAAACCAAAACCCACCCCAGCTGTTACAGGGCTATTAACTCCCTCCAGAAGCTGGCTCAACAGAACAAAGCAACCTTGGGTTATTGGGCGGTCTCCTCCCTCAAAGGTCCTAAACGCGGAATGAGACAAACATCAGGCACTGCCCAGGCACATCTAGTGAAGAAAACAAATGGACGATGAGTTCCTGAGATCCGAAGATCCAATTCTCTGGGTTTGAGGCTTAGAAATCACCGCTTCTCCCAAGCCAGTGATAGCCAAGACTTGTAAGAGAAAATTAACGCAAACAGCTGCCTCAGTTTGCAGGACTCCATTTGTTTCCAGCCCTCGTTGTGTCACATTTGAAATCCTGCTCTGAATTTTGCTTCTCATTTTTGGAGTTCACAAGTCCTGGAGCACGGGCTGAGAAGTTAACGCTTTCTTTGTCCTGCTGCCCTCTGCTAGCAGGCTGCCTGCGCAAATCGTTCCGGGAGATTTGAGGCAGACAAAAAGCGATGAGCAGCTTAAGAAATCTCACATTCCAGAGCTAATCATAGCAACTCCGAAGTTTCTTGTCCAGGCAGGCACAGAAACTTATTTGTTTACACGCGAGAGAGCCGTGTTGTTTGGGGACTACCTGGGGAACTGGTAAACAATAGCACAAGTCCAAGGGAGCAGTTCTGAAGCAGCTCGGTATCGCCGGGATCAGCTTCTGGTCAAAGTCAAACATTTGTACTTTGCCAAAAGCTGCTTCGTTGTGGTTTGGTGAGTAAGGCAGCAGCTTCACCCTTCAACCTAACAGCGCTTCTAAGATTTTCGCCACAATAAAGAAGAAATGGACCCGAAAGGTTTTCTAACGACGTGGTTCGAGTTCCTCCCTCGACAACAAGCGGCGCGATTTTTCCCTAAACATCCCCAACAAAGATCTAATTTAAGATGTCGCCTGTCTGGAATGCAGACGCGCTCTTCAAGATTGCGAGATCCCAGCCCGAGAAACCAAAGATGGTAGGAGGGCTCTGAATATTGCTGTCGGGATCCGCACGCCAGGGAAGGTTCCGGGTCTGCGAGGGATGTAAGAAGAAAGCGGGCTGCATCCCGGCGAATACCACCTATAAAGGAAGATTGGAAAAAAATGGAAGCTTTTGCAGCTTCTTTAGAGCGAGCAGAAATCCTACTACATACGCACAGCCCACGTATTTTCGAAGAGGGATACCACTAAGCCTGTCTGGGGTTAGTTTCAGATCACGCCGTAACAAGCAGCTTACCCAGAGCACCGGCCACGAGCCCAGCAGCTCCGAAGTGAGCGCCCACATCTTCACTGGGCACAGCTACAGCCTTACTGAACAGGAAAAGGAGCTAATCGTCGTTGTGAAAGATCTCCTAATCTAATCTCAGGGCATAAAACGCTTTAAAGGAAGAAATAAATTTTTCGGCTGAAGCCTAAGGACTTTGGACTGCGCTTGCTGGAGAAACAGTTTGGCCGGGTGTGATAAAACGTGCTGTAAGCGTGCACTGGAGGCATTTCTCCGCTCCGTTTTTAAACTGTCGGTGTCAAACACTGAGGAACTGCCTACTGACAACATCTTAAAGCTTTAATTGTTCAGTCTGCCGCTGAAGAGACGTAACTAATGGCAGGTATTGCTTGGAGCTGCACAGGAACAGAACAGGCGAGATTCAGCACACGCAGCGTTTAGCTAAGATCCCTGGAAGCTGATTCGGGGGTGCATCGATCCATTCTGGGCATCCCCTCAACTGCAACCTCACCCAAAGCTGACCCCTCTCCAACACCCCCACGGTACAAAGCTGTATTTTTTATTTTTAAAAAGGAAAAGGAGGAGAGGAGTTCAAGGACGGCTGTGGCAGGAGACAAACACACAACTATAAGCGTAAAGCAAAGCATTCGCCTTCTGTTACGGCTTTCAGAGCCTTCTGTCGGGGGCTGAGCGGTCACCTTTCTCACTGAACGATGGATTCCACTCTGCTTGAAGCAACTCAAACCACCAGAAGCGAATCCTACAAAGCTCACTGCTGTAGCAAGCGTGCTGAAGTGAGAATACCGCTCAAAGGCTTCTGCAGGAAGTGTTTGTATCCATTTGTTCTTGTGCCAGCATTATTCTTCATTCAGCTAATCTTCCTCCTTGGTGTTTACCCCTTCCCACACTCCTTAGAGGATATTTCCATACACGCAGGGTTATCGCATCCCTTCTTGGCTCTCCTTTCACTGTAGTAAACGAGCAAAAGCCTTTCCAGTTGCTTCCCGTAGCACAAGTTCTACATTCTCTGGTTGTACCAAGGGCCCTTTTTCTGTGCATTCCCCGGTTTGCTCCCTTCTCCAGCACCTCGGCTGTCTCTGTGCCTCTGTGGCAGTATGAATTCAAACTACGTAGCCAAAAATACCACGGGGTACTGAACGGTGAAAGAGTTTGACTCGGTTTCTGAAAATACCCAGCGTCTGAGCTGAATAATCAGAGACAAGCCGAAGAGACTGGGAAAGAGAAAGAAAAAAGAAAGAACACCTTGCAAAAAAGCTTTGAAACTTCCCTGTCAGAAACAAAACCGCGAGTCTTCACCACAATGCTGTTTTTAGACCAAATTTAGGAGTGCCATCTAATTTCTGCCACAGTTAAGCTTGACAACGTTGTCTCTCAGTGGAATTCTTCAAACTGGCTTATGGAAAACAGCAAAGTCCTTATGAAGTTCAGCACAGGAGGAAGGCATCTCAAAACCAAGCTGGATTTACTCAAATAGTCTTCAAAGCTCCCACGAAAATATCCACATCGCATTCGAAACCATGTCAGACGCCGGTGGCTAAGAAGGATGAGGTTATTTCGGCTTTGCAAAGCTCTGTCCTGATGCCAAACCAGACACCTAAACATCTAACTCAGCTCTGCGTGGTTATGTTTGTATCTGTACTGAATTGATTTGGTGATGCCTTAACACCAGACGCTGTACCTAACACTCTGTGGAAGGATTTGCCCCAAATTTTGCCCCAATTTTGCCTTTTTCAGTCCTCTCTGCTTGCAGAGCCACAGTGAAGCTCACCACAGCCCCGTGAACAGCCCCAGCAGGGACAGGAATGTTTTGTTTCAAGGCAAGAAGCGTTAAGAAAAAGTGATACCATCAGCTGTGCTTCCACAGGAAGTGCTGCATTCCCTAAAATGTTTGGGACCTCCCTTCTTCCCTCCCCCTCGCAATGCTTGTCCAGTTTTACACGCTGGCAGCCAAAACATTGAAATAAAGTCACTGCAGGCTGCTTAAGTGCTACCCAAAGAGCAAGGTCCTAACAAAAGCAGGCCCCACAGATGAAGCCTTCTGCTCATCCAGCCTCGAGTTACCCAGGAGGCAGCCTGCTTTCCGAGGAGCCCTATCGTAAAGGGCAGCCACATCTGCGATTAGAAGTGGAAGCATCCCTCGTGATTATCTAGCAACGACCGGATCGAGCCTACACCAGCAAGTGCTCCGCTGTCACCCTTACCGCTGCCACCGCTGCTTTATTTCACCTCTACCTCATCCCTGGAGGGTGTACCAGAGAGAAACCTTCACATCTCCATCGGGATGTTGCTCAGAGAAGAGGCCACGCTGCTGAAACACGGGGCTTGCTGGCTGGAGTGGTCTCAAAGCGGCAGCATCGTGTGGTCAGCTGGGAGGCAGCACTGTCACATCTGCCACTTCTATCTCTACTGGAGCACACGTCTCTGCGCGCTCAGCATCTTCTGATCAACTCGTGAAGGGGTTCTCAGGACATCTGGAAGTTGGGATGGTGTTGCCCACAGCCCCTGACCTTCCATCAAGCAGCTGCTAACCCATAATGGCTTTCACTAGGAGGATAATGAAGCCACGGAATCGTCTAGGTTGGAAAAGACCTCGAAGATCATCAAGTCCAGCCCTCACCTAGCTGTGCCAAGCCTACGGCTAACCCATGTCCCAGAGCACCACAGCTGCCTTTTAAATACCTCCAGGGATGGTGACTCAACCGCTTCCCCAGGCAGCCCGTCCCAACGACTCGCAGCCTTTCCAGTCAAGAATTTTTCCAAATACCCAACCTAAACCTCCTCGGCACAGCTTGAGGCCATTTCCTTTTGTCCTGCTGCTTGGGAGAAGAGAGCAACTCCCACCTCACTACAACCTCCTTTCAGGTAGCTGCAGAGAGCAATGAGGTCTCCCCTGAGCCTCCTCTTCCCCAGATTAAACACCCCCAGTTCCCTCAGCTGCTCCACACAGGACTCGTGCTCCAGGCCCTCCACCAGCTTCGTAGCCCTGCTCTGGACACGCTCCAGGGCCTCGACGTCCTTCTTGTAGCGAGGGGCCCAAAGCTGAACACAGCATTTGATACATAAAGATGTTAAAGGAAACAGCCCCAGTGCCCAGCCCTGCGGGAGACCCCCAGTGACCTCCCGCAGGATTTAACCCCGCTCACCACAGCTCTCCGGCCCCAGCCAGTTTCAGTTTCTCCAGGAGAACGCAGTGGGAACGTGCCAAGAGCTTTACTCAAGTCTAGGTAGACGTGATAGATCATGCAGGTGCAATACCACCAGGACACAAATGAGCTCCAACACTTCCTCATTCTGCTTTCGGTCGCTTGCAACTCTGCCAGCGATCGCACGGACTCGCCTCTGCCATGACTGCCATTTTTCCCATCGTTAAGAGTAAGAACTGCATCTTCTGTAGGAGCAGGAAGAGTTAGGACCGGTGGGAGACAGCACTGGGCTTCCAGAAATAACTCACAGTACTCACACAAGCTAAGACACCACTGTTTAGACTGCACGAACCATCTTTACCTAAGAGAAAACTACCAGAGGTGTATTTTATGCTGTTCAAGGCAGGTTTGTACTGTCCTTGACCTGTAATTTCATACAGAACGTCCATCCTTCAGCTCTGAAGAGGGAAATCTCCCTGAGAAAACTTTAATGTTCCTAAAAAATGGCAGACGTGTTCCTAATGTTCCCAGCAAAGTGGCAGACAAAGGACACGAGGTTGCCCAGGACAGCAGGGCACTCGATCCTAACTTTTTGCATGAAGTAATAAAGCTGAAATTTGAATAGCCCAGAGAAGTAATTCTGCCGGGAAGTTCGTGGTACCCGTGGTATTCTGAGCTGTAACGTGACAGAGAACTCAAAGTGGAGTAAATTCGGTGGGAGCAGTTGTTGGCTGTAGTTTTGGATGCAAGTATTCGGTCTGACTACAAACGGGATACCCGGGGGGAAAAAGGCACCACTAACAGGACTTTTTTTCCCTGAAGTGCTATCGTGCCTCAAATATCACACCACAAACGAACCGTAGAGCAGAGAGAGGAAAGAATCCTTATCTACGACTATATAGAGTCCATTAATGCCGATTATCTCCACGTAACAACTCTTGCTTCGCACATTTATGGTTCCAATTGGCTGAGGAAAGGCCACGCGAAGCACCCCGTCATTGTCACAGCATACCCCGCTATCTCCCAGCACACCTCACGGTCAAAATGCCATTCCTCAACTCAAGAACAGCTTGAACAACCGCCTAATTAACAGCAGAAACAAATTGCTGTTGTAAAAGAACGCCTTATCTTTCGGATTGCTAAAGAAATACTGAACACAATGGGGTTAGGAAATATTAAAGAATTCTTTCATAACCCGAAGATCGATCCTTCAGACGTAGGTTCTGAAACAAAGCCTGGCACGCACGTGGCTGTGCATTTCCTTACTAACTTCTTGCAGCTATTTTTGGCCTCGTACCTTGGTTCGGATATTCACGTGGCAGCGGGAGGCTGGCAGAAAGGAGCTCAGTAAGAAGCCACTTTCTAGAAAATCCGCAGAGCAAGGAAGGAATGACTCCAGACACAACAGCTAGTCAAAAGGGGATGCAATTACTGCTCAAAGTCTGTTTCAAGAGACAGCCAGAAACGAGGAGAAGAAGAAAGCGAGATGCAGGCCGGAGCATTACCGTGCGAGATTCCGCTCCAATACAAACTGTTTATCAAGTAACTGCCTAAGTGCTACTTGGTGCAACTATCCACGGCAGCGGGGCGATGGAGGGCGAGCGCATCAGCCCCGAGACCCCAGCGCTACGCTGCTGCCTGCAGAACTTTTCCCAGACTAGGAATTGAGCACGGATACACAAGAACCATGCAATGAGCTTCTGTCTGCGGAAAATGCCTCATGAAGACTCCCGGATGCCAGAGTTGTTAGCAGATGCCAGGAAAGAAGTGGTTAAGCTTTGCCTCAGTAGCTACCAGGAGCTACTGATGTGTACAAAGAGCTAAAAGGAGTGTCCAGAGAGAACGGAGCGCTCTGAATGGATTCCCTCTGAACATCCAGACGCTTCTTTTAGTGACAGCCCTGGCCCAGGCAGCCCAGAGGCTGTGGGGTCTCCTTGGAGAGCTCCAAAAGCCGCCTGGCCATGGGCCTGGGCACCCTGCTCGGGGTGGCCCTGCTGGGGCAGGGGCTGGGCCCGAGGGACCCCGAGGTGCTGCCAGCCTCACTGGGCTGTGGAACAACTTCGCTGCCCAAGCTGAGTGAATAGAAGAGGATGACATGGATGTGAGCCAACACTGCCACAAAGCCAGCTTCCAAAAAACATGCTAAAACCACACCAACGGAATCAATACCACTGACAGGCACACATTTGCTTCTCCAACCCTGCTTCCACTCTCACAGCTTCTCTCTCTGCTGTAACACGACCGTTTCTGAATTTCCAGCTTAACCATTTACACTTTGCTTTCATTTGTTAACTAAAGCCCTTTTTCTTTTCGTATTAGACCTTCACAATAATCTCTCCTTGCTCTTTTCCACATCCATCTTCTTCCCCATTAAATACAACCCTTGAGTACGCCTGACACTGATCAGAAGTCAAAACAACCCTAATACAAAACATGACTTTGTAAACACTGGTACAGAACAAGCAAAGCCACAACACACAAAGAAAAATGTTGTCAGTCTATCTACAGAGTTATGAGAGGTCTCAGCACTGATTTCAGGCTGCAGTGAGGAACTCCACACCCACCAACAGGAAACCTTCCTTCTTTTAGGGAAGACGTAGGTAGGCCAGCCCCATCCACGGCATACCGAGCAAGATGAGTTCTGAGTCTTATATTAAAATGTTTCTAACTGGAGGATCTTCTGTTTAAACAGAAGAGATGCTCTGAACTTTTTACAAGAGCGTTTTTCCTTTTCTGCTCCGACTGCTGTTGGGGAAAAAGCCCTGTAGGGAGTCCTAAATAAAGGCAGTACCCACTGGGCTGCCCAGCCTCTCCTCTGTGCACCCCATCAGCCCTCAGCCTGCCCTACCTCAGCTGCAGCGCTCACCACCTCACTGCCATCTGCTCTTCTACAGCACTTGAGAGCAGTACTACTAAGGCTAAATCTGGAGTGAACAAGGGAGCAACCCCTAAGAAGTTTCACCGACCCCAGAGAATCCGGCCAGATCTGTTAAGCAGACAGGCTTTCAACCGAGCAGACGAGCATTCCTTTCTGGTACAGAAACTCCGTGTGTAGGACTGCCCACGTTAATTATGTGCGAAGCGATCAGAGGGGAAAAAATCCCCCCTGAGATGACAGTATGGTTTTATTGAGAAGTAATCTCATCGGGCCAGGCTCCGCATATTTCCTTACATTCCTACTTAGACTATAAATCTTTCTCGTACTGCCTTTTCCAGTGTAACTCTCTTAATTAGAATCCAAATTAAACGAACGCCTCCTGTGCTTTCGCGTTCTCATTTGTGCCACCTTTGAGGAGAATGACAAGCAGAAACGCATTTCAGCATACTGGATGGCGTTCAGGGGACGCACTGAGCCTCATTTTCCAGCCTTTTTTATTAACCCGCTTCCAGAGAGCTGCAGCATAATTTGACAAGCAAGGAAATTATCAACTGTTGATGGATACAGGAACTCAGAAGCTAGCAAGAACGACTCAGAATTAGAGGCCGTCAGAAAAGTAGTTCCAAAACAAGTTTCAAATTTCTCATTTACCTTCCAATTTTGGTATTGTCGGAGCGAGCTCCCTTGGAGCTTGACAAGAGATCATCAGTTAAATTACGGCCCCATCCACCCAATTAAATCTCACCTAAACGTTCAAGAAGCTTCTCAACTTCCACGTACTAACCACTTGCCATCCAACAAAAATATGATCGCCATCAGATGTCATTTTACTCCCCCACCCCCAATATTAGCACAAACTACAGCAACTAGTGCAAAAATTTAGGTCATAAAACACGTACCGCAACTGAGCTGCCGCATTTCCGTCCGCGTCTCAATTTTCTATCAATTTCCTTCTACAGGCAGCCCGGACAGTAAGTTTGGCTCTTAATCACGCTCCATTTCACTTGCACCTTACCCTCTGAATACAGCACTCCGCACCCTCCCCACTCTGCTATAAAATCAGGCGTAAAACCAGGTATTCATTCAATCCGGAAAGCGAGCCAGATGACAGCTTCCTTTCAAAGTTTACATACCAATTGAAACGGGTCACACATTTGCTATTAGGCAATGCCTTCTGACGGATGCCTCAACAGCTCTCACCCACCCAGCTCGAGCACCTACCCACAAAGCCTTAGTCTGGGAGTTAAACGAGTTGAGAAAAAAAGCAAAGTTTGAAAACCTGAGCGCTGGAGAAAGCTGCTGGTTACCTTACTGCGATGTTTTAAGAGCCATGCAGGCGCTCAGCCCACTCAGGTGTCTCTTACACCAACGTAAAGTAGTAAAAGTGTTATAAAACTGAGTTTATTTTTTTTTTTAACCTGATATCCTTTTCAGGTATCTAAGCCTTAATGTTTATAGCAGCTCTTATAATCATTTAACTGTTGGTGAGTCAGCAGCTTTTAGGATCTATCTAGCAGTAGCTACATTTCTGTAAAAAAAAAACAAAACACAAAACAGCAGAACAGTAACCTGTAAATTTCATTCTTCACAAGCACAAAATGAAAGCCTGACTAAAACCAGTTAACCAGCGTGAGAAGAAATCTAGAAGTTCGCAACAAACCCCTTGCGCCGAATATTTATATTTCGTTCTGCTTACAACTCAAAGGCACAAGTGTTTCATGAGAAATCAGGCTCTGCACGGACTCCTAAAGGAGCTCGAAGAATCTAATTGTCAAGAGCTTCCTTTTCTCACACACAGGAAGCTTAAAATAAAAGGTGTTACTTTTCCAGTCCAGCCCCACAGCTGCAAAAAGCCCGCTGCTAACCAAGAAGGTGCCTTATTAGCATGCCAGCTTCGATATTTATTTTCACGGAATGACTCAGCCTACTATTTCCAAATTTTCCTTAAATATTTGTCCTACATTTTACAATAGCAGCCACCAACTACGGAAAAAAACCCATCTCGTGAAGTTTGAGGCGCTTCGCGACACCCAGCAGGCAGATTAGCAGCTCTAATCCTTCCTGAGAAGCCCAAGGCGTCCAATGTGGATCTTTTAGGGGTAAGCGAAGGCTTTGGTCAAGGCAGTGAAAATATTAAGGATTCTCCATAAGAATGTAGCGCTTGCCAGATAGAGAAACTCCTGGCAAGTTTCTCTGTCAGGCACAGCGCTGTGTTAAGCCACAGCTCCTAAGAAAACAGCGAGGAACAAGGCAGGGGAGCAGCCCCACGAGAAAAAGCCAGATCCCAGGCAGCAGCCGCAGCTCACAAGCCTCCCAGCTCCGCTCGCACCTAGCTCTCCGCGCCTATATTTGGTATCGCAGGCGCTTTAGAGGAGAAAGAGGGCTCGGAAGGCGGCCGGGGCCGCCCTGCAGGCTGCCTCCCCTCAGCCTGCCGCCCCTGCAGCCGCCCCTGAGGCTGCAAAACGCGCCCGGGGCCTCTGAGGGAGCCCCCTCAGGAGGCAGCGGCCGGGACAAAAGGCGCGGGGCTGGGGCCGGCTCCTCAGCGGGGCTGCTCCTTTCCCTCCCCTTCCCCCATTTTTTTTAAAATTTATTTTATTTTATTTTACCTTCATCTTCGAGCTCCAGTTTCTCCAGCATCCCTTCGGAGGCGGCCGGGAGCTGAGAGGGAGCCGGAGCCGCCTGCGGGAGGGAAGAGAGGAGAAGGAGATGAGCATCCAGCCGCCGACTCACCGGCCCCGGGGCGGCATCGGAGCGGGGAAGGGAACAGGAGGAGGAGGCGGCGGCACTGAGGGGAAGGCAGGCGGCTGCTGAGGGGAGCACGGGCGGCTCCAGGGCAGCCCCCTCGGCTCCCTCACCCGCTCCCCGCCGCCTCTTACACACAGCGAGAGGGGAGGAACCGCGGCTCGCCCTTCCTCCCCCTTCTCCTCGGCGGCGCCCGGCCCATTAACCCTACGCCCCCCGCGGCTCGCAGCGGCTCCCCGCACCCGCTCCTCACGGAGCCGCCGCCCGGCCCCGTTGCGCAGCGAGCGGCCGGGGGCGGCCCCCGGCGGAGCCCTCAGAGCCCGGGCGCCCTCTCGCTGGGCACCGCTTGGCCGCCGCCGCACCTCGCCGCCTCCTCGCTCCCTCCCTCCCCCCCCCCCGGTGGAGGGATTGGTACGTTCCGGTTTGCTGCAGTCGAGGCCGTTGGGCAGCGGCGGGAGGGGAAGGGAGATACCACTACCGCGAAAAAAGGGGAGGAGGGGAGAGAGGGGGTTGTTGTTTGAAGGCGCTGCCGCAAAAGCTCTCTCAGGCCGATCGGCTTCCCCAGTATATTGTCACACTCGGGTTCTCGCCTGGCTTCTTTGGGCCAGAGCGGTGCAGGAAGAGGTAGAGGGGAGGAAAGTCCTGCGATCCCCCCCTGCCAGACGGAGCTGGTACGGTCCCGCGCGTCCACCTGCAAGGCAGCGGCGGGGAAGCGGGCGGTTCCACCGCTTGACTGGGGGGGGGGAATCCAGAGGGCTTCCCCGGGGCGCTCCCGCTGCGCGAGCGGAGGCGCTTGTTTCCACTTAAAAGTTCCATTTTTTTTAAAGTTACAATTCCAGATTAGCCCGAATTTCAGAGTCCTCCACGTTAAACGCACACCTCGGGGAAAGCCGGTCGCTAAACCCCGGAGCCAGGCGCCGGGGCGCTGCGCGCTCCCCTCACAGCCCTGTGAGGGGGCGGGTCGGGCACCCGCTGCGGGTCGGGCACCCGCTGCGGGTCAGCACAGCCCGACCATGCTTTAAAATCCCTCTTCTAACCAAATATTTTAACTAGATTCATCATTTGTAATTTAAATTGATTTAGGTAGATGTGGTGAGGTAAACCTCGGCTGTCCTGCCTGCACTGAGGGGATCCCCAGTGGCTGGCAGGAGGCTCAGGCACGGGTGCTGGTGAGGGGAGGTAAAGAGATTAGTGCTTTGGCACTGGTAACAAATCCTGTAGCAGGCAGAAACGTGTGTGGTGCTCAAAAGGGGTCACAGGAGCTATTAGGGAATATTTAAAATGTGGTGGTCCCCAGGGAGAGCCTCAAACTTCAACGGTTCAGCAAGCCTTCAAGGAGGGGAGAAGAGCAGATCAAGGGTAGCACAGTAATGCGCATACACCTGCAAAGTACACAAGTTACAATTAAAGCTATGATGGGAAGAGAGAACCAAAAAATACTGGAAAACAGAAAGCCGTCTCTTCATCACTTCTTAATTCCAGACAAGCTTCAAGTAAGGTAACTGTGCTCAGCATACATCCCCCAAGCTGCCTCCTTCTGCGGCTGCTTTTAGGGATAGGCAAGGATGTTGACAATATCCAATTCTTCTTTACCACAGAAATCTCTTGGAAAGAAAATCCTAAAATATTTGACACCTAGTTGCGTTTTTTAAAAGACCAGTAGGTTTTCAATAAGTATTCTAACTGACCAGCCACAAGATGTCAAGGAAATTCATATTAACTTAATGTATTTTTAGTCTACTAATTAAAATGCTTTGGAAGCTTCTAATTATCTCTGATAGCTATTTTTGAAAGCTCTGAATACTTTATCTTCTGTGTCAGGTGCCTTTATATTGATCAGTTTTTACCTACTTTGCTAAACAAAAGAGAAGAATAATGTGACGTGTCTGGCAATAACTGCCATGATTTTGTTTCTTTTTAAAAAACAATAGGTATTTAGTCCACATGAGAATCTCCTAAGCACCAGACATGAGGAAATACAACTCCAAGGTTGTTTGTAGGTGGAAGTAACACTGAATCTTCAAAGGTGTGCATTGCATTTCACCTGCTATGAAACACGGATATGTTTATAGTAAGCCAGGTAAGCCTGTTTAATGCAATGAGCTACACTGCGTTGTGAACCTCAGAGCTTAATGCAAGATCAGGGTTTTACAGGGGCAGAAACTACACCCAGATGACGAGTATTATGAGAAAGTCAAGATAATATAAAGATAGTAATGTAATATAGAACAGAGATTTGTAATGTAATTTATAGCTATGCTGTAACATCTGTACTGTACAAAAAAAAAAAAAGTAATAAAAACAACAAAGGAAATTGAGAAGTAAAGGCTGAACTTCACCCCTCATTCTGCTTGCAGTCTCACAATTTGCTAAGCCACTCTTAGAACACGCTACTGATCAGAACGTTCTTTTTGCTCCTCACTTTGCATTCTAGCTCTTTTTGTGCTTGTAGGCAACACGGTGAGTCAGAACAGGAAACAGATGCAGCTGAAAATCAAACGGACCAAAAGAAAAGATTGTTTTTTTTTTGTTTTTTTTTTTTTTTTTCATCCTGATCAGTTCCTGAAAATTCAGTGCGGTTGCACAGCCAGCACTGCACGAGAAATGCCGAGGACAGGAGTGACAGTGGGACCATACCTTCTGGAAACAGCCCACACTTAAGTTCACTTAAATTAAAGGTGAAAATTCGTCTTCATTGCAAATTACTACAGCGGTATACAAATTAGCAGATATTTTCAGCAGTCTTAGGTATTACCTCTCTCTACAAACTCTGCCTGCTGTTTTACAGAAAGATTACTGGTTAAAGATGGGAAAAATTTGCCTTTCAATGGGGCTGTAATTCATACCAAGACAGTATTATATACTGTAACATTCCAATATCTGTTTATTGCGACTCTTTGTTCTACTGCCGCAAGAGGCTTCTATTAACTATATCCTAGAGATTTGTCTAGATTAGGATTTAAATGTTTGGGCAGACATCAGAATCTATCAGGTAATTCATTTCAACTGTTTGAGTTGAGCATATACTTCATGTACTAAATATTAATGAGCAAAATAAATTTTATAGGTAAAAGCTTAGAAGGAAAATAAATATATATATACAATCAAAACTGCCTGAATACATTTCTTCTTTGCCAGGTTTCACTTCAGTTTTTACAGGGGCATTACTTAAACCAAAAACCCAAGGACCTACACGTAACGCTGATAGAGGAGCTCGATACAGCAATGCCAGCAATCTCTGTAGAAGCAAAGTAAAACAAATAACTCAAGGTTGATACAACAGCAAAAGTCATAAAAAGGTGGATGTAAACAAAAGAGGTTTAAGGAGTCCTGGGAAGGCTAGGATGTAAATTTTAATAGGTAACTGCTTACTTTGTCTTTGATTGTTTTATTTAGTTTTCTAGGGTAAAGAGAGTTAATAATACTCTGTAGAAGTAAAATCGGTCATGTAAATTAAATATGCACTTATAATGAATATAGTAAAACACATCTGATTATCTAGATGTCCTTTTAGTCCTGTGTCCTGATGAAGGAATTCCTTTATTTTCATAAGGACATTCTAAATATTTAAATTACATCATTAGTATCAACAGAAAACTATTTTTGATGTAGTTTCCTGCCACTTTGCCTCCCTGAATTGGTAGGAATGCACCTACTGGGACAGAGGTCTACCAGCGGCAGTCATCAGATCAGACCAGCTATGTCAAAATGAAGGAGATTCACCTCACCTGAGCTTGGACACCTACCCCGTAGCTTTTTGTACTGAATGAGTTAACGTAGGCTGCTGCTTCTACCACCAGTGGAGAAACAGACATTTCTAGAACGTCATTCACATGACCTATTTTAGACGAGTACTTATGATAAAATGATTTGTGTGCTGGACTCCAGTCGCTGTACTGCCTAGATCTCCAAATTGATTAGGCTCATTCTACTTAGAATATCCATCTGTAAGGGAAGTTGGGCGGAGAAAAAATAAACTAGAGGAGAAACTATAAACTAGGCAATGTAACTTTGATTCCAGGATGGATAAGAAGAAAAAATACCCCCACTTTAAGTAGCTAGAGGAAAGGAAGATCACCCACAGCCAACACAGCCAATCTCAGTCACTTTAATAACAGGTTAGAAGTCTTGTGGTAGGCAGATGCTGCATGAATTAACAAGACTTTTGACACTATCTTGCATGCCACTTTCCTAAGCAAGCCAGATAGTCTAGAAGAAAATACTGCTAAAGGTCAGAACAAGGAAAGTACTAACATTTTTTTTATCTAACTGGAAGGGTTTAAGAGAGGATTCCACTAATTCTAATTCACAGAGGTCTAAGATGTCTTATTCTGTCTAATATCATTCACCATTTTCACTGGGGACCTGATGAAGGAGTAATGAATATATGCTTTCAGCAGTCATGCAAGGAAATGACCAGAGAATGAAACTAAATGCGAGACAGCACAAATTCTTGGGAAAAAACATCACACCGCCTACACAAGTGTTACAGATAAGACATGGAAAGTCTGTTCTACGTATTTGCTGGTTAGTTGACTGCTGGGATATTGGGTTTGGTTTGGGGCATTGAACTCAAGAATCCAAAGAACTCGAGAGTCTGAAGAAAAGCCACAATGTTCATCTAGGAGTAGAGAAGACATGACCTGTAAAGAAAGACTTAACGTCTTCCAAAGAAGAGGACTGAAGGAAAATAAAGCCACAGGTTCCAAATGTAACATGTTTTTGCAAGAAGGAAAGTGATAATCTATCTTCTGGGTCTCTGGGTGATAGAATAAGAAGTTACTTACATAGTCTTTAACAGGAAAGTCTTTGGTTGGACTTTGGGAGAACTTTGTGAATATAACGACATCCTGGCTTGTGTCAGATGTAGGGTGGCCAGCAGGACCAAGGGGGCAATTGTCCCCCTGTACTCTGCTCTGGTGCGGCCGCACCTCGAGTGCTGTGTTCAGCTTTGGGCCCCTCACTACAAGGACATTGAGGCCCTGGAGTGCGTCCAGAGCAGGGCTACGAAGCTGGTGAAGGGCCTGGAGCACAAGTCCTGTGAGGAGAAGTTGAGGGGACTGGGGGTGTTTAATCTGGGGAAGAAGATGCTCAGGGGAGACCTTATTGCTCCCTACAACTACCTGAAAGGAGGTTGTTGTGAGGTGGGAGTTGCTCTCTTCTCCCAAGCAGCAGGACAAGAAGACAGGGCCTCAAGCTGTGCCGGGGAGGTTTAGGTTGGATATTTGGAAAAAATTCTTGACTGGAAAGGTTGTGAGTCATTGGAACGGGCTGCCCGGGTAGGTGATGGAGTCACCATCCCTGGGGGTGTTCAAGGAGAGGTTGGACGTGGTGCCTGGGGACATGGTTTAGTGGTGACATTGATGGTAGGGGGATGGTTGGACCAGATAATCTTGGATGGCTTTTCCCTAATAATTTTATGGTTCTTTGATAATGACAGTGAAACACCAGCACACTTTGCTGAAAAAAACAAAACAAAACAAAAAACTGTAAAATGCCCATAACTGGATTTTATTAGCAACAGGTTAGAAAACATTGCTTGGGAATTAATTACACATAGTTGCTGGTGCTTTGGGGGAAAACTAATTAATTTAATTTAATCAATCCTTTCTAGACTTACTTTCTTTTGTTTCTACATCTTTGCAGTCTTTAGAAAAACATATTTGGTTTTTGTGTGAGAATTCAATGAGAAATCTTTATATGTATGTTTTGTATGAAAGTCAAAGTTTACTGTCTAATAGAAATATAACTCTGCTTTGCTTCGGCCCCCAAAATGAGTGGCCTTAATGCTGAATTAGAAGAATATAAAAATATTATTTGAGTAAAAACAAAGTCTTTGATGACTGGGTAGTAATAGAAAAAAAAATACTGAAATGCTGCTGCAAATCACAAGCCGGTATGGAGCACTTATTCAGGCATTTCAATAAGATGTTACCAGTTCTTTGGTAAGAAATACATTGTCAGATAAATGCAAGGCAGCCTATCTCAAAGCTTTTCCTTACTTTTTCCTCCTCGTTTCATTCCGATCCCTGAAGGCGGTAACATGATTGATACAGGTATGCTGGGGGTGCCACCCGTGCTCACAGTTCAGCAGTAAAGCTGAATGCCCTTCCAAGTACTTCAGAAAGGAAAAAAACCTCCTTACCTTATAAAACCTAATGGATTGAAGAGCAACAAGAAGGAATTCCCATCTAAATGCAAATCAAGGCAAACCCATTTTGAATGCAAGAGTAAGCTACAAATGGTAATTTTCCCACCATTTGTTACTGCTACTTACAATTACAGTTCTATACCAGTCAAGTAGTTAACAGCTCTTCTCTTGATGAGCTGTCAATGAACAATTCAGATTTTTTCCAAATGTATGTCATAGATCTGCTTATTCTGTAGCAATCTGTTTGTGCAAAGTTAATTTAAAACACTGTTTTTTTTTTTTTTTTTTTTTTTGTTTAATTTAGTCTGGTTTATGAAGTGGAGAGAGACAGAAAATATCAGAAGAAAGTTTTCATCTGCTGGTTAATCTGTGAATTAAACTCCTACGTGTTTTCTGCTAGAGTGTCATGACTGATACCAGTGGCTTGCAACAGCTGGGAAGGCTAGAATCAGTGAGTCTGAGATCAGGATCCCCTCCTGAATCCCTTCCATATTTAAAAATGGTAACTGCCTGATGAAAAGGATGGCTGTAGGATGACAGCCTGAAATTCTGTTACGTGCTTGGAGAACATGGTCAGGTCCAGCACAGAGCTCTGGGCCTGGTTCTGATGCAAAGTCCTCCTTACCTCAAAAAACTTGGAGTGAAAAGAGCAGCTGTGCAGGAATTGTGGTTTCTACCATTTATTCTAAGGAATCTCTGTTCCAGCAGCCAACAAACCAAACTAGTAAGGATTGGGATGTCTCGTACAAAATACTGGATTCAAGTTATTTCTTCCTGTACCTGGAAGTAGTGCAACAAAAATTACTCTAGCCTTAAAGAACTTTTGAAAGATGCTGTAATCATTTCAATGCGTATTATGTGCAAATGAAGATGGTGACAACTGGGAGATTACAATTTGTTTAGAACACAGTAACCAAATCCCAATAACAATGCTTGGCATTGAAAATGAGCTTGGTGTCAGCGTTGCATGTTCTCTTACCATGCTCTGTCCCTAATCTGCATGGCCCTTAACAAGTTAGAGGCATGACTCGCCTGCAGCAGGTGTGAAAGCGATGGAACAAGTTGTGCCTATTCTGCATATGTTTCTAGTATTGTACAGTGAAATTAAAGATGGCTGTAGTGGGTTCTTTTTAAAACAGCTCAAACAGCCTTTGCCATTGGATAAGAACTCTGCCCGGAAAGGACTTTTTTCTTCATCCCAGTATCATCAGAATGCGAATCCAACAGTTGTCCTAATCCAGAACCTGCTAACATGACAGAGTAACTATGTATTGCTTTTACCTTTCAGAAGTAGTAACTAGCCTCCCACTGAATTACATTTGTATCCTCACACACACCAAGAGCTATAATATTAATTACTTCACAGAGTTAATTATTAGTGATCAGCAGTTACAGTTGGGGACCTTTAGTAGGTTAAATGGATAACGTACTTGGAACAGCAATAACACGTAGCCCAGACGTGGTTATAGGAGTGCATTCAGCACCAGGAAAGGTGTTGAAATGAACGATGTGCATTTCTACTAAATCTGCACTGCAATTATAGCACACGGTGTTGAAATCTCTTTACCCTGAAGATACATGAACTGAATGGGGAGAGCGATTTCACATTTCTAGCGGAAAGCCCTTCCTAAATATTTCTATATGGAAATGGACTTGTAGTTTAATCCCAGGGATTTCTGTCATTGGCTTAATTGAGAAAAAGGATGGATTTACAAAACTTCTTTTGGTCTAACAACAGAAACAAAGAACCCGTCTTAGACAAGAACAGTGGCCTATATCGCTTTCCTGCTTTGTCTGAGGAAAAAAAGTTGGTAGCAGTGCCAGAAGAGTTAAGCACTTCTAAAAAAATAAACCTCAAGGGAGTAAACAGCCAAGGTATAGTCTAGATCCCCAGCTAAATTCTTCCAGAGAAGTCAAAACAGAAGTGGAGAAGAGACAGGATTTGTTTACATAACCTCTAATCTCTAGCTGTATGTCTGATCCTGCATCACTCTGCAACTCAGATAAGAGTTTTGAGTCAAGAATATCAAAGAGGCATTCTCTAAAGAAGCCTTTGCGGCCAATATTAATTCCCCACATTATGCATGTAGAATATAGGTGGAGACTGAATTGGTGTTATCAGCATGGCATGTTATTAATCAAGCCAAGATTTAAATTCTGTCCTTTTGAACACAAAGTTCAAAAAAGTTACTTGTGAGGAGCTGTCTAGAGGTTGTTTGTTAAGAACAGTGATGTGACGATAGCGCTATCAACTGCAAACATGAGGATCTCACTCAGTAGTTTAACGTATTCCTGTTTTTTTAAGTGTTCTTGTCTTAAATGTTTATATCATATGGGCTTGAAAAGATACGCTTTAGCTTTTTTCACACGTGATTGAGCGCTCCCGAGTCTCTTTGAAGTAGGACCTCTCTCTTATCACACTGAGATGGCGGGAGGGAAAGGAGAAATGATTGCTGGAGGAAGCTGTAGTAATCAGCTCATAAGCGTTACAGTCAATATTTCTGATTGTGACAAACATACTGTGGTTTTGTTTGTTTTTAATAATAATAATAATAATAAAACAGATTAAGCTAAATCATTGATTAAAAGAGAGGTAAGCATTAACTAGTTTAAAGAGGATGGAGAAGAATAAGTGTGAGCCCACATTTACCTGGGGCTTCTTTCACAGGCATCGAACACAGAAGGATTGTGTTAGTTAAAGTTAAGCACTTACTTAAGTACTTTTGCTGGATTGAGGCCACAGTACTGCAGAGTACTCTACAGAACAGAGGCCACTGAGAATAAATTAGAAAAAATACCCAGAGCCAAATCTGATTTGAATAAACATTCAGTATACACCATTTTGCTTTCTTCATCTTTGTGGTGTATTTCAGAGCCTCAACCATGGATAGTGACTTCGGTGTGCAAACACTTATGACACCAGCTTTCAGTGGTGGTGTTTTTAAAATCTAAAATGAAACACCTTTTCCCTTACAAAGCCTGAGGGTAATTGATATCACACTTCAGGTCTGAGTAAACTCTGCAAAATTCCAGTAACCTATTAGCAGCCTCCTGTTAAAATGGAATTTTCATGATCATCAGCAGCTCTGAAAGCCTGGAAGCAGATACACGGAGCCAAAACATTAGCAGGACAATGCAGGGGAGAGTCGGAAGGGTGGTTTACTGAAAAATAGAGACAGTCCAGCTCAGAGCTGAATCACCCACGATCTCAACAAAGCTTTAAGAAGTTTACAGACACCTAAACTGAACAAATAATTCACTCAGTGGCATGATTTGCATGAAGGAGCAGATAACTGCTGCCTGAACACGTAGCAAGTGTAGCTACACAATAAGTAGCCATCTTCTACAGAGCTTATCGTGACTGAGGATCTCCATACTCAATAGGACACCAGAAGTATTCAAAAGCTATCTCAAAGAGGCAGGCTGACTTCCTTCAACACAGAGCCCATGGTTGACTTGTAATCTCCAAATAAATCATTTTTTGACATAAAATTCTTTTTCAGATGGCACTAAATCTGCACAGCTTGAGGAACCTAACCTTCCTCTGAATTACTTCCAGACCTACTGCTGATCACTGCAGGCATAATTGTGTGCTGCTTCTCCTTTATTCTGCATAAAAGAAGTCTGTAATGACAGCATTGTGCAACAGCTATCTTCCTTCTGTCATGCACGCTTTCCCTTTTGATGACCTCTTAACCATATTGTTCCATCACTTCAGTTGTTCCATCATTTCAGCTGTTCCATCACTTCAGTTGTTCCATCACTTCAGTTGTTCCATCA
>CM021766.1:6619993-6672590 GCA_011076525.1 Nettapus auritus
CCTTTTTTTTTTTTTTTTTTTTAAAGACGACATCAGAATCAAAGAACATTTTCTGTTCTCTTCATCAGATTTAAATCTCTTTAATCAGCCAGCTTGATTACGGGGCTCTGATAGGTGGCATGGCTCTTTGGAGAGTGCCGAACTGAAGGACCTGCTGCACATATCCTGGTTCCCAGGCTGCGTGCCAGCAGCAGGGTGTGATGTAATAGTCTTTCACGCCAAACAAGTTACAAGCCCTGTTTTTGACTTTACTACATTTTTGGCTAAGAAACAGCATGAATAGCCTTGCAGGGAAATGCTCCTGTTTAACAAACAGGTAGCTGCTGAAATGATCTTCCCTTTCCCTCTGTGTATCTGTGATTGGAAGGGAGAGTCCCACTTGTAGGTTATACCTCTCCTCTTTCACACGCTGGAGCAGCAATGACTGTGTAAAATGGATACAGACTGCACTCTTTCCTGTGTCCTACACATGCAGTTTTAAGAGAACTTACTCACACAACTTACTCTCAGACAACCTTCTGGCTGAGATGCCTTCTTTTTAAGAAAGAGAGCAGTAGTTAAGTCTACGACCATAAGGAAGGGACCATTTGTAAATATGTTCTGCCTTTGTTGCTTCTTCAAAGCAAAGGAAGCCCCAGTCCCGTTTTTCACCAAAAGAGAACTCAGTGTGGAGCTGGCATCTTCTCTCTGGCCTGGACTCTCCTCATGCAGGGAAAGAGGAAACTCATAAAGGCCAGGAAATGATGGGCCACAAAAATGCTTGTGTTTGCAGGAGACAGGGAATACTGTTATTTTCACAGTGTCCTATGCGTCAGTGGAAGAAGAAAGGCCAAAATGAAAAGGATCCAAGCCCACTAAGCTCAACATACTACATTCCGCTTGAAAACGGGCAAAGCGGAAACAGGGAAAACACGTTCGTTATTGAATTTGCAACCTCTCTACATTCCTTTCATGGTTAGCAATGTCACATTAGAGAAGAGTTATCATTCACCACTTAACTGCCTGAAGGTTACACAGTCCAAACAACACAAGGCCAAAGTACAGAGTCATGAACTGCATGGTGAAAAATCAAGTTGCTCCTTCCCCATTTCATGTGGTGCACGCTAATCTTTTGGGATAGCTTTGATCTCTTATCAGCTGAATTTCTCATTCTAACCTTCTAGCTCAACCACCAGCAACACCTACACTCCCAGGGGAAAGCCTGGAAGAGCTGCCACAATGGTCACAGGCTCATCACATCTAGCTTTGGGCACCTAACAGAAACGCTTCAGCTAGAAATGCAACACCTGGACTCACCCCCTGTACAATCGGAGCAAAGGGCTGTTCAACCCACTTAAGATCTGATTTATCCTCTGCAAATGCCTCTCTGACATACAGAGACAGCCAGAGCTACGACACTCCCAACTTAAGCAGCTCACATAGGTTTCTAAAGTTAGGTGGGATAAATCCAGGCCTTAGTGATTATCACAGATATCCATTTAGCATGGGGTTAATTGCTCAGATTCGTATCCTGTGTTAAGGTGATACTTGTACAAGCAGCATCTCCCTCCGTTCAGGCTTAAAAATCATTGTAAAATGCAAGCTAAGTGCTACTGAAACAAGAAAGTCCTGATTACGTCTGCCGGGAAATAAATATTTTGATTCTTTCTTTCACGTTTTCTCTATTATTCAACAGTTTTTACTGTTCACTGCCACAGTCTCAGACATAAAAAAAACACATACACGATCAGCTTCAAATGCATGTTGTTATAAAAATGGGTTTAGTTCCAAGTCCTGATATGCAAATTCCTATCCTCATCCACTGCTCTGTTTGGTTCGCTTCTTGTTTTTAATAATACTTCCACCTCTGGCCCCAAGGATTCCTCTTTGCTATGGCAATACGTACGGCAATCATGAATAATTTATAATACTTTTAGGATCTCACACATTATCATCACTAATTAAACAATGTAATGAGATTTAAGTTGACAGAGCCCTGCAGATAAGAGTTCCTTGTTTCAGCTGTCATCATAAAAGCTTCCCTGTCATTACACTGAACATCTAACGGCATGTCCACCCTGAAAGAAACCCTTTATCAGATAATTGATAGTGTTTTTCAGATATTTGGAATCGTTAAGCCAAGAAACAGTGATCTAAGTCAACAAGAACTTGAGTTTGCTTTTTACAGATCTGCTCATGGCATTTGCGCTGTGAAAACAAGCGCTTGTTAGCGCACAACTAAGAAGAAATGAAATGTCTGAAATGCAGTATTCAAATCAGGGTTGTTGGCCTACTGCTGTCATATTTGTGAAGGAATGCACGTGAAATAACTTACAGGGATTGAAAGACACAACAGTCCTAAGCGAACACCCATCAGCTTCAGCTTTGTGCCGTTCTGCAGAAACTTAGCCTTTCCCTCCAAACAGTTTCTCCCATTAGGAGAGCGTGACAAATCTCTCTCTATGGCCCCTGTTGAAAATTAAACGTCAGCGGCTTTGTTTCGTTCCTCACTGATCTGTAGCTGCTGACATTTGTTCCCAAGTAAAACAAAAACCCAGCGATTCACTGGCAGCCCTGCACGCTCACTCTTCTCAGATATAAATGGGAATGGAGGATACAAAACCAAGATAATCGGGTGTTGTACATCCTAGGTATTTTATATGAATTTTTCTGCATCTTTTGAAAAGGAGATAATTGAGTCCAATATATCGAGTTGTCATCCAGATTCTCTCGTGTACAGATACACAACCACAGCAGCTGATAAATACTTGCCAAGAAGTCTGTTTCTTCTTTCTAGTATCTTCACTTAACCTCACATTGTCCCAGTCAACAAATAATTAAAAACACAACAGACTTTTCAGTCTTCCAGCTGCTGGAATGTCCTAAGATTATGTTGTTTCCCCATTTCTGTTCTGACAGGTACAAAGACTCCCCTGTAGCTGCCTAACAGAGAAAACCACATTCACATGCAAATAATATGACTGATAGACTGAAGCCTACCAGCCATATGTTTGTGTCCTGCAAGCCCTTAAGTTTCATAATTTGTGTATCCCAAGGCTACTTCTTACATGAAAAGGCAGCGAGTAGTCTGGAGAAGGGTTACTGCTGGAGTTCCTGACTCCAGCGTAGGATTTATTTTATTCAATACTTTTAATTATTTATTTTTGCGTAGCAGCAGAACAGAAGGTCTGTGTTTTGCAAGGAGAGTTTGGCTTACTTAGACTAGAAAAACAAAGGTTGGCTACAGGTACGACAGGATGTAACGAGCAGTGAATGAAAACATCTATTATTTATAAGAGCAAATGGTCCTAAGCTGCCAATGAAAAAATGCAGGTCAAAAGTCAGAAACTTCCTAGCCAGTAGAGAAGGGCTCCCCAAACGAGGGCATGTGTTTTACTGGATGGCTGCGAACCACTTGAAAGTGGTATTTGAACCGTTAATAACCACACAGCACAACAGCTGCAGCCGCTGCTGGGGAGCTACCGACACAAAAGCAAAAAGGTTGGGGACTGCCGTGTTAGCATGTCCAGAGATTTCCTGCTTTAAGAGCAGTCAGTTAGAGCTGGGATGAAACAGAACTTGTAGCCCTTCAGGAGGGAAACGGATCTTGTGAACCTTGTTGTCCTTTATGGTTCTAGATTTCTAGATACAGAAAACGTCAAAGATTTTACTTTCTGAGAAAGAAAAAGAAGAAAAGCTGGGGAAGGATGAATACAGGGTAGTTAACTCTGGAGACAGGGGAACTTTGAACAGAAAGGTACAGTTAATGCATAGAATGAACAAGAAAAAAAGAAAGCAAAAAGGCAGAGGAGTGCAGAAGAGAAGAACAGTGATGCCCCTGAGGCTCAGGCTGGCCAAGGGAGGGAGGAGGTACAACAAAGGCGTGCAGTGCTGTTGCAACAGAGGACATCAGAGGCTGGAATTCACAATTCCCAGGAATTGCTGAGTTCATGCATTCCCAGGAACTGAAGACACCATTCCTGTGAAGACACCCCTGCCACCTGGAGTCTCCTTACATACCCTGGTGGTTCTGCCCTTCTTCCTCTGCTCTCAGGTAGACGGCAGGGGCAGACGGCGTGATAGGCAGCAAGAACTCAAAACCCTGTAGCTCCTACTGTGAATTTCTTTTATATATGCTCTCCTTGGCTGCTAGACCTCTCATCAGCTCTTTTTAAGGGAGATAGAAGACCAACCTAAATAAAATCGAAGCTTCTCTAAAGTGGGATCTCAGCAATGTGTTCTGGGATTTGTAACCACTGCAAAGCTCACTTGGGAACAGTGCAAAATTAGTTGCTATTTGGTTAAATCACAAGAGGAGCTACCACCTTTGGATTCCTAGTGCCTTGTCAACCAAACACTGAGATGCCGAGACAAGTCTGCAGTAAAAGGTGCATGAAATCGTTCTCGCTCTTCCACAGTATAGGCACACAAGCTCTAGCTTGTAGTACAAGCAACAATTACACACGACACTGTACATTTTCCAATGGAAAACTGGACACAAGTTTTACTCACTGTTTTTGAGGTAGCACAGGGAGACGGTGTCATTATAGGAGGCTTGGCTGCGCTTTGGGAGGGAGGCAAAGAAAATCTCTGCCCTGTGTCCGGAGGTGAAGAACAGTGAATCCGTGTTTCTAGTCTCTCGGGCTCATGCTTATAGGATTCAAGAGGAAACGTGGGCTGCTTGGTCACTTGTGTTGGGGTAGATGGAGAAGAAGAGAGGCCAGAGGCTGTAAAAAAGAATAATAACTAAAAATCATTTCAGAAGAAAAGCAGACAGAAATCTCAGCTCTACAGTAAACCTGTATTTTTTTCATCACTTTTCAGCAGACAAACAGCATGTATCTCACCCTCCCACTTATAAAAGGGAATTGCTCTGCCTTCCCATTAAAACTTTTAAAATCATTCAGCTGGGTGAGCTGTGTGATATATTATACAGGGAGGCGTAGTGGCAAGATAAGCGAGCTCTAAGTTTGTGTTATATTAACCTCCCTTCTGGTCCCTTATTTCTAAAAGGATCCTAAGCAGGGGTGTTACTTTCTTGTCACAATTTTAATACTCCTGCAAATGCCAGGATTACCTCTATCTCATAGCAAGTCGCTCAAGAGCTTTAATGCTCGCTTCTTCTTCATTTTGATTATTCTGTCACACCCAACAGTTAGAACAAAATTAGGTGCAGAGGCAAAAAGAAGCAGGGTGTATTTCCCATGAGCCCCAGCCTGCTTTCTATCAGGCTCGTGGCAATGCCTTTATGCAAACTAGAATTGTTTTCAGCAGTCTTTGAGGAGAAAGATATTCTTATCTTTTGCTGAAAATCCTTATCAGCAGGAGATCATTTGTCTTGTGAGCATCCTGTTTTTATTTGACACATGCATCTACCCCAGCTGTATTTTAGGTTATGTTCTTAGGGCAGTTCTGAGTTGTGATCAAACAGGTAATTTAAGCTGTATTTATTCCCCATTTAAGAACAAGCAGACATCTACATCCAATTAGAAACTTCATTACAACATCCTTGTTTCTTGTTATAACATACATATACATGTATATGACATAGATCTATTTGTGTGTCGGCAAACAAAGGATGATTCTCTTAAGCCAGCATGAGCAGAGCTTCAATTTTTTAAGTGGGCTGTAGGCACCTATATGACCTCTGAATTTGGTTCACTTCCTGCACTTCCAGAGATCTGTGTAGGTAATCAGTCCATAGTGGATTCAAGTCCACTGACAAGGAACAGATAGCTTTTAATAAGCAGAAAATCCCAAGCCATTCAAGCAAGTGTTTTGGAACATGACAATGCATCTTCGTGGCGAGTTTGGTTCAAGCTTTCAAGGTTTCACCAGAGATTTTTGCACACCTCCATTCAAACACTTTGCACTGGTTTAAACTCAACCTCTGCTGGTCCTTGCTTTCAACCTAGGGCAAGGTGTATTAGTACAGCTCACTTTAGTCTCAAAGCACTTTTGCAATCAAATGTCTGATTCACATCCAGAACCCTGGCTGAAAGAACCCTCGGGAATGTTTTTCTATCCTGACTTCCAGTGACCTCAGAGGATGTTCATTACTTCTCAATGCCACTGTTCTACCCCACAAGACAACATTTTAAAGCAAACCTTTGTATTTATGGAAGGTAAACAATAAAACTCATTATTAACTAAGATGCTAGAGTCAGAAGACTAGTAAACCAACTTTTCAGGAATGGATTTATTACTTGAAGAAATAATTACTCCTGACATATCTAGGAATTAATTAGGAATTCAGGTAACTGTTCTTTTAATATCATTGTTAATTAAAAACAACCTTTCTTGATGGCTTTTACATATGAAGAGACATAATAGAATCACTCATCAGGAAACTCAAAATGATTAAGCTCTAAGATGTTTTATTTGTAGTGGTATTAGTGTTGCAGTGTAATATATTTATTTATTTTAAAGAAAATCCTAACTCTTGCTGAAAAATTTTAGCTTTATTGAAACCAATATTCACTCCTCTTTGTTAGAGAGACCTGCAGCTCTGCTGATCAAGCAGCAGTAATCACAGATCCAGTGGAGAGTGGGTGTTATATAAATATGAGGCAGATATATATAAGGCAGATACAAATGTTGGCTAATGTGACATGCCACAAGGAGAGGCAAGAAGAAATGCCCTGGTTGTTTTGAATGTCCTTATAGCTTCTGATTTCAGTGAGGTTAGGGAGTGTTCCATATACTGAAGGATTAAAAGCACGGTTTTTGCTTGCACATTTAGATAAACAGTTCTGGGGAAGATGCTCTTATCTTCTGTGTTTTTATGGGTGTACAGATGTTTCCTAAGCACTTAGATTGAGGTTTGAGGTGGATGGTAGCTGTAATTGTTGCAAATGGAAAACCTCTAAAAGGGAGAAAAACACCATTAGATCTTAAAGTCTTACTGCTGGGATGTGTTCATTATGTGCTAATGTATCAGCAAGTCTACAGAAACGATTTCCAGTATCAGCAAGCTCTGCCAAAAGAGTAATTACCAGACATAAGGGAACCACATATTCACAGTCCTAACAAGACTGGCATACAAGCATAGAGGACAGCTATAGGACACAGGAAGACGTGGATCAAAGGAGACCAAGGAAGCAACATTTCTTACATCTCATGAAAACTATTGTCACCTCATTATAAACGTGTAACAGCACAGCCAGGAAAGTTCCTTACAGACAGTGTGGCTTCCATTTTATAACAACGTTCACTGACGGTGAACTTCCTTGTGGATGGCAGCCTGGGAAACTTGGCACGAGTTTTTATAGATGACGAGTGTCTGTGACTCCAGCAACTTAACTGAGAGCACTTTGATCCTCAGAACCGTCTGCTTCTGCTAGGCTCTTAAAACATAAGTACTCAAAGTGAGGCACATTTGAGATTTAATTTTTCTATGACTCATTTTCCTCAAAGAGGTGGAGAGAAAGTCATAATTATTTTGCAGGGAATTTGATTAAATTATGTAATTAGACTTTTCAATGTTCGCTATTTAAAAGCCTCCCTCATGGCATTATTGTGGTATATATTTTGTTTACATTTCTATAATACTGAGATTGAAGGAATAATCCTGTAGGAAATGTTAAATAGCTTTATGATTGTTAAAACAAAAGACTTAGCTGCTATGATACTGCTCAATATCCTAAACCCTACAAAGAATTTTATGAAAGCCTGTGACATGAAAGGATAAAAATCTCTAATATATCCCCAAACTAAAATCAGTTCAGGAGTAATAGAACTTTGTGTTAACTTAATCCTATTGAACTGCCTTCTAAACAGATGGCATTGGTGTAAACATATAGGTACATGTATTTGTAGTAGCTGCACATGTCTACTACAGAAGAAACTGAAGAGACAAGATACATCTTATATCCCATGGCTGAAAACAATTTGTTTTTAAGAAAGTACATGTTAAACAATTAGGCCAGTCACCATTTCTAGAATTTTCCATAGTGTAGCTGAAAAATGCAGTATGTATGTAGGATTTTGGAGAAGAAACAGTCTTTGAGGTTGCCTGCATACTCCTCCGGTTCTGATAAGGAGATGAACTGATATGCCAATTAATTATCTCTAATGCTAATGTTTCTTTCATCAGACAATGAAATGACTAATCAAGTGTGGTATTTTCATGTTAGCAAACGAAGTAAGTCTTCCTTTTTTCCATTAGATTAATAAAACAATTTTAGACAAATTTTAAAAAAGGAGGAAATTCTAGTAGATTAGTTACTTTATCACTGGTCAACTGAAGGTTTTGTCTCATGTTTTCTATTGTCCCAGTCCAGTCTTATAATAGAATCACAGAATATCCCAGGTTGGGAGGACTGAAGCAGGACCCACAAGGATCATCGAGTCCAACTCCTAGCTCCACAAAGGAGCACCTCAAAACCAGCCCCTGTGTCTGTGAGCATTGTCCAAACGTTCCTTGAACTCCTGAAGCTTGGTGCCATGCCCACTGCCCTGGGCAGCCTGTCCCAGTGCCCACCACGTCTGGGTGCAGAACCTTTCCCTAACCCCCAGCCTGACCCTCCCTTGTCCCAGCTCCATGCCGTTCCCTCGGATCCTGTCACTGTCCCCAGAGAGCAGAGCTCAGTGCCTGCCCCTCTGCTCCCCTCGTGAGGGAGCTGCAGGCCGCCATGAGGCCTCCCCTCGGCCTGCTCTGCTCGGGGCTGAACAAACCAAGGGACCTCAGCCGCTCCTCACAAGTCTTCCTCTCCAGACCCTTCACCATCTTTGTAGCCCTCCTTTGGACACTCTTTAATAATTTTATGTCCTTCTTATGTTGTGGTGCCCAAAACCACACACAGTCCTCAAGATGAGGCCGCACCAGCACAGCACAGAATGAGACAATCCCTCCCCTCCTGCAGCTAGCCATGCCGTGCCTGCTGCACCCACGGTACAGCCAGCCCTTTTGGCTGCCAGGGCACACTGTTTGCTCATATTCATCTTGCTGTCAGCCAGAACCCCCACAACCCACAGGGCTGCTCCCCAGCCTCTCGTCCCCCAGTCTGCACACTATAACCAGGGTTGCCCTTCCCAGGTGCAGAATCCATCACTTGTTCTTGTTAAACTTCCTATTGTTGATTGACCAGCTGTCTAATTCGTCAAGACCTCCCTGTAAGGCCTCTCCACCCTCGAAGGAGTCAACAGCACCTCCTAATTTGTATCACCCAACAACTTACTTAGTGTGCATTTGAATCCTACCTCCAAGTCATTTATAAGAACATTAAAGAGAACTGGCCCTAAAATGGAACCCTGTGGAACCCCTCTAATGACTGGCTGCCAGCCTGAGTAACCCCATTTACTATAACCCTTTCAGCCTGACCCATCAACCAATTGTTCCCTCTTCATATTATGCACTTGTCTAGCTGTATGCTGGATATTCTGTCCAGAAGGATACTGCAAGAGACAATATCAACAGCTTTGCTAAAATCCCCAAGAAATCACATCTATTCGCTTCCTTTTGCCAACTGGCTGGGTAACCTTGTCATAAAAGGAAATAAACAGTCCAAGAGTTTTGCTTTTCTTTTTCTGGTTCATCCTGCCATTTAATTCCTGGTGGCAAACAAGTCCAAAAAAAAAGAGGATAACTTTGTGGTCTCCTTACTGATATTAGTCCTAATATTTGTGTAACTGAATATGCATATGAATAAAAATAATCTCAAGAGTATACAAATGTAGAGCTTAATTGAATCTGTGTGAAGAAGCAAGCCACATATTATAGTGTGCCTTTACTCTTAGAATATGTATGTTTGATTGTAACAGAATTAAATAGTACTAGTCTTAATTTTGATCAAAATAAGGCAATTTCCAGTTGTCCTCCCCTATGACAGTGTTGTCTCTGATGGTATGCAGCGATGGCCCAACATTCAATTCTTTGCCCGTATTTGCACAGCTTCAGCTTGGATCTAGAGGCACATCACGGGTTGGAAGAGCTCCGAGAAGGTACTGCTGTAACAGCAGAGCCCACAGCTTTGGCCCAAGATAGCATGCAACACTAACTGGCATTTACTTAGTCACACGCATACAAAAATAATGCTGCTACCTTCACTTGCTTCTTGAGATATGTGCAACTATTTCTTTTAAATAAAGCCCTTATTTTGCATGGTATTAAATTCTACATCCACCTACTTGGGCATTTGGATTCACACCAGCCTTCCACAGATACATAACAGGAAAGGATAAAGCGCTCCATTGTCACTCCCATACTCCCAAGAGAAGAAGGGTGGCTGCCCTCCTACATTCCCAGGGTGACACCCACAATTAATTCTGTCACCTGCATTTCATGCCTGACCTGGCAGGATGCATCTGGTGGTTTCTGGGAGGAAGGATGCTCACAGCCCAGTGATTCCTGCCAAAGCCTCCCTTTCATTTATCAGCAGTGCTATGTGTGGTTCTGCCCAGAGCTCCAATCAACCCCTTTCCAGAAAGAAAAAAACAGCCCCTGCCCCCATGGACCTTTGGAGCCTCCTGCCCACAAGTTACATTGCTGGAGATTTCAGGGATGAACTAATGATCCTTTACAAAAGGGTGGGTCTGGACAGAGTTGCAGTGCCCTGTTGAGGGTCCAAAGGATATAGCCAGCAGCCTGCTGTCAAACATTTCATTTGTATTTATGCGCTTAATGTGGAGTTGCTAAAACTGGTGAAAGTTACTGGCAATGGAAAATAAATCACTTTCACAGTTTGCGTCTTCCTAGGAATCACACTTCGCTATTCTCTTGTCCTGTACCTGAGCAAGCAGATAATGCCATCGCTAACAATAAAAAACAGCTTTCCAGGTTTCTACATAGGGATATATTCATCTACCATTTAGAATTAAATATCTCAAAAAAAAAAAAAAGGGGTGGTGGGGGGGGAGTTTCCATTTGCAGTGTCTCCAAGTGACACTTTTTGTCTGATTCCTTCCCCGGACAACATCGTCCTTTCATTTGCATTCTTCAGCTGGCAGTGAAACAGAGAATTAGGCAGGCTGCGGCTGCTGAATTTTAAGTAGTCAGAAGCACAAGTGAATCCGAGTTGAGCCTGCTGTTCATTAAGCTGATTCACTCTTCAGACACAATACTATGTTAATTTTGACACATAAGCAAATTGATGCAAATGATGTGAAATGAAGTTTAATGCCACTTAATGGCAGTAAAACTATGAGCCCATGAGCAGGTAAATGGCTGTTTCTATTCAAGTCGTGCTGGTGACATTGACACTAAATGTTGTAAAACACATTAGTTAAAAACAAACCCGACAAATAACCTTATTAGTTATTATACCCTGAAGTATGATGGAGCAGCATCTATCCTATCTGCATTTGCTTCAGTCTTAATGAAGCAGCTCCATGGCTCTTCATCTAGCTGGTACAGTGTTCAGAGAGAGACTTGGTTGTTTCCAAAATGATCTTTCTATTAATAATAAAAAAGGAATAAAATATGTCCGTCAAGTCACTGCATGAGCAGGCTGGATCAGTCTGACTGGCTCCCAGCCACCTGGGATCTCACCTGCAGAGCTTCCTTGTCCCACTGCAGGAACACCCTTGCAGCTGGTTTCTGCCTTCTCAATGCCTCAAGCTTTGCACTTTCGAATTGATTCAATTTCAGATTTCAAAGGGACCTCAAAGCCCACCCAGTGCCACCCCCTGCCATGGGCAGGGACCCCTCCCAGCAGCCCAGGCTGCCCCCAAGCCCCATCCAGCCTGGCCTTGGGCACTGCCAGGGATGGGACCGCAAGTCCCTCTGCAGTAAACTGATGCAGTCAGGTTGGTAATCAGATAAATATGAACCATACACGTCTTGCTCTGTTGCCCAGGCACCCAAAACCCTGGGCCAGACAGACTTTCGGTCTGAGCTACCTTTGGTGCCTTCATGTGCCATGGACTGGTGTCATGTCATCAGGTCACACCAAATGTCCTGAGGATATTCACCAGTGGGGCAAACAGAGAGCACAGGGAGCACTTTTTGAAACCCAAATGCCCACAGTGGCCCTGTGCTTTCATGCTTAGTTTATAATAGTTATTCTCCTCGCTTTGGTTTTTGCATTGCCTGTCTTCAACAGACTTGCATTTTTCCTATATTCAGCAGAGAAAATTATAACAGAATATACACATATGTCAGGGAGCCTTATTATCAGGAGAGACACAGCTGTTAAGGGCTGTGAACTTGGGCTTTTAGGGCCATAGGCAAGCTGCAGAAGGATCCAGAGATCTATACAGTTATGAAATTGCTGCTTTTCAAAGAACAAAACGTTCCTCACAGTGTGATTTTTCAGGTTCTCATGGGCAGGAAGTGCTGCTGCTGTGACTGGGGTCTCAGCCTGGCCTCTAACTCTCAGCTTTCTGTGACCCCTTCTCCTTTGTCTTGTAAATACTGGAGAGAGAGCCAGATGCAAGCAGTTTGTAGCAGAGACACAGTGGTGAGCCATGAGCTGGATGGTAAAGGATGGCTTTTTCTTTTCTTTCTTTTTTTTTTTTTTTTTATTTTTTATTTTATTTTTTTTATTATTTTTATTTTTTTCAAGACAAATGCAAATTCCACTGCTGTTTGACAGCCTCACAGGTGATAAATGAAGAAGTCCTGGTCAGGGTTGAGGTAGCCACTGAGTAAGTGCCTGGCCAGGCACAAGCAGTGAGATCAGCACGGTAATTATTTTGAGAGACGCAGCACCAAGACTTGGGAGCAAAGCATTAACAGTGATCCTCAGCAGGTAACAGCACCATGGGGAAATGCCCCGCAGAACCACGAGAAGCAGAAGCAGGAGACTTGGCTGTGCATCCCTCTGAGAAGAACACGTGAGCAGAGAATTCCTTACCCTCCTGTGCATCCATCGCCCACAGAGCATGGGATCAAGAGGGCTGGGAATACCAGCCTTGCACTTTCTGAATCACCTGGCTAACTTAGCAGTCCTGCTGCTGACAGCAGAACAACAGGAGTTTAGGACTGCTGCCTTCCAAAGGACTCTTGCTGTACGCAAACTGCTGCTGATGGGATGTGACATTCTGCAAGCGCTGCCTCAGGGCAGCCACCGAGTTACTACGAAAGCGAACTGTGCGGTCCTGTGATAGAAATCTGAAAAGTCACCAGAATGAAAATCAATCAGTCCTCTTCATTCAATCTGCTCCGTAAAGACGCATGACATCTGTGCAAACACCCGGTTTCTTTTCGTGATCCAAACCAGATGACTCATGGGCGTGAGCCAAGCCGTGCAAATAAGCCACGTGCAATAGCTGACCCTTATCAACACAATGATAACCGCTGAAAGAAAAGCCTCCGCTGACTTCCCAGCCTGGTATCAGCACACTAGGCAGGCATAGCACCACATCACATGGCAGAGATTCACATGGCCACTTGTACTAGGCGCTGGTTATAGCCGGCTGCTGTGAGAAACAATGCCTACAGCGGGACGACTTTATTTACTTAATACACCACCTGGCATTTTAAACTTTCACTGAGTACTCTGTGTTCAGCATCAGAGGCTTTAATGAAATAACGTTTGTTTTTTCACTTTTCATTTTAGCAAAGCTGGGTCTGGCTGCTAAAGCTAACATTCAACAGCTCTTTTCACGTTAACCTCAGTTGTCCAGTCTGGGCTTTCCTTGCTGCTTTGTTTCAAGTTGAGCTAAATTCTTCCCTGCTGCTGCAGAAAGCTGTTAACTGCCTTTCCGTGGTGATATTTCAGGAGCCAGCACTGCATCCATCACAGCAGAGGAGAGGCTGCTACACATGCTCTCTGCCCCAGCACCCCCTCCCTTGTTTTGTCCACTGCCACGAGCTTTGCATGGCAGAAGCTGCACACTGCAGCGTTGTCATCATCCTTTGTGTTTTGTTTCTGGTAGCACCAGGCAAATATAATAGATAACACAGGCCCTGACCTGAAGGATTCACACTGGGACAGGCAAAGGAAAACAAGAGGGAAATTAAGGGAGGAGAGAAGGGAGGGACAATGCTGTGTGCACAACATACAAACACAGGCTTAGAAGTAATTGCTTGCGTGCTCTGATGCTTAATTTCACACTACAGATTTCATACTCAGTCACTGCACTAAATGTCAGCTTCGTAAAAGCAGCAGCTTGGGGGAGTGCAGAACAGTGCAAGTTGTTGCTTCTGCGATGATTTATGATACACTCTTCCAACACGAGTTTAAAAAAAACAGGTGGAATTGAGGCACAGATTTTCCTGGCTCACTTGCTGTAAGTGACTTGACTGTGTACCTTATTTCTGTAATATGTTAAAGCAGAAGAACACCCTGTGGAACATCCCCTCTTTAGCTCTCACCTTCCCCTGTTCCCCCATTTATTTATTATTTTTTTTTTTTTTTACAAATACATCATTAGAGGTCCAAACTGATGAAAAGACCAGTCCAAATCCTGGCCTGCAGAGCCCTGCTGAAATCGCTGTGGGTGATTCCATCTGCATACTCTGGGTAACTGAGAGACGGAATATTAATGCACATAAAGACCACTAGGATATCCATTTACTGCATACGCATGAGAGCTCCAGAGCTGACGCCAGGGGAATGCACACTGTAATGCTGCACACAGCCACGGCCGCTCAGCAAGAAGGCAAGTGTTCAGAGTATGCCACTTCGGAGCTTCAGAGCAGCAGGTTACAAGACTGTCAGAGCACAGTCTTTAGGACTTAGGTCCTGGGATCTGCACTCTATTTAATTTATCAGTTCATATTATCCTTGATTTTCTCCTCTTGCAGTGAAGAAAACAGCTCTAGAGCTGCTGGTAAAGGCATCAGATTTGAAGCTGGACTGAAAGTCTCACAGCACAGCTTACTTTTGTTTATTTTCTGCAATGCTTACAAGGGCGCTGAGGTGAGAGTAATTAAATATTTGCAAAGTACTCCAAATCCTCAGGGTAGCTGTAGCTAGAGAATGAAGCCATAATTCACAATTTCTATGCTTCTGAAATGTGTTTCCAAAACCTCTGTTCTTGTGTAATTAAAAGAATAAAATAAAAAAGTCTCCCTCTCTCTAGCTCTTCTCAGAATTCAACAGGAGTCCAAGGATGGCTTCAGCCTGCAGCATTTGCCTCTCCCCCCTGCGTCTGACTCAGACTTCTGTCTCATCATAATTCTTATCTTGCTAACCTGGGAATTAATCTTTTCCTGCATACATGGCAGAGCAGAGATAGTACAGTATTCTCCAGCACACCTAGCAAAGCCTTCTGAAAAAATAACTAATGACTTCATGGCTCTTGTCTGATGGAAAATAAATTGCCATGGGCCTGCTCCTGCTCCTGCCACTTGGTCATATAATTTCCATTGCCTTCACTGGCACTGGGTGATGCTTTTAGCTGAACATTACGGCAGTACACAGCACAGCCTGGAGAGTTTCAAACCCTTACCATCACAACTTTCTCCAGACACTCACAGACTAACCCTCTCCTTCCCAAGGAGCAGTTCACACAACAGGGGCTTTCTTCTGCCTTCCACAGTTAGATCGCAAAGTGATAAAGATTAAAAATAACTCCAGACCTCTGCCCTCCCACTTCAGGCCCGTTAGAGGCTGATGTTATTAGAATAAGGGAAAGGAATGCCTCCCACATTTCCTTTTTTCTCACTACTCTGACTTCTGTTTGCAGGCTGATTAAAACTTCCCTCATCCACTGGACCCCTGCAAAACCAGCCCCAGAAGCACGCCACAGGGTGCCCTGCTTTGCCTGGCTGTGCAACGGGTCACAGCTGATGCCTCCTCTCAACACCCAGCTCCGTGGTGCTGCAGGAAAGAGCCCACATGCCCTTCAGCAGTGCACGCTTACATTTTCCAAAGGGCTCGCCAGGCAATTTTCCTCTCCAGGAAATCCTTCTCCTCCCTTGTCATCCAACCCCAGCTTCACCCCACCGCCCGCCCCAGGTCACTACTACACCGTGCCTCCGGCACATGACAGCAGTCACATTCCTGGTTTGTTTTACTTCTCAGGGCTGTCACCCTGCTATAAGGCATCCGAAAATGCTGGTAGCCAAAAGGACTCAGCAGGCTGTGACAGCGAGTACCTAAGCAGCAGACTCATTGGAGCAGGGCCACCTTCGTGTCAGAGGTTTCCCCCATGCCGTGGGGAAATCTGATCCATTTAAGGAGCTCTACCTTTGCCCTTTCACTCTGCCTTTCCCCCAGCTCACACCAGTTCTTGTCCTCCTGCAGATATCTGTTTCCCTCCCTTCTTTCTCTGTATTTCAGGCCCTGGGGATGTCAGTCCCATTCCTGCCCAGCAGCATCACCTGTGGAAGGACAGCTCATGCTGCTGCCCCGACTCGCCTTGCTTTATTTTTGGGTTAATGCTCCACAGCGGGGCAGGGATTTCACAGCCTGCAGTCATCATCTCAGGCCCCAGGCTCAGGAAGCCTGAGCCATGGCTGTTCATGTACAAACAGATAAGAGGGAAACCCTGAGGACTAGCACACGTTAAACTGCAGAACCCAGGCAAGTCCAGCAGCCATAAAACCCACACAAAGTGAACACCATGCCTTCATTCCATCAGTCCATCTCCAAGCAGGTACCTTTTCAGAGGCCCTTCCTTGAAATTTCTACCTCTCTGACTAGGAAAAACAGTACCTGAAGGCTCAGAAATAAGAGTTGCAAATGAAGCTTCAATATGAGTGTCAATATACTTCAAGGGGAGAAAACAGGAACAATTCCAAGTGGCGACCATGCCAGAGAAGAAAAGCAGAGAGAGGTCTGATCTCAGTACATCCTGCCCCAGATGGATCAGTAGAAAAGCAACATCAATTACTACAAGAGGAGCTGCATTAGGGAACTACCTATGGGCAGCAATCTGACGTCTGCTCTATGGTTTTAATTCTACAATGGTCAAGGAAAGGGAGTGTGCAAAAGACACGTATGCTCTTTTATTCAAGGCATTAATCCCATGTGAATCTGCACACAGGGGTGGACATGAAGAGGGCTCCAGAGAAGGCTAGCCTGGACCAGGAGAAGGGACAGGTCCACCAGCCAGGCCCAGGCCAAGCAGCCACTGAGGCTCTGCCAGGGTTATGGCAGCACTATGGCTGTTCAGCACCTCAGATCCCCCAGTCTACTGACACAACAGAGCTGGAAACACAGAATTGAGGACTTTCTCTCAGGAAGAAATTGTGTTCAGCCCCAAAATCCTCTGATTCTCATGAGGCCCCCTCACAGGACCACCGAGCAGGCCCCTTGCAGCGGGGCTAAGGCCGGCAGCGTGCTGGTTATGCAAGCACCGACTCAGATGGCACTGAGCAAAGCCAGCACCGCAAAGGCCACGGCGAACAACTGTCAAATGTGAAAAGATCTCAGTCACTGCTGACTGAAGCTGGATTTAACCTAGCAGGGAGAGGCTTTGTATCTGATTACCAGCCCCGCTGCACCAGTCACTTCCCTCCTCAGCTCCACTGTTTTGACCTCATTTCTGAAAATAAATGATGAGCTGATTTCTCCTCCTGACAAGTAACTGTTGCGCTGGAAAGCTGGATATTTTCAGTTGTTGAAGCAAGGCAGTGCTGCGGCCTGTTCCTCGAAGCACAGGCAGCTCAGGACAAGGCCCTATCCTGAGCCCTGCATATCCCCTAGGAACCCTAGGCACACTCTCAGAAAGTCACTTACATTCAGTTCGCCTCCGCAAAAAGCCTGTGACAAGTTTACAAGCACTTCTTCAAGTAGTAAACTGTTATTTATCACCCCAACTTGCTGAGCTTTGGTGATACAGGATCTGGTGCTGAGATGTCACCTCCTGCTGCCCAGCATAGAAGAACAGCCAGGCGGTACCAGAGCATCGGGCTTTGAAGAGCTAAATGGATGAGGCTTTGTGGCTAGTGGTCCAGCCTTGCCAAAACCAGTCAGGAAAGAACACTGGTGCTTAGTCCTTCCAGCCCAGATTCAGAGGACATAAGCTGAGGAAAGCCTGTACTTGCCAAGAAAACCCTGTCCTTTGCTTTCCTGAGCCTCTGCTTTTTCTGACAGCTGATTATGTTCCTGACACCTCCAGAAAATAGAAGATGACACTGCAGAGACAGCATGAGCATATGATCCTTAACCCCTACTAGACCAGGAGCTTAGAAATGGACTGACAAAACTTCAGGAAGTTCTGCAATGTTCTCCCTTCAACATGTCAAGAGAAGACAGGACAGTGCTGAACTGTGCTCATGGCTCTCCAGACATTTCCTTAAGATATGTTCTAGAAGGCTCTTGTCTTGGGAGCATCAGCAGTCCATTCGCAACACCTTCTCCATCACACTGTAAAGCCGTGGCTCCAAGAAACTTTATTTTTTATTTAAAAACAAAATTAAAAATAATATTGCATTGATTAAACAGATACAAGCTGCCACAGTTTCACTACTGTAAAAGCAATTTAATCACTGCCTGGTGGATGATAGCTGGTATGTAAGCAGACATTCTTCTTGATGCAGAATAGAACATGAAGCATCATCCCGGAGTTCTGCTGAACTTGAACGGGATCCAGCTGGGAACAACTCGGCTGTATCAGTGTTGGACCATGGTTGGTACAAGCTGAACACCAGCCCAGGCCAGCTGAGGCCTCCGGACCATCACGTGGCTGGCCGCTAGCCTTGCAGGTCTTACACCCAAGGTATTCACACTGTGTGTGGAGCCAAGAGCAGGATGTCTGACAGCGTGTGCCTTCGCCCTGGCCACCCTGATGATGCAAAAGGAGAGCTTAGCCTGACTCCACAGCACAGATTGTGCCAGGCTCTCTCACCCCACAAAACCCCAAAGCGTGGGTGAAAGCAACTTCCCAGCAGAGTCTTCGAACTTCACTGAATTAAGAGCAGCAAAGAATTTTTAGAGAAGGCTCTGCTGTGCATTTAACCACAGTGGCAGCAAGAATGGTAGTAGGCAAGGGGAGATGGGTGCTGGATGTGCCAGCACGAGTCTCTCAGGCCAAATGGGCAGAGCAGGAGGGTTGAGAGGTCAGGAGCTGGGGGGCAGTTTCACCAAAATGAGGGTTATTTGTCTTCCTCCCTGTGCTCCAAGTGCATTGCTTCATCTCGGTAAACAAAACCACAACGAAATAAAAGGGCTCTGACAGTGAACCAAAGCTGTTTAGTGTGAATGAAAATAATCAGAGCTGGGCAGGGGGCTGGGGCACAGCTGGCCACAGGAGGAGGTGAGCGCTGCAGAAACAAAAAGGATCTTGACCAGAGCGGGGTCAGCCACTAAAGTGGCCAAGGCAAACAAGGCACAATCTGTTGCAGACCCTCAGCAACATGCAGTTAGAAAAAGGATCCCTGACAGACATTGTTAAGTAACTTTGTCACTGTGCTGAGCAATGACCTTGCTTCCCTATGCCCTATGTCCCCCCTATGCTGACGGGGCTCCCGGGGCTCCAAAAATCACGTTGTTTTCATTTGCATCGATATGTTCTTCTCCACTTCTTTCCTGCTGATACCTAGAGCTGGAGCTTTAGTGACATTTTGCTCTGGCTCTGTTTCCAACACCACTGAAGATAAATACGTGCCAGCAGCAGGCTGAAGCAACAGTTGCTGCGGATCCAGTGTCAGAGTGTGACAGACATGTGGACGACTGCTCTAGGTGGGGGACACACAGCTGGGGAACCTGTGATTCCCGATCACGTGCCATAGTGTGATCCAGGAAAACTGCCTCAGGCCTTTCCCTCGATCTCCTTCCTCTCCAGAGGAGCTGTCAGCTTCCCTCTCCTGTGCTTGGAGCTGTTTGGTTTGACTGGTGATGGGGCTTTTTTTTTTTTTTTTAATTAAACGAAGCCAAGATGGGAAATGTGGACTGAAAACAGGGAAATATCTGATGAGAGCATGTTTGGAGCTGAGGGTGCTGGAAGTGCCTCAATATTTACAGCTATCCACAGCACTGGGTCCCTCCTTTACGCAGCTCTGGGCTCTCCCAGAGACCTCTCAGGCAGACCTAAAAGCTTTCTAAAATCTACGATCCCTCTTCCTCATCTGTCGAGCCATCCAGCACCAGATGAACAGAGCCCAAATTCAGGATGAAGTTGAATTTGCTGTGTCCTCCTATATCCCCATGGGGATCAGAGGACTCTCCACTAACAGACCTCCTTCCACTCCTCTCCCAGGGGTGTCCCTACGATCATGGTGCTTCTGCTCCCAGGCTTTGCTGGGAAGAGGACGCAGGAGCACAGCACGCTCTCACCACTGCTCTCCCCATCACCGGTGGCTTCGCCTATTTGTGAGCTGGCCCAGCCACCCCAGAGGAGGTTCTGGCAGCTGGTCCTGCAGACCCCAGGAGAACAGACATCACACAGGGACATGTCCAGTGCTGCAATATTGCCTTGAAACAGCTACAGCATCCCAAACTACAGAGCACTTTGCAGGAAGAAAAAAAGAAAGGCAAAAGCCCTACAAGACAGAGTTCTTCTACAGCAGTTCATTAGCAACTAGAAAGTTCTGTTCCAGGCTGCAGGTTTCTTGTTCTGTGGAGAGAAATTTATTCATCAATACAGCTGCCTTAAAGCATGTAGTAATGCATGTCTTATCCTGCTTTGCCTCTTAGAAGGGCTCATACATATGCTCAGACCAACAGGCAATTTTGAAGACTGAAGCAGTTCATAGAGGAGGATTTCTGAAGCAGCACTGAGTCATGGCTGAGCACTGAGTTCTTCCAGATAAATTTTCCAGCCACAGAAGTACTTAAATTGTCCCTTTAATACAATAAGGTTATTTATACCTGTGGTGCACTGCATATCCGTTGATCAAACTGCAACTTCAGAAGGGTCTGAAGTGCTTGGAAGCAGCCGTGTGGTTAATTAATAATGCAAAACAAAGCCCAACAGAGGCAAGACATCACCAGCAGCGTGTATGGGGCTCTGCAGAAATGAGCTCCCATTAGACTTAACCAGAGCAGCACCGCTCCTTCCCCTGAGAAACCTGCTGCAATCTGTCCCTTGAGCTACGTACGCATCGTCCTTTGGAGTCAGACCTATTGCAGCATTTACATCAAATATGTAAAGCATAGCCCGCAATGAGATGGAGACCAAAATAACCCACACATCTTGGTTTAGCAAACCATGGTCAATATGCTCCCAATTAGCAGTTGGTCTTCAAACAACGTGCAGGAGCACAAACTCCTCTTCCCTTTTCAGAGAGGAAAAGCACGTGCTGATCATAATGCTGACACGTGCGATGCCTCTAGTCAGTAAGGTGGCTAACGGTGGCTTTGTTTTGCTTTTCTTAAAGGCAAGTGCCTCCAGAGGAGGCCACGAGGATGCTCAGAGCACCTCTGCTGTGGAGCCAGGCTGAGGGAGTTGGGGTTGTTCAGCCTGGAGAGGAGAAGGCTCTGGGGAGACCTCACAGCGGCCTGCCAGGGCCTAAAGGGGGCTGCAGGAGAGCTGGGGAGGGTCTCTTGGTCGGGGGTGTAGGGATAGGACAAGGGGGAATGGCTTTAAACTGAAAGATGGGAGATTTAGATCAGATATAAGGAAGCGATTATTCACTCAGGCTGAAGTGAGGCCCTATCCCACAGAGGAGCTGTGGCTGCCCCATCCCTGGCAGTGCCCAAGGCCAGGCTGGATGGGGCTGGGGGGAGGGGTCCCTGCCCATGGCAGGGGGTGGCACTGGATGGTCCTTAAGGTCCCTGCCAACCCAAACCACTCCATAATTCTGTGATTCCAAGCTTTCTCAGTTCTAGGAGCTTTCACGTCTGACCTGCTCTCCACCATCCATATACCTCATCGCACTTGGACATACCACAGATCCTCACCTGGATTTCCAGTACTCCCTAGTGGCAGCCTGGCCCTCCGCTTCTCCCAGAGGAGCACAGAGCCGCTGTGCTCAGGTCTGCAGCATGGGCAGAAGCAGACAGACTGAATTGCACTGAGATGTCATGAAGCCCTTTTCCTTACGTTAGCAGCTGTAAAGTCTGCCCGTTTCAGAAATAAAGTATTTTTTTTCTTCTTTTCTGAGACCTAAGCTAGTTCCATTTCCCCCTGCTCCAGGCATTTTCAGGGGATTTTTATGCCTTGTGTCTAATGCAACCCTCACCCCCTCTGCACAGGGACAATGGGCCCCATCTCCACCTCTGCGGGTGGGACATCCCAGACATCGCAAGTTGAGGGTGGGGGATTTCTGCAGTTTCCAAACAGAGCTTCTGTCCTTGTTCAACACGTCTCTCAAAAATTCCCCCCGGGGATGTACACGAGGTCATTTATACATTAGTAAGCCAATGCCACTGACCTGGCCTTGGGTTTTGGGCTGTGTGTCTGCCCAGGCAAAAGGGAAGAATAAACAGCAAACTGCCACTACCTCCCTGCTGCCAGGGCAGCCAAGCTGAAGTTGTGGTGCTCGAGAACACCCCGTTTTGCTGGGGGGCTGTTTCAGACCTGCTGAACAGACACTGCATCCAGCACTCCCAGTACCATATGGCAACACCCACAAACTGCTCTTCCTCCAGACCTGGTGTTATATGTAAATATAACCCCACGTTCAATAGCCTTGATGTGGCCACAGCAGAGCTACCAAAACGCTGGGTTAAATGTAGACATTTTACAAACCAATCCAATTTTAACTCATTCATTATTGGCATCACAGGCAGCTCAGCTCCCTTCCCTGAATGTTGCACAATGAAGAACAAGAGGCAATGTTTTCACAGCAGCACGCCTCAAGCTATGCATGTGAAGCCAATATAAAGGCCCTATAAAGCCAAGTTCTGTTTCAGATGCTTGGTTTTCCATTGACGCGAGCCAGGTGAAAATTTAGGATCAAGCAAGCAACATTATACTGTAATTATACAGCCATTTTAATGCATATGGTCCTACTGCAACAAGCAGAACGTTTGTATGTACATATTGTATTCATCAATAGCACTGCTTTCAAATGCCAATAAAAAAAAAAAAATCACCAGCTAAACCTTCAAAGAGTGATGGTATTTAAAATTGTAAATGTCGCCATTCTTCTCTGCAATTTCTTTTGGAGGCATTAGGTTTTCACAGTATTGCTCTGTACCCACAAAGGGCTATAAAATTCAAAAAAAAAAAAAAAAATCAAAATGCAAGCTTTTGTATAGTATATTTTTAAAAAATAGATTCCTGATTTGTATGTATGTATGAAGCAAGAATCATATTTGCATTGTGTATAACATGATCATAAAACCAGTAAGTATTTATGAGTTGCGATCACAAAATCACCAATCACAAACATCCATAAATGTTTGATTTTTATAGTAGTATTATTGATAAAAAATAAGGAAATTAGAGATGATACAAGCTCCTCAAACAATTCCTCCTGCCCTTCTGTAAATGCTAGTGACATTTCCTACTATACAGCGGGTTTTTATGACTCGCTATATGATGTTGTGAGTGTATATGAAGCTGCTTGAATTTTATACAAAAATATTAGGGAAATGTAAAGTAGACTCCTACATCATCCCAGAAATGCTGAAATAATGTGCTCCACGCCTTCAAAACCAATGGAACAAGTGGCAGTAGGCGACCGCGTTTAATCATTGCTGTTCCTAAGTGAGGCTGTACTTCGGGAGAGGGGAAGTGGCTCATAATGGATTCTTTCTCTCTTCTCACTCACTAGCAAAGGCCTGGCTCTAATGCCCAATAATAATCAATGAAAGACTTGCATTAAACCCAACCTACGTGCCAAATAAGTTAGCAACCTATTCTGTCCCTTCCATAAAGCAGCTCATAAAGAAAGACGTTAAGACCTGACTCACACAGACTTTATCATCTTCTTTCCCCAATTTTTTAATATTCAAAAGGATTTAAGCTACTGTGTGCAGGGTTGTTTTTTTCCTCCTTCAGAATATTCCCCCCCCCCCCCCTTTTTTTTTTCTCTCCATGCATGCATTAGGTTTCTATAGCGATGTGTGTTGTTAGCTAGGGTATGGCCAAGGATGGTATTTTCCTTTGGCTGTGACATCTGATGAATTACCAGACTTACAGACGACTTAAAGCAGCCTGTACCTGTGTGTATTTGTACATGCGTACACACGTTCATAAGCTAATTAGGGAAAAAAGCATAACAACTTAGCTTTTTAGAGCCCAGATTTGCAACCATTATATGTAAAAAACTTGGGCTGGACATCTTTCAGATGTCCTGTGAGTGAATTAGGACTGAGTCTTAGAGCAATTTGGGAACTTTAGTCAAAAAAGACATCCAAGAAAAAGAAAAAAAAATAAATTACTTCCAATGTCCAGTAAGTGATATTAAAGAGCCCAAAGTAGACTGTCTGAGATGCCCTTCCAGGATTCCCTTATGTCTGATTTAACCTGCTCACACAACTCCCAGACTTGTCTCAATGCCATTTAATTAACTGAAAACACAGCAGCAGCCTGAGACAAGCTGGATGTTGTAATCCCTCTCTTTAAAACCAAGATGACTTCAAACACAGGCATACACGATGACACGATGAAGGGGCACCCCTCCAAATACACCAAAGAACAACGTGAGCGTGGGTCTGATGGCCAAGCCATGGGTCTTGGCAGTAGCATGATAAATCCTGTGCTGTTCGGTAGCAAGCAGATGCCTGGACTTAGTGCAAGCCCATTGCAGCACCCCGAGCTTAAACCCCTCATTTTACATCTATTGCTCCATGCTGAGAGCTTAGCACATGCTGTCATGCCACAGCCAAACATGCCAGACGTGGAGGTGAAATGTCTCCATAAAACTGGGGGAACACAGTTTTGGGGAAGGTCCCTTCTGCAAGGGACATCGGTGCCCTCTGTGGCAGCAAGGACGGGGCAGAAGTGGGGGTCAGAGCAAGGCTGAGGGCCCGAGGATGTGGTCAAACCTCCAAGCTTTCCCTCAGCACATCTGTTTTTTCCTTCCATCATCTTCACAGTTGCATTGGGCCCATCCTGGTGGGCTAAGCAACCTGAGCAGCCACCAATGCTCTCACGAAGGCACAACAACAACCACGGCTGCTGAAATGCTCACTACGGCCCTCAATTATCTCTGCTGCTGCTCCTCAGCTTGCAGAAGGGATTCTCTGCTTTGGTCCCACCAGATAGCCTCCGGGTGAGCCTGGTTTATGAGTTATGGGGTTCTGGACAGAGACTGATAATGGCTTCTTCGATCTAAGTGGCTGCCAAAAAAAAACCTCACAGAAATCAAGCAAAGCTGCTTGAGAGACCAGTTGAAGATGGGGTGGTGTTTGTCAGACATTGCAGATAATTGGTGTGCTCCTGCTGCCAAAACTTTCAGATAATCCAGACAGCACCCAGAATTTAACGTTAGTTGTACAAAATGCTGAAACCCAGCCCACAGGACTGACAAACACTATGGTTTTAACAAGGCTGGAAAAAAATGGTTGAAGTAACTGCTGGTTTTAAACACTGGAAATGGAAGAAATGCAAGCAGGGAAGTCAATTCACCCCCTGTAAGATTTTATATGGGAAATAAGTGTAACGACAACCCTGGGCAAATGCCATTCTGGAGACTTTTCTCTGATGCCACCAAAGGCACAGGAGCTTGCAGAGGACACTGCAGACTCGCCCTGTCAAAAATACATGACCACAGCCTGGTTCCCTCCAGCCTCAGTTCTATGTATGCTCCCCCGGGGTGCACTTCTACCACCTCCAAGCCCTGTGATGAGGAAGCATTTACAGTATTTGAAAAGCCAAGCCCTGAAATCCGAATGTAGTTTTTAATACAATACATTTACCTACAGCTTTAATAGCACACAGATGCAGGGTAACTCACTAAAAGCACACCGGGGCATATCATTAGGTGTTGTACGTCTATCGCATGTGTACAGCCTCCTTGGTGTATGTCTATCACATGTGTACAGCCTCATTGATTTAGCCTTGTCAAGACCATGTCAACAACCCAGCAGCGCTGTGTTACCACCTAAACCACCATTTCTTGAGCACTTCTAAGACACCGTGCCTAACCTGGCACATTGTTTGGGTTTAAATCATATGAAAACAGGAAAGCCTGACTGGATATCATATGTAAAATAAAACCATTGGAGCTTGAAAACCTACACATTTGTCATCCACAGCTCTCATAGTTCAGGTTCCCACCAATGCTCAAGCATCATACAAGTTTGGCTCCCGTCATCGCTGGACCCATTTTGTTTCTCTACTTTTGGGAGTCAGGCTCTGCGGGTGCCAAAGGAGGCAGGAGAGGAAAGCAGCCCAAAGGCCCCACCTGAAAATGTCTTGTATCTGGAGATGAAAGGCTGACATGGAGGAAGCTCTATGTCACCTAATGAGTGCTGACAGGAACAGAAAAGATTTTATGGGCGGATAAGATGGCAAGAACTCACCCAGGTATGTTCCACATCCCATTAAATCATTAGAATGAAATACACAGAAATGGACCAAAAAATAAAATAAAATGCTTTCAAGTCTCTGCTCCTTTCTTTTCAGTCCGGGAGGTATAAGTTTCCTCCTTCTTCTCAGAAAAGGCTCAAGAACCTGTTTTCTGGGGCAGAAAACCTACTCCTGTGTTTCTGGTGACACACTGACACTGACACACTGGTGACACACTCATGCTACCAACACCTTTCTGGAAATGTCAGCACACCTTTGACTTTCAGACTCCAGGCTGTGTGTCCTGCCTCTCCCTCCTCAGTGACTGCATCGGTAAAATCACGTCCATGAGCTCCAGCACAGCTGCCTCCTGCTAAGGAAATACTCAGGGCAGAGGATGCTGTTTTTCCAGGATCATTCCCCGAAAGGTTCAGATCTCAGCGGGGATGAAGCAAAGACTGACATGGGAGAACAAATAGCAGCTGCTTTTCCAAAAGCCTTGCAGTTCATCAACTGACATTCACATTCACCTCAGATGAATGAATCTTCAGTCATCATCCTCTATCAATGTGCATCAGATGGTAGTAGTTTAGATAAATTAAATTTGGGAAGATTGGGGGTAATGGCAGACACAATGAGATTACTGCAAAATGAGAATCTCCACCTAGGTTTAGTGCTCACCAAATGCAGCCTTGATGAATTCCTGTGCAGCAGGGAGCTCTGACTTCCCAGGAGTTTGCCAGCTGGGTAAACAGAGAGGTTAAGAGAAGAACAGCAAACTTGGACCTGATACCCAGCTCCAAAGTATTAATTGAAATAAATGCCTCAGTACCATAACTAAGGCACTAAGCCCCTGGGTTCACAGGTTGCTGAGGATCGCCTGTTCCACTGAAACCTGTTCTGGCATCTCTGCAGGGCTTTAGGAAGTTGACTGCAAGCACCTGGATGTGAATGTTTTTATCTGATCTCTCCAAGATCACTCAGCAAAAGCTCTGATCAAATAAAAAAATCTAAAATCTTCATTTCCCCTCTCTCTTGTTCTAGGTGCTATATATACATTAACACCCAGATCTGATATGGAAAGCCTTGTCACCTGAAACCCAGCAGTGTGCTTTCTTGAGCATCTTTTTAAACCCTCTTGTAGGAAAACCGTGGGCAAACAACATGCTGACTGCAATGAAGAGCAAGTCTGTACTGCAACTGAGAGATGTGAAACTGCAACCATGCAGTCCCCAAGCCTGCCAGCACCTTGGGGTGTTTAGGCAGGTGTCTGAAGGCTCCCTGCCATGGTGTTACCTGATTTAACTAAATTAAAACCTGCTCTGTATAGCTGCTAGGCAGCTGTGCATAATTACAGCATCAGAGCCAGGCACACAGACACAATCCATCAGATTTCCTCCACACAGGCCACCTAAATGAATTAGAATGTGCTGGTCTCCTCTCTCTGTGTTTAGCAATGTCTGCCCTTGCTGTGAAATTACAGATTACTCCACGCATGTGCTTGGTTTTCTCAAACACAAAACACAATCACATTCAAAGGGACACAGTTCCCTCTAAAATCCCATTCTGACTGAATTTCTCTGCTTACTCTTGCTTGCCCCTCTCCCTGCAGACACAACCACAAACCATGACAGAGAAACTGGCTTTATCAGCCTGCTTCTTCTGGGCATCGAGCAGGACTTTTCTGCCTCTTTCCGAAATATAAACCTGCCGGGTTTCCCCTTTGCTCATGTGGACTCAGAACGAGCTTTAAATTGGGGAACCCCCCCCACAGAAATAACCTGAGAGATTTGAAACCACTACAGAACCAGAAGCAGCTTTGCTGTCCTGGTGTCTGATGTCCAAGTTGCCCCTTTAAGTGTGAAATACTCAAAGTCAGTGTTCCCATCTGTCAAGGATGGGCTGGAGAGGACGTCCCAAGGGGTAGGTGGGTTTTCTGCTGAAGCTTCCCTTCCTAGACAAACACCTCTGACCAAGAGCAGCAGTGGCTGGTTGAGTGGGGATGGTCTTTGTGACAACACCCAGAAAAGGACAAAAAGGTGTAAGCTCATCCTGGAGTTTGCGATTCCTTATCATTTCAGGGCAGGCCTCATTATTTTTCTGCCTTATCTTTCTTGCTGCCCCTAATTGCATCATTCTTCCAGTCCGGTGCTTAAAGTCTCTTCCTGAAACAAAGGAGCAAAACCCAAATGCAATATTAATAGCTGCTCCTGATGAGCTTTTAAGAGCAAGAAGGAAAGCTGGCTGAAATGCTGCCTGGCCTACGTGAGGACTGCCAGGTCCCCCTCACGGCCTCCTCAAGCAGCTGGAGGAGGCTGCTGAGACACCACCACCACCAGTGTCACAGCCTTTCAGTGCCCCTAGCAACTCCTCAGAGGCTTCATATCCCCTCCAGAGGCTGTGTGTGGGGCTGTGGTTATTCAGTCTGGGAAGACATTGGGCTCTCCTAGGCCTCCTGTGGAGAGCTCAGGATGCCAAAACTGTGGACAGGACACTGACTGACCCCATCTCTCTTCAGCAACAACTCGAGCAGAGACATGCTGCCCACAGCACAACACACAGCAAAGTGTTTGGGTGAGTGCCTAGGACACCCAGATGCTTCAATCTTTTCCAAATAATGAAATCTCTCTCCTCCCCCTTGATGAAAGTCTCAAGAGACATTCCGAGAAAAAGAGCCCAACAATGAGGGACTTGAATGCAAATCCACTGGGTGAAAATCCATAACAGATTTGCATTTACGCAGTGGAGATCCTCCACATGCAAAGTGTTCTGCACATGAACTGTGAACACGCAAGTCTGTCCCCCTGTTTATCTCATGCCTCCAGTGGGTTTGTCTCTACCTTCTAATAGTAGCATGGGCAGAAACACTCTTCATTCTCCCAGCTGGTGAGAAGTACCCATGTGAGCAGCTATTCTTCTGCACAAGATGCATACACACACACCCCAGGTGTGCCCAGTGCTTTATGAATATGCACAGGCAGATACCAACAGCCTTGGGTTTGCACAAATTCCTAACGCGTTCAATGTTTGCTGAAAACATTTGCACAGAAATGAAAAGCTTCGTCTAAATTCAACTCTGGATACCCCCTGTGAAATTGCTGTGTTCCACATTTGTTCCTGTGCTCTTTCAAGGTGCCGAGCACCTGGGAGCAGACCAGCCTCACGAACACAAGCTCACTGCGGTTAATAGAACCAAGTGGGTCACAGCATGTGGTGCTTTGCAAAGCTCAGCCTGTAGAGTGTTGTTGGGAGATAAAACTAATCTGAATGAAATAAATGAACCAATGAAGATATTCTCTGTTTAATGCAGTGGAAGTCATTATTTGAAACACTGTCATTGCATTTCCACAAACAAAGCCAAAATGATTGTTTATAAAATAAAATAATTTGGAGGGAAGTAGTGAATTAGAAAAAAAAAAAATCTTGTTACCAAAATACCACCACTTATAACTAAACCCCCATTCAGCAGAAAGTCTGTATTTGTCAATCTACCAATCAAAAAACTATTTAAACTGGAAAAATATGGAAAACCCTCTCCAAATGAAGATGGCCACATGAAACGCGTGCTATCTCACAAGTCCTCTCAAGCAACAAGCAGGGCAGGTGAGCCACATAATGAAAGCACACACACACACCAAAAAGTAGATCAGCAATGACACTGCAAGCAGGAGCATTTGTCCCACACAAACTATGCTGTCCAGCACGAGCCAACCAGCAAATATAGTCCCCTTCACCTGAGCAAAGAAGTGCAATTTGAAATATCAGGTCTTAGGATGACCCTTCTGCAAAGAAATGCAGTTTCAGTTCTGGTTTCAATCCCACCTTGGCCAAATTCCTTCATCACTCTGTGGCTCAGGCTCAACATCTTCTTTAAAAGGAGTTATTTTTTATAAATACTCCTTATAAAGAGCCTTTATTTTATTTGAAATAAACACCGAACATGCTATCACTTTCCCTCTTTAAACAAATCATGGTACCTTATAGCAGATATAGAAAATTGATCATAAAGGCTCCTTAGAACTGCTACAATAAAATCTCCATACTGAAATATTTAAGCAAAAATTGTTCTGGACAAGCAACACTAAGAATGATAGAGGCTCATCCAAATAGTTTTCTTCAACCAGTGTTTTCCCAGACACCAATCCTGCGACAGCCCCCCAGGACATCCCCTTGCTACCCTCCCACCCTATGGAAAAATGTGGAAAAATGACTATTTTGTGCTCCTTGCCCTTGCTGGCAGAGATGCCTTCTTTGGCCAGAATTTACTATATTTGATTTTCCCCTGTGAACGAGCAGAAAAAACAAAGCTCCTGACCTCAGCAGCACCCGTGAGGCTGAGCTCCATCCTCCTGCCACAGCCCCAGCATCACAAGCTGCCAGCAGAGCAGCGCAGCTTTAAAGCATCTCTAATTGGAGTCAGAAACTCCTGTGTGTGAGTGGGAGTCAGCCAGGGTGAAATGCAAGCTAGCAGTGCACTGAAGACAACTCTGATTTTCATCTGCTACAATAATTCCTCTTCCTGTAACAGCTAATTTTCCTGCACAGCCTCTCCTAGCGGCTTTTAGAATCGTAGCAGTCAGGTTTCTTTTGTCAAACCTTCCCATCATGTTCAAGCTAGGTCTGGAAAACTGAGGCCAAGGAGGGGAGCAGCAGATCATCACATCACTTCCCTGCAAAATAATACATTTTAATACAATTCAGCTATTTCATACTCAAATCCCTCCGAATGCCAGCACAAACACCCAGAGCTGGGACCTGTTACTGTCCCGGTGCCTTTGTCTTCTCGTCTTTCTGTTTAATAAGAAGGCATCTCCTCAGCGTCTGTGATAAAGAATATTATTGCAAAGAACATAATCAGTTTCCCCTGCGTCTTCTTGTCCTGAAATGTTCCTTTTACTGCTAAATAATGGAAGAAATCCAAGATTTCCATGTGAGTTCCCATTTCCAGTCTATCGGCGAACGCTCTGTCCTCAGCTCTTAACTGCGTGCTCTTCAAACTGTCTCTTACCCTGCAGGTGGTTTTGCTCCCCTATTTCTGTTTTGTCCAGATGCCAGCTTAGCTCGGATGAACTCTGGCACCTGCCACATGAGCACAGCTCTCAGGACAGTCCAAGTCAGGCATAAGTTTGGCCTGGGGGAGCAGGTGAGCTGGCACTTCAGCTATCTCTCGGTTATGTGAACCATAAAATGAGCAAAACTTCCGCCAGCTCGGTGTAGCTGATTAGCAGCTGTTGGGAGGAGAACTCACTTAACCTACTGAGGAATATCATTTTAGAGATATGGATAATTGTGCTCCAGGAACTGGTTACAATTATCTATGCTGAGGAATAGTATTGATATGCTATGTCCTGCCTCGGCTATGTGTCAGGACAGCTCTCATAAAAACCTTTACAGGCAGCAAGCTCTACATTTCCATTCTCTCCTTGTTTTGCCTCATTTTCTTGACAGCTCACAAAGGTGCCTAGGGCATGGGTTGGTGCTGAGCAGGACCAAAGCAGGAGCTCCAGCACACTCGCTGCTACCCCAACTCTTTTCCTTCTGGCAGCACAGGTGCCACGCAGAGCTGTGATTAAATTCCAGATCAGATCGTGTTGAGCTTCTCCTACTCATCACTTCTAACCTTGCTTTTATCTGCTCAGCACTTCCCACCTCCTGGGTGCATCATCAGCCTTTTGCTTTCAGTCTCTCATACCTTGATGATGTGATGCTAATCAAAATATGGGGAGATAAGAGTTAAGGAGGGTTTAGACAGAAAACCCTGAGGCTGGCCAGAGGTATAACTGGGTGACAGTTAGATTGCTTACTTAGGGAATGGATAACAATTTAGGACATTCGCGGCAGTGTGAGGATCACAAAGTGAGGCTCCTCCTTTTCCTGGTTACCCTCACGACATCTTGATGGGACTGATCGATGTTATCAGAATTTCACAGATGGGAAAACAACTTTTCTAATCCAAGCTGTAGTCTATGGGTAGACAACGGAACCTACCTATACATCAGCAGTTTTCTCCATGGCACACATCCATCTGTGTGCCCATCTGCCGCATGCACCAAGTGAAGGCAGTGAAGCTACCACCACATTACAGGAGCAGGTCTAAGCAGGCACTGAGGCACCACACTACAAACTGCCACGCCGCCAGGAAGCACTGCCCTGACAGCCCTTTGCTCAGGGGTAGAACATATTTGGAAGGAAAAATAAAATAAAATAAAAGCAACTCATTTTCACATACAAGGGTTTTCTCCTCAGCCGGAGGAATGCAAATGCCATGCAGCCTTTACATTGTCTCTGACGGTTTGGCTGATTATCACACCTCTAATTCCAGTTCACACAAGCCTCACAGCACTTTCTTATTATGGATGTGCTGCTAACATGTGCAAAGGCTGATTAGATAGCTAGACACAAGCCAAGGAAATAATAAATACACAACGCCACTTTGCAGAGATTTACTACAGGCACTTGTGTGCATAGTTAAACTTGTGTTCATAATTTGATCTCTGCCCTTTCTGAGCAAATTTTTTTCCAGTTATTGAGTTAAATATTCCAGATAGATAAACCACATCATAGTATTTTTCAGGTTTATTATTCTCCCATCAGTTAGACAACAAACTATTATTCACTGTCCTTATTGCAGCTCATGCAAAGCTGCAATCCTAATCCTCTCAGTGGGACATGAAATACCTCCGTGGCCAGGTGCTTGTTCCACTTTGCAGGTGTACCGATTCCTTGTAGTCAGTACAGGAGAAAACTACACCACGAAGTCCAAGCACACATTTTTTTAGGGAAGGATCCACTTGGGTGGCCAAGAGAAGTCTTCTGGTTACATGCAGGAGTGGGCAGTCTACATACGTAAATGGGTGACAAAAAGTGTCCTGCTCCTGGAGCAAGCTCTCCTGGTGAGCCCCCAGGCTGGCATCAGTGGTGACCTTGTCCTGTCTAATTGTGTCACTAAAACACTAAAAAGTGTCCTGTCTCTTACTCGCCGTGCCCAAAGGCACCTTCGTAATACAGAGGTGCAGACTGGGTCCAGGCTATGTGCTGCAATAGGTGACCAGGGGTTTCTACTGGATCAGCCTTGAGGAGGACTCCACAAAACTACAAAAGATGCAGAAAAGGTTGATAGGGTTGATCGAAGGTATGAAGTAACATTTCAGATTAGGAAAGATGAGTGAAGGAAATGATATGACAGAAGTCCAAAATGAGGATTGAGATGAAGACAACAAACAGGGAAGGAAGCATCAGATGGAAGTAGCAAAGCTCAAAACAAATGCCAGGGAATATTTCTGACACACCATGTTCTTAAATGGCAGAACACTGCAGATGCTAAAAGCTTGGTTTTGAAAAGCAACTGGACAAGATCATGGAAAAAAAAATCACCAAGGGCTCCAAAACACCAGTTTTAGCTCAGAAAGTGAGCTATGAAGTTCTGGAGACTGGATGAGTATAAAGGGAAACCTCCTTACACTCTTGTCCTGCTCTCATACTCCTCGCTATACCTGAGTTACGTAAAGAGGCTGATCTGGAAGGATGTTTGGCCTGACCTGGTAAAGTCATTCTTGCGTTTGAACTGAAAATGAGTTTCAGAGCAGTAAAAACAATGACGCAGTCTCGCACCTAAGCAGAAGGTGTCTTTATTGCAGTCCCATCTGCGCTACAAATATCATATTATTTTCTATAGCCTAAACTCCACCATTTGTAAGATGATACTAAGGGAATCTACCTTTTAAAGACACTCCTAGATCTACACCTGAGCAAATGACAGAGTGACAAAGAGTTACCTGTGTTATTAACCAGACCTGTCTGTGAGGCAGCTGTGGGTCAGCATGCGCTGGTGCTCAAGTCCAAATAGTCAAGGGTCTGTGACAAAGCCTTAAAACAAGACATTAAAAGATGTCAGGCATTAGATTTCATTTTCAGAAGCACCAACTGGTGCTGAGTATTTAACAGCCTTTATGGTTAAATCCTCCTTTTTGTGTTTATTTTGGAATCTGGGGCAGGGGGACTCGGGTTGCTGCTTTCAGCAGTGTGAAGAGTCAAGTCCAAGCCTACGTGGCCTGTTTATGGTTACAAGGGGTTGCAACACCAGAGACAGGACCAAACCCGGTGGATGCCTGACTCCTATCAGGAAAGAAGGCAGCGAGGAAAATACAGGCTGGAATTGCACTGCTTGCGGTGCGGTGAGGACGAATCCAAGTCAGCTTTAAGCACAACGCCCAGATACATGGGTTAGCCATGTCAGCACCGCTTCAAAACTTGCCTGGAAAGCAAGGAAAATTAGGAGCTCCATTACAGCTGGGAGGCTGATAGTCCTCTTTACATCAGCTACTAGCAGAGTTAAAGTTTGGTCCTGCAGTAGAGAACTGCAGCAGAGCCATGGTCACATCCTTGTCACCCAGGGCTGAGACGAGACCATGAAGTCACCCTCCAGCTCTTCAGCTGCAAGGAGAATTCTGGCTATTCCCACATGGAGGAAAAAACCTTGACTTCTTCCATTCCTTTCTTTTCTAGTTCAGGTTGACCTCCCCCTCCATGTGTGCAGCCTCATGGGGCTCATTTTTCAGCCAGCAGCAAGCATTGTTCAGGGTCCTGACCCATCACCAGCTCCCTCCAATGCAGCAGAAGCACCTCGTGAGCTCCTAGACAGTTTTGCAATTAAATTTTAAGGAGCGCTGCTCACTCATGTATTTTGTAGCAGGCTTTAATTTCAGCTGGCGGCTCATTCCCGTAACACAGGCATTTCTCAGTGAGTCTACTCAGTTAGGATTAGTTCATCAGTCTTGGGTATGGCAGGTTTCCTGTATTAGTCTCCATCTCTCAAGCTTAGTTTGTGCTGCTGGGATTTCTTGCAGGGAACTTGGTGCTTTGCTTTGTGCTCTGTGTTGGAGCTTCCAGTGTTTATTTTGGGGAAATTTTGTAACGATTTACACTAAGCCCTTGTTTTTCAGCCCTTCAGTTTTTAAATTCAAATAGACTTCACGTAGTCTCTAGGCTCCAGTTTTCCTATTGCTGCTGCCAGGAAGGATCTCCATAAAGTTTTAAAGAAGGACCTGGCTGATACGAAGGAAAACTCTGGTATCCTTTTAGGAAGGAAAGGAATAAAAACAAATCTGACAGCAACATCAACAAATGTCTACAGGAGTCTTGGCAAGCTATGGATGCACAAGACCTGAAAGGACTGTGAAAGGATAGTGACAACTGGGCTAGGACTATGGGCTCTGCATTGCTGGATTTTTTCAACGAATGATTTACTCTGTTCAGAAGATTTGCATTTCTGTTTTCACACCTCCCGTTTAGGGATTTCTAATGACTTTGCAGCGCGGTTCCTTCCTAGCCCCAAAGCTGATTAGAAGGAGCACCCACTGAAGTTGTGTAGAATATGGGTCAGATCTCCAGGTGGTGTAAAAGCAGCAGATTTCAAAAAAAAAAGAATGGTGGAAACTAACTGGGGGCTGGTTCTCTCTCTCGCTGTTCCACCTAGGCTTTCTCCTGAGATGCTGCATGCTACCACAGGAGACTGCTTATCTTAGTTCTATGAAGATCAACTGAAGATAAAAATTACAATTTATAATATCAGGTAAAAATAATGCTCACAATACAGAAGGCAGGGCAGTTAGGTACCTTCACATTTCAGTGTCAGCCATGCCTGCAAACTGTCAGCCCAAAAAGGTCATTAAAACAATCTGCCCTTTTATCAAGAGCAAGCTCTGATTGTGCTGAATACACAGTGCTAATTCCAGCCATCTCTGGCAGCTCAGTTAACCCTTTTCTGAGTGTCATACACACCGCGTGTATACATGAGCTGTCTTCACACAGATTTGGCTCTTTTCCCATCAAAGGTGCTTTCAGCAAGCTCTGCCACCTTTCAGCTGTGGAACAAGCTTTTCATCTTGTTGCTTCTTTGCTTTCACAGCTACTGCCCTATCTTCACAAGGACTTATTCTGTCCCCTTCAGAGCTAAGCACTAGCTACATTTGCAGGAAAAGTCATATCAGGTATCATTCACACTTCTTGTAGTACCGAAGACTGTCCTGATCAGGTACCAAAACTTGCAGCTCCCATCGACTTCAAGGTGAGGCAGCAGCAGCTTCGCCAGCAGCATTCGGTGTTTTCCAGGTCTGGGTCCCTCACAGACTTCTGCAGACACTGCTAACAAGTTCACGACTGAGCAGGGGCTTTGATAACCTCATTATATTCAAGCACATGAGGCTAACAGGTGTGCCAGAGCTGCAGATCTGCTTGCTTGGAAGATGAGATCCTTCATACGTCTGAGCAACTTAAGCAGCCTCCCACACGGTTTTCGGCAGCCCTTTGTGCCCGGTGGCAACTGCAAACCCTTCCCTAAGATAAAAAGCAATGTGTGCCCTTTGCTAAAGCTTCAAACCCACTGACACTGTGGAGTGTTAGGACTGAACGGACGCGACACAAATATTTGTTTTAGATGATAGATTATTTATAAGAGGTTTCAGATGCTCCATCCTTCAGTCAATAGTTGACTGCATAGCTTCCGCTATCACTGCCCCTTTTGATTTCCTTGGGTTTTCTTTCCCCGAGATCAAGGTGATCTATTTTTAGGGTGGTTAAGTGAGGAGTTGCTATAGTGACAGATTGCTGATACAAACCAAGCCCCGCTGCGAATCCTCAGGCTGGCAAAGGATGGGTGCCACCCAGAGGGGGGCAGTGGCTTGGAGTGCCCAGGCACTGCTTAGCTCGGGGCTGAGTTAACAGTCCTGGACTCTCAAGGCCATGCTTAATTTATACGAACTGCCCAGAAAGCAGCCTTTAACACTGGACACCTTTTGTATGGAGCACAGATCTCTCTGCCTTCGTTGGCCCAAGAAATTACTTGGTGTAGCTAAGTCTTGGGCTTCACAGTGGTCTTTGCTGGTCTGCTGGTACAAATCTGCTGTACAAGTGTCCCAAGCTGCCTCTACCCAAGGATTCAATGTTCTTGAAAATTTATGAAAATGAGAGCAATTGTATGCTGACATTGAGAACTGGGGGGCGGGGGGTAGGGGCGGGTGGGGAGAGAGAAGGTGCACAGTCAGGATATTTGTAACTTCAGAACCAAGCACCTGAGCAACTCCACTAAATCACAGAAATCATAGAATCATAAAATCGTAATGGTTGGAAAAGCCCTCCAAGATCAGCTGGTCCAACCACCCCCCTACCACTAATGTCACCACTAAACCATGTCCCTAAGCACCAGGCCCAACCTTTCCTTGAACACCCCCAGGAACGGTGACGCCACCACCTCCCTGGGCAACCCATCCCAATGCCTGACTGCTCTTTCTGAGAAGAAATGTCTCCTCATTTCCAACCTGAATGTTAGTTGGGAAGGACCTCTGGAGGCCTCTACTCTAATCTCCCCCTCAAAACAGGTCTGTCATCAGCCAAGACCAGGTCAGCCATGACTTTGTTTATCTGAGTCTTGAAAACCTCCAAGGATGGAGGAGAGCCCACAGTTATTCTGCCAGTGCTGCACCACCCTCTTGAGGGAATTCTTGCTAACATCGAGCCTGACTCTTTAACTCCTCCTTCTTTAACCACCTGCCCCTACTAAGAAGACCTTGGCTCTATCACCTTTTTAACTCCTCCTTCAGCAGTTGCAGGACGCTATTATATTGCCCTGTAATCTTCTCTCTGCTGGACACAAAAATGCCCAGTGGCCTCAACCTGTCCTCATAGGCTACGTGCCCTAGGTCCCAGAACACCTTGATAGTCCTATTGGGAAACCCTCTCTTGTTTCTCAGCATTTTTGTGACTGGGGGACCAGAAACTGGACACACAATTTCAGCTGCGGCCCGACCAGAGCCAGGTAGTGAAGGGACAACAACTTGCCTTGACTGGATTGCTCCGTTCCTCCTTATGTAGCCCACTATGCGCTTCGCACTACTTGTGACTAGGTGAATGGCACATCTGGGGATCACTTTCCACACAATATCCACCACAACTGTGTTCTTCCCTCTGGGATTCAGTCACCAGTGCCCAGTGTGCACGTCTGCTTGGGTTCATCTTACCCCAGGAGGTGAGGACTTGGAGCTTCTTCTTGTTCAAGGGCTTTTTCTCAGCCCAGTCCCCAGATTTTCTATGATCCCAGGACTGAATCTCTCTTGCATAGGGTATTGGCCACCTGCAAGGTCATATCCTCCACAAATCGGCTGACAGTACACCATGTCTCATCATCCAGGTTGTCCACGAACATTATCAGTCCCCATCCTGATCTCTGGGTGCAGGCCACACCTAAATGCAGCTATTTCCCTTGGGAAAGGTCAACACTTTCCCAGTTCCTCACCCTTTCATCTCAGTCCTCCTCCCAGGGAGCCTGGCACAATCCTCACCTCTGAACATCTGAATTTTCATGCCATTATTGCAGGAAGAACTTTTCCTCGGCAAAGGCTTTATCTGCCTCATTTCTCTGGTTGTTTCCACCTCATTTCTCCCTTATCTGTATTACTTAAATTGGTTTCTTTCCCTATTCTTGTTTATTATCTCTAATAGGGTATGCAATAATTTTGAAAAGAGTTTTAATTTTGTATAGAGTAAACAAAATTATATAAAAGCACTGAAACGGAACTGAACTATGCTATGTCACAGAAATCCTATAGGCTCTGCTCCTGTAGACTAATTCTTCTTTTATTCATTGTGGATGTCTCTTAGTTCTTCAGCAGCCTGTGCAGACATCTCCACTGACATTCTCTGAAGGAAACGCCACCCCGTGTACTCTCCACTCTGAAATGTGCCCCATTACACTGAGTGGATGTTAGAGGACAGATGTCTTTGAGGTCTGCAGATCTGGAAAAAATAGAAGCGTTGCTCCCACCAGTCTCTCTCCAACACATGGGAGGCTCAAAGGCTACTGTACTAGCCCAGGACCCCAGGAGATGTAGGCATGCCCCATGCATGAGATGTGGGCATCTCCCAAGCACTCCCACAAAGCTGAAGCCTGCAGTATTTGCTATGCCTTCCTCCCGCTGAGCCACAACTGTGTGACGCCAGCAGAAAGCAGCGAAGACATCACACTTCATCTGCTCCTCCCCAGCAGCACTGCTAGAAGAGGCAGGACTTGTCCTGGGAATCCTCTACGCACTCATTAAGTTCTTGTATGGACTAAAATAAAGCAGGGGGACAGATGGGCAGGATCTGTTAAACAATCCTGTTACTGTAGCTCCGAGAGCTTCAAAAGGCCCCTTGTTACCCTGCTGAGAACACAGCCTGGGGAAGCAGCTGTTTTCCGATGCCTGGAAAAAAACTCCAAAGAAACAACAGGATGTTCTTAATTAATATCAGCTAATCCTATCATCCCTCCTCAAGCTACTTTTCCCTAACTTTATCATAGGAGGAGCAGAAAAAGGACAGGCTAAGATGGGAGCTGCTCTGTGCAAGTGTGTTGGGCTGTGTCCTTAAACCAAGCGGGGCTGCATGACCTTTCCAGCACAGTGAATTCAAGCCTCCACGCCAGCCACACGATGACAGCTCCCAGAGCAGCGCTTCACTCTCAAGACCTAAGCCTTCGCCTTTCAGCATGAGTCCATAATGACAACAAACAAACAAACAAACAAACAAAAAAAACGGCTCAAACAGTTTTGAGGCATTGAATCACCCTGCTCAGAGCACTCCTGAGTCCTTGAACTACATTTAGGTTGGACAAGAATAAAGGTGAAAGTAGAAAACAGCTGAATCCTAGTAATTCCTGGGATCTGCTGATCCAATAAACCTGACAAACAAATTGCCTTAACATCATCTTTTAAATTGCACTCTTGGGCAATTCACTGAAACTTTGAGCAAGGAGTCAATAGTCCAAAACATTGATTTCTAATTAAACAGAAGCACCCCCCTACCTAAATGCTACTGTTGAGTGGAAATTCAGGCTGTGAAAACAGATCTGTGCTTGAAATTTGCTTTTAAAGCCTGGCAACAGCACTTGCAGCATAGATGCAAGGAAATATAAATAAACTGTGGTCTAGCTGAGCACAACACAATCAAATAGAAGTCAGTCTTGGATAACAGCTTCTCACATAGTTATTCTTCAGAAAGTCAGAGCCCTTGAATAGTACAAGTAAAATAGAGAGGAGACAAAAGAAGAGCACCATAGTACTCCCAACTGGGGCAGTAAGGGTGAGAGTGCAATTTTGGTCACATGTGGAAATCAGTAATTGAAGTGATTTTGGGGATGTAAATTGTGATCCTCCAGTGTTCAGCATGAAATTACTCCGGGATGCATTCATTAAAGTGAGATGTCATATACGCAAGTCTTATCTGTGTTATTTTCTTTTCACATAAAAAAAATAGATCAGATAAATTATTATATTCCACGGTAACTGAGATAGCTTTCCAGTCTTATATACATATAAATATTGTCTGCTTTCAGAAACAGGCTACATCTGCATCTGCTTCCACTCACAGTCACTATCAGTTTCCGTCTTGGTTTCTCCTTTTCCACCTCAGCAAATCACCTTTCCTGTCATGTTTGCATTTCACAGCTCTACCAAGATTTAATCTCAGCATTTGCTTTTCATGTCTCTCCTTCAGGAAATAACATTAATCCTGCTGTTTCAAATGATGCCATTTGAATAGCAGATTTAAAGTATAATTAAGACAGTAAAAAATTGAAGCATCTATGCTGCTGCTGCATCTGTGTCTGGGGGACAAACCCCTGCACCAACGAGGACCATAGCGACATGGACTCCCAAAACAAGAGCACTCTCTGGCACAAAGATGCATGTTTTCTAAAACAGCCTGCCCAAATGGAGGCTGTTTGGAGCCAATGGAGCCAATCCTGCTGCTCTCACCCATGGACACACTGCTGACAGCAGCATGTCAATGCTGAGCAATTCTCACATTTATAGGAATATAAGTATTTTGGACCAAACTAGCAACACAGAGCTGCCTGGAGCAGGACCCATCATTGTAGGACAGGGAAGAAGTGTCGGTGGACAGAATCATTTGCAAGAACAATCTGTAAATTGGTGCCTCATGGGAGCTTGCTGTATTTTCAAGTCTATAACCTTCCCCCCAAAGAAAAATAACTTCATTTTTGAAAATCAATTACTTGGAGAAGTTGCATTTTCAGACAACTCATTGTGAGGATGAGTCTGCATCTCCATGTGAACTGTGGCACTGCACTGCTCACTGCTCCTCCAGTTCAGTTTCCACCAAAACAGAAGAGATTTTCTGGCTTTATTACTGTCGTAATTTACCAATACCTTATTGAAAATACCTTGTTGATTTTATTGCTTCACCAGAACTGTCCTTTTCCCCATATTAAGAATGTTTCAAAGCAGAGTGTTTATAGAAAGCAGCTGCACAGGTTCTATACAAAGGCAGAAAATGGTTAAAAGGTTAAAAAAAAAAAAAAAAGAAAAAGAAAAAAGAAAAAAAAAAGTCTCAGACATTTCACCGTGCTTCTTGCCACTGCTTTTCTGCTTCCTGAAAACCAACCACTGCAATTTCACAGCTTCCAGGTCTCAGAGCTCTCTGCAGTACAAGATTAATCGGTACTGATCAGCCAGGGCTACACATTTTCTAAAATCACTGCCAGCTCAACAGAGCATGAAAACCAGTAGAGAAAACCATTAACAAAGCAAAGTGGTCTCAGTTTTCCATGCTCGATCTCTGCTACTGACAGCTTTAGCTGCCTTTATGGAGCAACAGCAATTTGGTTTTGGTTTTGTTGGTGGTCTTTTTCTTTTTGTTGGTGGTGTTTGTTTGTTTTCAGTGCTTTTACAACAGCTGCTGGATGGGCAGCGACCCCTTCACACCCATTTATTCCTCCAGAAGTTTTTTCATGTTTTCTGTCCCTGCTCTCAGCACAATTATCTGCACCCTGGCTTGTGCCAATAAATGGTGCTGTGAGTAAGCAGAAGCATCCCTTAGGTTTCCATTTGTACTTGGAAGTGCTGTGAGCATGTGGACCCTTCCCCAAGCCAACCCCACCATCGGTCACATTAACTACAGGTGGCACAGTGTGGGCTCAAAGCGGCACCAAGCCTCAAGTCACACCAGGCCTCAAGTCACAACAGGGAAGGTTTAGATTCCACATTAGGAAGAATTTCTTGATGGAAAGTGTGGTTAGACCCTGGAACGGCCTGCCCAGGGAGGTGGTGGAGTCCCCATCCCTGGAGGTGTTAAGAGACATGGACATGGCACTAAGGGATGTGGTTTGGTGTTGGGACTCAGTAGGTCAGGTTGATGGTTGGACTTGATGATCTTGAAGGTCTTTCCAACCTAGGTGATTCTATGATTTCTGACCAAGAAGGGAAGGCTGAGCCCCAGGGTGATCCCCATCCTCAGCACTGCCAGAATAATAGTCTTTCCCTGCTGTTCATTGGAGTGGGGATGGGATAATGAGGTCTCCCCACTGGCTGTTCCTCTCCAAGAGCAAAGCTCAGGGAGCTCTGCTTTAATCCCACTGCTCTCCCTGCTCTCCATCACACCTGGTGTTCCCTCACACTTTTTTCCTTTACCCCTCTATGTTCTCTCTGTCAAGTAAAATCAGAAATCCCAGATTCAGTCAGTTCAGGTGTCAGAGCATCCCTTTCTAGGGCATCAGGGGACTTTTTCCTCTTTGTACCATTTCCACCCTTTTTCTAGAAAGGATGGGAGCCCATTCATTAGCAGACACATGCCTGGCATCAACTCCAGCAGCCCAAAATGTTCCCTGAGGTCACACCTGCACCATCGGGCTGGGAAAGTGCTATCTGGTCCGCCACCATGCACTTCTCATCCATGTTGAGAGCTGGCAGCTAAGAGGAAGGCACCCGTGCATGACAGCACATGATGAGCCCCACATCTGCCTGTTGCAGATGCTCTGACATGCAGATAATGCTGATTATAAAACCTTCACAGTGCCTTTTGCCCCTCTGAGAGCTGCTCAGAAAGTGTTCAGCAAGGCGTAAGAGCAACAAGGCACAGAATATACCTAGTAAATAATGTAAAGCTTTTGTTGTGACATTTCCCTGCAAATATTTAAGGCTCTTTAGAGGAGGAAAAAAAAAAAAAAAAAAAAGGAAAAAAAAAAAAAAAAAAAAAAAAAAAAAAAGAAAAATCAAAAAAAAAGAAAAAAAAAGCATTTGCAAGTGTTAACCTGTTTCCCAAAAGGAAACAGGCTCAGTGGGGATGGCAGAGGCAATCCCAGCAGCAATGGATCTGGGGTAGGCAGGAACACAGACATGTCTTGTGTTTTTTTCCCACTCTTGTGGCTTGGTGGCTCTCCATCCATGATGACTGTGGATGCAGGGAACTGACCTGGTCACACTTTACAAGAACAGCAGATACAAACAGTGTAGAGCAAATGCTGTGAAGTGAATTGTGCCTAAAGCTGCTGGCATACCACCAGGGTGGGCTACACTCTGGATTAATGGGGAAAACTACTTATGGGAGCTAGTCAGGATGCTAGTTAGCTACTGGATTATAAACCATGCACTGAGGAACCCAAACACAGTCTGGCATTTTTGGCATTACACTTTCAACCTGTTTGTTTATAACTGCCACAAACCTTACAGGTTCACATAGCCAGAACTCTTGGGGCAGGATGAATTATTTTCTCCATGGAAGATAATAAGCAGAAGGTTTAGAGCTAAACTTTGAGGAAGCAGACTTGCAACTGTTGATACCTGCAGCGAATCCTTTTGCAAATGATGGCTATTCCCATCTGACTGATGAAACCAAAAGAAGGGGGTCAGCTCATGGCTCAAAATGCCATTAATCACTCAACCAACAAATGGCACACATGCTACTGCCCAGTTGGGAATTTAGGAATTTTCATCAAAAGTTTGGGAATATTTCTGTGGATCTGGGCAATCTGTAATCCAAATCTTTCCCTTTTCTTGCATAGAGGCTGTTACCTGTCTTTGTGCATCTCACCAACACTGTGATACTCTAAGGGTCATATCTCACACACAGCAACTTGACCTTACTTGCTTTCCAACAGAAACCCTCAGGCAGTTTTAGTGCAATGCAGAACAAGCCTCAGTACCTTAGATTTAAAAACACTTAATTGTACAAAACGGGAAAAAAAAGAGAAGTATTTTCTAGGAAGACATTTTAAAAACATCACAATTGGTCACTAAATAAGTTACAAAACACCAAATAATAGAAAAACAAGCTCTCTGGGTGGGTAGTCACCCATCCATCAATAGCAACTCTTCATCACCACATCTGTGTGTACCTCTCTGCACTCTCCATATGGTCCAACACTACTCATACTTTCCTCATCCTGCTGGATTTAATACAGTGACTCTTGACCAATAAACCATATAAAAAAAAGCCTTGCAGACCCATTGTCAGCCTCCCTAACCTCTGCGTGATCTGGCTGACTCAGTGTAACATCATTTTTAAACCCTGTGGTCACAGGACACAATCTCTCAGCAGAAATCATGGTCTTTGGGCAACCATACACAAAACTCAGCCCCTGCACTGTAGTTTCACTCAGTGATCAGGAAAAGTTTTTGATTAACAAAAGAAGGTCCCTAAGTGCACCTCAGACTCAACTATACCACAGCCTGTGGGAACAGAAAGATTGGTTTTTAAATGAGTTACTTATCAATATGCAATTTTTTTCTTCTTAAAATTCATCTTTCAATAAACAATGTTAGCCCTAACTTAAAATTTAGTTACTCTTTTTCAATGAAAATAATATTACTCTGAATTATGCAGTCAACAGTCCCTTTTGAATGGATTTCATAGAGTTTACTGTAAGGCTTACCGTAACATCACTCCTTTCCTAAAACTTATTTCTGTGTGTTACAGGTGTCAGCTCAGATGTTCACCCCTGGTGCAAACTAACGTATAACTAATCCCCATAAAACAACTGCACAGTTCAGTCAGTGGAATTAGGAAGCACGAAATTGTTGCTCGATTACCCGATACCCCATGCTGCCCTCTCCCAAAGACTGGCATCCCAGCCTTCTGGACAGGTCGCGCCGCCGGGCCCTACCTAAGAGGCCACGAGGATCAGACCGGCGCCTCTCCAAGGTTTTGCACTGCTCCTTTCTCTTCTTACTCCCTCTAAAACTCCCAAAACGCTTCATGAGCTGCAGCATGCGCCCACGCAGCAGCAGCCGTCTGTCATGCCCAGTATCGAAGAAAAAACTTGGAGCTCCGATCCAAAGGCAGAGCGAGGGGCAGGGAAAGGTGTCACCTGTACCCACTGCCCACGTGTAAGAAAATAAAACTCCAGGAAGGTCGTGTGGTTACAAAAAAAAAAAGGCAGCTTGCTGGAAATTCAGCCCCAAGGTGCTTGGCTGTAGTCTTGGTGGAGGGAGGCTCCCCAGCCGAATGGCAAAACCTGCAGGCGAGGTGCTTCCAGCCTTAATCCCAGAACACAGGAGCTGCCTGCGAGTGGCTGCGGAAACCAGGAGAGGATCAAAGTCTGCCCAGCCTGCAGCTGGTGGCCGTCAGAAGCCTCAGAGAGTGAAACAATATTTCCCAGTGGATCAGTTCATGCGGAAAGGGTCAGCGAGTGCCTGCTAAGCTACCCCGTTTAGAAAACACTAACTGCGCAAAGGCACCACGAGCCCTCTTGAAGGGAATTGTCATGTGCAGCTCGGCATGATGACTCTTTAAAAAGGCTGTAAAAGGAAACCACCCCTATACAGACAATTCCTGGCACCGGGCGGCCCGGGAACACTCACACCATGACATGACATCACCCAACTATTTTGATTCATGTGCGCGAGGTCTTCACGGGGACAGCCCGGCCCAGCTGCCTATCAATGAGCTCAGATGCACCCGGCCCTCTGCGACTAATGACTAATGGCTTAATGGGAATGAGAAGCTGCCAATTCATAAAAAGAAGGCTGATACTTTCTGGAAACTGTAGCTGGAGTTATGGGCTGGACTTTCTCCAGTGACGTGCTCTCCCTGTGCTATGCGTATCCATACGCTCTGCATAGATTGCCGTGGTCAAAGCTGCTGTTTGCAAACAGAGGACGGCTGTTTGCAACACAACTGAAATCTGCTTTGTCGTCTTTTCCTTCAGACAAGCATTCACAAGGCTGTTGCTCACCCCTACAGACAGGGGTGCATTACAGTAGGCTCTGAGTCCTTACGTTTGGAGCTGTTTATTTTAGGAAAGGGCTGAGCAGCGTGGGCTAGATCTCAAGCAGGTGGAAAGGGGTGCAGGCACAACCCAAGGCATGGTTAAACTACCACAGCCAACCTTTCTACAGTCACAGAAAATGTTCTGTTAAATAAAAAGCTTTACCTTGAAGTCACAGAGTGCCAGTCTTTCCTCTGGATATCACCAGAACTTGAGGCTCAGATGTTTCTAAAATCAACCCCTTGTCTTGTAATCTAGAGTAATGAGAATCTTCTATTTTCAATTCCTAGGGAGAATTAAAGGTTATACCACCTTTTAGTTCTCCAAAGAAGCATAGATTTTTCTTTGTGCCCATGATTGTTTGTGGGACTTAATGTCATTAGAAGGGAAAAGAAAAAATAAGGCCATGAATATTGGAGAAAATACCTTTATCAGTACAGATTTCTTGTGAGCTCTGGTCTCCCAGAAAGATCATTGTCACCAAGGCATCAATGTAAGGGTGTCCCAGGATTTCAGGGACCAGAGTGAAGGTGAAGAGGTGACAGCAGAGCCATCTGGTATCCTCAGCTACCAGGGACTTCCCTCAGTCTACCCTACAGAGAACATGGAAGAAGACACTATAGAGTCAAACAAAAGAATAAGTTAACAAGACATTATCATGCAGACAGGGCTCTCATTATACTATTATATAGTGAGTAACTAATTTAAGGTCTTTCCCAGCCTTTTCCCTCCTGACTTGTCCTCCTACTTCCTTTCACCCCTACCTTTATGGCCCTAGCCACGTTTCAGCTCCACATGTGAAGTGCTTTACACCAAGTAACAAACTTTGGTATAAAAAAGCCTAACACCTCAGTGCTTTATCAAAGCCCTTTTCCAGCTGCTCCCTTGGGGTTCACTGCTCACCCAGTGAAAAGGGGAAGCAGGGGAGCAATGAGAGGTGGTTAGGGATCAGGAGGAGAAAGTGTTGGCGCTACCTAAATATATATACATATATTTTTTATGCATAATTGTAACCAGTGTCAAGCTCTTCCCACCCTGTCTGGCCTCATGTGACCATCACATTTACTTCTGCAAGCATGATCTTTGCTGTTCCTTCCCTTCATTTTCCTGTACTTGAGGCACTAGGGTCAGCAGCCCTAGTGGGGCAAGCTCCAGCTGTCCCCATAGGCACGTGTCATGGGCCACCTCTCAACCCACTTCCACGAGAGTTATGACCTTCATAAGTATTTCCATTTTGAGAAACAGTTCCCCCGTGGCAAAATTGATTATTCCTTGCTGCAATTTAAGCCCACTGCTTCTTGTGTTATTCACTGTGCGTACGGAGAACAGATTGTTCCCTTCTGCTCTTGAGCAGCCCTCTACATATTTGAAGACAGTTATCAAGTTCCCTTTCCAGTCTTTACTTAGCCAAAAACACAAGCAATGCTGCCCACAACACCGAAGCAATCTGGACCTCAATTTTCCCTCCTTTGAAAAGCATTCCTCCTCCTCCAGTGGCCAAAGGACTGCTGAGAAGAGCTTAATGTCATCAGAAACCAAAAAATGTAAATCCCTTTTTAATGAGATAAAAATTGGTATTGTTTCAGCACAAAAACAGCCCCCTTTTTTTGTAGAGGCCAATGATAAATAGTAACTGATGACCTCTTCATGCAGGGCCGTTGCACCAGGAGGGCTTATTCCCCCTAATTAAGGAAAGCAGCAAGACCCTGATGTTTCTGCACAGAGCTACCAGAAAATGAAACAATAGGGTTGAACAACCAAATTTCACAGTAATTTGTTAAAAAAGCACTAAGTGTTTTGAGCATGATCATTTTGTCTCCCACAGCTAATGGTCTAACAGATCCTAGCATATTTACACCAGATACTACAGCTTCTTAATGACTCTGGTGGAAGGATCTTATAAAACTAATAATAAAAAGCTGGGCTTCAAAGAGCTCCTTTGGGGCCGTCTACGTTCTGGAGACTGAAAACACAAATCCCTTCCAAACAACCATGAAATTGACTCTTGTCAAGCTCCTTTAAAGCTTCCTAAATTAGTTATAGTACATCATGTTTCTTTAATGTAGAAGAATTACACTGTCCCTTTCCACTTACAGTGTTTCACTGTTCCTCTAAGCTCTACCTCGATGGCTCAATGTCAGGTCTACAAGAGAGCCTAAAAAAAGGGCTCTGCAGCTAAAAAAGGCCCCACTTCTGCCAAACTCCCTTACACCAATGCTTGTCTTGGTCCCATCAGCAACCTGTGCTCCCAACGTGTCCTGCAATGCCCTCCCCTGCTCAACCCAGCCCTCCATCTCCTTAAACCATCTGTATTCTTTTTAAAAGAGGAGCTGCAGTATGCTAACTAGATAAACCTGCTATTTTTCCCTTTGATGCATGAGGCCACATAAGGAGAGGAGTCTCATGGCAGTAGTTGTCCACAATACAACCCAAGAAAGCCCTGTCCATGGCCTCTTCTTGATGCTCCTTGCTTTTCAGTTCCCCTTCTCTCAGGAGAAAAGAACCTTTTGTATCCTGCCATCATATCAGTGATTTTAAATGACTATTCAGGCACAAACATAGCAAAATATTCCCACCCAATGCAATGTGAAGATTTGTTCAATGAGGTAGAACTGGGGTTTGTTAAGATTTGGTCTCCTGCCCTGACAGGAAATATGGAAAATGGCACTGCAGGAACTGAGTGCAAGCAGCATGGGCTGTCTAACCACCATGAGCTGATTCATCTGTCTCATAGAGGTGTAAATTCTGTGCTGTGGTGAAAATACTCGAAGTGCTGGCTTTTGGAACCATTTCCCCCCCGCCTCTCCTCCCACCTTTTTAATAGAGATTTAACCAGATGTACAAATGCAGCAGCAGAGCGCAGGGCAGTTAGGGGGGAACAGTGAATTTTATTGGGTATTCACTGCATGAAAATGAAAAGAAAGCAATGTTTTCTTCCTCCAGATTTAAGAACATCTTTGGTCTAAAATGGAAAGACTAAAAAGAATATGTGACAATTAAAGCTTCAGCTGGCTGCAGACTGCAGATAAACAAGCCTGGGTATTTGCCTTTCCTTGATGCTGAAGCTTTCTGTATTTAGAAATTCTTCTGGTTTTGTCACTGCTCATAGAAATCAAAGAAAGGTCAGATCCACCCTTAGAAGAGCAAAACATGATTCACATTTGCATTTTTACATGCATCGTATTTCTCTACATTGTTCTCCTTAAAAATTTCCCTAAATTGATTGGAATTTATCTAAGTTTCTCTTCTCAATTCTACAGGCAGATGAACTCAGAATTACAATTTCCTATAGTTGTCACTGGTACCGGGACATGTAACAAGTCTCATAAGACCAGATTGGTTTTTACTTCAACTGCATTTCATATTAAGAGCAATCTTGGAAAGTATTTCAAAATAACATACAGAGAAACGTGTCAAAGAGATCTCTGCTATTAAAAAGAAAAAAAAAAAAGCAAAAAAAAAAGCAAAAAAAAAAAAGCTTAAAACCAGAAGTGATGCAATACACAATAATAAAGAGTATGTTTGCCGAACAACATTTGCACACCAGTTGGACAGACCATACAAGCCTGCATTTTCAAAGGGAAATACAAACTACCACTTTCTCCATCTGGTCCAAGTCCAGCTCACACCCCATAAAAGAATTGCAAGTTTATGACTCCAAGCTGGGCTCAATTACTTTCCATAATCATAACCAAGTGTTTCACTGTAATGAGTTTTTGTCTTTTTCCCCTTTTTTAATAACACTTCATGCTGCTTTCACTGTACATTAAGAAAGATTTCAATCTCTGAAGCTGTCAGGCTGGCACTAAATTGGTTTTGAAAAATCTGAAAGTTAAATTTTACTTATTTTTAGAATTCCCCCAGGTGCACTCTGGATTCCCCTGATCACTTGGTAAATTACTTATAAATTACATCCTGGCGTCTTTGTCGTGTTTTTCTATCCTACCTTTCCAGAGCTTATAATACGAACCAGCAGGAGTAGGAGTAACGGTGATTGTAGTGTTGGCATAAAGGTGATTTCTGGATTTCTAGTAAGGCTCAGAGCACCTACCCCAAAAGACTAATGATTTGGGACTGATGAATATGATAATTTTATCATTTCCCTCCATCCTACTAATAAACCATGGTGCATATGTTTGCAGCACTCCCTTTCTTGGCAATTTCAGTTTGCAATGTGAAAAAATGGAGCTGTTCTTATACATGCCACAATTTGGCTGTGCTCAAAACAGCAAAACAGTATTTGATCCAGTAATTACAGGATGTCTGGTGCGACAAATGGAGCTCCTAAAATTTAATAAGTTCTCAGTTAAAGGAAAATATCTCAGCAGTAACTTCCACAAAAAATAATAAAAAAATAAAAAATAAAAAATAAATAGTAGAGACAATGAAGTTCTTCAGAAATATTTTTCCACTTGTGCTTTTCTCATCTCTTCTTGCTTCTCTGCCTCCTTGCTTCGATCAAGTCTTTCAAGTCTTTCAACCATATCCACCCACAAAGCCTTGAGAAGGAGGTAAGATTCACTGGAACTTCACATATCCCCTTTTTGTCCTCTTCTTCTTTTCTCTTGCCCAGTTCCTCACTGCTTGTGCAGGACAGAGCAGACTGAGTGGTGTTAAAGTTGTACTGGGCATTGTGGGGCTGAACAAAACATCCCCTTCAGTTTAAACGCCAGAAAAGCTCTTTCAGCCAGCACTGAATAGGCTGCAAACTGAACGACAGCAAATAAATAGAGGCAGAAATGACTCCAAGAAACTCCTGCATTAGGGATGGCCGGCACCTGAAGAGTGAAATCCCTACCAATATCCCATAATGAACACCCCAAAACACAGGAGGCTAAAAATCACAGCACCACAACTCCACAGAAATATAGTTCTTCACTGAATTTACCTTAGGAGACATCCTCAGACACCAAACTTACGCTAACCCAGCCAGCAGCCCTTCCCTGCACAGGCACAGCTCCTACATTTGCAATTCATGAACTCTTAAGAACATTACCAATAAAACAGCTTCACACACATTTACTGCAGTTTAAACATTTGTGCTGGCACAGTTATCATAAAATACAGCTCTCGGTGACAAACATGCACATGTGAAGCAACGCCCTCGTCCTAAAATGTAGACAGGGAGATGAGATTTCAAAGTCATTTCAAGTTCTCTATCCCTCTGCTCCCCACAAAGAGCAGCCGAATCTGACAGCAGAAGCCAAGAAATTTACTTACACATAAAATAAGATGACTAATAGACTTTTCCTGGCTTGGCATTATTATTATCTGCTATTTTAAGTTGAAAATAATCTTCAGGGTTCCTTAACAATAAAAAATGCAGACAGTGCAACTTTGGGTTGACAGTCATCCCACAAATGACCCCCTCCTCTGCCACAGTGGATATAAAAGACTATATAAATTATACACATAAAATTAGAGACGGTGACAAGCATCCTATTAGACATGTGAAACACCACAGACAACGCTGACTAAAGAGAAAATTGGACCACACCTTGAAAAACAAAATGTTTAGCTAGAAGCTAACACCGGAGAAGCCTTCCTTGTTCCTGGCTTCAGCAAAATCACTGATGATGCTCCAGTTTTTCAGTGATGGAAGAGGGGTCTCGTTGTGTTCAGCTGCAAGAGAGCAGTCAATTCCAGAGGGACAAGACTTTCCCCTTGATCTCCCAACCTCCAGTCTCCAAAGGGTGAAGGAATTTCCAGATGCTGCCTCTCCTGCCCTTGGCTGCTGTCGGGATGGGTGAGAACCTGAGGACCACACTCAGATTATTATAGATGGCCCCTAATGTGGTGTTTATACAGAATGGACATTTTCCATGCGCTATCAACAACCCAATTTTGTTGACAGTGAAAGCAGAGTCTTGTAGCTGTAGATGAGAGATGATTTGAATTACTCTTTGAACTCAAACTCTGTAGACCAGCCATGATCCAAATTATTAACTGATCTCAAACTATAAGCTCATAAAATCCCAGTGACAAACCTAGGTACCTACAGGAGGAACTTTGCCTATTTATTGTGTAGCTACCGACTGGATATTTACATGAACCACGGAGGACATCACGCTGGCCTAGATCCCAATCCCATGAACTAAACCCAGGCGTGATACCAAAAGGGGAAATTCCGAACAGATCATCCAACCCTACGCTGTCATTACAAAGGGGGACTGCTCCAGCCAGGGGATTACAGCAGAAAGGGAGGAATCCACCATGTGCAGGCATGGGCTGCACTGAAATCCACCCCCTGCGTTGCATCTTTGCAGTGCAGCTGGCTCCCCTGGTCTGCTTGTTCAAGCCATCCCTAACAAATACAGCAGATCTACACTTGCTGGTTAACAAAGAACACAAAGGAATTAGAGGAAAAAAAAAAAAAAAAAAAAAAAAAAAAAAAAAAGAAAGAAAGAA
>CM021766.1:6672690-6768175 GCA_011076525.1 Nettapus auritus
AAAAAAAAAAAAAAAAAAAAAAAAAAAAAAAGAAAGAAAGAAAGAAAGACAACACACAACTGCACAAAATCCTCAGATCTGTCCCCTACGTTTTATAAACCTTTTCCTATGTATTAATGATTCTGAAGCATCCTGAGTTGTAAGCAAGGGAATGAAACAAGCATGTTGCATACTTTTACAAGAATAATCAGACTGGCCCTGCTAACTGCTTGAGACAAACATCTCAGGAAACACCACCACCAGATAGACCTCCCAGAGCACCTTTTGATCTCCAGCAGAAAGGAGGTGAGCATCAGAGCTTGCTGCTTCTTTGCTGAGGGAGAAATGCCTTTCCTGAAGTCCTGCAGCAGGCTGGCACGAGGCTGGAGAGGAAGAGAAGACGACGGAGGTCTGTTGGACTCGGTGGCTCGGCTCCTTCCTTTGCAAGAATACGACACATTGTTCACAAGGCTTTAAAGCGCTGTATGCGTGAGGTGGCTGTCTCACATGCCTGAGCTCCAAGGAGATTACTACAATTAGTTGCCCAGATTACTGCAGATCTGCCAGAGCATATGGAAGTGTAGAGGAGGAAACGTTCATTATCACATACATGAGGTCTGGAAGAGAAATAATTCAACATCTTTCTGGTTTCTCTTTCTGGCACTTTTTTTTCCCCATGAGATTTTTGCACCCAGATCAAACATAGCAATTTTGTTGGCCAAGGAAACTTTACTGAATTTTTAATAGAAATGAAAGCACAGTGAGAAAGACAGATCCTGCAGCCTACTGACATGGCAATTGAGGGACCTTAGCAAACTGCCAGGGTACAGAAGGAACAAAGACTGAGAAGGAGCACATGTAAAGGAAAGTTGGCACTGTTTCAATGTCCACATTGAGCTAGAGGCTGTCCAAGCCCCAATTTCTTGATAATTCTACCAATCCGTGCAATTGGCAGACAAGTAACTTGGAATAATGCATCTGATACATCCACAGCATCCAGCTGGTAAGCTGCTGTGACTGCAGGATGGGGGTGAATGACAGCATGAGATGACTTGGGTTGTAACAAGTTCCACCTTTTTCACTTTGCGCATGAAAATAGCAAACAGTGTTCAGCTCAGAGATGCTATATTTAGGGCTGTGTGAAAAATCTCAGTGGGTTGGCTGAGACCAATGTAGACATGACCTAGAGAAGGCTTTTTGTGTGTTTCTTTGTGCCTAAATGGCAGGAGGGATGGAAACTTGGGAACAACAATGTAGTAAGAGAATATTCCTGGAATATTCAACCCTGCCACTCTGCACAGACAGGAGAAAAGGAGTCTGAAACCTTTTCACAACTGCTCCAATAAGGGAAGGGAATGTAAAGGCTATTGATTGTGTCCCTGGGAGAGTGACCCAGAGATGGAGTGGGCAAGAGACAACAGTAACTCCTTTTGCAACCCTTCCTTGGCTATTTAGTTTTTAAGAAGCTCTCAAGAATCAGAGGACAGGTACGAGTTCTCAGGCTAACCCCAGCTCAACTCCATTCCCAGGCCAATGCTTAGCTTCCAACTGGCATCTTTTCCCACTTCATCAAACCACATTGAACCTCAGACTGAGGAGAGACTTGTGGAGCCATGAAATCTTGTTTAATGGTGATTCTGTTTAGCAATGATTTGGGCCAATCACACCACTATTTTCACCTCATAAAACTCATTTGAAAATGACCTAAACAAGCACCATGGATGACCAGAACTTTTATGGTGCCATCAGAATCCCAAATCTTCTTCAAGGTCTGCCTTTGAGTCCTTAAATAGAAATCACCACACAAAGTAGCTGCAACATAATTAATCAGTTTAAAGTCCACATCAAGAATCAAAGAAGGAATCTGGTGTTACAGCAGCAAAAGCTCTGGTTATCTCTAACAGCACAAAGCCCTGTTCTTGAATTTCTGTGCCCTTCCCAAAAGCATCCTGCACCCTTAGTCCTCCCCGCAAGTGTCCCTGCCTTCGGGGACACTTGTCCAACACCAAGATAGGAGCTTCCTGTGATGCAGGCTGGTGTGATACTGGCTCTCAGAGGCAAGGTTGCCTAAAACAGCCTGGAAAACCCTATCAGATGGAATGCTTTTGTTGTTAATATTACTTAACACACATCTGTGGAAAAAAAAATAGTCCCTGTCATCACCTTGGCAGCTAGCAATAAGGCCTGGCAAGTCTGCCAGTCATATTATTTGTGTGTGACTGGAGCAAAAAATATTAAAACCTCTGTGCTAACAGACAGGAACAGAAATGATGGCTCCAGGCAACATATTCCTGTAAACCAGGTAGGCAGTTTCCAGTCATAATAAAATACTGACAGAGAGGGCAGAGAAGGGAAGCAAGGGGCACTGAAACGGGGCTGAGTGAAGAGTTCGGAGACTCTGGTTTTATTCTCAGCTCTGTTATCAGGCTGCTGTGTGACTGGGGATAACTATGTCCGTCTCTAGTCTGTGTGCTCAAAAGGCAAACACCAAAATCGAGGAATGGCTCGGCCTGGGATGAGGCAAGCACAGAACCCAGAACAGCCTGAGAGACTCAGCTGGCAAGCTGGCTTTCACACACATCTCTGACTTCCCAGCCCTGAGGAAAGATATGGCTTTGCTACAGCACCACCCAGAACTGCTGGCTTGTATTTTGGGGAAACAGCAGCAACCCAGGGGCCCTTCCTTCCCCACTAGGCAGCACAGCCCCTGCAGCCTCGTGGCGCTAGGCCCAATGGGCTAATTATCCTCGGTGCCCCCCTCAGCCCTGTAAGACTTCATCCCTTAACATCTTAGTGTTATTAACATGTTAACAAGGTTCCTAACCTCATTTAGCCGCTTGGTTTTGCTCCATGCAAAGAAGAGAAAGAAAAAAGAGGTGGAAGCTTTCTTAGCGTGGCAAAGGGCTTCTCTAATCCTGCAGCCTCCAGGACAGAGGCAGAAGTTGCTGATAAACCTCTTAATCAAATGCGATCAAGTCCCTAATGCACAGCCAGTGCCTGTGTCCAAGGGAGAGGATAAGAAACTCTGGGGGAAACAAAATGCCTCGATTACAGAGAAACAAGGCGCTTGCACGGCCTCCCAGCCACACACTTGCCAAAGGTTTTTCTTCCCCTGCACACTCTGCCTTTTTGCAAAATGTGCATGTGCTGTGCGTTGCTGAGCTTTGCATCTGCTGGATGGATGAAAAATTAATTTCTAAGAATTTCAGTGATGTCAGGCATTTTCTTCTTTAGTGTGACCATAAAGTGGCAAGAGCCGTCAGCGGTGCTGGCAGTAGTTTAACAAAAAAATGTTGACGTTGCCTAGATACTGAGCCCCACTCCGTTCGAGGATTTGCTTGCGTCTCTGCATTTGACAGCAATAACTCCTCGGGATTTGGGGTTTTCTTTAATACTCTGAGAGCCATGCAAATATCTCTCCTTATTCAGAGCTCTCCTCTTCTCTCCTCCCCCATTTTTTGGCTTTGTAAAATGCAAAGTAATTCTTCAACTGTAGTAAAGCCATAAATAAGAAGTCATAAAAATATTTTTCTATCCTTTTTCTCCAAGGTTAATCTTTTCGGTTATATAAGCACTTTATAAAATAGCATAGGGAAAGTATATGAGGATCTGTTTATGTGATTAAGACTTGGCTCCTTCTTTAGCATGTCCCAGTGACAGCATTTTATGTTTTGCACTTGCCATTGCCGAGGCTCACACAGCAGTCGCTGTGACCTCCAGAGCAGACCTCAGAGAGGTTTAACATTGCATTTTAGGGGCTGCTTACAGTAAGTCATTACTCTGGGTATCTGTGGATCCAGGGGAAAAAAAAAAAAAAAAAAAAAAAAGCATTACTAAGTACCTGCTAATTGTTCATTACAGTGGGTGGATTCCAGGTTTCGCTGATGGCAAAAATCCAGCTACTCCAAGGGGAAGGGAATTTTTCCCAGTCTTTCCCTTTATTGCTGTCCTGCTCCAAATATGCCTTGTGCAGAAACAGATCTGGATGCCGTTTAGTGAAGTGCTGTAGTGTTTTATAATCTTTTATGGTAAAGAATTTGGAGGGACTTGAGAGAGGGCTTCAGGCAGAACAGAAACAGAACTGAAGCACATATACAAAATCACAAAACTCCTCTTCCCGGCAGCTAGATGGCAGAGAATTAAAAAGTCCACTACAGATCATTTTTCTAGTCTGGTCCCTGAAATGTCTCCTAAGTGAGGAACGATGCACAGTTGTCCCTGTGCCCTGCTGCAGCAGATCTCAGCACACTGCAGGGTTACTTTCCAAAGGAAATGATGTGCTATTTGAGTACTTTCTTTAGTGCAACTTGTTTTATTTGCTTAATAACTTCACCTGTTTTGAATACATGAGCAGCCAACAGCACCCAGACACTTCTCTCTTCCAGCACTCCCATCCCAAACCCCGGTGCCCCAGTCCCACAGGGCTTCCACAATATTTTAACTCCCTCCGACTGATGCCCACAAGCCCCTGTGAACACCACCTCTCTTCTTTGCAAGCTTTAACACTGGGATGGACAAATCTGAACCAATACACAGCAGAAAAAAAGATAGCACTGCCCGACCAGGCTTGTTCGGTGGCAATGCCTCTTGCTGTTGCCTTCCACAAGCCTCTTGTGTCTGGGAGATGAAAGAGCACTCACTGGCTATGAAGATGCAGAAGCTGGCACATGGCGATTCCCATTTAACAGCCACAAGTGCATGGACAAATGCTGCCCTCCCACCTGCATGGTTCTTCATAAATACAAAATGCAATGAGGGAGTAAAGGAGTGAAAATGGTGGTGGGGTTCCTGAGAGGTACAAGCCTCCTGATCACTTCTTTAAACACTTCTAGCAGCAGGCAGACACTGCCTTTCCACAGGTGCTTGAACACTGTCTGCTGTCTCAAAACTTATCCCTAAAACCTGGCTCAAACACTCTATGACCTCCCCCCCCCCAACACACATCTGACCAACACTCACCAGCAGCCTGTTTGACTTTAATGTGATTTAATTGTACTGACTTGTCTTAATAATAAACCTCGTGCCAAGAAACTGCAACTAGAGCTGGAACTGACCCAGGGCCAGCTTCCCAAAGACTTGCACCCCCCCTGTCCTCTACCTTGCTGCCCCCTGGTGCCACAGAATCTTTCCTGGATCACCGAGGTGGCCGTGGCCATCCTGACCTCCTCCAGCTCCCTCAGTGATTGTGCATAACAAGGTGCCTTACCCCAAATTGCTCCTTCTGTAATGCTTCTCCATCACCGTACTCCAAAGTTGGCACATTCCCAGAGCAGCTACCATCCTTGAGTATGCAAGAGCATTTACTCCCTTAAAAAAATGCCTGAGATTTCTCTTCCTCACCCCTAAAGTCCGTGGTTAGAAGAGAAAGCATCACCATGGGGCAGGGGATAGAAAGCTCCGTAACAAAATCTCCCTCACACAGCAGCTCCACACCAACCCCAAAAGTTCAGGGGATTCCCCAGAGAAATATATCTTAGCTTTAAGGACTTGTATCTGACTGTATGCAAATATGGTACTTTTTTTTTTTTTTTCAATACTGTGATGTTTTTTACACATTCTTTGTCCCAGTGGTCTGAATATTCTGGAAGCATCAATTCACAATGATCAAACAAACATGAAGGAATTATGGCCCATCACTAAGGAATACCAGAGGTGTGGCTATTAATTAAATACATTGATATAAGTCAGAATGTTGAATCTCAGTTTCTTTCTCAGGCTTTGTTTCTACAACAAAGAAAAATGTTCCTAATCACTGCAACAGAGCCCCTATCTGTGACCCCATAGCACTGGCTTTCATCATTTCTCTAAGTTCAGAGCACTGATCCCTGCCTGTCTTTGCTTACCACTAGTAAGAATTTTCTGATAATTCCCAATTTTTTTCTGCAGACTGGGCTTCTGACTGAACACAATCTAGACAGCTGTACAAACTGCTTTGCACTAATCCCCATCGTTTGCTTGAACGCTTGCTGTGAACACCAGTGAGCATACGAGATCTCAGATAGGTGCTAATCCTCACCACCAACTATTTATGTTTTTAGGAGGGAAGGGTCATGGTGAAGCTTTTGTCAGTGAGAGTGCCTTTGATAGCATAGGAAGAAGGGCTTTGCTCCAGTTCTAAAGGACTGAAATCAGCTCTTAAGTGCCCATACAGGAAGCTATTCATTATTTGTGTTATTAACTCCAAAGATCCAAGTCCAGAGAAGGTTCCAATGTGTTAGAATAAGTAGTCAAATGCAACGGTCAAATCTTTCCCTCTGCCACTCTCTCAGTAAGGCAGCTGTAGCAAATCAGTTGCTTTAACTGCACGTAAGACAGCAAAATTAGACTTTCATAAGGGTAGAAGCCACACTTTAATTACCTTCACCAGCAGCAATAGCACTTTCTTCTGAAAGATGAAAAAATTCAGCTAACCACTCATCTAAATGTTTATGTCGATTCATTTTTGAAGCTCACTTTCCCAAACAAGTTTAGGCCAGGGCTGCACTGCGGTCACCTGCTGCTCTACTAAGGACCCACACACCCTGAGCCAAAGCACTATATTTGTTACCTGGCTCCATGCTCCAGCTGCTGTTTGTGACTTTTGTTTTTGAGAAACCTTTTGGCGTGAGGTGGCTGCTCTGTGCCTGACACTGCCCAGTATTTCTGCAGGAAACATGAAGGCAGCAGGTGCGTTGTAGAGATGTTAAACACATCATAAATAACGCAGGCACTATGTACCACGTGCAGCTCCTCTCAGGTCAGTATTAAGTGTTAGCTCATGTGCAATTCTTACCCTCCAAGTCCAGGAAGTCTTGACCTTGTAGCATTTAGACATGGCTTTTTTTTTTTTTTTTTTTTTTTTGGCATGGACTAAAGGCAGTTTTAGCCTCTGGTGTGGAGGATGCCAGGTAGGGTGGAAGGCAGAAGGAGCCTCCATGGGTCGAGGGCTGTCCATTGGGCTCTATGGGGATGCAGTGGCAAGGGAGAGAAACCCTATAACTGCAGCAGTGTCGTCCTGCTGAGGTGTCGGGTCAGGTTGCTACTCGCAGTTCACTCATCATTAAACCGATCCAGGAAAAGAACGTGAATGTTAAGAGCTACAGAAATCTTATACTGAGGTTAAGCAAACAAATCTGACACCAAACCTTCTGCCCCATGCACACAGGCAATTCAGCACAAACATTCACAGCACCCCTGAAATGCTCAGGATTCCCAAATAATGGCGTTCATTGATGAACATAAGATGAATGGCTTCTGCACGACTTCCCTAGCAGGAATGAATTGTGTTAGGGTACAGGTACTTGACAATGCAATTAAATGTCCATCTTCCTATTGAGGGCTGCATCCTGACCCCACTGGTGGCAATGACAGAGCCTCCTCTGACTACGAGAGGAGGACTTGGTTCCCTGAACAACTCCAGAAATCACTACAGTTACATACATTAGAGGGATGGGTGCTTTTAACCCTCACTGTTTGAATGGGTTTGGAAACAAAGGGAAAGAATGGTATAATAAAGCGTCCTTAACATCCTGCTCGAAACCTAAACCAAAGCATCCAGAGGCACATGACACAGTCCCAGCCTCTCCGTACAGCAAAGAGGAGCAGCAGGATGCCCACAGGAGGGCACCTATGTTTCGTGGTTGCCTACGAGCTGCCAGGGAGATGCATTTTGGGCTTTGCAGTGTGGCACTTCCTGGCACAGCCACCCACACACACTTGTCACTGCCATCCTGCATCACACACAGACACGGGGCTCTCAGAACTGCACTGCCACTTCAGTCAATGAGAGCCATACCAGGAGGAGATGCTGCAGGAAGCAAGCTACAAAGAAAACCCTTTGCAATCTGCAGCAGCTACCTATTAAATTATGCTTATAGGAGCCCAGAGTCAAGCTTCAAAATAATTTAACAAGCAAACAAACAAAAAAGCCCACAATCCATTCTTTGTTTTAAAGCTAAAATCAGAAAGATCCTATCTGGATTTCATTAAACACTCAGCGCCCCATACTAGAACCAGCCAGCCCAGGTGGGAAGGAGGGCTGTGAGTGTGCTGATCCACCCTGGAGTTCCCAAGCACAGGGACCTTCGTAAGCTCCCTGCTGGCTCCGTGTTCCTGTGATTGTCATGAACCAGTTAGGTTTTGACATTTGGACCTTTCCAGCAATGCTCTATAGATGTGTTGGTTTAGCTATTTAGCCAGATAACAAACTCCAGCATCATGAATATGGATCTAAGCAAAAGCTACTGGCAGAGAATACCAATTACAGATTATTACTCATGGCACACAGGTGACTACAGACTACAATCTTCCCTTCAGAAAGGTCAGTGTTCAGGAAATTACTCTCTAAATTACAACCACTTCCAACATGTTTGCTTTTCACAGCTTTACGCTATAACTACAATTCATTCTCATCTTGCTGCCCCATCCATTGCATTTTGCAGTGCCAACCACTGCATATCCTGGCTGGCAAACCACTGTTAGCACTTCAGAGCATTGTGCAAACCCCATCATGAAAGCCCAGAATAGTGAGTACTTTGACGAGCACGAAGCTCTAGCTAATGTGCACATGTGTTCCTGTGACTAACACAAGACCTGAACCTGGTTTGGTTTCTCTGCACAGTGTTGTCCTTCATTTGGTATGTCTGTCCCACACCATGCCAGGGAAACGTGTCAGAAGATTTGCTGGATTATCAGATCTCCCACAATAACAGTTACTGGCTCCAAAAACACGTATTAGCCTGCTGACAGGATACATGATTCAAACAAACTTTTTTAGAGGTCCTGATGCTTGGAAGCCATTCTTAGATCAATATACAAAAAATAGACTCAAGACTCATTTTCTGACATCAGTAGAAGACCTTGCCTGTCCTCTCCTTATTTTAAACTAAGAACAGGACTTCTAGCCTCCTCCAGCTGATGTGTTCATTATTTTAAGCCCAATAAAATCCAAACCAATTAACTCACTAGGCTAGAAAATCCTAAACCAATTAATTTTAAAAAGTGTCGTCCTTGTTCTCCTCTGCTTTTACAAAAGCAAACGTGAGCTTACTTTAGTCAAATAAAGAGCGGCATGGACAGACTTACCTCCAGTACACAGATTCAGGAACATAGAAATTAGTAGATCAGTGAAGCTGGCATTACTTTGGTATTACACAATTTCCACAGCCCTTTCACCTCCGTAAAACTCCAAGTACAAAAAGGCTTTACGCTAGATCTCCTAATCCAGTCTGATATTTGCCTTAGTATGGCAATGGGGAAAAAATCCAAAGCCTGATGCTTTGCAGAGCTTTATCCTAGAAGACTTTTGTGCTTTTCCACATCCCCTCATCTCAGTATCCCATCTGCATTTAATTTTTTCTTTACACACCAAATGGGCCAACGATGACTTAATAGTTTGATGATGACTATACAAGTTTCTCTAGGTGCTCCAACCACTGACCAAATTAACATGGGTGATACAGGCTCTCCTTGCCCAATTCACAACTCTCCTGGTGACTGCTGGAAGTGATCTTGTACTGAAGCAGCTGCTGTGAGCTCATGTGATGGTTTATACCAGCTCAGCTGCCAGCCTGTGGTGTCTGCCCATGCCTACTTCTCATGCAAGTGGCCTACTAGAAACATCTTCCATGAAAGCCCACAGAAAAAGTAGAAATGAAATTTACTATAGCAGAAGTTGGACTACGTGTCCATAGCTCTCAGCCTGCTGAGTCATGCATCTCGCTCTATTGAAATTGCCTCCACTACATTTGCTAAGGGCACCTTAGAAAACTAGTGGTGATTCTTAACCAACACCTAATGTTAAAGGCCCTTCTCATGCATTAATACAGAATCACAGAATCATTTAGGTTGGAAAAGACCTCAAAGGTCATCTGGTCCAACATTTAACTTAGCACTGAGAGTGATTAACATCTCACCCTATTGACTATCACAATACAATACCATCATTATTATGCTTTTTTTTTTTTTTTTTTTTTTTTTTTTTTTTTTTTTAAATTCAATGTTTTCATTCATTTTGAGCTCAATCAAAACTCACACTGATTCAGCAAGGGCTATATAAGAACTACTGGCCACCGGATGAGTCTAGAATTTAACTCTTCTGTACACACTAAATCTCCCAAACTATGCATTTTTTCTATCCTGTCATCAAGTTCTTTCATTCCTTATGTTTCCAGATCAGAAAACTGATTGATTCAACATTTATCATGCATTTTTGAGGCATTTTCCATGGGCTTTATCTACGAAGAAAAGCACTCTGAGAATTTACAATATATATAAAGTTTGGCTTTTATACCTTAAGTGACTGGTAACACTGGTAAGACTCGAACCACATATCGAAATACACTGGATGCACGATGCACTTTCACTGGGATCATGACTAGTGTTCACTAAATTTCAGATAAAGCAATGCACTTAATACTAAGTATGTGAACAAAGCTACTAAAATCAACAGGATTTCTTCAGTGCTTAAAACCAAGAACTTGCCTAGGGACTAAATTCTGAAATGATTGATCTCAGTGAAAATTAGACACCCAAGTATATTTGAAAATCAGCCCCTACATGTTTTCCTGGGTTTTTAAACTAGAGATAGTTTAAAAGAAATACACATATTATTTCCAAATGGTTTACTGTCTAACACTTTGAGACTTCAAAATTGTCTTTTCAGCTTTACTTTTGCTTGCATTACCACCTGTGGGGAAATGAAGTTTCTTGCTTGTGACCACTGCCCTGCAGATCTTCCTTGCACAAGGACTTGAAGGAGATGAGCCATGAAAGGCCACCAGGGTTCAGCAACTTGTAGAGATATTCAAACTGTACATCTTCTATATGTATATTTCATATTAAAATAAATGTGGAAAGCATTAATTGGGAAAACTGATTGGGAATTTGGGAATTTCTCTTTCCCCTGCATGTCAGCAGCAGTCTCTAAAAGAGCAAACTTAAAACAAAGGTCACTGACTTCTTGTCTGTACATCACAAGAAATAAAATTTTGTTTAGTTACCAAAAGTAATCATTTATTGCATGATCCATATTTCAAATCCCAAGAAAGAGATAGAAAATGGGAATGATCCCTACATTGGTAGGGTTTCCAGTGAAAGTTAGAGACTGAAAATTTTCCCTTATTTATTTATTTAGTTAGTTAGTTAGTTAGTTTATTTGCATCATTACATCTACGCAATTAGCAATTTGAAGACAGTCTGAAAAATCCTTTCTGCCTAGGATGAGCAGTGTAAAATACAAAAGTATGCTGGGTGCGCTCCACCTGTGCAGTTTACAGGTAACACTGACCATGGGTAAACTAAGGTGAGATGGGAAAGGCATTGAAAGATTTCTCCAAATAAATTAAGACCAATCACAATGGGCACATTCTAACCAGAAAAATCGTGTGCTGCTGACAGCAGATGTCAGTAGCTGGCAGAGGAACCAGGGCTGAATGTGGCTGGTCTTTGGCCATGGGAAATTGTGGCACCAGTTCAGCTGCAGCCGTGCTGCTGACACATGTTGTCTGCAAAAAGTCATTTTTTCTCATGTAGACAAGACTGAAATGAATTGTGTTAAGTCCTCTGCCTCTGTGGGCAAAGCAAACTTGAAAAATTGTGACTAGATGTATCTGTGCAGCAGTGCTGGGAAGTAGGGGGAGAGAGAAATGTCTCTGCTCCTTTCCTAAGCTCTGCGGGATGACGTTGGATGAGACTGCACCATCTAGTCCTATGCAGCAGGTGTGAGGGCAGTCACAGCCAGACACTGAAGCTGCCCCACGGCATTTCCCTCTAGCAACCCACCCGTTTGCAGGTCCAGAAGGCAGGGGAACTGCGGACACAGGCTGAAAAACTGAAGTTGAAAGTGGACCCAGCTATCCAAAGTCCCAATGCAAGTTATGTGGATGTGTCTCAACAGTTGTAATCCGAAGAGGAGGAGGGTCCCAGACTATGGGTCGAATTTATTGATTTAGCAAAGGAAAATCCAAACATAAACCTCAGAAGCTTGTAGGAGGGATGTATCTCCTTGCATCCTGTATGGCATGAGAAGGATATTCCTACAAAGTAACGGTGGGCAGCCAGCTTGATCCAATGACACATGGGATGCCCGTGCCTGCCATCTCATGCCTGTATTGGACTGAAATGCCACTTCACTGCAAATTATTACCTAAACATTATGAATATGGAGTAAAATCTGGGAGCTGTGAATTGCGTGAATGTGTGAAGAAAAGCTTCAGTACTGATGTGCCACAGTCAGGAGGCCTTCAAGGTTGCAGAGCTGAATGTCGCAACATGAAACCCTGTAGGCTTTTTCCTATTTCTTTCCTGGGGTATTGAAAATGAGAGTCACTGGCTCCATCTATGGGTAAAAACTAGTACAGTTTTATTTCCTTACAGATGGCATAGTCTAACCAAACGATGTTCTCCGCCCCCCCCCCCCCCCAAAAAAAACAAACAACAACAACAACAAAAAAAACTTTTTGGTCCTTGGTCCAATCCTCCTTATGGATTATGTTAGGCACCATGGTTAATAGCACTGAATTTTAGATGCAAAATATATATATATTTTCTAAGAGAAAGCAGAAAATCAAAATTTTGTATTGAAAAGCATTTCTTTCCTCAAATATCGTGTACGTTCACTGTTATTCAGTTCTGAGCATCAGCTTCAAGGTGTATTAAAGCTGTGTAATTTTAGATACAACATGCTGTAAGCAGCCTTTAATCCTGAGCTAACTTATGTTTTGATCCTAACCACCACAGCCCAAAGCTTAGGTCAATGGAAACCTTTTAATTGATTTCCTTTGCTGTGAAAATTGGCAGCGCCATCAATGCACTGTGATTATTGCTGCTACTTTAACTGGTATTTTTGGAACAGGAAGCGGGGTTAGAAAATGTCCTGCTGTCCTTCAGAGAGGGCATTCATCCCCTGACAGAAAGCTGCATTTTTAATGAGTTAAATCCCACACAGTCATGTACATTTATTAAAAATGTTCCTGGTATTTTATTTTAACATATCTGCAGGGATAGCTCCTTAATTTCCACTCAGTAAAGTGATGCTCTACTGATTTACTTGTACAAGTATTGTTTCTGAGGTGAGACCTCACACAAGACCATGGAAATATGTAGGCTGTATTGTGTTTTCCTCCAGTGCAGGTCATCCTCCCACGTTTACTTTGGATCACCTTAGTTTGCTTTACTTCTATACATGAGGTGCTGCCTTGGGCTTTGCTGTTCTGAAATTCCTGAGCCAAAGGGGCTGTGCTGGGGGCCAAGAACAAATCCCAAAGAAAAGAATCCCATTGAGCTTCCATCAGGAGGGGCCAAGGCATCTGGAGCATCTGCTGCCTTTTCAAAGGTGGGACACTGGGCATGAAGCCCCAGCCTGTAGTTTGCTGTTTCAAAGCTGTACCTACAGCTAAGGGCTTTTTGCAGGAAGGTGTCTTTCACTTCAAGGCAGTTTTTTAGGTCAGTCATGGGGTTGTGGCCAGCTGTTGAACTGGGGTAACCAAAAGGAAAAGACACAAGGATGAGCTTTTGGTTATTGCCAGAGAGAGAAAAAAATAAATAAATATTGAAGATGAGCAAATACTTTAAATCCCCAGCCTCACACTGGAAAATGTTTTAAACCTCATATCTGCAGATCACTTTCTGTTTTAATATTGTCCTAACCATTAATATCCTTGCTGAACTGCGTATATTCGAGTGGCAAAATAACTTCACTGGGAAAAGAGCAGCTACATGGGAAAGAAAACACTGCAAATGTCACACATAGCCTTTGAAATGAAAACAAGCTAGGAAGAAGTTGCTTCCAAGAAAAACAAGGAATACACAGAGTAACAGGTTAGTCTGTGTTTTGAACAAGGCGTGGGAGGAGGAAGCGGAGGAAAGACGGGGGATGTTATTTACAGTGAAGATGGCGTATACTTCCCTCACATACTGCTCCAAGATAATAGGGAAAGGAGCATAGGATGGGCTCAGTTCAAGTAAAGTGAGGGGAAAAGAAATCTACAAACCCTGTGGGCTTTTACCTGGTGCTTTTTTCAGTTGTGGATTGCCTGGGTAAGTGCAGATATGCTATAAATCAGAAGGGAAGGCTCCAGTGCAGAATTTCATAGAGCAGCTGAGGCTGGGACAGACATCTGGTGGTCTTTGGTCCAGCCCTTGCTCAAAGCAGGGCTGCAACTTCCGCTTGGGGTGCTCAGAGCCTCGTCCCATTGTGCTATTAAAATCTGCAAGGAAGCAATTTCACAGCCCTCTGGTCCCCTGCTCCAATGGCATGTCACCCCCTTCAAGACCATTTGGCTTATATCTGCCTGAAGCTTCCCTTCTGTTGTGCATCCCTGAGATGCCTTGGCTCTGCCTTCTCCATAAACACCCGATAGGTAGCTAATGACAGCAGAAAGTTTGTCTCCTTCTCCTTTTTCCCCTACACCACGTGCTCAAGCCCTGACCAACCTAATGGTCCTTCACTGGGCTCACTCCAGTATCTCCTGACCATCTTGTACTGGGGAACCCAGAGCTGGACCCAGCCTACAGATGTGTCCTACCAGTGTTGAGAAGGGGGAGGATCAGCTCCCTCGATCTGTTGGCAATGTTCCTCCTAATGCAGCCCAGCACACATTTAATTTAATTTCATTTTAATAGTATTAACCCATTTCAGTTCAATAGTATAAACCTAGTGCCAGCAGCTGTTCACCGGTAATAGCAGGCAAGCACAGCAAGTCCACATGATTTCAGCACACTGTCATTTTCGGAAGAAATAAAGCAACCTAACCCCCATTCACTTTTAACACTGGCATCCCAAGCTCCTTGAGAAAATGGGATTTTAATCACATAGGATGTGGCAATTCTGAGCAGTGAAGCGTTCAGATAGCTTCAGACACGTAGCCATGTGCTGTTTTGGCTCTTCTCAGAGCTCTGCAGTTTGGCACCTGCACAAAGGTCTGAAATATCTGGTCTGAGGGGTCTCTGAGAAGTCTGGTCACTCAGAAAACGCTGCTCGGCCTACACAGACTTTGTTTTGAGTGGGACTTAGCCAATTAACCTAGTGCTTCATGGTATGTAGGGTTATTCTTTGCCACACAGCAGAATATAAAAGCTTTGCTTGTGAAAAACTACATAATACAACAAAACTATTGGCTTTCATAAGTTTCCTGAAGTCCTGAGAAGTGTTTGTTAAATACAATTCAGTTAAATATAGTATGCCCTAAGAGTACAATTCATTACCAACCCTTGTTTAGCACACTGTGAATAAAATCTATGTTAACGTGACAGAGTGAAGAGCATGTATCTGCATAAGGCTCTGTGTAAAAGAGCTTAATGATGTGAAAGCACCTGGTATGGATTGCTCTATAGATTAAAAAAAAAAAAAAAAAAAAAAAAAAAAAAAAAAAAGCTGCAGAATGAGAAAAATTATCAATTTTAATACAAATTTTAATCAACACACCCTTTGCAAGAGGCCCTAAAAACAAAAGACCATGAACACCCAAGCCCAGCACAATTCCTGCAATGCTCTCTGGAGTAGCAGGTTCATGGGGATCTTCTGTTAGCTCAGAAATAGCATGGCCCCGTTCCAAGCCTGCCCCTGCGACAGTGATGTGACCTTATCAAAAGGGTTTTGCTGACTACTGGAAGATTTCTTTATTTAATATTCTGATGTACCTAGCTAGGATCAGACTTAAATGGTGCTATTTGCTTGGATAACTTAGTTAAAATGTCACATGATGGCTTTGCAGTGTGTATTGATGCAGCAGCAAGCTCTTCTGGGTGCACTGAATCAGTTCCATACTGCCTGTGCAACATTGAAACCTATCTGGACCAGCAAAAAGAGCTCAAATAAACTTAAATTATTGTGAGGCTTGAGAAAAATAGGAGCATAAATAGCGTGTTTAAACATTAAGTCGAGAAGAACAAATGCCCTTGAATAGAATGATGCTTGCAGTCAAGTTGGTGTCCTTCAGAAACACTGACTCTCCTGCTTTCAGTCTCCTGAAAGTGTTTCAGAGATAGGCAAGGACTGGAAAAGGTGCCATTTCTACTAAGCTGCAGCAGAATAAACAGATAAAAAGAAAAATCCAATACAGGTCTGTATAGGATTCTGTATAGGAACTGTATAGGAAAACAGAAGTTGCTATGAAATTGTTTTGATTAAAGCCAGCATTTTGAAGAGAAATTCTGATGATGAGGGTTAGCTTCTACACTATTTATAAGCCACAGAAAATTATCAATACTTCACAGTAAACATACAGCCACATTTGTGTATATGCATTGCTAATTCTGCACCTACATTGTCTCAGAAGATCTGACCAAAAAATATATCATTATTTCTTCTGTTAGCAGAAAGGAAAGTCTGACAGTCCAGCACCTTCAGTGGCATGATGTCGTTCCTCTCTTTCCCCTGTAACACAGTCCCTTTCCTGCAGCCACTGTCCCCTAGGCAGAGTGGTGACAGCTTCTTATGGATCAGCCCTGGGAACCTCTACTCAACAAGAAAGCCTTAGAATCAAAGCCTTTTCTCAACCCTGCTCATTTCTGAGTCGTAGAAATGGTATATTAGTCCATGGGATGGTGAAGAAGCAAAATTTGTTCCTGATGAAATGTAGAAAACTGCTCCAAACCATGGAGGTCTGCCACATCTCTCATGTAGTAAAGGAGCTCAAACACCTCTTTAGTGGTTATTTGATCAGAAACACGTACCATTTATTGCTATCTAGTCAAGGCTTCTCTTTTTCCCCAACAACAGGGCAAAGAGATACCAACTAAAAACGGCTGAAATTCTCCATGGAGTCTACAGAGGCAAGCCTCCCTCAGCTCTTGAGATGAGATCCCTTCTGTGCTCACCTCCTCCACAAATCCCACGACTGCTCGAGCTCTTCTTGAGCCCTGGAGCTGACACCAACCAATCTTGGTGAAACTACTTGGGAAACTCTCCCTGACATGGGAGCAAAAAAGCTTTAAAGTGTGATTTCCCTCCTCAGCCCTGTGCAGGTGTCCTGCAGAAGTCATTCCCTACTCGCCATCCAAAAAAACCCCAAACACATGGTCAGTGAAAGCAATAACAAACAATTAGCACATGCCTCATCTGCACTTACTTCACTACCGCAGGTAAAGAATGGGCCAAGCCCAGAGGTACTGTGTATCTTCCTGAAATAACATGAGCAATTTCTTACTTTTTCTTGATCTGGAGAAAAACTTGATGCCCCCAGGAGAGGTAGACGGGTTAGAATTGGGGGAGGACTCTTTGGAGGAGGACCTGAAGATCCCACTGAAGCTCATTCGGCGTGGGGAGCGTGGGGGAGACTCCTGGTAGGGGAAGGGGAAGACTGTTTTGGGTGAGCCAGGGCTATGTTTGGATCTCACAGGGGCAGAAACAGGACTGGAAGGTCGGTTCTGGAGCCCTTTGGAGAAAAGGCCTTTTGAAGGGCTGCCTGCAGAGTAGCTTTCTTCCACCTGAGGAGGAGAGAAAAAGGAAAAAAAAGAAAAAGCAGCATTAATTCACTTCAGCTTGTGCCATTGGGATCTCAGAACTTGTCTCAACACAGTTGTTCCCATTTATTTGGGCTATGGATTAGCCAGGTCTGCCTGCACTAACACATATAGGTGCATATGTGCCACCTCTCTGGGCTCCGTCATGCCCATGGTTCTTAAAGATGACCTGAACTTCACAAAAATTCAAACTATGTGCATAAACTTTATTATCGCACATATAATTCTGGATATCTTTAGTTTAAAAAAGTGACTTTGTTGTTGTTGTTTTATTAGCCACATATTCTTTCTCTGGAAAACTTAAAGGTGGCTGGCAATAAATGTCCATAGGGCAAATACACTGCCCTAAAGTCTTCCTCCTGCATTTAAGCACCCATCTGTGGTACTTAAGTATCCTCCACATGATACAGCACAACAGAGAGCACAAGTTCCCAAGCACCTGGCAGGTCTCTACAATGCCAGACACTGATACTTCCAATCCCAGTCCCAAAATAGAGTGACCATTTTAGAGCAGCAATGTTCCAGCTAATTAGCATGGCCTCTCATTTGGGCTTGACCTTTCTAACAGCTCTGTCTCTTTTGGGACCTGTGTGGGCTTTCCAGCCAGCATGAATATCTGTGCACAACACAGCACGGCACTGTGCAGGCTTGCCCAGCAAGGGAGTGGGGGAAAATCCAGAAAAACAACCCCAAAAAAAGGAGCAAAGATGAAATTCTCCCCACATGCAATTAACAGAAGCCTACCCAAACCGCTGTGGGATTTGCCTGTGCCTGAGCTATATGCAGAGTTTATTTCCTTCTGGATGCACAAAACACTCCTGTGGGCACGAGGCTTCTTTTTTAGCTGGGGTCATTTCTCGTGAATGAAGGGCCTTGTTTCTGGCAGACGGCAGTGCTGGGTTTCAGGTCTGCAGGGAAGGCAAAAGCAAAGGCCACAGCTTATGCATCCATGGGCACAGCGTGCTGCTTCCTGCACAAGGCATGCCGAAGTCCAAGCCCTTTGCGTGCCTCCTTGCTCCCCAGTTATGCAAAACAAAAGGGGCAGACCACAGCTTCTGCCTGCCAGGCACACCCGATATGCGTCAGTCGAGCGGGGCAGAGGTGTTGCCATGGGAGGAATGGTAGGGAAAATAACATCTTTGATCAGAACAACTTAAACGAAAGAAAGGATGAAAGCTGGAATGGGTCTTGCTGTGTGGGAACTGCAGAAGGGCCTGCAGAGATCATGGTCCCTCCTTCAGAAACGTTCCCAACCTGAAAGGCCCATGGTAATTCATCTGGTAGATGGGCACCAACAGTGTGGGTCACCAGCAGCAGCACGGAGCTCCACTGGCATGGCAGAACCCTGCACAGCTGATGAACTCTGCTCTGTGGTCCTCTGAGCAGAACGGAAATGTCTGGCAAGATGCACATCTGCTTTTTATACCTCCACACTCATTTTTTACAGCATGGAAAAGAATGTCTTGGCAATACCTTTGCAGAAGCATTAGAGGAGCAGTTGCCCTCATGGGGAAATTTTTGGAATGGATAAATCAATTCTAACTAAAGCACTGGATACAAAAACCAACTAGAGACTCTTTACTCTTGATTCATCAGAAAAGAAAATGTAGTGTTTCACGCTTAATGTAGAGGCCTGAGCCCCTCAACTCCATCACGGTTTTGTGTGCAATCTTGAAAACTAATTTCTATTCCACATCTATTCTGCTGTGAGGAGAGTGTCTCCTCAAGTACCACTCTAAGTCCTCTCACACACAGACCATCTCATGGTATTTATCATGAAGAATAGGTCACAGTCCCTCAGCTGAGACCTGGAATAATTAACGTGCTATAAATAAATTACTAAACAAACTGCATTTTTGTTATGTGTAAACAGTCTCAAAGTGGTAGCTTTTTTTTCGTAAAAGCTCAATAACTTCACTAAAATATCATCTGTAAACCATCCGAGACTCCTTACACATGGTTCTCTCCTAACTACACAGCCCAGGAAACCAAGTAGCACAACGGCACCTCGATTCTACTGCCAAATCTACTGCTGGGAGTAAGAAGTACATTTTCAAGTTCATTTTAATCATAATACAAATCTGCCACCACTACTATAATTTAGGACTGTTTCCAAGATTGTAATTTCATTATCATTTTTCCTAAAGTGACAAGCGATGAAATTTGTAAAGCTAAGAAAAGGACGTCCTTCTGGTGCCACCTTTAATATTTCATGCATCTTTTTTGCGTGCTTATTTGATTATAACCAAACACGGATAGCAGACACTTCAAAAGACTATGCTATCTTTATGGATAAAGCAATTCTAGAAATGTAAAATGTCAAGGAACAATTTGTCAAATACAATCAGTATTGCCTTGCACACACGAGCCAGACATGGAAGCAAAATGTTCTCAAATTCTGAAGAGAAGCAGTGGGATGTTTTTATTTATTGCAATCACAACCAGTTGCTTTCCCTCCATCATGCCAGGCAGCTGAATTAGCTAATTGTTAGAGCACCAGGGGCACACTGCTAAATACACATGTGCATGCTACTAAATTAAGGGAAATTACTACAATGAATTCTTCCCCAGCTGCTCTGCACATTAATTACGCAAAGGTTACACCCCCCATCAAAGAGGATAAATACCTGTGATTTTGCTTGGGGAATTACATCAGTATTTCTTTCTTAGGGTATTATTGGAGGCTAATGATTGCGAGTTTTAAAAGATGATTAGGTGCTTCTCTGAATAAAATCAGTGGTAGTGACAGCTATGACAGCACACAGAAAAGTCACAAGGCAATATTAATTTCTGTGCATCAGCTGGGAATGCAGAAGAATCTCTGCTGTGGAAGGAACTGCAGCATCCTATGCAGATCCAGAGTGATGACTCCAGCAGTGCTGCTGGAGGAAGGCTGCACAGCTAGATGGGTCGTCAGTCTGTTCTGCATGCTTTTGGGGTTAATTTCCTTGAAGCTGTGACAGGCAGGTGGGAACAAAACTCCCACATGTGCTTCTGAAATATAACTGTTACCCCTGCTGAGCTGTAGCAGCAAAAGACAGTATTGCACCTTAGTTTCTCACATTAATAACCCTTTTAGATCAATTTGTGATGGCTCAGGAAAGCCAGTGAAGCGAGAATGACAGAAATATGAATCGCACCCAGCAAATACACACAGTGATGTGGCTCATTGGACCCTGGCTGGATAATTGGGCTTTTGGAGATAAGTACTACAAACACCCAATGAAAGTACAATACAAATCAATACACAAATAAGGCCTAATTAAACAAATTCAAAAATTGTCCAAAGTATGAAAACTGTTCACTTAATAAATAAATCAATGAAAACCAAACAACTATCAACAAAACATCCCGTGTTGGCTTTGTGCAGAACATACATGGGGCCTTGAGCTCTAACCCTGGGCTGCCTGAACCTTACAACTGGTGATGTTGGAGAGGCAGAAATCTCAGCTTCTGAGCTCAGGTCTGCAGAGAACAGAGCAGCTGGAATTGGGATAAACTAGCAGATGGGTAATAGAAGAATATACAAGTGCCAGTGCAACCCTACCCTCAGTCTGCAGGGATGTGCTCCTTGCTGAGGTTAAGCAGCCGAGCAGAGCCCCATGCTTGATTATGTGTGCTGTTTCTAGAGACTGGCTTTGGTTTTTTAAGGCTTACATAGCCTTACATAGCACTGAGTAAATGTATCCCAAAATGCTGTAAGACTACCAGTGTTCATGCTTCAGAGCACAAAAAGATCCTCAGCTGGAGACCAGGGAGAAACCTTGCCATGCTTTATAAACTGAATGATCTTAGGCAGGCTCCTAAAATGTATCCAGAGCCAGCTGCTGTTGAAAATAAAACAACAAAATGAGAGGAGTTGCACTGTTTACATTGAGCAGATGTGCTTTCGGTTTTCTGAATGGAACCTAAAGTGGTAGCTTGGCGCCTGCCCCGAGCTGGGCAGCTCTGGAAGATTTAATCTCAGGAAACAGCATCCTCATGGCTCCCCTTGTCCTTTCACCTGGATGAGGGGCTCTCTCCATTCTTAATCTCTTCTTCTTTTCCCACAGCAATGCATGTTAATGGCTCAGAGCCATTCTGTGATGGACCAGCAGGCCTGCGTCCTCATTTCCCACTGTTATTATCAATAAAGTCCTCAATGACAAAAATCCCAGCATAAACCACCACCAGTGCCAAACTACATCATACCAGTGAGTGAGACACAGCTGGACACAGGCCCAAACTATCATGCAGTTTTTTGTATGGTTTCCCTGATTGCTCACCACCAGCTAGGGATTTAACCTGTGCTGTGAGCACTCCCTAGGCATTACCTGGGCTTGTGGAGAGTGGGTGCGAGAGTCCAGCCGTACAGCAGGACTGGGCCCAAGCCCAGCATCTCTGGTGCAAGACAACTGTCTCTGACCTCTCTTACTACTACTATTGGCATATCCCAAGTATCTTGTGCTGGTAGGAAATATCCATCCTGAGGCTCATCTAGATCTTCCTGTACAAGGCCTGTCTCTACAACACCCCTCTGTCTTTGCATCAACAACAAATTTCATTAGCATGTTCTATTTTTCTGTGCCTTACTAACAAAGTTCAATCCAAGGACTGAGCCTGGGAAGTGCCACCAGTTCTGTCCCTCTACCCAACAGTCATCTTTTCGATACCAGCCTGCCATCTTTCCCTTCAACTATTTCCTTACCTAATTTGCAATCTTCTTATTTTACAAGAAAGATTAAAGCACATTACATTGAATCACTGCCATAGGATAATCCCCAATGCAATGAACTGAGACCAAACTATTCGTCCTTCACCACAAACCAGACTCTCATTATCCACACATGAGCTGTCTCAGTCCTGCCTCTTCTCACACACAGACACAAGTTTCCCCAACATTGTCATTTTCTTTCTCCTGCTTTGTATTGAAATTCGGATCCCTCCTCTCTTTTGCCAAATTATGTCCTCTCTAAGAAGCCATTTGTGCTCCCAACCTAGAATTTAAGGACTGCTTAGCTCCAGGGAGGAGAAGCATCCTGCCAAAGAGAAGTGGCCAGAAAAATGAATGAGCTGTGCAGAGAAGACTCTGATCATGAGCAGGCAGAGACTGTCTGGAGAAATACTGGCTCTGTCCTTGTCCCTACCCCAGAACCTCTCTGCAGGTTCTGGGGTAGGGACAAGGTTCTCCCCTAGAAGCAGAGGGCCCTTTCATAGGCACACAGCCTCTCTCAGATATGCTCTTATTGTCTACTTCAGGAATCGCCAAGCTAAGGCACTCCCTTGGATTTCCATATTCCTTCACCATTTGGACAAACTCATCTCTCCTTGGATGTGCTACAGCTCTCCTCTGGGGTGATCGACTCCTGCCATAATCCCTTCCCATCTGCCACGGGATTTACACAGCTCAGTATCTCTGAAAAATCTCTGTCTTTGATTCAGTTACTGGTGAATTTAGATTCATTTTCAGAACAGTCTGAAAATAAATAAATAAATAAATAAGAAACCAACACCCTGTATGGAATACGAATGAGCTCAAACTAAACAACCCCAAAGCTTCAAAACATTTCTGAATTTAAGTGAAAGTTATTGCAAGTTCCTGAGCTCTGCTCATTTCTTCTCCAGCTCCAAAAAGTTAGCACACTTATGGAGCATTTGAGTTTTTTTTGCTTTTACAGCAGTGAGTTATTTGACCTTTATTTTGCCTCTTCTCTTAAAAAAAAAAAAATAAATTGGAAGGCGAATAACAGGAAAGGAATCGCCTCCCACCATCCTTGTCAGGGACAGTAAGCACAATTAAAGACGACACATCAGATAGACGTCTGCACTTATTTCCTGCCCTTCTGCTGAATCTCAATAAAAAAGCCCTTTGATAAACTTAATTGGATGATTCCCTCATTCTGGTGGAATAAAAGAGCTCACAGAATCACAAGAGCTGACTTCATTAGTCCGAAAGGTAATGAAGGACTTACTCTCCCAGGCACCATGAGGCTGCATTCACCACCATTATTTCCCTTGGTTCTGCATGAGCAATAACAATCAGGATGACAACGTGTTTTACAGGATCAGAGATGTCACTTCCCAAAATTAAAGTACAATGACACTTCCCAAAATTAAAATACAATGGGATGCGGTCGGCTGATCTGGCAGGCCCTGAGAGCCATGCATGGCTGTCCGGATGGTCGGGGTTGAGTTTCCCAAAGCACGCAGCACTGCTCGAAGGCAGGAGCATGCTAGAAGGAAGGTGAAAGTAGGGCTGCCTCCAGGTGAGATCAGGATGGCTCCTGGCTCTGTTTCCTAACAGTAAGCATTTCTGTCAAAGCAGCAGAAGGGAAGGAGGCAGACAGACAGGGGACATAGTGCAGACATTGTCACTCATGTCCTCGTGCCAGGCTCACTACATCCACTGCAGGTGCCCCGTGTTGAGGCTGCCACAGTGCCCAAGACACGCTCCCCATCCTTCCTGCTGAGGCCAGCTCACTGTTCACAAAGAAATGTATAACTAAAGGCTGTGAAAAAAATAAATCAAAAGGAGATTTGTTATCCAGGGGAGAGGGGGATAAAAATCGGACTTTTTTTTGCTTCTCCTCCCTGTTCTACCATTTATGAGTCACCGCACAAAGCAAAAACAATGCTGGGACCAGAACCAGGGCAAAGTGCTCCCCTGAGCCTTTCAGTACTGGAGTTATTCCTCAGATCTTTTCTGATCCTAGTTCATCAACATTTTCCTGCATTACTGACAGCAGAACTGTAAATCAGTGACAGATGCAGTCATGACAAAACTACATTTTGCCCTGTTCGTTGGTTTGCACATCCAGAACAACAAAGTAATCCTTTAGCCATCACACCACATCACATCCAGAATCTATGTACAGATGATTACCTACAGCTGCTCTCAAAACCTAATCAAAGTTTTGTGGAAGACTTTCCAAAAATAAAGTCTTCATTATTTGCTCCTAGGTGTGACTGCTCAGTTTGGCCAACCTGAAATGGGCAGTCTGCTTGCAAAATGTGTTTTAAGTGACTCAGGTCATTCTGCATTGGAGAGTTTCCTGCTCTCTTCCCCCTCATTTTTCTATGAACTACAAACTGCAGTTTGCAATTTGTACAGTAATGAGCCTGTATTTCTTTCAAGTCACTGATAAAGAAATATATAGTAGAACAACAGTATGTTTTGTCTGCCTAGAAACAAAATTTTCCAGTGATGAGTCTCAACTTATTTTATCAGCCAGGTTTTATTCACTTAGTAGGCTCCATATTTTGTCAGTATCATTACACTTTCTTAAATCTAAATGTCCTGTGCTACATTTTTATGTATATAACACCAATACATCTTCCAACTAAATTTATAATCTCATTTAAAAAGCCAAATTCTCTCATAAAGAACTGTTTGCCATTAACTCCATCAAAATAAGTCTGTTGTAATTGCATTATTAACTATCCAACATTAGATATTTCATTGTTTTACCCAGGACTAATGCCACACTGACAAATCTGAAAATTATCCTAATTACAGGCATTGTAAATATTAACACAATAATTGCCCTTTTTTTTTTTTTTTTTTTTTTTTCAGTCTTTTGCAATCTCCTCTCTGCTCCAAGATTTATTCAAATCATCACTAATCAGTCAGTTCATTCAAAGCTGTTTTATCAGGGTTGTTTGGGTTTAATTTTAAACTGTCTAGCTGTGGTATCTTCTGTTTTAAATGCACTTGAGTCATTAATGGGACAGAGTCACCATCATCATCTACAATAAACATCTCACCTGCTTTTTCTCCATGTAGAAAAAAAACAACAACAAAAAAAACAAAACAAAAAAACATTTAATGCATGCTTCTTTTTCAAACTTTCTTCTATATTTTATTAACGAATTATTATTTCCATAAAGTAACAGAACACTATTATTTTTCAAACTTCTTTTCTTCCTCTTCCTCTCCTCTCCATATATGATTTCCTAGTTGCCTCCCCATGGGCAATTTTCTCTTGTAATTTTCTTCTCACAGTCATTCACAATCCCAGGCTTTCACCTGAAAGCAATAGTTGCCTGTAATTCCCACACCTTTTCTTGTAACCTACATTTTAGATGAAAGATCTATAAATATTCCAAGTGTTAATAGCTCTAAAACTGATAGTGCCACCTTGGTGCAGAGGGGCAATCATCCCTGACTGCCACCCTGCCACGTCGTGCCACAATTTTCTGTTCTCCACCTCAACATCATACAGGATTCTCCAGTCCTCTAAAACCCCCTCTTCTGCTGTCTTTTTCCAGACTGAGGCAATCTGGTATATTTAATTGCTTCTAAGCTCCTAGTTATCCTCATCTATACTAATGTATTTAATGATTCTGTAAGGTCATTCTGCAAAGATTAAAGCCAATTCTGGAGAGTCTTTGAGTAGGGGGCAATCAGTAGTACCAATAATTTTGGACAAAGCCACCAGCACGTGTATTAAAGCACTTGTAAGGCAACAAGAAGGGCCACAATATCTGCCACAGGCGCAAGAGCCACCTTGCTGCATCACATCACACCAAAAATTATCTGCAAGACTCTGCAGAGAATTATACTCTGCCTTCAAGAGAGGAAGGTGAAAACCACCCAGTCCCCTTTCCACCATCAGGTTACAAAGCAAAGAAGAATACATAAGCTATAATTATAACAATGCCAATGAAAGTGATCAAGACTAAACTTCATCAAATATATGCCACATTCCCACCACTGCCAAAAAATTCTGACATGAAAAAGTAAATTTGCACTTGAGTTACTAGCTGTGAAATGAGGATTATTGTCACAGGACGATGATTGAGAGGCACTCACATGGTGAAGTGCTGAGAATCCTTGTGAAAAATGTTAATACAATTTCTAAAAGCTTTTCACTAAAAAAAAACCACTGGCATTAAATTAATCACAGATCAGATAGACAAGCTGTGAACTACTCTTCTCTAACTTGATATATAGCCCAGGTGACAGAAGAATTAAGAGCAAGAAGACATCTCTGATTAATTGCCAGTCTCCAACATGGCTGGTGAATGGAAAAGTCATGGTATTGATGAAATATTGGCTTAGAGAATGCAAAAGTTACAGATCACACTGTGATTTCAAGCTTGAACAAAGGAAAACCATTTCACTTGAAAGTGAACAGTAACTTGGGAACTTCGCTCCCACCTCTGCAGAGGGACCTGGACAGGATGGGTCAATGGGCAGAGGCCAGTGGGATGAGGTTCAACATGTCTAAGTACCAGGTCCTGCATTTGGGTCACAACGACCCCATGCAGTGCTACAGGCTTGGGGGAGAGTGGCTGGAAAGTTGTGCAGAGCAAAAGGATCTGGGGGTTCTGATTGATGCTTGCCTGAGCCAGCAGTGTGCCCAGGTAGCCAAGAAAGCCAACGGCATCCTGGCTTGGATTAGGAATAGTGTAGCCAGCAGGACCAGGAAGGTGATCATCCCCCTGTACTTGGCTCTGGTGAGGCCACACCTCGACTGCTGTGTTCAGCTTTGGGCCCCTCACTACAAGAAGGACATCGAGGCCCTGGAGCATGTCCAGAGCAGGGCTACAAAGCTGGTGAAGGGCCTGGAACACAAGTCCTGTGAGGAGTGGCTGAGGGAACTGGGGTTGTTTTGTCTGGGGAAGAGGAGGCTCAAGGTAGACCACATAGCTCTCTACAGCTACCTGAAAGGAAGGTGTGGGGAGCTGGGGTCAGCCTCTTCTCACAGGTAACTAGTGATAGGACCAGAGGGAATGGCCTCAAGTTGTGCCAGGGGAGGTTTAGGTTGGAAGTGAGGAGACATTTCTTCTCAGAAAGAGCAGCCAGGCATTGGAACAGGTTGCTCAGGGAGGTGGTGGCGTCACTATCCCTAGGGTTATTCAAGGAAAGGTTGGACATGGTGCTTAGGGACATGGTTTAGTGGGTGACAGTGGTGGTAGGGGGATGGTTCGACCAGATGGTTTTGGAGGGCTTTTTCAACCTTAATGATTCTATGAATTTCTTTATGTAGCACTAGCAGGACCTGGCAAAACTTTAGTTTAAATGAAATAAGATCCTGCAGTCTGATGCTAGTCATCAACCACTAACAGCAAAGATCTCATCCTTCACATTAAGGAGAAAAATGATATTTAGAATGAGATGTGCGGCAATGGATTTCATTAGATGATCTGTTTCTTATCAGAAATTGGGCACTGGCAGCTGGTCTTTTATCATTTCGTTGCATGTTTTGAGCAGAGCTCTTAGGGAAAAGGGAAGCTCTTTAGTTAGGGAAAAAAATATCTGGGTCTTATACATTCAGTCAGAAACATCAGTTAAAAAAACAGTTTCAAATGTCAAGCCCCAAATGATTATTCCAAAGTTAATCACACTTCTACATGCAGAACTTGACCTAAGTTTGGGAGGGAAAAAAATGTATCCCCTGAAATTGCAAAAAGGGATAACTTCTGAAATGTTATTCTAGCTTTTTCCAAGACAAACACTCATTAAAAAGGTATCCCAAAACCAGTAAGAGAAAAGATGGGGACTTCATAAATGGTAAGTAGGAACTTGTTAAACAATATCACATAACACTACACACAAGCAAGATTAGCTTTAGCATATTTTTTTCTTTGGGACTGAGATTCATGCAGTTTCCCCACCTTTCTTTGAGAGAAATCAAGTTTCGATTAGGAACACCTGCACTCTCCCAGCATGACAACCCTTTCCAAAACCATCATATTGTTCGCTTTATTCAAACCCACCAAAAAAGTCTCTTTTGATAACACTGTTTATTCTAGCTTCCCTGGCATCTACAAGAGTTCCTCTGTGTTCATCAGTGACTCCTATGTCACAGTCTTAAAAGGCCCACTGCAGGAAAGAACAAGGCCAATGTTATATTTATTTACTAATGGATTGCAGAAGATATTAAACTGTCCTTTGCTGTGAGGTGTAAATGAATAGAAAATCATGCTGTCAACAGGGCTAAATTATTATCATTCGAGATGCAGATTAGCTTCACTAAAGAGATATTTATTGCTTCACCTGCCTTGAACTATAACTGCAGACTCTTTGACAAATGGCCTGTAACAGGTTTAATCTTCAGAGAGGTCCATATCCTTGTAACTACTGTCATAAGTCTACTGCATAGTTATAGATTAGTTTTGGGGGTATCTACTGTTTATAGAAGTCTCTCTCCTCACCAAGTCCTAACTTGGCTGGTAGGGGGTTTACATGTAGCAGACCAACTTGTACTTCAACGCTCTGTGAAAATTATGAGACCAGGAACCTGAACATGACAGATGCTACTCAAAAATTTTATTGCTTTGAAGAATGTGTAGGCACTGTCTAACTGGTCCTAAAGTTGTCCATTGAATATGTTCATCTGATCATCTTAAAGCAAGCAGACTCTGTGAATGGATTGGTTTAATCTAATAACAAGCTGTTGGAAAAACAAATGCTGGTAATGCCTCCAGAAGGATAACCTTGAGTTAATCTCACAACAAGAAGGAAATATTCTATCTTGTTTATGGGTAAATGCTACCACTATGACTCCAGCAAATGGATGCAGTTCATTTTGCCAGTGCCATGGATGGATAGATCAAGGATGCTGAACAGTTAAACCCTCCGTAGCCTGATGACAGCCATTAGGAGGCAACTCAAGGAAGACAGGCAGACAACAAAAGATGCCTATTTGGGCACTGTGTTTCTGTAGAAACACCACAAATTCAGGTAGCTAAATGTTTTCCTGAGAATACAGTTACCCAATATCACTTTGTTACACACAAAATCTGAAGTTTCTAGGGGAATATCACCACAGAGGTTATCATTCTTTACAGGTGATAGCATTAAGCACTGTCATGATAAGGCCTGCAAAAGTCACAACGCTTGACCTAGAGTATCTCTTTCAATGTGTTAATGGCATGGCAGGGAAGATTAAAACCCTGAGGCTTTTTAAATTCTAATAAATAATGTTTCTCACCAAAGGACTCAGCCACTACAGTAAAGATGAAGCTTTGGAAATATCCTACCTTGCGAGAAGCATTTTTGTCTGTGTTCTCCACATCACCGTCCAAGAATGGCATGGCAAAAGAGCTGAGATCCTGCCAGGAGAGAGAAGAAAAAATGATGTCCTATATTAATGTCTTCTTCCTTCCATCAGAGCTCCCATGACTGTAGCCCACTGTGTTATTTCCAAAGTGCCCACTGCTTTACCCATAGCAACTGCTGAAAAGTAATAACGTGGGCTCTGACAGTTCTCCTTGCCTGTGAAGGAGAACAGATTTAAGTAACTCGTGAATAGAAAACCCTTCACAGCACTTTCAGTCCATCACCATCAAAAGGCACTCAGCAACTGGACAGCCAAAGCAGAAAGTCCTATAAAAATATTCAAAAGGGGGGTACCCAAATCCCATGGAAAAAAATGCAGGAAATTACAGTCTGACTATAGCCACTTGCTCAGCAAATGACCAATCTGGCCTTTAGTGGTGACTACAATCTTTGTTTAAAGAGTATTTGTGGTGATAAAACCTGAATGAGAATATGGCAATGTTCTCAAAATAAGTAACATATATAGCAAAGAGGGAGAAAACAGAAATGTGGTGTTGAGGATGAAATAACCTATTCATTTGCGCACGGTAGAGGAGCCCCCTCTGTGACTAAATTCTGTGCAACTAGAGAAAATAAAGCCATAAGAAAAGCACACATGCTCATCTTTAACTAACAAAAACAAACTGTAATTATATTCTACCTCCTGCCGTCTGTTCTGTTTATGCTACTTCGTGTTCCAGCCACGATTTTTAGGGCTCCTTTGTAAACACGTAATGAAATTTTCTGTGTTAGTGTCAAGTTTAGCATCTGTTTGATCAGAAAAGTAGATAATGAGTAACTCTATGAGCAAAAGCATGGTTGTCAATATTGCGTGCTGAAGAACTGAGGCTTGGATCCCAAGCCTCGATCTCAAAGTCAGAAAAACCTCCTCAACACAGAGCCTCTCTGATGCAAGGCATCACCCTTTAAACATAATGATTCAGAGCTTCTCTACCATCACATCTGCATCTCATTTTAAATTGCTCAAAACAAAAATAAATAGCAATTTCACTTAAACCTAATTTGGGATTAAATAGAGCTTAATTAAAAATTAGCACTGGCCGGGAAGTCTGTGAGTCTTGCTTGCCAAAAGGCCTTCAGAATTCTGAACAGCCACAGGTTTAATCACATCACATTGTGTAATCATACTAAATCCAAAATATGCTTAAAAATGTGTGTAACTTGGGCATAATCCTTGCAAGTGTTCAAAAATATTCTGGTTACATAATGAACAACAAAAATAAGGAACAAAATATTGAATTACTGGAACTGAAGCACATGGGAGTAACTCATGCCAAGCTGGAAAGGAAAAAAAAAAAAAGCAACCCCACTTGGCCAAACTGGCCCTGAGTCCCTAGGCCACAAACCAAAGTATTCATGACAAAGAAGCGTGCTCCAAGCTATGCACATTCAATGGGAACCATCTACCAAGGTCCAAACTACAAAGCACCAACCCAACTGTATGTGACCCTCATCACCACGCTTTGACGTGTGCTTCACGTCACAATCATTTGCAAATGAAAATGTAAGCAAATATCTCAAAGCCAAAAGAAGAGTCAATTTGTTTTTATTTTCACTGTTATCGAGATTTGACAGGGTTCAACCAGGCGCCACAGGACCTTAAAGAAAAACTTCTGTATTAATTTGCTTATTCCTATCATTATTAAAGACCAAAATGACTTATGTACTCTATATAAAAATTACCTAGCCATAAACACTGTTTATAAACAGTATCCAAAATGGATTGTTATATTCCTACTTCATAGATTACCGCAATAATTAAATAATAAATCTCTGTGAAGAATTTTAAGAACCTAATGGAAAGTTACACAAAATCATATCCCTTCATGTTTACTTTAATTTAGCCCAAGGATCTACCAACACTTTCTTTGACCCATCTTTGGCAGTGAAGAAGCTGGTATCTGATGTGTGCTAAATCATTTTCCATTAAATAAAACAAGGAAATAATATCTTTTGAGCTCCACATGTTAGCATCCCTATCTCCCTACTTTTTGTAATTCACAAAAAGAAAACCTGCAGTTTGTGAAGGCTGGAGCCTGGAGGAAGAAAGTAGGTTTTTAAGGGGACACATACCTAGCAATTAGGGTTGAAAAAGCTGTCCAGGAAACCTGGAACAGCTGGGAATGAAACCATAACTTTTGAGCAGAAATGTTCAAAAACAGGAAGAAGTAGGTAGGCAGAATTATTTTCCTACCAGCTATATTTCAGCTGCCAGTTACAATTCCAAGCTTAAAAATGGATACATGCTATATTCTAAAGCCTGAAAGTATGAAACCCACCTGATGATTTTATTTTAATTCGTAACTCTCAGATTCCATGGAGGTAAGTTTCCTTCATCTGTTTTCAAATGCAGAAACAGTACATCTCTACTTACAAGTGGAAATAACTGGAGCCATACCAGAACCTCCCTGGACAACATGAGACCTTTCTTTGTCTGCTAGCTAACAGGATAATTTTACTTGTAGTCCCATGATAGAGTCTGTAAGCAGCTACCTAACAATATTTTCATCTTTCTCTTCTTCAGAAAACTCCAGTCACAGAGGGAAAGACTGCATATATCAAAAGCCAGGCTGCAAATACTGATTTCTCAATTCCAGCCTGTTGGTTATGCAAGGAAATATTGGGTGTTTATTTGCACTTTGTGTCCCTGCAGAATATAGAACAGATACATCTTTCCTTTTTGTGTTGCTCTTCATCCAGAAGCGTATTGCAGCTGCAAGGTTGACAACACAGTACCTCTTAAAACAAACAAACAAACAAAAAAAAGATAGGAACTGCTCCAAAAGTGTTGGAAAACACCTGTAGCGGCTCTTGACAGGCCAATGGTGAAGCCCTAGCTCTTACTGCATATCTGACTGCTCTAATCTTATGCTAACTGATACACATTGAAGGCTTGCTCTGCCATCAGCCCAGGACTCAAACTAGTCTTAGGTAGCTTTTACAGTCCTACAGAAAGCTGATGGTGTTATTATCCACTAGCCCTCTCCAGCTCTGCTTCGTTACACTTGGTATATATGGTCTAGAAAATCCCATGGTTTTGGAGAAACATTAGAAAAACTTCTGCAAAGGTGTACAGTGATGCATTGGTAAGAGGAAGATCCTTCTCATTTGAGACTGCAGAGCCCTGGCTGAAGAATAAATGGCATCACTCCTTGTATCCATCATTTCTGCATCATATCCTTGGAGAGAAAACTTCTGCAGAGACCAAAGTCTGTGCTCATCCCTGTAATGGAAAAGGCCACCGGAAGCTGCAGCTCCTAGTGGTGGTAGCCTGGAATTAAGGCTATTCAAAGTCCATTTTGTGAAGTTTTGTGAGCTTTCCTGTCATGTTGAAGTTCCTCAGTAGGTCCTTCGCATTGCTCAGTGCAGACCAACAGCCAGATATTGGTTCTGTCATGCTCCATTAGAAAAAATGAGCTCTCGAACAGTTTAGATTTACTTTTCAGCCACAACGCTGGTTTAGATTTATGTCCAGACATGCCCACAGTGCTACATCACTCCTTCCTGATTCCTCTCTTTTTCCTTGGACAGCCCTTATATCAGAATATTCGGAACTATGTGAGAAGAAGGAAGAATAAAAATTTTGTTATTTGATATCTTGGGAAAACTATGGCAACAAAAAAGTCCCTTTCTCAGAACTGTTTTGGAGAATAGGAAGGAAAACCACATTTTAGGATAGAGAAAGCAAATATATCAGCTGGCAACATGTAGCCAAATGGCAGCAGGAGAAAGATTTGGTTCACCAAGCATTTTTTCACCTTTTCCAGACAGTTTCAGTTTCTTTCCTTACCAGGGAGAATTCCTGCCAAAAAAAGCCTGCCCAGACATGCTGGTCTGGACACTGCTATGGTTGGGGACCTTGGTGTCAGAAAAGTTTCCAGCAATTCTGTAGCAGAGGCTGCAGGCTGAAATAACAAACCACTAAAGCCTTGAATACAGTAAACAATGTAGTCAGAATAAAAAGGATTTATTATTATTATTATTGTTTTGTTTCAAGGCTGCTTTGGCAGCCAGGCTAAAAAAGCTTCCCTGCAATGGCTGAAGCCAGTGAGCCAGTAAGGCATAACAGGATGGGCTATGATTGACAGGTCAGAGACCTTTATCAGAAGTGTTTTGGGTGGGAGTGAGACTTGTTTTATGGCCCTGATCAACAGTAGTCTATCCATCTTCCTCCTCAAAGGAAAAGGGGGAGAAAATACAATGAAAAGGGCTCAGGGTCTGAGATAAGGACAGGGACTTCACTCACCATATATCGTCATGGGCAACACAGACTCAGCATAGGGAGATTAATGTAATTTATTACCTATCATTAGTGGAGTAGCACAATGAGAAACCAAAAGCAAACCACAAACACCCCACGACCCATCTGTGATGTCAGGCTCAGTTCCTCTGCTATAAACAACTTCAGGGTTCTGGTGAAGGCAGTAGCAACATCATGACTACTGATGGTCTCACCTATGAGACATCACTTTTCTGCTTCACTAACTTCTATGTATGTGCTAGGACTGCACCAAATTTAAAGACGTGAGATGCCTGCCAGACTCCACAGTCTCTTTGTACAATATAACTCGAGCAGGAGGTAGCACTTTACTGAGACTGCTTCTCCATATGGGGAGATGGCTCCTTTAATAAAATAAAGAAAACAAGATACTGAGAAATTAAGGTAAGAGTGCCAAAGAGTGCTGATCTCATAAAGCATTGCTAAAAATTGCGCTCCTCAGCATCTCAAGTTTACAAGCCTCTCGGGGTCTCCTCTTCTGCTAACATTGCTGAGCATGTCAACTGTCCTACCAAGGACAAAGAAAGTCAGGATATTTATTCACATAGCTGTGAACCACTTCTTTCAGCTCAGTCTGTGCTCCAGCAGATTTTTTTTTTTTTTAGCTCAGCCTTGGTTTGTACCTATTACAAGCCTATAGGGAATTCTGAATAGTAAATATACTACATATGCTAATAGCCTGCGAGCAGAATCCAGACTTTGAACTCTGTGGAATAGGGTGTATAGCTCAGCAGCTCTGATTTCATTAAAATTTTCCTTTTAGGAGAACAAGCCTTTTAGGATTTATATCAATTCAAATATTCCTATTGCACGTGGAATGATTCAAAACTGACCTACATGGGAATTTCTATCCTTCTGATTTTGTTGTTTTGATATAATAGGCATAGTATCGTAGGACTTGCTACACGGCTTTATTCCTTGAGGAGTAGGTTGCTCATTGCTTTGCTTTTCTCCCTCCCCCATGCCATCTAGACTGCAGCATGTGTTTTGGAGACAGATATATAAATTGCACTGTGAGACATAGGATGCTGGTGACTAAGGCTCGGGATGACTCAATGGGAGTGGGCAGTAACAGATGTACAAAGCTGGTTACATTTGTGCAAGCCAGCTTTGTACTTCACAGGGCTATGGCAATTTATTTGTGTACTGTTACTTTTAAGGCTGTTCATATTGAAAATGAACAATTGAGTGGGTCTGGACAGTTTGCGATGGTAGAAATGAGCTATAGAAACTATTTTGTCCACATCACGAAGTTCCCAGAAGCACCATGGTATCTGGTGACTGTGCAGGACAAGTTGTACAAAATATAATGTCAAGGTGGACACAGTACCAGACTTGAAATAACAGAGGGTATATCACCCTATTTTATAAAAATAAATTAAAATAAATAAATGACCTGCCTGGAAGAAATGGGAAATATTCAGTTCCAAACAGGCACAATCTATAAAGTTAGGGAGCTATGGCTGGCTGAAATCCAACCAGAACTCAGTACATGAAAATCACCATCCATCTGGTGATTATTCAATGTCCTATAGCAAAAAAAAAAAAAAAAAAAAAAAAAAAAAAAAAAAAAAACAGCTTGGCAGTCTCAGCTGCAACAAACAAGCAAAGAACTAAAGAGCTGCTGAAGCTACTTCTCCCCTCTTCTCACTTGTGGGTTGCCTGGCTTGAATTGCCACCACTTGGTCTGAAAGAGCTGCTAAAACTGAGAATTTATTGGAGAAGGGGATAGAGATAGAAATGAAACCAGTAATTCCTTGATATTTCCCTCAAACAGCTGTCCAAGCTGCTCACCCTGAGTTATACTGACCATGAGACACTGGCAGCCTGCAGCACACCCTTCCAGACCTCTCGACTGATCCTGACCTTAAGCTACAGCAAGCCTACTTCTTCTTCTGAGGCTGTAGGCAAGGTTCATCAAAATAAATAAATAAATAAATAAAATGCCAAGAGATTGTGGACTGCTTTATGTTTTCCTCTCATTCTCAGAATTAAATCACCAGAACACATTCCTACACTGCTCATGGAAAAGCTGAAAATTTTCTTTCAAGTCTGTGCGCTCCTGCCAGGAAGCACCACGATATCTTCTTGGTGATTCAGCCTTTGCAACCTAGCTGAACACAGCCTGGAGCACTCGGACCTGGTGTGGGATGCGATCAGTTCTGCCTGGAGCCCCATGGAGTTTATAATGTCCACGGAGCTCAGGGTAGTACAGAAATATTGTGATGAAGAGAACTGCTCTCACCTAACCAGAACATCACACACCATCACTGGGGAATCTTACACAGCCTGAACAAGATCCCCATGCACACGACAGCCTGGTTTGTCAGCTCCTTCACACCAAGAACCACACAGCACGGTGTCTGGCAGCATGCATATTACAACAGCAGATGGACAACCCAGCGAAAGCGTAAATAACAAAATGTCATTAAAAAAAAAAAAAAAAAGAAAAAGAAAAAGAAAGAAAGAACAAAAGAACAGCAGAGCAAGCAAGTCAGGGAGGAAAACAAAATTCTCAATATTCCCTGTGACACCACGGTCCACATACAGTGTCTGCAGTGGCTGGCTCCTGCACCCATCCAACCTATGGAAAAAAATCAGTTGCTTTTTAGATGTCGCAGCTTGCTTTACAAGTATGAAGCTGCCTACTGATGGGGGAGCAAGGCTGAATGTCCCCCAATGCTCCACAGACTCTGATGGTTACAAGCTCTTTATTAAGCCCCATTTTTAGGTGCTCAGCTTAAACAACCTTTCTTTGGCTACGCATTTCCTCCAAGAAACAACCAAAGTTAATACAGGCAAGGTGAAAGAAGAAGAGAACGTACCTCAGCCCTGGTGAATGTGATCAGATGAACAATGAGATGCTCAGATGAAGGATGAGGGAGTTAAGAAACAACCAGAAGAGATACCACTGCAGGGAGAAATGGCAAGAGACTGCCAATGTTCAGATGGCACATCTCGGTGCCAACAGAATTGCTTTCCAATACTTACATAAATGAGACACAGGATCCCAAGGTATTTGCAGAGAAAAAATACACATTTTCTATAAAAAATAACGTCAGCCACAGTGGAAGAGCAGAACCACAGGAAACAAAAGATGATTTTGCCATTATGTAATGAAAACACTTGAGAAGCTACAGCATGGGGGCAATTTAACAGGATTCAAAGCCAGGATCATCATGAGTCTTTCTAAATCATCTCCAGGCTTTATCTGTTTAAGAAGTCACTGTAGTTGACATTTTGATGCTTTTCTTCACTCTCTATAGGCCAAATCTCTTAGAAAAACATTTATTCGAGGAAGAACAGAACAAAACAGAGTCAGAGCTGAAAACCGCCAGCTGATGGCATTATCTGAGAAAGACTTAAAGGGTTTCCCCTTGCATGAATCTCACTAAAAAAGGTGGCAGAGATTTTCTGCCTGGTGTGAATGCCATAAGCACTTGAACTACAACTATTTTTTGCAGTTCATTGCATTTAGGAAAACAGCTGTGAATGCCATAAGCAACTACTGCCTCCTCTTTCCATTCCTTTCAGTTAATAACCATGAATACTCTTAACAATTAGAAAAAAAAAAATAATAGCTAAAAAGCCAGGTAAGTGCTTAGAGCTGGAAAGCCAGGTAAATGAGGGACCTACTCTGATCAAGAAGTCCCTCAGCTAAAAAAGAAAGTAAAAAAAGTCTAGAAGCAAAGAGAAAATGAGGTAAGGAAAGGAAGAAGAAGGAAATCTATGTGCCTGGTGTACTGAAGACCTGAATAGGAGCTCAAATGGGACAACGCATGGAGCCCACGATGAGGGAAGATTTCCCAGTTCATGCTTTCCTGATGTACACTTCTTTATGACTGCAACTGCAGAAAAAAATCATATGTACAAATTTTACAGTCACTTTGCTATAGCTTTTCTTACAGTTTTAGCACCAACTGCAAAAAGAAACCTTTATATACAGGATGCTTAATTTCATATGATAGCCTATTTGTTTTTCTTTTCCCAAAAGAATGGATTCTCCACCCTCTGAGCTCTTTACAAATTTTGCTGGAGCTGGCAATGTAAAAATCCCTCAAGGACAGAAGGAAGATCAAATTCTCAGAGATAATCCAGAAAACATTGTCACGGTCACAGTACAGTACTCTGCCTTAAATCCAGCTTGCGTGTCCTTCAGTCTCACCCTAGACTTTGAGCTGAGAGATGCTGAGAGCTGCAAAGATTTGGTACATTTATTATTTTTTCTAGTTAGTGGTGTCATGTAATACTAATAAATTGCATAACATTTTTCATCCTGTGGGAATCCAAGCAGCTTTACAAACTGCATATCCAGTCCAGAATAGCTTCACAGATGGACTTAAGTGATGAGACTTTCATTGCCTGCGCCAGCTTCCTGGCTTACCTCTGGGAAAACATCAATGACAGGATACCTGTCATTGAAAACACTAATCATCTACCCCACACTTTTTGTCTAGCCTCCCATTATAGAGCTCAGGGAAAAGCCAGCATCTCCACCAGGGTATTTGTTCCCGTTCCCCTGGTGCAGGGCTCCAGGGAAAGGCTGGACAACTTGCTTAAACTTTGGATGGTTCAGCACAGGATGAACAAACCCTGACTTTCACCTCTCCCTCTTTACCGCCTACAAAGAGGGGATGAAATCACTTATTTTCCAGTTTCCCTCTATTCAGAAAGCAAAGCATCCCAAATAGGGACCACGTCGTACTACGGGCACGTCTACACGGCAATCACGAGCGCGGCTTAACCCAGCTTGGCACCGCACCGACAGCAGTGTAGCCATGACAACACACGGGCTAGCGTAGGCTGCACAGTCCCCGCGGGAAGCTGAGTAAATACTCTGGTAATTTAGCTCACTTTGAGCTCCTCGCTCCCGCTGTTGTACGGCTGTCGGGACTCAGCCAGGCTAATTTATGCCCAGCTTCAATCACGTCTTCGCCTGCGGTCTAGACACGCCATGGGCATCGATACAGTGGGTGGCACAATGAGGTCCCAAACTCTGGCATATCTAAATGTTACTAAAATGTATGTTTTCTTTACTCAGCTTTGGCTGCTGTACAGAAGACATGGTTAACTCTTTGATGGAGTGAGTACCCATTGGATTCAAATTGAAGGAGCCACCATGTCCAACTGAAACAAAAAGGATTTAAATTTTAGGAAAATAGGCCTCCTATACGAGCATGGAGACAACCCAGTTTGTTAGAAAATGGGCATGATCTAAGGGAAACGTCCAAGGGTGAGGTCCAAGCACCTCACACTGCCAGGCCTCCTCACACCTTAGCCACTTGCTAAGGCTGCCTCTACGGAAGTGCTTCAAAAGCATCACAGCTGTGCTCAGAAAAAGGTGTTAGAAGACACAAATGACCATCTCTGGAAGAAAGATGGAGAGAATATTTGCCCATCTGGAAAATCTTGTGAACAATGAGACTAATGGAACAAGACATAAAAAGGGATTACTCATTCTCACTTGAGATAGCCATTACTGAAAATAATTTTTTGCAGTGGGTCCAGTTTGGAAATTATCTTCATATGGAATGGGAAGGACAGAAACAACACAGAGTAAGGTTTTTTTGTTCTAGTTACTGTACATGCAATGCTAAGATTTTAAAGTGGATATCCCCCCCAATAAATTGCAGGCTTCCTTCAAAGGCTGTGGTTTTTTATTGGTATGTAGTATTTTTTCCAGAAATTGTTCCCCATTTAGATCCAGTACAGGGAAAATGCCTTAAAAATGAGCCATATGAACTTCTTTAATAAGCCCTCTAATTTCAACCATCTAACTCCTCATGTGCCCATTCGAGCACCACAAATACAATGGACCTGCGTGAACACATTGTGAAGAAAAGACAAGTAAACACACCTATATTCAGGCAAGTCTTATTTAAAACTTAAACTTGATATATGTATATGCACACACATATGTTGCCAAAAGGTGTTTCTGCCTTATGTTTTGTTGTTTAAACCCAGCAGACACTGGTGAGCAGTAACAAGCAAACCTGCATTTGGTTTGGCTGGCATCTGTACATGAAAATGGTTCAAAAAGCTTTTGATCCTGCCCGGAGCGCTTGGGACACCCTTCCAAGACAGCAGGGTGCTCTGGACGCAGTGACAGATGGACGAGCCTGGCACAAGAGATGCCATTTGAGAAGTGGCTGCTGCTCCAAGACATGTGGCAGACAGTTCCAACCCAGTTTTCACCAAATATCAAACCTCCCTTTGGAATCATCAAGCCAGGCTCTGCCAGAAGCACCAGGAGGGATTCCGCTCGTGGCTCACCCCATCACGGACACCTGTTGTGCCAAGGGGCTTCACCAAAAAACCTCCCACGGAAGAAACAAGCACCAAGCACAAAACAAAAACTAAGAAAAGACCAAAAAAAAAAAAAAAAAAAAAAAAAAAGACATTTTTTATTCTTGCTTGGCTTTCTATTTTTATACAGAGCAGAATACTACCAAAAGCTAAGTTCATGCAAGTGATATGAACATCAAAATATATTCGCTTTTTTTCTCATTAAAAATGATAATTTCAATCCGTGTGTATTAAATACAGTTATTAATTAGTATACCTTTAAGTTTTATTGACATTTACTTTGAGCTCCTGTACCTTTTGCATTAGGATGTAAATTTGCATTAGGATGCAAATTGGGCTGCCCACAAACAGGCATTATAAGCAGCTAAATACCTCTTTAAAAGTGTCTCTTCCATCAGAGGAAGAGGATAAGTTCATCAAAACATATCAGTTCTAAAAGCAAAAGCATTAGTACCTACACTGAGAAACAGAAGCAGACTGTCACTGCTGACTGTGTCCTCCAGGGTTTACAAGTGTTAGAGCTCAACTCACAGGGCGTCTTTTTTTCTTTTACACACATATAACGCATGCTCTCATGTAGGAAAACACACATGGTAAACATGTATTGAATCATAGAGTAGAACCATGGAATGGCTTGGGTTGGAAGAGCCCTTAAAGATCATCTAACTCCATATATTGGATGTATATATACATGATAACAAACTCTCGGGTTTTTAACTGACAGTTGTCTTAAATGTAGATGATTTAATATTTCTTGGCTCTGAATCAGCTCGTCACTGGACCTACTTGGGTGGTGAAACACATTGAAATGGCACAGGGATCTTCTCTTCCTGATGGAAAACCCAGGTCTGTTTACTGCTTGAAGCAGATTGTGGTTACAGGTGATTTCCACCAGCTCTGCAATTTACCTTTAAAGGCTTACAGCAATATTGCTTTTTATTCTCCAAATTTCTTCTGATGACTGTAAGATATCCTAGTACAAATTAATCTGTTTTTGTTTGTTTGTTTGTTTGTTTTAGTGTGCATTTCAAATTGAGGCATTTTTAAAAATAAATATATTTTTTATTCTACTCTCAGCAAACCCTGGACAAAAACAAAGTGCAACAGAGACTTCTCTTGTTGGGTTTCCCACTGCCTCCCTTTCCATCAAGTTGGTGCTTTGAAATGCAGGGGGTTGCCCCCATGGCAGCAGGATCTGTTTCATCCTCCTGCCAGTCATTCTGTCTTCCTGCTGATGCTCCTGAACACCAAACTCCCAATTTTGGCAACTTCAGATTTCTCTCATCTCCCCGGGCTGACCGTAGTCAGGGTAGCCTCTGCTGTCCAGCCCCTCTGGGACTCCCAACTCTTCCCCCCATATGGGAATGTAGCTGAGAGTGAAATCTCCTCCTCGCAGCAGACACCCTAATCTCTCCCAGACCCCATGTTCCTGAAACAGCCCAGAACAGCAGCTAAAACACGGAGCCCAATGAACAGAACAGAGAGAAGCTGGCAAAGCACACTGCATCGTATAATGGAATAAATTCCAGCTGCCGCTCACCAAACCCCTCCCATCACCCCACTAACGGGGCACCGGGTCTGATGCCAACACAGAGCCAGCCTCATCGTTATCGGACGCTCATTATCTCACGGGTCAATTAATTGCAAAACAAACTGTGTGAGCTCAGCATTAAGTCTGGCGGCAGGAAGGGAAAAATGCAAAATGAGCACATGAAACCTGCAATACTCATCCTTACCCTGACATACAGTCAAATATTGCATTATACTGCATTAAAAGAAAGGCAAACAGCAGAATAGGAGTTCCAATCAACCAGCTTACCAAAGCGCTGTGATTTGTGGTTTGCAATGACTAGCCACAGCAATTAGTTGCACAGCAGTTCAGGCTGCTCTGAGATGATCAGTATGAGCAAACAGGCATTGCAGGATGCGGAGACCAGATGGTTTTAGGCTGAAATTAAATAAACACCCCAAAAAGATAATCTCTCTTTCCAAAACACTAAGGAAAAGTTATGCACGGAAAAAAAAAAAAAAATCACCCAGCTACATTCTTTAACTAGATAAAAGAACATTTTGTTCAGCCTTGGAGTATCTATTGTAATTAAATGCTGTAAAAACAGGACAACAGCCCTGTGCCAGCCATGCATACAAAAGAGACAAAACAAGATGAAAAACAAAATACCCCAGAACCATGCATTTCTTACACAGTCTGAAGAATGCCTGCCTCTCAGCAGAGTCCTGCAGTGCACTCAGGCTTCTCCCCTAAATGAATGTGAAACCTATTCCCTTTAAAAGTCTGGTAGAATAAATGAATAATAATAATAATAAAAAATCAAACCTGAAAAAATAAACAAAAAAAAAAACAAACCAAACCAAACCAAACCAAACAAACAAACAACAAAAAAAAAACAGGCGAGCCATGCTCTGACTTACAGCTCTGTAAAATCCTGCAGTCTGGCTGGAAACGTCCATTGAAGAACTGCATGCAAAGCTTTTCCCTAAAGGCAGGCGCATTTAAAACATTTCAGGCTCTGCTACTGAAGCCGATGCTGCAACAGATGGGGACCAGGGCTGGGTGTGTTCCTCCTTCCCATCGCAGCACTACGAGGGGCTGGCAGGAGCCGTAGGTAACTCAGGATAACGCAGGAGATGGTTTCCTCTGCCGCTGCCGGCTCCGTGCCAAAAATGCTTTAAGCCATCACACGATTCAGTTCCAGGAACCTGCCACATCAACGCTGGCGGGGGCTAGAGGCACGCCGACCACGCAGGCAGGTGATGAAGGGCTGCTCTGGGTGCATTAGCTAAATGTTGTAGATCTGCCAGGGAAGTTGGAGAGTTCAAATAACCGCAGACGTTTTTTAATATCAGAAGGAAAGTAATCCTATATTTGGCAGCAGAAGTTTCACATATCTGAGGCTGCATCTGCATCAGCCCCTGGTACTTTGGGAAAGGCAGCGCAGAGCAGCAGGCGCGGTATGGAAGGGGTGGCTGCTGTGCTGAACAGCCCTGCTCCCAGCCCCTTGATCCCCCCTCAACCACAAGCCCACTTTGTATCAGTACAGAAATCACCTTATTTCTCTCTGTACTCAAGTTTTCTCATTTGCAACATGGGGAAGACTTCCGTGACTTTGCAATTTGCTATAGAGACCTCATTGGGAAAACATGTTGTCTGAGTGCAAAGTACATTACTGTTAAAAATAAAGATAACAGTAGAAATAGTTGAAAATAGAATGGTTGAAAATAGAATAGAAAATGGAATAGTTGAATAGGATAGCATGTCACGTGAACGAAAGCATGCTGTGCTAGCACAGCAATGCAAACCCTCCAAGAAGGAGCTGAGGGATGGTGGGGATTTGAGATTTCTTCTTCAGCAACAATTTTTTGAAAAATCCCTCTTAATAATCACTCTCAGCTTTGCTTAATCCAGCAAGAAACCTTATAAAGTGTCCTTTACTGGCAAAGAAATCACCTCCAAACCGTGGGGCTGCGTCCTTGGCCAAGATGCTCCTGAGGTTTGCCACAGATGAGGTCACCCCCGGTAGGACAGCACAGACATCAAGGCAAAAGGCAGAGAAATCCCATCCGCAGCTTCCAGAATTTGAACAAAAGACATCAAAATCTTCCTGCAGTGAACTGACACCTTTCTGGAGAAACAGGTGGCCGAATCCTGAGCCATGAAGCATTGCCAGCCCTTTCTTGGCCATTTCAGAACAACATTTGTGGGGATGGACTGAAATATTCTTTAATATATAGGGCTTGTTTTAATCAATCAGGATTTTTAATTCAGCAGCAGCGAGGCTGTGCCGCTGCCCCTCATGCACATCATGCTGCTGAGTGTGCTCCCACCTGCTAGCACAAGTCCCTTCTGAGCAAAAAGGCTGCAAAGGGCACACGCTGTTCACTTACACATGGCAGCTATTCCTTGAACCACTTTAAGACAAGCTCAGAATCTGCCCTTTTTAATACAGAAGTGAACAAATATTTAGAGTTTAGAAGGCTTCTCCCCAGCTAAATGAATATTTTATGCCTGCAGAATATACAAATAGTTTGGGAGAATAAACAAGCTTCCTTTTATAATTCTGTTTTGGTGGTACCAGAGATATTAGTCAAGCAGCTGGGGCAAGCAAAATAAGTTTGTGCCTCCCCGCTGCAGCTATAGGAGAAAGGACACATCTGTGGCTGCCCTGGAGAGGGCAAAAAGGAGGATGGGTTTTGCCTTGGAGTAAAAGAGGTTCTCCTACAAGGGCTGCAAAGCAAGGTTCAGCTCAGATGCTTCTATGCACAGGCAACTTAAAAGGATTATTCTGATTAAAGATCAGATGAAATAAAATGGGTATTTACAGCCAGGAAAATGTCTCATATCCCTAAATCATTCCTTTCAAATCACACATAGGGCTCATTTTGATGCAGCCAATTTAAAGAAACACCAAGACCTATTAAAGGTTTTTTATTAATTAATCTTCAAAACCGGTTCTGGACACAAAGTCTGAGTTGGCACAAATTCTACCTTGAAAATATGCCTCTTCCTCCCCCACCTTCGGATAAGGAATACGGAGCAGGAGAAACACATTGCACAACTACATCTGAGATAAGAAGAACAGTTAATGGTTTAGATACCATTTCATAAATATTTGCTGAAATAGTTTTTGGATTCTGTCCAGCTTCTGACATTCACAAAAAACATTTAGTGATTTGCCATTTTCTTTCACCCTTCTGGGATGAAAAATAGGCAGGGATTATTATTATGATTATTTCTTGCTGTTATTTAACGTCTACTTGCATTTATGTGGCAGGCATCCTGCCAAAGAGCCCCAAACTATTATTGAATCCACAGGCCTGAGGTGTCAAAATCATATTTATGTAAATATTTTGTATTCTTTATTAATTAATTAGCACCTCTCTTACGACTGCAATATTCGCAGATCAAATACCCATGCTCAGATATGGCTGGTTAACCAATGACTGAAGATGCAAGAAAAATGAAACAAAACAAAATGATTTCTGAACAAATACCTTGTTTCAAATTGTGATTTCCTGTGCACATGCTCGGATCTGAGATACCAAAGCTGTATACAGCATCTTGCACAAGATTGTGCAACATGAGAAAGCCACCCAAACAAAGCCATTACAGTATTTTTGCAAACATACTTTATTGACAAATTCTGGGAGTCTGTAAGAATAGGGATCCAAAACTCCAGCTGGTTCCTTATGCACTAAGGACAGTCTATAAGCCTCCAGAAAATGTCTTATGTAATCAAGTTTCCATGCAAATAGATTTTTCAGTGTTGTTTTCTTTCTTTCTTTCTTTTTTTTTTTTTTTTTTTTTTAAATTCTCAAGTCTTTGCATTTCAAGCTTATCAGTTATTATTGGTTTCATAAGTACAAGAGTTTAGAAATGATTTCATTTTTGAGCACTCCTAGAACACTCACATATCTGGACTGACCATAAGATTTTCACATTTCTCGGGACAACAAAGTGGGGAAAAAATCACCAAAACCCACTTGTGCCTCCTACAGTGAATCACTCACTCGGGCTCCAAAGATCAAAATATGAGGAAAGCAGATTCATGACTCCACATTCTCACCAGCAAAAAGCTACGGAGTTCTCTGGCTCGCTGAAACAGTGCTATACCAGCTGTATCTTGTTTTTCCATTTGAAGAGTTTAACGATTCTGGTTTGCAAAAATCCAGAGCCAGATCCTCAATCAGCTTCAGATTCTGTTGCACACAGCTCCTGCACAATTCGCTCGCACTGTTCCAAAACACCAATCCTCTTTCTTCTTTTTGGTCCAAGTACAAGCCTAAGATATCATAAATTTCCAACTGGCAGTACAGCAACCTTCCACAGTTCCCCAGAGGAGACTGAAAATGCATTGCCATTGGTTGGTGTTATTTATATGCTGTAATTTTCACAAAGATCTAGTGGTTTTGTAAGTACTACATAAATTAGTTGAGTTCATAGGGCCTGCTTCCATGAAAATCTCCTTGTTCTAAGCAAGCAGTCCTTTAAAATCCATGAGGCTACTGTCTGTGAAGATACCCCTTGGATACACGGCAACATACACAGATTGCTGAGGCACACGGTGAGCCAGAACTGTGAGTGGCAGGACAGGGCATTTGTTCAGTGCATATTTAAGTAAGTCTTTGTCATATTTTTACATGGTATGCAGTCACCCTACAAAATATTACAGGGAGCAGCAACCAAAAGTGTCACGCAGTGCAGATGTGCACCAGAGCAGCCTGCAGCCAAGAAAACAACACATCTGGGGGAAGCCTGGGGAAGAGATGCAACTCCTTGAAGGGCTTTGAAAGCCACAGTTGTAGTTGGAAGACCAGGAGAGCCCAAGGGGAAGATGAAACAGGGAGAGGAAACTCATGAGTAGTGCCATAAATTACACCAGTGCTTAGGGGGAGAGCCAATGTAGTCTCTCAAGAGCTGATGCTTGGTAAAGGGCAGCTGAGCTGCCAGAGCTGGAAAAGGGAGCAGAAGGAAAAAAAGCATCACACCCAAACAATAAGAGGTAGGGATGTACTGTGGAGTTCATCCCTCAAAATCAGGCAAAATTGGAAATTCAGGGTGGTGGAAATGGAACAAAATGGAAAGAGAGAACAGAGAGAAATGTCCCATGCAAAACAAAATCTACAGTTCATCCCGTTATCTGTCTCAAGCAATCATTGTTTTTTCTTTGCAGTTTTCATCATGATCTACCAAGCAATGAACTGAACATCTGGAATTTGTAACTCACTGTTGACAAGCCAGAAGCAGAGCATCCATGTGAGAACTACCAAAACCCAGAAAGTGCCGATCTCTCCTCCACAAGGAGGGCAGATTGTGCCATGCCAGGGATGCCCCAGCCATCTGGGTACTAAAAGTGGGGCAGCTGCCTGCAGGTGATGCCCTGTGGGAATTAATGCACCTAATCCATCAGTAGGATACAATAAGTCATTTATGCTCTCTGTATTTACACATATACAAATCCAAACAATATTGAAATGATTACATGTTCACACAGAGGCAGCTTTGGAGGCTGTGCAATAACAGCAGCCTCATGCCCTGCTCTGCACTAACCTTCCCACTGCCTTTCCCACCTCTCTCCCACATCCAGATGGCAGACGGATAGACAGAGCCTCTTTCCTACATGATGGTGGGGAGGAGAAGGCTGGAGGCACTCCAGACAAGGTGCTGGAGCAGAGCTGTGCTCTGCATGTGGTCAGCAGAGGCCTCTGAGCAACATGGGAGAAGGATGAGGGCTGTGTTAGGACAGAGATGAACAGAGATGCCTCAGATCTGCTGCTGCGTCTGCCCTTGAGCTGCTTCAGGCTCCCTCTCCCAGCAGGGATGTGGAAATCAGTGCCCAAGAAGCCAGGGAATGGGTTGGGACAAGGAAGCAGCAAGGAGAAAAGGGGTATGGCAATTAGCTCTGCCTAAAACTAGCCACACCTGAACTGTCCACAGTATTTTAAGCCTTTGGTGTAGAGCTTCTGGCTGAGCACATAAAATGTTACAGCACATTCACAGCTCCCTAGAGAGCACTAATTATTTACCTAAAAGAAAACATCCCGCTATGATACCATCACAGCCCAGCTACCCAGGAATTAAGATGCTCTTGCAGGGTGTACAGCCTGTTTTATTTTCTTTGAACCTCATTACTATTTGTCACGCATTTTAAGGCTCAGTTGTGCTGGACGCTGAGTTATTTCATGTAAGTTGTCCCCACAGCTTCAGGGCATGGGTAACTCACCCACATATCCCACCCCAGCACAGCCTGGCTAGGAACGGTATGTTCTTCATATTGGGGATTCTGGGCTTTCTAAGGCACTACGTGTGCATGCTACACGCAAATCTAAAGTATGCAATAAATAGTAACCATTAACTCTGAACTGAAGCAAGGGTGCACCTAGAAAAGGATGAAGCAGCTGCTTACATACCATAATGAGCAGTTAAAATGTCATCAAAGGTTTAGAAGGTGAAGTACAAAGATCTTCGCTGGTATCAACTGGCTGCTGCAAAAATAAATGGAGGTAACACCACCCTGCAGTGTTTAAAGTAGGTCAGCACTGACAGAAAATAAGTACTTTTAAATACATCTGTTGCAATGGAGACACCTGATAGACAGTCAAAATTTCACCATGAGGAATGTGGGAAATGTATTTGTCATCATAATGAAAATAAAGTTAACCAGTTTATCCTCTCCTTTTCATTTACAGAAACCTGGTTTGGTTGGGGGCTAAACATCATAGGTATGAGCAATATGGATGTTTCCCAACTGGTATGACTGCTTTAGGAATAGTTACGTCTGCAATATTATGTATTAATATTAATAATAATATTGCCAGAGCTCAGGCGCCTCTCACCAGGGTCACGTTCCCTCCCCAAGGGGCTGCAAGAGGCTGGGAGGCAAAGCCCCACTGCTTTATTGCAGCCTCTGCTGGCACCCCGTGGCAAGGAGCCCTGAAGCACATGCCAGTTATGATAAGAGTCTGGTCTTTATTTAATGGGCACAAGTTTGCAAATAGCAGTTCTGGATATAGGAAACATCCGGTGAAAGCGCAGTTATTTTAAGGAGAAATGATGGATTTCCCCTGTATTAGCTAGAAAAACAAACAAACAAACAAACAAACAAATAAATAAATCAAAAAATAAGAGCACACACAGAGTTTAGGTTTCACTTCCTATTTTTACCATGTCAATAATATTTAAAAAAATCTACATCTTCCCACACCGGAAAGAAAAGTATGTTCTCAAAGTCTCTGACCACAGGCAGCAGCATTTTAAATGCATCCTAGAAACACAATTTGCCTAAAGAAAAGTGAACATAATTTGGTTTTAAAGAACCCAACAAATAAACATCCAATATAATTAAAAATAAATAAATACAAGTTCAAATGATCATTGCAAAAGAAGAGCTTATGTCCATTTCTTTAGCGTCGTTTTATGTTTTTTTAAGAGGTGAGGTGGCACCGCACATACAAAAGCCAATAAGGCATACGAAAGAGTCTTTTTCACTTAAGAGGCTCCTGAGATAATTGAAAAGGTTAAGCCTTTTAAAGGGTGTAACCTTTGCATGCAACAAAGAAAAGGGTGTAAACTGTTACTGGACTCATCTTACTCATACCCAGATCCTGAGTAATAGCATTAATAATGTGCGTGGATATATATACCTATCTGAAAATAGACACACACATAGATAGATATAGATACTTATGTAAAAGCTAGTGTTGCATATGTATATTTTTAGGCCTTACCAACTTCCATGGTCCATGCTCCCTGCTACATCTGTATTTTGAGGAGTGAAAGGTGGCTTTGTGTTCAGGCCAGTGGGATACTCCAACCCTACTCCCAGCCACAGCCTGGATAAACTCTGACAAACCCCAGAGGACAGAGCCTGCGGAACACAGAAAGGTCTTTCTTCTCAGTCAAATCCTGGCTGGTTTATTTAGGAATATATATATATATTTTTATACGTACTTTGAACTTTTTCATAAAACTGGATGGAAGCAGGAATTCTGTTTCTCTTACCCCCTACCTCCTTTGTGCATTTGTCACAATATTGGCCTAAACCCACAAATAAAACAGCAACAGCTACAACCCACAAACCCATCACTTGTCTGATTCGTCAGACCGAATTCCTCTTCCACAGACACCAAACACCCCAATCCCAACTGGGGGAGCGGCACAAGCCCCAGACCCACTGAGTTCAGAAGTGCAACCTAGCGCATCATCATTGCACTGACAGGGCTCAGGTCAATAAATATTACAGAACTTCTCAGCCACTTCAAACCCTATCTTCCTACCGAGGGCAGGGACACACTGTGGTATTAACAACTGTGCTGTCAGTGTCCTCCTGGGGAGCTGAGTCTATGTGAGGAGAAGAAAAGGTGACAGTAAGACCTTTCAAATTTACAGGGCCAGAGGCTGGCAGAGTGGCAGCAGCATTTCCAGCCAACTGATTTCACAGCCTGGCTGCAAGTTGTCCCTTTGAAAGTCCCTTTTAGCATTCCTTTTCAATATTTATCAGTCATTTACTGCTTACTGCACCAAATATGGGACAACTTTACCAGTTTGTGTGAGCCAGCAAATAACCTACAGCCACTACCAAGCTGCCTAGCCCTGTCATTTTCTGCTCACAAGGTCTTCTGTCTTTCAAGCTTCACCATTTCCAATTTACCACACAACAGCTACTGCTCATTATCTACAGACAAAATCCAGCCAGCCTACTTGATTATTTTACAGGTATCTTCCTAGCACTTATTTTAACGCTCCCAAGATAGCATTTGTGATTACAATGTCTGCCAATATTAAAATCAGATCAAAAACATTTTCATTGAATTTCTTAGGTTGTAGGCATCTGAGATTCATTTCCAACTGCACCTCACCTTACTAAAATCAAGCAGCACAGCTGAAGAGACAGCCCTGGAGAAAACCAGAAGTCAGCAGGGATGCCCCACTTTCATATCCATCATTGCTTCTAACCAAAAACATAACCATGCTGCAAAAATATTCAAGGCTGCAATAGGAATGCTAAATTCTGTCTTATCTATTTGAAAGATATTTTCATTAACCATAATTTAACCCAAATTTGACCCAACATACCCCAAACACTTGTGGCAAGACCATTTTCATACTTCAAAATACCACGCTGTTACGTCGTGCCTGTTTTAATCACTAGGCTACCATGCTGTGCTGGATAATATACATCTGAAAACTTGCTGAGCTCACAGAAACCACCCTGCAAGCACCCAGTGGCTTCCCTGCATCTGTCAGCACTAGATTAGCTTCTGAACAGGAACAAGTCCCGTAAACAGCAGGATCATCTGTTTTGAACATTGGAGACCGAAATCTTGTTTCTTGGGCAACGTTCCATAATTTAAAGCACAGTCTTATGTGCTTGATAAAATGCCTTTTCTTTCCTTTTCTAGTGTTTATGAGTCCATGTAGTTTCCCTGGAGGCTGGTGGTGGCCACGGGTCACAGTCTGACTGACCCCAGGCTGACTCCCAGCATCGCCCCTGTAAAAACGTGCTTCAGCCTGGCTATACATTTATCAGCAAAAAGCACTTTTTGACACCGGGCTGTGCAGCCACTTTTGCAAAATGCAGGAGTAAAAACAATGATTCCTTATTTGTACTTATTGTGGAAAAAATGAAAATTCATTGACTGTTCTCACAACTTTTCTGTGTATGGGATCTTTTTCCTCTCCCATCTCATTTCTCCCCTCCTGGTTGTTCTTTGCTCCTTCTTTAGACTGTTTGCTATTCAGACATACTGCCTTTTTACAGAACATTATATACCAACAAGTATCATTCAGTGTGATTGTGATATGGCGATGGTAACACAGCATTAAATAGGCAGCATCAGACACCCTAAGGGGGCATTTGGCCAGGACACCCAAAGTAAGAAGACAAACAGTGCCTTTGGATCTCGATCAATAAACAGCCAGCAGTTGAGGGCTATGCAAACTGCCCCAGAAAGACTTTCAGCCTTGCCCTTTCTCTTGGATACCTCTGCAGTGCTCCTGCCAAAGACAATCCACCCCTACAGTTCATTAAAAAAGTCTGAAGAGAGACTTATTTCTTTTAGAATATATTAATTATTGTACGTACGTTCTGTTAGCAACACTTTTCTCCAGAATGCACAAGTTCTCAGTTACTTTGGAAGAAAAGAGGAGGAAACACAGCTACAAAATACTTCTGGATTGCTCTCTCCTAGCATCTGAAGTGAAACCATTACCAGTGTAGCATAATATACCCATTATGATGTCCTGAAACAAAACAAACATTTCCAGCCACGTACAGCTTAAGATATTTGTTTCTCCAGGACCACTGACTTTCGTCTCAATTGCAAAGAAGCCTTTGAAAACAAATTTCCCAATCCCTCAGCCTTCCACTCTAACACACCTGAAATACCAACATTTAAAAAATTGCAGGGGGTCCTTGGGGACCTCCAGCTGAAACTCTGCCAGCACACTGGCATGTGTAACAAGCTGTCTTCCACTTCAGCTACAGCTTTTAAGCAGGCTTTTTCTCTACAGGATTGACTCTTTAGTGTTAGAACCCAATCACCTCTCTTTAGACCAGAACAGACTTCTACTGAAATTTCATCAGCAGAAACAGTTGCTAGGAGAGGAATATGAGAAATACCTTTATCTTGAACTTTGCAACATAATCCTTCATTGCTTTTGGAAGCTAGACTGTGAAGTCAGATTTGTAATTGTGTAGTACAGTGATGGCGTCTCAAGCAATGGTACATATTGAGTTATTTTCATTTATTTTCTCTAGGGCAGGAGTCATGGAAGCAGAAAGGAACTGGGAAACCCGAACCCATAGAACTGCCTGCAGTATGCCATTTCAAATGCTAGATTTCAAAGACACAAATGGAAGTGACCACTGACTAGGACTGCATATAAATTTAAAATGGAGCTTAATACTGCGCTTATTTTTAGGCAAGAATAAGAAGCATACCCCTTGCCTTCTGTATGAACTTGATCCTAACCAGCATCCTGTCCAAAGAGTGATCCAGGGCAACTTCTAACATTGACAGGAGTGCAGGATGGTGCTATATGGCCATCTACAGGAACTTGGAGGTTGTTGGTTTTTCCCAATACCACAGAGTTATTTCCAGCATATTTCTTTCCCCAGACCAAGTCAAACCTATCTTCCAGTCCATGATAATTCAGGTATCGTGTCAGACTCTAGACTACTTCCCAGCTGAAAACCAGCCAAACCAATAAACCCCAAATCTCCAGCCTTTACATGTCTGTGATAACCTTAGCTGTAGTCTTCCAAGCCAAGGCTTGGAAAACTGGACACCAGCAACATCTGTTATTACAGATGTATTAGTTATTATGGGTCTAACCTTCTTCCTGAATGTATTCTTCACTTCAATTTTACAAAAATAAACAGGCTTATCTAGCTTAGTGCTAGATTTTGAGGTTTGCCTTAGGAAAGGACAAAAGTAATGGTTGTGCATGGGCTGTGTATTGGCTAACTGGGAGAAGGAGAGGCAATTCATGTGCTCAAGGTTAAAACAAATGGAGACCTTTGGGACAGGAAGAATTTCCTCTTCTTCCTTCCCTACTGCCCCAGTGTGAAAGTGCTTTGCTTGGTTGTTTGTTTTTCATCCTTTTATGTGTGGTCCCTTTTCAAGGGCCACCTGGGAAATTTATTTAACAAATTCTTCCTGCCAGGAAAGCAAATTTCAAAATAAAAAGCTGGTAGTACACTCAGTTACTCCAGCCCCTTTCCTGTAGTATATTATGGTTGTGGTGCTTTTTGTGTGTGTGTGATGGATCTAAGCTTTGTTATTGGAAGCTGTGAACTGCTGTGTATGTGTCTCTGTGTGTAAGGTGTGAGTCAATGTACTGTGGATCCTCATAGTGGGAAGCCTTTGAGATGGCCAGTACCCATGCTGCCAGATGAGCGCCTCAAAAGAAAGAAAGAACTGGAGTCATTCATATCAAACTAAGCAAGCACAGCACTTTCAGGACATACCTTCAAGTTTCTCTCTCACATACATACATACCATGAAATACTCATTGGCAACAAGTGCCATTGCACTCAGATCTTTTTAAGAAACTCGATTTATTGTTGCAAGCAACCACCAGCTCAGCTTGTTCCTCCAGATGTAACCACAAACATTCAGCTGCTTAAACTAAGCTTTCATGCCAAATTCATTTATTTTTTTCATAGAGGAAATGGGGTAGCAGGACAATACAGAACAGTCCATAGCAATCTTTCCCCAACACTGAAGTTCTTCAGTTTATAAAAGTCCAGAGGCAGTTCCTGCGTCAGCTGCACAGAATGCTGCAGAGCAAGTCAGCAGCTCTAATACTTTACAAAACTAGATTTAAAGTCATAAACTTGATATATGGCTTCAGATACAGCCACATATTCAAAACTGCGATTGCATCTGAATCAACTATTTGGCAATTCCTATTTTAACAACCTGTTTTAAGTTGCCTTTAAGCTTTGCCAAACTGTAATGAGAAAGAACAGAAGTTTTTCAAAGCCGCATCTGCCTCAAACAGGAACTGGCTAGGAAAGCTTCAGCCAAAATATTTCAGCCATTTCTCAAAAGTGTTCCAGAAAATGACACTTTTTCAATAGCAAAGACTATTTAATGCTGACTTTTAGAGGGAAATTTCTGGCTCCTTGGTTTGGATCAAAGAGTTCTAATTTAGCAGGGCAGACAGTGCATCAGAGAAACATTTCTGTTCTTCTTAAAAAATGCACCTGAATGTGGCTACTTTACACAGGGACATTGACACTTATAATGGGTCAGCTCTCACAGTAATGACTGGCAGTGGGAACAGGACAACTGGCATCCTCTATAGAAGAAAGGAGAAGGAGCTTGGGAGAGAATTCAGTCAGACAACTAATAAGCAGCTACAGTGTTTGGAAGTATCTCAAAAGGAGCAGAGGTAGAGGACAGAATCAAAGACTTGCGGAGCATGGGGATTGAAATTGAGTTCAGACATCCACAAAATGGAAACTGGGATTAAGAAAGAGTCATGAGGTAGAGTCAGTGCAGAGGGGGGGACAGAATGAAGTCCTGTCCTCTCAATGCATAGGAGGGAGACAGCTCTGCAGTCAATGGGCAGAAGAGACTGTTCAGTATTAGCATATCCCAAATACTTAAACAAAATTGATCCCTTTTTGGGAAATACAGATACAAGTTTGGATCATTTGACATTACGGGCAGGAGTCACCTCAACTCAAACTTAGGTGTATCAACATAAGTACCTACATGTGACCTTGTGCTTAAACTCATAGGATAGTAAATTAGTATTAAGGGTGGCATTCAGCTGCCTAAGCAGAGATCCCTATTGCCCTCAGAGGCAACAGATGACAAGGCACAGAGCTGGCAGATCTGCCATAGCATCTCCACACAACCTGTGCTCCACAGGAGAACACTTCACCAAATTGCCTGGCATCCTTTTGCAGGAAATATCATCTTTGTGACTGCTCCCAAGAGCAAACAGAAACTGGTAGCACTGCCTGGTGTCAGCAGAGGTGCCAGCAAAGAAGCTGATGGCCTGAGAGGACACCTTAGCACAACTCGAATGCTATATTACAGACTTACACATGGGCAGCTGAACCAACAGCTGTATCTTAATACTGCAGGAAAGTAAGGAATTTAAGTTGGACAGGCTACTTATATCCAAACATTTCCTAACTTTTGAGGCCTTGAATCTGTAACTTTACCAATATTCTTTCAACACTTCTTGGGTGGGTATGCTTATATTAAAGACTTTATACATTAATTTGGACTGAGATATTCCAAAACACCTAATGAAATGAATACAAATCCTCTTGTAATAGTCATTAAAACAGCACCATGCATACATAATACACAGCATGTTCTTTGCTGATAGGTACCTTTGCCAATTAAAGCAACCCCAGTGCTGGTTGTTTTCCCAACCATCCAAGACAAATAAGGTTAAACAAATTATTTTTGAAAGCCAATAGCAAGGCAAGATCTCCCACTGAGAGAAAGGCCAGTCCAGTTTGATTTCTCTGCCTCCTGCCTCTATGTGCTAGAGGAATTCAAACTCAATGCAAACTCTGTACATAACTTGTGAAGACCAAAGAGGAAGCTCAAAGCCCCATGAAAAGGTTAGTGAAGAGAACAACTGAAAACACAGAATAACAACAACAAAAAAACCATCATCAACAACAACAAAAAACACATATATGTTTCACACTCTGTTAACCATGGGTATTTTTGTTTGAAATCTCAAACACAAGATCAAGCACTTCAGGCCCCAAGCCTGATGTGGATATTTGGCAATCACCAACCTGTGTGCAAAAAGAATAAAGAAAATGTTGCTCTTTGTACTTCTGTTATAGCTGTTTACTTTCTGGCAAGAGCTTGCAGTTCCTGAGATCTTATAATACTTTCTGTAACCACAGAGCTGCAAAGGTTTGAGAGCTCTACCAGACCTTGGGCCAACAGTTCAACAAACTACAAAAGAAAAGCTTAGATCTTCAAAGAGAAAGAGGAAGGAAATCAACTGTCAGCTAGAAAAAAAAAAAAAAAAAAAAAAAAAAAAAAAAAAAAAAAAAAAGAGAAAAGATGATTTATCGCTCACCAATCGCTCACCAGTTTGCTTTGGAAAAATAAATAAAAAAAAAAAAAAAAAAAAAAGAAAAGATCCTGTGAGACTAATCATGAAAGGGAACATAAGCTTTAATTTTCCCCCTGCAAAGAGACATGGTATATTTTTAAGCAGAGATTGGCTATGGGGACCTTTACTGAGCCACTAAAGGGCAGTCTGTCCCTGTCCCTCTGCTGTCCAGTGACCAACACGTAGGCAGCTCCATCACACTATGCAGGATGTACGAGTGTGCTTCTTAGTATGATCAGACATAACACACTCATACAGCGAGCACCGAGATGATTTTCCCCACAGCCAGGTGACCTGACACACATCTGCACCAAAGAAACTCTTAGAAAAAGCAGCAGGGCACATGAAATGTTCCAGCAGACTGTATCCAACTGTATTTTTGCCATCCCTGTCCTTAACTATAGAAAATACTTGATATATTTAATATTGGTGTTCTACCCCGAGCTGGAATAAACCATGCATTTCAGAAAAGAAGCAGCTAAATACCTTTGATAAGAAAGAACTATGGCTCACATATGCTCATTAGTCAACTTTAAGAGAAAAAATATCCTCAGATTTGGTTTATTCTGCATATCCTGACTGGGGAATACAGTGCTCATGCTTGCCATTTCACAGACAGCGAGTACAGATTTCTGCTCTTACCAGTTCACTGGGTTTGCTCAGGAACTAGAGAACTGGAATTTGGCTACAAAAATCTGGGCTATTATGAAACAAATAATAAATTAGTATTATTACACAGTATGGAATCTGTTTCTTCAGTTCCTTGTAACATTAGGAAAAACAGTGAAAAAAAAAAAAAAAAACCTACAAAAAACATTTCGGTTGCTACTTACCAAAATGTTTAAATTAATTTCTGGATGTAAATAAAGCTCATATCATGCATACAGAAAGGTTAAATCAAAGCCATCTTACCAACCTTCGCATTTCAGGCTTGATTTTTTTAATTGTTCAATATTTCAATGAGAAGTTCATAGCTCCAAGCCAGATCCCCTAAATGGGAATGTACAGATGCCCTTGGGGGAAAAATAAATAAATAAATAAAAATCCCTAAGACAATGCCAGAGTGCGATCCCAAAGGTGTACTAACATCTAATATATTTCAACTGATTTTGATATTTTGCTATTTCTTCTGACCAAAACTTTGTGATTTTTTGCTTTCACTGAAGGAATGTGACATGGAAAAAAGCCAACAGAAGGAAACATGAGGCCCTAAACACACATCAGGAAACCAGTTTCAAACTTCCATCTCCTCCCCTTACTGATTTCAATTGCCTTATAAATTTCTCATGGTTCTTACAAACTTTTAAAAGGTATATTACAGAACTCTATTTTTTTCTCTTATTGCCCAGTTATTTAAGAAATTCTGTTGTCACTTTGAGAACATCTCTGCTCTTCCAGGTTAATTTATTAGCAAGCACATATTTTTTCCACTGTGGTCAAAAAGCTGATGTCTCTGAGTAATATCAAACAGGATTATTTTTCACACGTGATAATAAGTTATTATGTCAGTGATGCCATCCTTCCCTTCACCTGTAGTGCATGTGTAAACTGGCTTCAGCTGGTTGTGATGCACTGTGGTCTAATAAATCATGTAATCTTAGGGAGTTCTTAATTTCGTTTAAGTTATTAACAATACATTAAGGTACTGTTAATTCTGGCAATAACATTTTTATCTCCTTTTCTCATTATCACCTCTTCTGCTCTTGTTTCTGTTCTTTCATAATTTCATTATGCCAACTAAACCTCATATAAAATACAAGGTCTTTAACTTTCATCTTTATAAGACATCTGAAAATGCATCTATTCCAACATGATTACACCCTTTCTCAATCTCACTGTAGTTATAGTGTAGAAGGTCAGGTCAAAGAAGAAAAAAATTTCATTAGGTCCTCGATGGCCTGAAAGTTAGGATTGTCCTACTTAATCTCAATATTTCTCATTTTCTGCTTCTGCCACCTCTGCTGAAAAGTCAGACTCACACACCTGCTTCTAGAGGACTGTGAGGTGAGAACATGATCACCCCAAATGTGCTGCTCCCCTGACACAGGCTGATCAAAAGAAAAGCTGGGAAGATAATTGGAAACAAATGATTGTACCCAGCGTATAAGCAAGATCCCACAAAGAGAGGCATTCCCAAACAAGCACCATGGCCCAAGCTGTCTCCTAGACTGATCTATGGAAAAGCTGGAAGAACACTGGAGGTCTGGCTGTCCAACTGGACCAAAGAAAGCTCAGGGAGTCATCAGCTACCTGAGGTGGACTCAGCTCCTCGACAGCACAGCAGAAAGAAAACCCTGCATGGCTCACGTGCAAGCAGTGTCAGGCCTTCCCAACAGCATTCTGTGTGCTTCTACCTTTGGAGTCTTCTCCAGGACTTGAAAGAGTGCCAGAGGGTTTCAAGGCTATCGCCCAAGGCTATCCAGACAAAAAACAACCCCATGAGTGGAATTGGCCTGCACAAAGAGGTATTCCCATTCACCATTTAGTCTGAAGGAAACCAGCAAAGCCTCTCAGAGAAAACCCAAGTGTATCGTTGGCTTCAAGATGCATGTGCCGATAATTGTTAGAAAAAGGTCTCCAAACTACCCATCTCTTGGTTGCTGTTTTGCCCAAACACGTCAGTTAAAAGGCATATGACAAAAACAAGGCAAAATCCCTTATCTTAAAATTCAAATCCATAAAAACAATTCAAGCAAAGAGAGACACTTTGTACACCCACATAGCACTTTATGAGAATTGCTATGGGCCAGAAGTTGAGCAGCTGAGATTTGTGCTAAGTATTGACTAAGGACATTTTTTGTTATAACTACAAGAGGAAATGACAATCTGCAATTTACTTTATTCTTTTAAGTAGGAATCTTGCAAAAGTACAAGAAAATGAAATCATGATTGACAGTCCACATATAATTCAGTATGATTCACTTAGATCTCAGAGCACTCTACTTACTGAAATATATACATATATATTATTTTTGCCAAAGAGCTATAATCAAGGCCACACACAGTAACTATTGTTTCAGTTGAAAGATGCAGGGTTACTTTAGAGAACACAAATTAATGTTATCCCACATGACAAACGTCTTCAGCTTTGCCAATGAAAGAGCCAAATCAGCCCCAAACGAACCAGAGACCTTCCAATGACTGATGACTCTCAAATACTGTTCATTAACAAATATCATACATTAACACTAATAGCAGTCAAGAACTGAGATGTACGAGTATTTGTGACCACAAGTAGCAACACATTCCATAAAAATAAATATTTAGATCAGTTGTAGCAACCAAGAGTGACTCCAGGAACAAACATACTACCTTTCTCAAGTACCTCAACACCCTAAAATTATATTCTAATTCTTCTTGTTGCCTGTCCTACATGGTTATAATCCTTATTTGAGCAGTTGCAAAATAATGTCCCCTTCAAGTCAAAAATGTCTAAATTCTGAAGGCAAGGCAGCCCATTGTGCAACCTCCTGGTGCTGGGAGCAAAAAGAAATTCCAAAGCCAAAATGCTGTTCACAAGTTTGAAAATAAAGTTAGGAATTTCCCCCAGAAAAGCTCTGCAGCAAAGTGGCCTGGCTGAACTGCCGGCTGCCAGGGAAACGTAAATGTGGATGGTTCTTCAAGGGGCAAGGCATTCACCTGCTGCCAAGGAGTGACAGGTCGGCTCCTATTCCTTCTCTGCCAGCAGGCTGAAGTAGCTTTTGCAAAACACAGGGCAAATTAGCATGAAAAAAGGAGTGCAACAAATTAAAAAATGTTATGAAGATAAAGACAGAAAGTAGTCGCAAATTAGTATTTTCCAGGCTGCAACTTATTTGTGGGTTGTTTTTCAATCACTCTGGGTTTGTAAAGTTGTTACTATAAATATATTCATTAAGGCACTGCAGGTATGAGGTGAAGCTGTTCACCTGGTATTTGTTTTTATGGAATCGCCTAAGATACTCACAGGCCAAACCTTAACATCTAAGTTCAGAGAAACACCGATCAGGTTAATACAAAGGGGAGTTCACAACAATAACGTGCAAGTAAAACTTCTCATGTCTTAAGAGCTTTACAAACATGTTCTAATTCATCTCCACAAAAGCTCTATTAAGGAGATAAGGACAAATTATCCTCCTTTTTATAAACAAAGAAAGAAAATCAAAGTCAGTAATTTACCCGGAGTCACTGAGGGAGCAAGTGGGAGCTAATGGGGATTTGATCCTCAGCCATGCACCAGCCCGCACATGCCCCTCGCATCCGTGTGGGCACTGGTCCTCACCACAGCTCCTCGATCTGTGGCAAGGATCCTAGACCTCGTTGCAAGGTTTCTGTGTCAATACCATCAGCTAACATTTCAACAGAAAAACAAGGGAATGCTTTCTAATGAAGCAGTTCAGCAGTGAGATGAATTAAGCACCGATCCTCCTCACAGGCTTGGCACATAAGTCTCATTAAAGTTAACAACAGATATGAGGCTCATGTGCAAGGGAAAGCGATCAGGGCCCTAAATTCAGGCAACATTGGGATTACTGCATTTTTCACTTCAGCAGCTTCTTTGCTGCCTACACAGACGCTGCTTTCCGAAGAAGGTTGTTTCTACTCGCATTCCTCATCACTGCGATTGCTCTTAGATGCAAATATTCTGTGTTTGAGGTTGCTGATGGAGCTGTGAGGAGGGTGGGTGACTTTAAAAAAAAATAAATAAATAACAGCTGGATAATTGGGAAGGTGAGCAATAGGTACTGTTACAGAATCAAGGACTTCAGACAGAGATATATGCAAGGCCCATAGTTCAGTGAAGAATGCCCAAAGGGATGAAGCTGTACTTTAGGAAGATGCCTGTATTTCCTTGCTCAACTTGGCAAAATCCAGATTTGGGGAATAGCATCTTTCTTCTAAAGCAGCAGGACTGCATTTTCATATAGCTCAGCAATTCCCATCTCACACACAAACACATAGAGTTAAACTAGTGTTCAAAGTAGCAGCCAGACATTGCATTTGCTTTTTACCAAAACTAGCCAGAACCAGCCCAGGGCAGGGCTGCACAGTGCTCGCCTCTCCACTGCCCACCAGAGACACTGTGGGTGATGCTCTCTAGTTCTATTTCCCCATCCTGGGACCTTTCAGGCCACAAATCAACAGACAAGACTGTCTTTTCAAGATCCTTACTCTGTTTACCTGGACCCAGTAAAAGCTTATAAGTGGCATACACATACACCACAAGAAGAAAAAAAAAAAAAGCTAGTTAAAAAAACAGTTTACTGGTAGATGCTGCAAGATGTCAGAGAAGACATAAATTAGAGAATATTTCTAGAGGTGTATGAACATGATAAAACCATCTTAAATGTGCAATAATACGGAGCTTGGTCTTTTTACAGCACAGACAGAGAAAAGAATTTGTCTAAAGATGCTTCTGAAACATGCCTGTAGCCAAAGCAAGTAGCAGCCTGCTCTCTGAGCTGCCAGCAGAAGTGCTTTCCACCCCTCAAATATTAGCCATGCTTCACTGATATGACCACCAGGATCTTCAGAGGAAATCTCTAACTCTTTTTTTTTCCCCCAGTTTGTATGCAGGAAGTAAACAAATGCATCCAATGTACATAATAAATATGACTTCATTGTAGTTTCTTTCTCTGACTAGTACTTTTCATCATTGAAATGAGGGATTTACAGAGCAGGAGGTGCAACCTTATTCTATAATCCCACTTTTTTTTGGTGGGGGGAATCAATGAATTACTGCAGCTACCCAGATAAGATTAAGACAAATATCTTACATGGGTTCATCAAGAATAAATCACAAACAGCAGATACAATACATATTCAATTCTGTAAAGCTTCTTACATTGTCCCACAGGACACTCTCATAGCCAAGTTGGGGAAATAATGTATAGATAAAATCACAGTGACATTGCGATAAAAAAAAAAAAGAAAAAAAAAAAAAAAAAGACTTTAAAATGGAAAAAGGTAACTAGTGATGTCTTGCCACTAAGCTAGGAAGACTTCCATATTGCATTACTGTTGGCCTGTTTGTAGGGAGTGTTTTTACTTATTACCTAGAAAACAGATTAGAGACTATATTCCATAATAACTATGAAATAATTTCATTTACATTGCATGACATTTCTGGGCCTTCTTGGGGACTGCAAGAGTAACAAGCATGTTCTTGCAAATTAGTGAAATAATCCTCATCCATGAACCAAAATGCTACAAAGTACTATAGAAAGGAGGAAGGAAATGCTTAAATATGAAGTAGGGAACAGCCAGCTATTAGCACAGCTGCTAAAATGGGTGACTACTTGAGGATGAGTCAGTGACAAGAATCTGCTGGGAAAAAAAAAAAAAAAAAAAATAAAAAAATGTCACAAAGGTATGGTAGGAGAGCTGTCAGACAGCAGCAGAGGCTATTTTTCTACTTTGTAAAACACTTGAAACCCCTGTTATATATTGTTTGTCCAGAGCTTTTTCAAAACATAGTGCTCCTAAAGAGAACTGACAGAGAAGATTAATTAAGAGATTAATCAGCTATGGTCTATGTGTTGACTAGGAAAGAGACAACAAGAAAGAACAAGTCTGTAGTTGTCACAAGGATGTCAACTAGTCTCCATGGCCACTGAGCCAAGGCCAAAAATAAGTAAACTTAGGTTGCAGGAAAGATTTGGATTGGGCACAAGAGATAACCTTCTGTCAAAATAATGGTGACAAAGTTTAAGAGACTACTGTGGGATGCTGCAGCACCTGCTGTTTTGAAAGGTGGCATTGAAGTAAGATATTCAGTAAGAAATGGTTTAGCTAGAGGTGGCCTGATCTTTGGAGGCTGGGTCTGGGTTTTGTACGGTCCCACATGCTCCACTTTCACATAAGGGGTGGCTCCCAGCTCTTGGATAAGGGATGCCATAGGGTCAGCTCCTCTGCCCATCTGGACATGCAGAGGCAGCTCCTGTATCAAGATGAGAGCTGGTTGTGGGAGCACCACATGCTGCACAAGCAGCCATTCCTTCTTCTCATCAGTCCTGCTGGCTCTGTGTGACCTGCTGGCCACCTGTGACCTCATCCCAGCCCAGCTACACCTACCCTGCTTTGTGCAAGAGGCTGGACTGAATGATCCTCTGAGGTCTCAAACGGGCCAGTGCTTCTAAGAAGTGTGTCATGTGGAGATGTGTCTTCAAAGCTTGGCTTTGATTTCATAAAGGCTGAATCCATTAATTCTCTCACAACAATATAATTATGAGCTGTCTGATGATCCACAACAGGAATTAAATATTTTTCTTTCCTTTCCCTTAAAAAAATAAAAATAAAAAATAAAAAATCACACCTGGATCCCTTCACAATCCATCACAAATGGAAAAAAATATATATGTTAGCTAGTAGAGGCAGTTAAGACCAGGACTACTCTATCTCACATGCTATAGTCTTCAACATATTCTTGTAATCATAATATTTGTAATTTTTTTTTCCACTTTCATTCAGTGCTTATGTACTCAAATCAGTCACTCTAGACAACAGTTTCCCAAGGACAGGATCAAAAGCAAAGCATATAGTTGTAAACAAATTGCACTCTTATTCTACACAATAACCCCTGAAGAACACGAATAAATACATAAAATAATAAATAAATAAAAATCAGATACTGATACCCATTCCTGGTTGTTCCTTCTACCAAGTCACCCCCACTAATTTTCCCTGTGCACCCAGGCCTCTAACCCAGATTGGTGTACAGTGGGTTTCAGCCAGTCCTCCCCTCCCATGGCCAATGGGCAAGTTTCTTTAGGTGCCGACCTGTCTCCCAAGTCCTCATTTGCACATTCCCCTCCGTTCTTTGGTCCCAGAAACACTTTTATTTTGGCAGAAAATCCACACCTCCCCTTCAGCAAAATCAAGGCATCACTTTATGAAAGTGAGCTCCAGAAAAAGTATAAAACTTTAACTAACAAACAGGTCAAGTGGATTTCCTGATCAGGTCTTTTTCTTATTCTTTGTTTACATTGCAAAATGCTCCAGCCAGGCTAAAATCCCACCCAAGCTGTTCAACAAACACTTTAGTCACATCTCAGCATTCTTGCAAAATACCTGAGCATGTTCCATTACTGCTTTTAGCTGGAGAAACATAGGCATGGTAGAGTGCCTAACCAGCCATGCAGTGACATATCCATCCTACAGCAATGTTAGTACTATTCAAGGTTTTCCTTCAGATGCTGAGCTTTAAGGTGAACAACAAGGTGCATGATTAATCACAGCACATGCTCTCTTTGGAAAAAAAAAAAAAAAAAAAAAAAAAAAAAAGGAATAGGGGAAAAAATGAAAACAGGTGGCATTCAGGAACTAAATAAAGAGACTACACTCTTACATATGTCCATCTTTCCATCCAGACTGGTGAAGACGTTCCTTGGGATGATGACAAGGAAGGTACAGTGTTGTAACAGGTCAGGCAGGAGGAGGATGCCAGGTCAGCAGTCAGAAGAGCAGAACTTGCTTCCTTTAGTCCCAAATAAGTACCAGATACACCCCATATACCTCTCAGTTTTTGCCTGCCATCACCAATGAGAGGATCCAGAAAGTGGTAGAGAGCAGCACAGTCATCTCATTGCTTAATTTAGAAATTAAATGAAATTCCACTGAACAACTAATCCACTGGCCCACTAGCTTCTAATTCTGGTCACCTCTTGTTTACCAATTATTTTCTTAAAGAAGTTCTTGGGACATCATCAAGCCTAGTTTGTTCTTTTGCTTTGGACTGTACTGACTTCTGTAGAAAAACACATTACTTCGAAGAAATTAGAGAACAGGCCTCTGGCAAAACTTTCTGTCCTATGTATTTGGAGAACAAAAACCAGATTGCTTACAGCCGGAACATTTTCACACCAAATCCTAAATTTTAAAATATGGCTTAAATTTGCAGCATAAGGAGCTTAATTGTTCTTCTAAAACACAGTCCACGTTTTCCCATACTTATCCTATAACGCACCACACAAGGAACCAGGCCCGTTGCTCAAGGGAAGCTGAGAAAGGAGAACAAATTTTCACCACGGCATTAGAGACTGACAACTTCTGGAGGCGGGTTACCAGACTTAACTGACAAATTATTTCACCTGCTATTACAAATCCTGCATTCCTAAGTACTTTCAACAAACCTCCTCATAAACCTCTTAATCTGCCACTTGAAACAATTCCCAGGCTGGAACAGTCACCTCAGAGTGTTATGAAGTTAACCCTCACTAAAGAAAACTCACAGCCTTAAAAATATGTTTTCTACAGCAAATGTTATCGTCAAATACTGGGATGTTCACTCAAACCTAACTGATTTATAAAGGCAGAAGATATATATTATTTTTTTTTGCTTGTTTGTGTGTTTTGGTTTTGTTTTGTTTTAAGAGGGGAAAATTTGCAAGGAAATTAAATATTGAAAAATGGTTAAGATAAGAATGACACAAATGAAGAAACCACAAGGAAACAGGAACTGCCAGCTGAGTATTTTTAACAAAACCCCAAATACCAAGGTATAAGGTTGAAAAAGCAACCTCACTAACCTGACATTCTAGATAAATTAATATAGCCAGAAATTTTTCCTTAACTCTTTGTGAATATGTGGTTATAAACACAGGGATATAAACCTGTCCTGGTCAACAGCAATTGTACTGCTGAATTAAGATGCTGTTGTCACAGAATATAAAGTCTTCCCATATGTAGATTACAGGAGAATTCCTAAATCCTGAAAGATGACGTGACCAAGTGAACAAGATTTTGAATTGTCATCTCCATTGCTGACACACTTTCTGACTTTTAGTAAATCATTTATCTGTTGGTTGTTTCTGTTGAAGCCCTTCCTCAGCTTTGACCATAAATAATGTGAACTCCCCAGAGCAATTTTTTTCTTTCAGTGTATATCTACACAAGGCTTAGCACGAAAAGGAAACAGGAATTTACTTCAATGCAAACAGCAACAAAGATCCATAATCCCTCAAAGGCAATTCTTCCCACACAGTATGATTTCTGCAGAGGCCAAGGAACACCCTACAACAATTTCTCCATTCCTCCCAAGCACTTGGGTTTGAGCTGCTGTGTCCCTTTCACCAGTGATTTCCAGACCTGAACACAACAAGCTCCAAAGTCTCAAATACTTTAATTACAGGTAGAATATCTCATGAGGAATTTAATAGCAGTCTGTTTTTATCTCATGTACTGTCATCACTTATCATTTGAATTTGACAAGGAGCTACTAATGCTTATGAGGAGAGTTGTGTGTGGTTCAAGATCATGGAATAATTCAGAATGGAAAATACTTCAGAGTCTCTAGTCCCACATACTGCTGAAAGAAGAGTAAGCAAAGAATACAAACCAGATTACACAGCGTTTTGGATAGTCTTATCTCGGCAGCCTCCCATGACCCATAATCATCTCCTGATCTGAAAGAAACAATCCCTTCCAAAGCAACATAGGGAGTCCTCCCCACAAAACAGAGTTTTTGTTGGGTGCTACCCCTCTAATTCACTGTCAAAGAGAAGCATTAAACTGCTGCCCTGAAGGTGTTCCCCCTCATCTTGTCTTTTAGCCCAGCAGACTCTGTAGTCTTAAACATCCCAGATGTTATGTTGATGCTATGGTAAAATTGTGGTGAAATATCTTCAGGTTTCAGTAGACCCAGTCTGAAGCTACAGTCTCCTGAATATACACAGATATAAACCTAAATCCAGAGCTTCCTGCTGGGAACTGTGGTTGATGATTATATTTACTTTAAGGAGACAAACTGCCTTTCCAGCAGCATGTCAGTTCTTTATTCGTAGAAGAGTCTAAAAGGTATTTCTTTTCTAAAAGTCATCTAAATCGTAAGATACAAATCATAAGATCAGAGGATAATGCAGGTTGGAAGGGGTCTATGCAAAGTCTTTGCTCCAACTTTGCTCCAACCTCTTACTTAAAGCATGGTTAGCTATAAGTTAAGACCAGGAGGTTAACAGAAAAATTCACCCACGCTATCAAATTGGCTCAAAAACATCCCCATATAAAATAAAATAAAATAAAATAAAATAAAATAAAAGCATTCAACATCAAACATCATTCAGCTTTTGGTGAGGACATTTGCAACATACAGTTTTGGTTCTGCAGGAAAAATAGACACTACTGTGTGGGTAATGAATTGTTTCGGTGTTATATAAGACAATGGTTAAAAATCCACAGAACTTCAAAGGAAGATTACACAAGATTATAGAACTAGGGTGAAATCCCGGCTCTGATTAAAATCACTGGAAAAAAAAAAAAATACCCACTTACTTGGCCATTGTGAGGATTTCACCTCTAATTTGAAGTGTCTGTGTTTTGCTAATGTGGCCATGTGAACCCACACGTGCCAGACCCATCGAATCTTACCAGCACATCACTGCAGTGATAAAACCCCAAAAGGTTTTTTTTGATCTGCCTAGGGTTTGTCTCCCATTTAATATGTTAAGTCATGTTAAGTCTCTTCCACTGTAGAGTTTTTGCTATGTACAAATTAGGAGGACGGTATGCAAGCAAACCCAATCTATAGCTTTGACACCCACATTCTCCTTTTTACCAACCACTTGCCTTTCCCTCAAGGATGCTACCACAGGAACAACTCCACGACTGAATAAGCCAGCGTAAAAGTAATCACTTAATTACTCCTTGTGCCACAAACAGTGGAGATGGGCGGCTCAAAGGCGGTCACATAAAAGCAGGTTCTGATCCTGGCTCTTACGCTGCTTCCTCATTGCCCTGGGCAAACCCCACTTTAATGTTAGAGCTCACCAGCACGCTAAGGGAGATGAGGCCAACACCTACACGTGATAACACCACAGCAAAAAGCCAGCCAGCCAGCTGCTGTGCTGCTCCAGCAGGAGATCAGCACCACAGACACTACATGTGCGGTGCAGGATGCTGTCTGGGGATGCTCACCCTTCCCAGTGAATCCAAGGGTTATGTGCTATTGTGTATTCTCCCCTGACAAACTCATGGCATCCTGCCTTATTTTTCCAAAACATGTTGCTGGAGCCTGTCCAAATGCCACCATTCATTTTACTTGTGCTTCCAACCCAGCTCTGCACTTCAGCAATAGGTTTCTGCAGTTAAAAAATGAGCGTGATGCTCATTTACAACAAAAGCATTGACAGTCAACTATGCAATGCGTGTAAAAGCCTCTAAATAAAAAATCACCACAGCATTGAATTATTAACCTTGATTCGTATTGCTTACGCAGAACTTTGGGTAGGGGTTTACAAAGGCAACAGCAGATTAATTATAACTTGTCCTAAATGCAAAATAGGAGGAAGTGGAACAACCTCAATTCGCTCTCGTGAAGGAAACCCACAGGCACTCGGAGCAGCCTGCAGATAACTTGGGTACACGGTTTGGCTGAGTTTGCCATTCTCAGCAGCCAGGGTACTGGGTTGCCCAACAGAGCCCACAAAAAGGCTGGTCCTGCCTCTCACGCCCAGGAAGACAGTTTCAAAAACATATAAAATGCTCTTTCTCAAATAGGTCCAGTGGCAAACTTCACCAAGTATACAACTTAAAAGCATCAGCTTGGAAAGATCCTCTTCCCAAAACCACAACTGGGAATTTTGTCATACAGTTTACTTTTTGTAGTATCCTACTGTCAGGAAATTAACACAGCAACAATAATTTAAATTCCAAGGTTAATAGAGAATATTAATACCAGTGCAGGTTTTAAAGTTTTCAGTGTTTTAAATGTAAGCCCTGTTCTGCTCTGTGCTCCATGCAAACCTTACACCACTGTTATGCTACTGGGCTGTGGGACGAGCAGGAGAGGTAGCAGTGGTTGCAGCAGGACAGGTGAAGTGATCCAAAATGATACAGAAAATCCAACTTCTACATGAAATTACACCCTTAGTAATTCTGGAAATGGGTAAGATGTAGTAAGCGAAACCAAGACAGCACTGATCTTACTTTTAGAGAAGTTAAGCATCTGTCTAGTTTCCTCAAAAGGCCTGTGGGATATACAGATCTTTTTTCCTTCTCAAAATAATAACAATAATCTGTCAGACATCTTGTGCTATGGACTCAACTTTCCAGAAGGATCAACATCCTTGTATTTGTCCTTGCCCACACAGATGGAGGAGCTAAAGAATTATCCATGTCAGCACGACAAGAAAGAATTAACCCACTGCTAGCAATAGATACAAAGTCAATTCTTTTTCACCTTGATCGTGTCTCCCTGAAGAAGGAAGCACTGCACTTCAGAGAATCTCACTGAAAGATCATCAGAGGTTAGCAGCTTAGGTACTTCTGCAAGTGAAACTGTTTTCTGTGCTGATACTGAAAACTTTTGCAGGCTGCAGTAGCAGAGCAAGCTAATTTCTTCAGAGGATGGGGGACTTCTTTAGCTGGGCATGCTGCATTTGCTAATCAGAATTAATATGCTTGACTCAGCCACTATTTCTTTATTTGGATCTAAACCTTTAAAAAATCAGCAGGATTTTTTTTTTTTTTAATCTTGCTGCAGATGGAAATTTCCATACTACAGTTCTGCAATGATCGTAAACAGGAGACTGGTTTCAACATCATCAGATCTTAACCCTTTATATAAAGAACAGTGGCTGAATAATCTGTCTGTAAGGAAGGGAGAACAAGGCAATTCAACAAGGGCTCTGTGCAAAAAGGAGGAACTGAGACTTAGAGCTACTTATTTTCTCAGCTCCCCATTTTTAAACTTCATGAAGAAAAAGAAAAAAAAAAAGAGAGAGAAAAGAATCAAAAAACTACTAGCTTCACAGAACTTTACACCTGAAAAGTTTTCATCTGCTCCTTAGCCCAGTATTATAGACTAGCTTGCACATGACAAAGTAAACAAATTATAAGAAAAAAGCTTATACAAATGCTACAGGATTCTGTCCAACTCCTTCACCTCCTAGTTCAGGAGAAAAATAAAGACACTTTCCAATACTGAACAACTTCATTTTTGAGCCATGGTATCCAAAATTTAATAACATGAGATTTTTTCATTAACCTGAATAGCAAACAGGGTCAGAGTATGCCTCCTAAAATGCAAACTTTTTCATTCACATTACCAGGCTGTTGTGTGGGAGGAGAAACAGACGATGCTGTGGGCTTCCACCATCCATGCTCTGCATCCCTTCAGTTTGCTGTGCATGCCGGAGATGCGGTGGCTCTGCCTCTGTCATACCTTTAACAAAGCTTGTTTTCCAGAAATACGTGCACAGAGGAAAAGGAGATGGGCTTTCTGAGTTCCCAACTCTTGTCCTACACAATGCAATTGATTTTTAAGCTACTTCAGGATTTGCCTCAATCTTCAGACATGAATGGAAGGATTAAATGTTTCAAGGGTTTATTTATATAATCTGGGCCTAAGGTATCCCTGGGACAAAGTGTCCCTGCCACACCTCTCCACAGCAGCAGCCAGGCAGGTTTGCTTTGTTTTCCCTCCAGGGAAGGCTAGAATATAATAAAATAATAAAATAATTTTAAAAGCCCAACATCTAAAGATCTGACTAATTTCACAGCGATTTGGGGTTAAATCCCAAATTCTAGATCTTCCTTAAGGCTGAAATTATAAATTAAATGCAAAACTGTCAAAACCTTGCATCACATCTATCAAATGCAAGCAAATATTTTCAGTGCAGAAAGAACATTTCAAACCCCTGACACACAACCAATCTGGTTAACAAACACACGTTCCCCAAGCAGAGATGTTCCAGTTCATGACTTCTGTACTTCGTACCCAGAAGTGATCCAGCCGAGGCAGCCTTGTGCAAAGTTTGTAATTTCCATCAAATGGATTTGCTCAGCAAGCACTCTCCTTTTCCCCCAAAGAGTCTCATTTGAACATTCCTACCTTTCATTACATTCACTAGCCTTGTTTACCGTCTGCTGTTTAACAAGATATCCTCACCAAATCCTTTTGCTATGCTGTTACGGCAGTCTGAACAAAAACAAAAGCAAATGGTTAAGGCTCCTTCCACTTCTCCTGTATTTTTGCCATCAAGGGACAATCGTTTGGTCCCTGTAGTGATACATTCACTAATTAAAGAGTGCATTTCATCTGCATTGCAACACTAACCGTGAAAAAGCAATCAAATGTCTTCCACAATCATGAATTAATATCCGTGAAATATCATACCAGATGTTGCCACATCCTTTCAAAGTAAGATGAATCTTCTCCCTCACAGAGGGGTTCCTTTTTATTTTTCACTTAAACCTAGCTAACTGGAGGGAGCTGGAAAGCCTGGCCCCTTGTGAGTACCAGTCTCCTGAATTCCTTGTCTGAGTTTGCAGCCTATGTATAGTTTTTGGTTAATATTTATTTGACCATTTTGACTTTCTTTTGAGTTCTGCATATCTTACTTGGGGGCCTGGTTTCACTAAACTGACAGTGATAAATTTGGGATTTTTATATGTATCAGCATGGATACTTTTTGAGACAACGTTTTTATTAAAAAAAAAAAAAAAAAAGTGCTGCACACAAAAATGGCTACTTTCATACACATGTGAGCAGGACCCTGCTTTGCTGCTGAATTATTGCATAGATTTGAACACAGTGCTCCGAGAAAAGATCTGTAATTGTTTAGTGGTTGGGCTGCTGGCAGAATTCCTGGGGCTGTTTTTATAAATAGGCCTAAGGACAAACAAACAAGCTACTAATAACAAGTCGGCTGTTCTGTTTTAAAGCAGCTCTGCTTTGTGTTGTCCAGCACACAAGAAGCTCAGATGGCAAATATAGCAAAACCCATGGCAAGAGCTAAGAATAGATCACGCCAATAATCAGTAGTGCTTCTATTTCTCTAAAACCTTAAAAATTCTATTCAATTAAATAAGCTTAATTTGAGGGAAATACCAAGATACACCAGGCTGTGTTTGGCTGTTCTGTCTCAGATCTCCATTTCCACTGATACTGGATCAAGCTGAGAAGTGGTGAAATGGCTTATGAACAGATAAATCCAACTCCAGAAAGCCTACTAAGTTTTTAAATTTGGTGTTGCTTCTTCCACCCATTCTTTTCATCGTGTCCAACTCCCAACTACATTGGAGACCTGAACAATACCCAGAACACCTTGTCTGAACCTTATGAAGCTCTCATATTCATCAGAAAGATCACAGCTTTTAGTGGGAACTCCTCTTTCCATAAATAATCTTTTGGGTACTTAGCCATCCGCAATGGTCAGACTTTGTGCCACCTCCATTTCAATTAATTTTATGATATTGGTATTTATTTATTTACTTTCAGGGTTCTGGGAAAGTGATTTAGCCTTCCCAGCTAAATATTCAAACACATTTATTAGCCCTTCAGTACCTTTCTTTGAGAAAGACACTTTCTTGGATATCTTTCTCTAATATTTCATATACCTCTATTTATTTTGTGAAATATGTCTGTCAGAAGAAGACCTTTCCCACCTGTGGACTTGGAACCTTATTTGTTACTAATCAATGGAAGTTAGCTTATATGGGAAAAGCCCATCCTGAAATAGTAACCCTTGTAAGCAATGCAGCTATAATAAACTATTTTGGAAGAAGAGAGGGAAAATTAGGTCCCTTGCCCTTTTAATTCCTCTTCTCTTACTTATAGATCTTATCTCTGTTACTTGGAGGATGATCTTCATCAGCCACTATTGGCCATGGGGTCCCTATGGGGATGTCATGATTTTGCTGCCCATTTTTTATTTTTTTTTTTTTTTTTTGCTGCCAATTCTGCTAATCCTCCTCTTGGAGGGGCTTGTTTTTAATTTCCATAACTGTGTTGGTTTTGCTTTGTTTTGTCTTTTGTATCCCCTTGGAGAGCATACTTTGTCCCCACAACCCTCCTCAGAGACTTAGCAGCTCTCTTTATCTCTTTCTTTATGTCATTCAGCATTAGCAGCTTAGTCTGTGAGAAAACAAATCCTCTTTCTTGCTGATAAGAGTCACTTACGCTATTCCTTCCCTTTGTTTTCCCCCCTCTCTTTAGAGGGAAGATCTAGCCAGCCTTCGTGCCACTTCCCGGGATGACGCAGGAAAGAACAAGATGCCCGGTGGACCACACGTGATTTCTACTGAGGTGAGTGCTTTTCTGATAATGCCCAGAAAAGGTGGAGTCAGCACAGATTAAAGAAACAACAAAGTGCTCAGCATTTACAGCAGTGCTGAACACACACTGACACATGTCAGGGTGCACGCTGCAGCCCCGGGGAAGCAGCTGCACCATTGCTAGCTGCAAAGACTCCAGGTGACTTTATAAAAGCACCTTTGCCCAGGAGAAAATCCTCTCTGGTAGAGCTATGTTGGTTCTAGGGGCAGCACAGCAGGAAGCGGAGCTGGTAGGAATAATGGTCATGAGAGCAGCGATGGGATTCTCTTGACAAGCACTAACCACAGAGATACAATTTCCTTGGCACAGCCCTCCCAGAAAATGCCCCCATAAATCACCTTCACAGCCCTGAGGTGAATTTGTACTCGTTTGAAATTCAAAAGGCCCAAAGTCTGCAACATAAAAGCATCACAAATTTTCAGAGAAGCATAAGTTCTCGAGCCCTTGCAGGATGGTTGTGGGCTGAAGAGGCATTGAAATGGACATTCAGCGTCCTCTCAAGGGGATCTGGATTGGCAGCTGGGACAAAGGCAATGCCAGGCCATGCTCTAGGTGGTACTTGCTCTCTGGATAAACCCACCACTGCAGGGCTGGAAACCAGCAACTGTTTCAGAAGTGCTAAATCCACATGCACACACACAATCCTTACTAAAGATTAAGCATTACCAAAGAGATCGCTTAAATATTTCACTACATTAGCTTACACGTGTGCAAACAGCTTTGTTCTTGAAATCTTGCTGCTTTCTCAGTGGGAATCTAAAATAGCACAAAAACCTTCAGAACACCTGCTTATATGGGAAGGTGTGGGAGCAAACACCACTCTTTTTCAGCTTTAAGGAAAAGAGTTATTTCTGCAAGTTTCTGCTGTTCTGCAACACAACAGCTGTTCCAGCTTCACTGTCAGCTTAAGCCAATTTTAAGTCATCTGTTTTCAGCACACAATGCAGCTGAAAGAGAATTCAGCTGGTAGCACTGTTGGAAACAAATCATTATTTGCCCAGAATTTATATTAACCTTTTATTTTCCCTGAATATTTCCGCTGAAAAAAACACAGTTCATACCCTTCAAACAGACCAGAGAAAACAAGTATCAAAAAGAAAAGAAAAAAAAATAAATAAAGAAATAAAAAGGTAAATAGGACACAGGAAAAGTTTATAAAATGTAGCAGAAAGAGAAGAATAAGCTCTAGGAATTATCCCCAAACATTTTCAGTCTGTCAAGCAAGCTGATGAAGATCTTGAAGCAGAATCTGATCAACTTCTATTCCAGATGAGCTCAGATTCTCTCAAGAACTACATAGCTCATCAGTATACCACGCCTGGAAATCAGGTTGTCCTAAACAGAGGGAGACCAAAGTATAAGCAGGCTCAGCTCCAGGGATCGTGTTTTTTCAGCCACACCACCAAGCCCATCTGCTTACACGAATGGCTCTACTGAAAAGGTAAAGATATAGACAGCTACTACTGCTGCAAGGATGACAAAAGTAGTCCTAACTGAATGTGTTTAATTCTGTCCTACCTTCAGCAATTTGGTAAAGTAATGAAATCATCTTCCTGCACTGAATGGATCTATTTTGCCTTGTAGTTCTGCAACAAGAAGTCTATATGCAATATAACCTATAGCAAATGCTATACAAATACTTTGCAAATGTAAGCCCTGTTATAGTGATCTATATTTTGTCAAGCTAAGTTTTAGCTAAAACCTGGATGAAAAAAGGTAAAGTTAGAAAAGTAAAGGATTTGTCAAATGAATATATATACTTAATATATATTAAAATAATAAAGTAATATATATAATATATATTATATTATAATATATTTCATATATATATATATATTAAATCAAAAAGATCTATCACTTTCACTAAGACCTTGAAATCTCACAGGGTAGCACAGATCCATCTTTGGCTGTCTCTGCAAGATTCTGCCCAACTCTGTCCTAATGCTAATACAGATAATTGTGGAAGAAACACCAATTTCTTAGTATGTTCTTCCAAGATTTAGTTTTTTAGTTTGTAGATGGTGAACCCCTCTTTGTTAGACCTCTCTTGTGCTCCTTCCTGCAGACACACCAGGAAGGATGGAGGAGAGCAAGGAATTTCAAGTCCCTGCAAAGAAGCAGCGCATTAAAACCCAGATGAACAACATGCCTTTTTTTTTTTTTTTTTTTTTTTTTTTTCTTTGCGACTGTTTTGGAAATAGCTTTGTTCATCTTAGCTCAAGAATCCCCTCAAAATATTTTAAGCTGAGGCAGACAGCCTGGTGATGATACGAAGCTACCAGGCTCACTCACTAGCAGAAGCACCAGAGTAGCTCACTGAAAGGACTGGGTAACATCACTGAGTGAAGGAAAAGAATCAAGGCTAATTTTATTAATTTAATTTAATGAATTTAGTTTATTCCCTGAATTCACATTCTTATGGACTATAATTTTGTCTAAAAACCTGAGAATTTAGCAGCTGTGTAAAGATGATCTGAAGCATAGCAGTCTCTAAAGGTTAACAAGGAGCTATCATTGTAATGCTGCTATGGATAGAACACTTGGTTACAGAACGTGGCAGGAAGCCTTCAGAACAGATAAAAGCTTTAATAGCATATATATTAGCATTGTGAAAACTCATCTGGAATAATGTGTACAGCTCTGGTCATCTGTGCTCAGGAAAGGTTAATTCAGTTGGGAACAGGTGCACCGACAGACTATTTTGATGACGAGCAGAACGGAGGCTCTCTTATGGGACGTGACTAAAAGAGCTTGGCTTGCTGAGCTTTGCAGTCGACAGCTGAGAGCGTGTGCGATCGCGCTCCAAAGTTACATACGGTGGACAAACACCACGAGGGAGAAGAGAGATAAAGGACACTTTGTGGGTACAATCGTCAGATGGAAACAGATTGTGAATAAACTTGGGTTGGAAATTAGGCTTGCAAAGATTGAAATTCTGGAGCACTGTTCTAGCAAGAGTAAAGGGGACAAAAAAAACATAACTGCTCTGCAGACTGATGGAGTTTCTTACAGGGAACATATGATGGGGCTACCTACAAGTTTTCCTACAGGAGAAGGAAATGGAAATAATTGGCAGGTTAAAAGAAGGCTCCTTCTTGTTTTGTGCATTCTACAAGAAGGAAAAAATACGGTAATTATTTCTAGTAGTGTTTCCAGGTTCAAGCAGTGGTGGAGACCCCTTAGCTGACAGATCTGCAGAACAGAAGCAGCCTTAGTATCTAATGAATGGAAGATCAGAAAAGGCTAGTGACATCTGGAAAAAAAAGTCATTCTATGCATGATGTGAGGGTCATCATAAAAGTATAGGATGTTTCGGAAGGTTAATTCTAGACCATTTTCCAGATTTGGAAAGAGACTGGCATGCAACATGTGACCACGTGTCTCAGAGAGACACCATTTCAGCATTCAGAGCATGCCAACTACATTATTTTGCTAGACATACATCAAAACATGTGAAGCCTGTTGTAAGAAGTCCTTGCTCCATGTCCTTTTCGGAAACCTCACATCAGATGTGCCACATGGATTAAATGCAAAAGTACACGTGGAAATACGGGTGTGTGCAGACACACCCCTATGCATATATATGTCACAAACATGGGCTACTACTCATAAAAACAGATCATCCACTTGCACAAGGGTCTGAAATGCCCCAAGATTTGGTGAGGAGTTGGATGATGACTCCAAAGTGGAATCAAGATGATCCGATTTATCTAAATCGACCAACAAACAGAAATGATCTCTGTAACCTACTGAATAGACTGGAAAAACAAGCAAACAAATGAAAGATTTTTTTTTTTTTTTTCAAATCTGAAATATTATATTTTTAGCTAAACTTGACAGAGAAGCTCAAAAAGAGGAAGGGAAAGCTTTAAAAGTGAAATTAAAACTGAAATAGGACAGAGAAAGAAAAGAAAAGAAAAAAAAAGGCTTCCTCAAAATGGTTAAAAAAAGAAAATGTACCAACATTGCTCTTTTTCACTTTCAAGCATTGACCAGCCACCACCATGGTCCCCGTACCTACTTCCCCCTGTCTCAGCAACCTGGAAGACTACTTTTATGTTATATATAAAAACCAGACCCTTGTTAGGAGAAGGCTTAGCTGATTTGTCACTGTCTCTCCAGGTTCAAACCACAGTTCCCACGGTGAGGGCGTCCTTCGCAGCATAAGCTCTTCCTCAGCTCTCCCCAGGGCTTAGGGAACAGCCGGCTCTCCAGAGGCATCAGCTGCTGTAACTTTGGGAGTCTGATGACCTGGCTTTTAAAATAGTGGGAGTAACTTCCGCTGCTCCCTCAGCAGAGCTTTTATGGAACCAAGAGCATGCCAAAACCCTGCTCGCCCTTGTGCGCAACTCGAGTAACAAAAGAGCAGCTGTGCTCAGTTTAAGGCAAGGCTCTACTTTCCCACCCCTGATTTAAAACTGGCTTATTTCCATCAGCAACAACATTATCCATCATTAACAACAATGAATGGCAGAGAATGGATGTTTTACGGGGAGCCATAGGCTCACAGTGCTATCCGATTCTGCTTCAACTGGGTCAAACTGACATCATCCCCAACTGAAGGCAGTAAATGTATTTACATAGGAGTCTGGCATCTCCTATGTACTTCATCACAGGTAAATTCCTGCAACCAAAGGGTGGCTCATTACTGTTGATCTTACATATGAAAAGCTCGATACACAGTCAGTGTGGGATCAAGACTAGTGTGGGCCAAGACATCTGCCAGTGCTGATTTACCTAGATCAACCTGGCTTTAAGCATGATGTTTTAGCTAATGTACAAGACTAGGGAGCCTATAAGCTGTATTTTCCATCTTGCTATGGACTTGGGCAAGTTACCTTTTGTATTTTTGCTTTCCAGGCTGTAAATCAGAAATAATGATACTTCCAGGCAATTTGGGTATTAACTCATACATTTCTGCCAAACATTTTGAAATGCACAGAAGGAAGAATACAGAGGAGGGCAGTCCATTAGGGTTATTATGTTATGTTGGCTCTAACACCAGGCTTTCTTTTCAGGAGAGTTTTAAAACAAATATTTGGATCAAATACCCCATCAATAAAAACCTGGACATCCTCCAAGAGTCCACGTCTTTGGCAAGTTCAAATAAAGCAAATCTCCCCATGTTTAACATATAAGTGAAAACTGGAGTGCACAGAAAGCTGATATTAGAGGGTACTGTTGTCTGATAAGAGCTATGATCTACAGACAATACACTGAATAGCATATGGATGAGACTGATGAATATCAGGATCTTGCAAATACCTCACAGCTGACAGTCAGGTGATTGGTGAAATTTCAGGTTCAGCATGACTAGGGCATTGCTATTACTGATGGTTCACTAGGAATTACGCTGCCCTCCAAACCAGGAAGGCAGGACAGTGCTGGCAGTCAAAATGCTGCAGAGGCCTGGAATGAACAAGACCATGTTTTTCTCTACACACAAAGAAGTAAACCACTTGTATCCATTCAAGATTTCATGATACCTTGCCTTTAGAAAATAATTTTTTACTCCAAACTCTGTTCCACAATTTGCATTTTTAGGTGATGAAAGTTCTCCCTGTCAGATATACCTGATGAAGTAATTTTCCTGAATTCCTGAAAAAAAGTTTTCCCAGCACTGCTAAGTACCAGTGAACACCTAGAGTTCCCTGTCCCAGACCTGTATCAGTCATAAACAGCAAAACACAACTTCTAAAGCACTTTTGAGCTTTTTATATGAGAAGGCTTACAACAGTCCCAGAGTTTACTCCATGTACACCATACCCAGCCAAGGTCAGTGCAGTCTGGGCTATATGCTCCCCTCAAGATCAAGAACAAAGTCATCAGGGTGTAAGGGTCAAGACTGCCATGTTTCATACTACAGGGATATCCTTTTGCTCTGCAGTCCTGACAGATGGAAGGAGAAACACAGCTGGACCCAAGATAAAGCAAGCGTGTGGTTAGGAGGTTGCCCTGCTGCTCACAGTCTAGCTAGACTTGGCTTCAAGAACCAGATGGACTGTGTATTTTTGGGTTGTTTAGGAAATGAGACATTCATGACCTGATTCAGAAACTAAAGCGTTGGACTATGTTTCAGATTGATCTGTTAATGAATTACCTGCAATAGCTGAGTTTATGTTTGACTGAATTTCTATGGGCAGCTTAATGAATACATCTACTTGGAAAAGACTTAAACCAAGATGCACATTCATACTTGCTCTACTTTGCCATTACACATAAAATATACAAATATGTTGCGCACTCACAGTTGCTTTACATATAATTTTGCAACAATAAAAAGTCAAGAGCAAGAAAACATTAAAGCTATTGCTAGAATTTATACATTTCCTTCCCAAAGTTATTATGTCCTCTGTAGCCCAACCACTGTGCCAGACAAAGAATCCTCCCTCCAGCCCCTGGACATAAGTCCCATGTCTGCACTGGTATTATGGGTGGAAACTCCTCCTCTGAGCAGTTTGGTAACATGACACACAGCCAGGCTCATGGACAGCAGTACTGAAAAGCCAGAATAACAGACTGTCCTAGTAAGGAAAATACAAACTTCTTAAGGCTTATTTTTAATTAATTGCCAGATGGAAATGAAGTATTTTTCTTTAGAACTTTTAGAAGCTTCTCAGAAAAGTCAAGCTTTCTTCAGAAAAAGGAATGTTCAAATGTTCAATGCCTTATGTTCAAATTGGGACAGATAAAAGAACATTTTTTTTTTTTTTTTTTTTTTTTTCTATTAAATAAATCATGATAAACTCTGACATGATTTTCAGAAAAGAAAACAACATTAACTAAATCACCATGATGATTCTGACATACAACATCTATCCAAGTATATATACTGCACATAAAAAAGCATATATTATGCAAACATACATAAAACTGTTTCAGTTTACAGATCTTCAGCCTATTCAATGAGGCATACTTAATGTAAATGACTTATAAATCCATAGAAAGTATATGACTTAGCCTAATAAATGTCTCTTGATCCATACTGTCACCAGGCATCTACTTAAACAAAATATGGTGTCAGAATTCTGTATGGCCTTTTTGTAGTTTGTTTCTATAACATGGAGGTGAAAGAGAAAGGCTGAATGTATCTATTCTGGTCTGTGCACTTTGCCAATATTCAGATATTTTAGGTTTCTGGCTCAGAACAAGTTCAGCCTCTTACCTGCTTCTCCATTTAGACACTGGAAGAAACCACAGCCTCAGAATTACAGTTGGAACATAATCAGAATAGCGGAGAGAATGAATCATAGTGTTAGCCACATATTGCTACTCTACCTGAGTTTCCCTCACCCATTTCCAACACAGACCTCTTAGACATCCATTTTGCACAGTCCTTCTAAATGATACGCTCAGACTTGTGGTAAACAGTGCTATGAAAGTTGTCTGCAAGGAGAGAAAGCTCTCAGTAGAAATAAGAAATTTAGATTTTTGTCAAATCACATTCTTGTAAAATTGAAAAAAATATTATATTTTGGTATTTATTAACAAGGTATTTATCAATAGACCATACGTTTCTCATTTATACCAGCTAAAAGAGCACTCACAAGCCAAGGTGTTTCCCTCTAACATCCCTCTAACCTGCAAGAGAGCCATAACAAACCCTTAATAATTTCATTTTGAGAAGAAATAGTGCCTCCAGCACTGACCCCACTGACTACAGCAGTTCCAGAGGTGGTATGGAAAACACTCCTACTAAGGCAAGTAAGGCCAGTCAGGCCCAGTATATCTAGTGGTGAGCAGTCCATACAGCTGGAAATCTTCCAGAAGGTTCAGCCTCTCCTTGCTCAGCACTGAAAGGACCACTCAGGCCAAAAAAATATACTTTAAATCCCCTAAAATGCTAATTGTGGATATCCTCCATGAAATAGAAGGAGCACTGCAGCTCCCATTAGCATTAAGTAGCCTACCCTTAGGTATTCAAGGTCCTCAGATGTTCTGAAAAACCTGACATTCATCCCTAAAGTCTACCTATGTCTCAGGGATGCAAAGAAAATGAAAAACTCCTTTCAATAAAGACACAACATGTAACTGCAAGACCAATTTTTGTGGTGCTTGTATTTTATGATTGTGGTGGGGTTTTATAGAAACTGTATCTAGAAATAGCAGTTACTGCTTTTGGCTGGGAGTATACTGCTAAGGAATTACTTTTTTTTTTTTTTTTTTTTTTTTTTTTTTTTTTTTTTTTTCCAAAGGGTACAATGGCACTTGCAAATAACTGGATTACAAAAACAGGGACACATATTAAAGGGAAATCTGATGTGAAAACTGGAAGACTGGCAAGAAGACTGAAAAACTATCTTCTGGCAACAGGCACAAAATCAGTCTTAGTCAGCAAAAATGTTTAGGAGATCACTGAGAAATGAAGTTCGCAACCCAGTGCCAGGAAGTCGGATTTCCTCACTACAATGATAAATATCTTCAGTGGTAATTGCTTAAAGACCAATCCTGCCTGTCAAAACAGAAGTGCCACAATGAATTGCTGTGACGAATTTTATATGAGGGACTTGATTTGTGCTCTGAGCCATGCTCAGTCTTTAGGGCTGTCCTCACGCTAACTTTCACTGCACTTAATTTAAATAATTTTCACTAAAAAGAGATAAATCTATCTCTTTGGATAAACCATTCTATCTTTCCACATTCTCACTTTTCTGCAATGCTATCAGCAATCACATTTCTACCAGTCAATAGTTTTCCATCTTCCTTAACTCTATTATAATTTTCCATTTAAAATGCACTATGGCATAATCAGACTGCTTTTCAAGACCATCAGCTCTGGTAGGAGCAATATCCATCTTGAAGAAAAAAGAAATGGCACTGGCATAATCAATTTACTAATGACAGGTCCATTATACAATAAACAAATTGGTGTTTCTGCTCGCTATTCCCTTTTCTCTTGCCTCCATAATAGCTTGGTTCAGATTTAGACTTTGCAATTCATGTAGCAAATGGATAAAGTAAACATTTGGATTTTTACCAATTGTGTCGATTACTAATTGCAGCTGTTGCATTTTATTGCAAAAGTACCTACTTTTCTGCATAAATATAATGATCACTCAGGCATGAATATGCAAGTGCCCTGCATATCACTTGTTTTGGGTTTCCTTGATCTAAAGAGCCTTTTCATCTCCGGGTGATGATGAAGCTTGCACAGGGCTGTGTAACTAAATTCCACTGTGTAGTAAAGTAGAAATTTACTCATTTTTCTGTATGAATCTCAATGACTTTCCCAATTTCATTTTCTGTTGTTCATTATTTTCTATAGAAAACATCCTATAGAATAGATGTTTCATTTTGCAGCTCATCCTAGCAAATGGTCATCCCTCCATCACTGTCTTTACCTGATTTTTTTCCAGGGTTTAAGGAAAACACAGTTTAGATATTTCACTGCAACAGTTCAGGAGAGGAAAATCCGGCTTGTGTTTTTGTTTTTGTTTTCATTATGAATAAAAATCTCATCTTTATAATTTTATTCTATTTTATTTATTCTATATAATTCATCTGCAAAGCACTCCAGCCTGCCTTGAGTTAGAGGACACAGTAAGAATGAGATTCCCTGAGATATTTGACTGTGCTTTGGCAGAACATTCAAAATGCCACTAGCATGTTACATTAAAATTAATTAATTTAAATTTCACATTTGCAATATTTAGTAGCCTGGTAACTAGAACCGAAAATTAACACGATTTCAAGCTAGCTCAGCAGTAAATTGCCACTACCTGTTACTGTCCACATCCCCAAATAACCAAAAAAGCCTTCACAGGTAAATAAATAAAAAAGAAAACTTGTAAAATAACCTGGCAAGGGCAGAGTAAAGCAGAGGATTCCTGTTGTGGGAGTTCTCCTGCACAACAAGTACATTCCCAACGAGCAAGCCCAGGCATATTTGTTTTTATGCAGCCGTTTCCACACCAAGACACATTTCCATTCCCCCCTCCCTCCTTCTGCTTTTGTATTCCATCGTCCACATCAACAATTAGTGGAAGTGGCTGGCTGTGCCTGCTCACATTGTTCCCAGACTTTGCTCTCCCCCAGTGAGCTCTGAAGACCATGCATTATTTGACATGACACAACTTGGAGGCCTTCTACAGCAACAGCGATATGCAGGGAGGCAGAGAAAAGAAGAAAGTTAGTCCAGGTTACAACCATCCTGGGCAGCAGGACACAAAATAATACACCATACTCTTTTACCACGTTATCCTAGGTGATTGAACTTTAATTCACTTAGCCTTGTAAATAATAATAAAAAATAAAAATAAAGAAAAAGTAAAAAAGAGAGAGGGAGAGAAACAAGAAAAAAAAGAAAGAAAGAAAGAAACAACATAAAGGTCAAGATACAAAGTCAGCTAGCTGTTCTATTTGTTTTGTGACATTAAAACACAGGATATGAAATTGAAAACTATCTCCATACAACTAGAAACTAATTCCAGATGTTTTAACATCAGGCAAAGCATATTCATAATTTTTTATTTATTTATTTATTTTCTGAAATCATTCAATATCTATTGCATTTTCTATCACAGTTCATTTCCCTGGAACATGAGCAATTTGCCAGCCTGTACATACACACTGAACATATTCAGCTTGTAGTAAACAGCTGCACACAGGGCAGCCTCCTTTCTTACATACACACACAGGCTCTGAACTTGTGTCCTTATATTATTATTATTTTTTTTTAATTAACCTAGTCAAGTGCACAGAACTTGCAAGAGCATAAAACAAAACTATTGCTCTCTGGAAATGAATTGTTAGCAACTTCTTATCTGAAAATTGGTGTTTCCTTAGAGTATATACTTAATATTTCCTCTCATGTTGTTGCTGGAGTCCACAGAAATAAGATTTACTGGGCGAAGGTGATCTACACGTGCATGTCCCCAGATGCTCAAGCTGTGTGTTCCAACTCTCACCACTGAAGTGCACACACAGGTCACTGCCAGTGGTATTTACAGTCTTTGCTAATTACGCATATGCCCTTTACTCCATTATTTTAACTTGAAAACAGTCAAGGCAACAAGCTGTTTTGCAGCAGATATGTACACAAAAATTTTGAGTTGGTTACCCCATCACCTTCTGACAACTTGAGGTGTTCTCTCACCTCTTTCCAGTGACCTTGACAAAGAGCAGTCTGTGAAGCAACATCAGAACCAACTTGTGCAAATCCAAATACTTTTAAACCCAAATACCTCTGTTTCATAAACATTCGGACAAAAAGTAGACACAGATCGTGGCAGTGAAAGGTATTTTTCATTTAAAAACTTGTCTGTTTAAGAGTCAATTTGAAATAACTATCCACAGTACGTCTGGACACACTAAATGCCTACAGTAGTTCACAACAAGTTTTAAAAGGTAACACAGCTAAAAATATGTAAATAAAAAACCCTCCCAGCTTTGAAATGAGTGCAGCTTTTTCTCAAGTTACATTTAAAAGTTAAAGGGGGTAGAAAAGGAATTTGGTTTGGAAGTCTTTATCATATGCAGTAATTGGTCACTCTGTCAAACCTAAGTTTGTACATCGACTTTATTGTATCACAGTGAATTGCACCACACCAAGCACTGGTATTAGTTTCAGTTTTTATCATCGAGAGAACAGCTGCTATTTATTTCTTCACAAATTACTTCTTGGTATTACTTTCAGTCTCTGTTCCATAAAAAAGCAAGCTTCTGATTTTTTTTTCCTTTTCTTTTGTTGTTGTTGTTGTTTAGCTATCAGGTGCAAGAGGATGTTTTCCCCATTCAAAGCTGAAAATAAATTGGGAGTGGAAAAAGTAGGAAAATGAGCTTTTGTTCTGTAATACACGTACAAAAAGCAGAAGGGGAAGAATGGCATTTTGAAAGCCTGAAAGATGTAAAATTAGATTTTCAAACATGCTTAAGGACTTCCTGATGCAGATGAACCAGTAGGATCTTCAAATACTGCAAATGGAACTACCGTGCCCAAAATCTCTTGAAAACCCCATCCCTCTTAACTACTAGCCTTCTTAGCACCTAATATTTTTTCTCAAGGATTAATCTTGTGAATGGCATTTCAAGTAATTTGAGTAATCCGTTGTTCTAGGGGGGTTTTGATCTCAGATTATAGTCAGATGGCCATCAGGGTGAATGAGTTACTGGAGTTACTGGGGCTCACCAAGTTATCACTCACCTGCTGAGTTGTTTTATATGACAGTGCCCACTATGAAAATGAAATATGTTGGCTAATGAAGAAAGCATTTTAAGACAACGTTTTACTCAGCATTGCAACACGACAGGAGGATGCATGTAGGCTGTTAATAAAGTCAAACTGGCAAACAGCATCTTGCTTTGCCTGGGTTACTGTTGGTTGGAGGCCACTGGGACAGCTGATGAACGCTGCATTACCCAAAGGTAAATACATTTTTCTCTTACTAAGTAATAGAGACTAGTCCAATGCTGTACATGACTAAGGAAGGCATGCTTCCTCTTTTTGTGTCTTCAGTGTTTTACAGTCAAAAATCAGAAGAGTTCATTTAACAGCAGCTTTTGCATGCCAGCTGATGATGCCTCCACAGGCCTGCTCCAGTGAAAGGAGCCAGAACTCTTTAAGTACACAATAAAGAAAAAGGAATTGAAGTAATTGCAGTTTTTTAATTACTGGTATTAATTTATAAAGAGAATTGTTGGCATGTACCCTCCTGCCTCTGCATATCTTAGAGCTGCGTACAGTCATTCTCAAAAAACATTTAAAAAAAATAAGGAAAATGTATAATTAATCATCATCCAACTAAAAGAAGTCTATTAAATTAGTATTTACCTTTAATATCAACTAACTAAATAAAAGGACAAAGGGAACAGCTGAGTAACATTTCTTACCTCCCATTCATCTCTGACTATAAATCTTATGTTTATGAATTCTGTTGGCTCAACTTTTCAAATGGCAGAAGCTCTCCATTTTCCCACAAAAAAAAAATAGAGAGCTGGTATAGCATTAATGGAGGGAGTATCCAAAAAGCATAGTTTGAGACAATGTTGGTATTCTCTCTTCTGCTGTAGCTGGCAGCAGGATTGGGGAATGCCCAGCTGTGGCATCTGGAAGAACAAGTCAATGGATTGAAGGAAGGGAGACAGGATTCCTGCTAACTCTTTGGAAGGTGCTGTAGGTTGGTACAATGCTGTTTGGGATGCTCCAAACCCCATCTGCTTGAGTGTATAGATGATTATGTCCTAAATGCCTGCAGATTCATCGTTTCAATAACTCTACACCTAATGTGCCAACACCAAATCAGAAAAGGAAAAAAAAAAAAAAAAAAAAAAAAAAAGAAGGACAAAAAAGACTAATCTTTCACAACTTTCAACAACCACATGAACCATATGGAGGGTGTGATAAGTAGGCACACTCATTGATGTGTCACTTTGGGTGTTAGAATTTAATGTAGTCTTCTCTCATTTATCTAATCTCCTCCATCCTTGATTTTCCTGATCAGACCGTCAAAAGAGCACTAACTGTTATTTAGGACACAGAACAATGCTAGACAAAAACTGGAATCCTTTCACTTCACACGTATTTTCAAAAAGCAAAAGGAGAAATACCTCCAGTCACTGCTGACTTAGGCTGAGCTTGTACATGGTTCCTTACATGAAAAATACCACAGGAAGAAGGATGGGGTTATTATTAAGGTAAATGGCTACATCTCAAGTGTTCAGTGACTGTAACTGCCACACTCCTCTACAACATGGGACAAGTTACTTAAACTCAAACCATCTACCTGAATATCAGCACTTCAGGAAATGTATTGTTTCCTCTCACGTCTCCAGTCTGTAACACCTTTCAAGTCCTTAATTTCTTCAGTTTGTCTCTGTTAACATATGCATCCCATGTGTGCATGGATATCTAGCTCAAAAGCATTATCTTGTGCATGGAATGAGCATCCCATAGGGGTTTTGGTGTGGCATACTGATACATAAAAAAATACATTGAAAGTGGTTCATAGTTTACCAGCCACCATGTTAAAACAATGGAAATGTGACACAAAAATCTATTATTAATTTGCACTCTATGCATGGAATATTCTTTGTGGATTTCATGCTTCAGCCACTCATCAGTGAAAAGCTTACATCCAGGACTCTGTTCTGTCCAACCTCAGGCAATAAAGCAGATAGACATTCAGATAACTAGGTGATGATTTCATGCTCTTGAACTGTCTTTCCTCGTGCTTCTTGATTTAGATCATACTTCCAACACAGAAGCCCTGATTAATACTCTGTAACAGCAAATCCCCCTCTAATTAATTTATGCAAAAGGAATGAGAAGGCATGATGAAAACCACATTCCAGAAGATGCAAGGCTCTACTGAGAAGCTGGCAAGCTCCCATATGTGTTATGATAACATTGACTAAGCATCTTTTTTAGTCTCTTCCTTACTCTCCTTTTCTTCCACAAGACTTTTTGGGAACATTGTGCCTCCAGTTTCTACTCCCTTCTTAGAGTATGTTTTTCTCAGAAGCTTCTACACCACACAATCAAATCCAATTTCACTTCCCAAATGAATATTATGCTTTTGGGACAAGATCCAACCAACTGTGGAGCTATTGTTTGCTTGGCTAGCAGCTAAACAATATTTAGTCTCAATGAGCTTTCACTTGCCCAAATGCATTCCTTCAGAGCAACGAAGCTGTGTGGTCTTCATCCTTGGAGATATCCAAAGCATGATAAAACAAGGACCAACACACTGTGACTCTACTCTCAGCTGCAGAATTGGACTAAACAATATCCAGAGGTCTCTCCTGACCTCAGCTTCTCCATGATTCTGTACAAAATACTTGTTGGTAGTTACACCTTTGAAAGGCAACATCACCAGAAGCAAGGCAGCACAGACCTAGCAAACTTACTAAATACTCTACAATTTAAAGGAATATAAGTATATTATTATGTAGAATTTTGTCAAAGATTATGTCTAGGTAGCAAAACTAGCATCATCATGGGTGACTCTAGGATTCTGTTCACAATTCCGGGTGTCTTTCCTGATTTCTATATAGAGTCCATTCAAAATCAATGGCATGCAACTAACAGTCCATTTTTCCACTAGGCAGTTTATAGTAAATACTAATGGCACCTGTTTAGTCCACCACATTCTTACAACTATACCTTTTCTATGCCAAGCTTGTCTTCATTGCAGTATTTCTTCATGCTTGGATTCAAATTTTACCCCTAATCCAGCTCAGCAGGTATCGATTTCTAACTCCACAGAAAATATGGAGATAGAAATCCAAAATTTTCTAAGGGAATCAACAGGCACATAGCTTCTAAAAACCAGATCTGAACATCAGTGATTCATCAAAGACCATTAGGAAGTCTACAGCTAGGCAGGAAAATCCAGTGTTGTGTAGTGCTGTACGCCAGCACTCTAACCACTGTGATAGCTTTTCTTTCTGCAGCTCTCGGAAGCAGGGTGTTTTGTTTTCATTGTTCTGATAGCATTACCAACATGGAAACCTGACTGCAAATTGCACAATGCCTGTTGTGAATAAATGATGATAAAGGTTTCATAACATGGCAGATAATGCTTATAATGCACACATTTCCTCCTAGTGAAACTCCAGATCTATGAATGCTTTCTCCAGGAGCTTAAAAAGGGTATGCGGCTCTATCATCCTGATTGCAAAAATAGATTAAGTCTTCAGCTTATGACATAGGTTCTGTTTTTGGAACAGAATATCATCAGCACCCCGCGTAATAATGACCAAAAGGTCTGAACAATCATGGTGTGTAATATAAATGACAGCCATGAAACACATACTGCAATGCATTTCTATGCAGCCCACTAAGTCACGCTTACATAATGTAATTTACTGCTTTAAAGATTTCATATGTAGTTATATGCAAGCAGTTTGCGAGGCAGTATTACAGAAGCAAACATTAAATTGATGCATTACACTCCAATTCCTGCCACCATACAAAGAAAAATCAGTTTGCAGCAGAACCTGTCACATACACCACTATTTCAACTCGCTGCTAGTACAAGAAGTAATTCACTAGGAGCATAGTACTATAGCACCAAACTACCGAAAATATTGTAGCTTTATTGATGGTATCTTAAATTTATGTGTATACAGAAGATCTCCCTTCCAGTCACATGCAAAACATACTCTACTCAAGATACATTCAAGCTGCCTTTTCTTTTTGTCTTTGAATACTCGCACTATCTCTATTTGCCGAGCCATAGGACTTTCTCTGGTGTGTCTAAAGTGCAAACAATAATAGAAAAGTGAAACAGCAGTCCTCTGCAACTAGAGCAGGTTCTGAAAGCAGGCTAACTGTTGAAACCTGATGATCAGCTTAGGGTAATGTAGCCCAAAAAAGGGCTATTTTTATGCCAGACAGCCTTATTCTTTATTTCTCTTGTAACTGATTCTGCTCTTTCACTATTCCCTATACCTGGAACACTTTTTGATATAAATTCAGCTTTTCTTCAAAAGGATGACAATTAAAAGTCTCCATTCACCATGCATGCCCATAATTCAGTCACCCACAACCATGCTGATGCTGTTTTGACTTTCTGCTATTTTCTACTTCTTTCTTTTCCCATTAGCTGTGCTGAGCCAAACACAGGGTCATGCCAACCTACGCTGCCCATACATCATCAACAGAATGATTGTTTAACCCTGTCTTCAGAGCCAAATTCTGCTTTTGGTCACCTCTGAGCAGGTCCCTTGAAAGCAATGTGGTGCCCAGGTGAGATTGGATGTAAATTGAACCTTGCAAGTCTGTGAACAGGCACTGGAAACTCCCAGGTACTAATGTGGGCACGCATTAACTGCAGGATATTAATGGAAATGATTCATGAGAAGGAAAGAATGCAGCTGGTTTTCTCGTATCCTTGAACTGGCACATGGGGAAAGAAAACAACGATCTCAAAAGATGAGATTTTGAGAACAGTCACTGATGCCGACAAAATATGGTGCAACGTCATCTGCTCTCTAAGTAACAGCGTGACTAACCTTACATGATGGGACTTATTAAAGGTTGTTTAACACTTAACAACATGAATCCTCTTTGGCAAAGGACAACAAAATCATGAACTCAATTTCACTCCTCTTTGTCTTACTCTCACCGTCAAAAGACCTTTACTTTCCACATCACTCCCAGCCCTTCTAGGAGGATGACATTTTCTTCTATTTCAGTAATTCCCAATACAAGCATGGTGTGAAGGAGCCAACTCTCACAATCCACATTTCTGTAACCTTTCTTCCACATTCATGACTTCTTTCTCCAATGAAATTCTCTTTCCTGCAAACTCACAGACCTCACAGAGCTCACAGGGCTCACAAGGATAAATAATGGAGGGTAGAAGAGATACTTCAGTAGTAGAATCTCCTAACAAAAAAAGTAATGTTTCAAATAAGCAGTACTTTTTAATAAGATAATGATCAGTTTCTGTTATGCTTTAAAACTAAAAAGACTAAGAGCTTCCTTAAGTACAGTGGCAGATATTGTCATTGCAAACATGAATCCATTATTCTTCAGATAGATTCCAAGTGCAATCTCAAAGCTCCTAAGCAAATACCTGTTGCCCTCTTCAGATCTTTAATACATCAGCCCCTTAGGAAGGAATGCAAATTTAAAATTCAAGGCCACAGAAGCTCAGGACAGCTCAGAGTCCACCCTGTGAGAGCAAGGTCAATTGCAGATTTAATTTTAGGGAAAATTTTCCCTCTCCTCTTTGACTCCCTTCACCTCCTCTTCCCAAGAAAACAAACTTTATTATTATTATTATTATTATTATTATTATCATTCTTAGATTATATTGGAAGCTGACTCCCTCATCTTTGAAAGAACTGACTATTTCTCATGTGCAGCTTTCTAAAATGTTCCTTAGACTCAAGTGCAGTTCCCATCAACAATTACCAGGAGACAAGCACCCTGCAAAAACTGTGCCAGAACAAAATCATTTCACAGTGACTTAATACGCGTGCAGTCATTAATGACTTTGCAAGCATGGCAAGCAAGATGGAGGGGCAGAGCCTGAGCCAACATGAGCTGTCAGGATGGCGTTGTGATCTTTCAGGTTAGAAAAATTGGAGCCATCTGAAGTTTCAGCCTGGCATCCCAACATAATAACAGGCCTGGAAGCAGCAATGAATTTGCACATTGAGGAATGTGCTCAGAAGTATAGCAGATGATAAAGAAATAGGCAAGAGTGCAGAAATGTTTGGGTGACACTGACAAGAAAGAATCGTGGTCTCCAAGAGCCTCCTCACAGTGCATCAGCTTTGCTGTCAGGGCTGAAGTGCCAGAGGCAACAGCCACTTCACCAGGCTGAAATATGTTTTCATATTCATTTGCAGATGTTATTGTTGTCCTTATTGTGAAAAGTCTCTTTGTTCTCCTGCATAAGAAGTCACCTTGTGATATATTTGGGCACAATCCAAGGAAGTGCCAAGGTGCTGTAAGCCTCACCTGCTGGGAGCAGCAGGTGCTTGGCACTTGCCATGGTGAAGCTCTCAAGACAGGTTCTGCTCTCATTTGCACTGGTGTAAACACAAAACAACTTTGCTGGCACTGACTGAATTATCCCAGCTTGAATTCAAAGCAAGCAGGAGCAGAATCTCTCCCTTTTTTTTTGCAGTAACACGGGATTACAATGGTAACATTAGCATTAGAGCAAATCAATTTTGCAAGATGACAGAAGAACACGCTGATCTCACTACTGCGAGCTCCTACTCAGCAGACAATTGCAACCCATCTTAGAACAGGGTTTTTAAAATGTTCGAAGTAATGTGGCAGCATTATCATCTAATGGCTTAAAAGGGGATTCTATAATGCTAATGTCTTCATATTACAGACATGATGCATCTAGAGAGCAAAGAGTTGTATCCAAGTCTGTAGCAGATTTCAAGAGTATTGGACCAGAAATTTCCATTTAGGCAGCTCTAATTTCAAGCCTTCAGTACATGCTGCTGGGAAAGACAGAGGTTGATATGACCTCTACCTTACAAAGCTCCTGTGATCACATTACGGTCCATCTAAATCTCTAGTTTGTCAGTTGTGCATTTACAAAGAAAATGACAAATAAACCAAAAAGTTGTTCAATCAGTCCAGCAATTTGGCAAATCCTTCCCTGCCATGCTAACAGAATCTGGTGGCCCCTGCTTCTTTCTGGGTTGCTGAATGACAAGTTGAGAGGAGCCAGGAAACCCAACTAGCAGGAACTTAGTGGTCAACCGCTATTCCCAGAAGCAGAGTCTGGGCACCGCTGACTTGTCCCAAGGAGATTCAGCAGAGAAAGAAGGTAAAAATAGAGTGTTTTGAGACTTTCAATACAATGTTTTGATGATCTTGCTTGAGAAAGATGTACCTGAGAAATGCCCTGGAGTGTTGCAAGACACAAAACCACCTTTCTTAAATTGATATTTTTTTCCCCACCATCCAAGACCAATTCAAAAACAAAACAAAACAACAAAAAAGAGGGAATAAAAGCATACAAGCTTTTTTTTCAGACATGTCTATTACTCCCCAGTCCTCTAGCCAATACATATTATGTATACAATTATGTAGTGTATTTTGCATCATTCACATTTTTCCCCCCATAAATATTTATCATCACTTTTTAATTCAGGATTTCTACACGATTAATGAATATGTTTCAGGGTAGCCTGCATCACACCAGCACCTTTCTGGCCCACTGCTCTCTCTTTCAGAATTGACTCCACTCTCTCTTCCTGTTCAGACCTTTTCAGTTCCTAATTTGAAGATCTCAATGAGCAAGAATTACATGTCTCAGCAATAAACATGATCTCACAGCAAAACAAAGAAGAGGATGAACAAAATAAAAATTACTGTCTGGTGAAAGCTCCCTTGACAACTACAGCTACACTGACAGGCGCCACTGAAATAATAGGAATGATGCTTCAAAACAACAGCCAAGAAAACGTTATGAAAGAGAAAAAAAAAAAAAAAAAAAAAAAAAAAAAAAAAAAAAAAAAAAAACCTCTAAATGGGCCTTTTCAAATGCAGATTCCACTGTCAAATGAGGAGAATGACAAAAATGTTCTTTCTTATAGCACAGTCATATTTAAACTGCCAGATAACAGAAAACCACCCAAAATGAGAGTGCAACCTGAAAGAATTTGGGTCCGATAGCCCATTTCAGGAATACTGAAATGATGCAAAATGAATCAGAAGCATCATATTTTGGGGGTAGAAAGGAGAGATGAAAGGTGTTAGTTCATTACCAAGTCTCAAATTGCTCCCAGCTGGGGGGACAGTAAAACTCACATGGACTTCAGTGCAGTGTCAGGCATTTGTGGCTGATAACTACCACTACCTAGATGACAAACTGCAAAGCAAAGAAACTAAATGATTAATGAACATGAAAAATTACTGTCTGTTACTAGTGATGTTCCATCCAAGACAAAACTAAAGCAACACTCATGATGAAAGGCTGTCCACAGGCTTAAGGAAGCGATTAGGAGAAAGCCTCAGCCTTCATCTGTTCAGAGTGAACAAGTTATTCACAGCGTTGTTTTCCACCTTAGCTTCCCAGCCATAAAGTGGGGCAAACTGCTAAACTGCTCTAAGTACTGGTGTGGTCAGAGATGCCTGGTGCTCGGTTTGATTTCACAAGCACCTGTAAGATCCTGCAGCAACCACAGCATCTCCCAGGCTACCTGTGGCTCTTCAGCAGGCAGAAAATGCATTTTCTTTGAGCAGAGGTGGAGATAAGAGCTGCACAGCAGGTCCTGGCGAGACTGAGTCAGAGGTAGGGGGCTGTGGAAAGAGCTGGTAACGCAGCAAGGCAGCAGGCAGGATGGAAAGGAAAAAGGCGCACAGTGTGAGTGGTGCTCAGACCTGGTAAAGCTAAACTTCACAGTGTTTTACACTCCTTTTATGAAGTCCTGCCAGTAACGCAGCAAAGATCGCTGCCTAAAAATTGCAGCCCCAAACGCATGGGCAACACCCATGTGAGCAGAAACAGACCCGGCTCTCCTAGGACTGAGCGCACTCACACAGCACAGCAGAAGTTTGGCTTGGGCTCCTGAGCTTGCATTCCTCTCCAGAGAAAAGCAAAATGTGCAGAAGAGCCATGGATTTCTCCTCCATTTTGTTCCACGCACTCAAGACACCTAATAAATTTGCTTTGATTTCTTATTCTTCTCTAAAAGAAAGGAAAAAAACTCAGAAATATCTTTTTTTTTTTTTTTTTTTGCTCCCTAGTGGCCTGGCAGAGACTTGTGTAGGACTGTTTTCCACTTTTATATAATGAGATAAAAGAAAAACAGATTGCACAGGAAAAGATACTGGGACACAGACATATTTATTTTTGCCAGAAGTAGTGGAACCAAAAACATGTTGGTACTGAGAATAAAAAAAAAACTAGTTACAGAGATAACAAGAATGTCCTAATGGTAAAGAAAAGCAGCAAACAAACTTTTGGAAGAGATGCAAACGCCAAAGACCCAGATAATAAGCCAGCCTCTGAGTACTCACGGGGACTGGAGAGAAACTTTTGGTCTGAGGTTATTTGGTAGATATACGCTACAGCTTCTCGTGTGTTTTACAGGGTGAAATTACAAAACAAAACGCAGTCAGTGCACGGTCTGCATGGCTCCCTTGTCTGCTTCACCATGACAATGCCACTGTCCCTGCCTTTCCAGCAACAAACACACTGCTCGTGTCAAAACCTGGGCTCCCGAGCCCTGGGAAATTCAGCCGCGGGCTGGTTGTGAGCCACGGCAGTGTCAGGTAGAACACCCTGATTCAGCCACAAGGCACGGACAGTTCCCGAAGCCAATGCTGGCGGTGCTGAGCCCCACATTTAGGGGTAACCAGGCTTCTCCCTGAGCCACACCACGAGGAGCGATCCCCCAGCTGAGGTATCCTCGCTGCAGGCAGGACCCTGAGCTCCCAGCCCACGGGATCCCCCCTCTTGCTCCAGCCCAGCCCAAACTCGAAGGACTCGCCTGTTGCACCCCAAAACCTCCAGACCTCGGTGTAAGCAGCAGGAAACCCCTTTCCCTGCCTCCAGCCGTGGTGAGGCTCAGGGAAAGCCGTGCCCCGGTGCCCAAGGCACAGGCGGCCGCCGAAGGGGAGGAAGAGCAGGGAGGCACTTACGGGGATGTGCACTCGCAGCATGAGTTTCTTCTGGCTGGAGCTTTTCCTGCTGCTGCTGCTGCTGGAGGCATCTTTCTTCTTGGTGTCCATGGCAGTGCTCCCCATCCCTGCACCCCGGCGTGCTGCCGGGCGATGGATCCACAGGGGAAAGCTGCTCTTCCCCTACCCCACGGGCTGCGGTTACTCCAGGCTCCTTGATTATTATTATTATT